>CM076581.1:1685937692-1686671095 GCA_034641835.2 Pinus albicaulis | reverse complement strand
CCGCGGTTCCTTAAAAAAATTGCGATTCCTGCCCGGTCGGAACCGTACGCAGGGATCCGCGGTTCCGTACAGCGGATCCGCGTTTCGTACGACGGTTCGCTGTACGGAACCGCCGCGGTTCCGGTACGGATCCGTACGGATCGCGAACGGTTCCGTACCGCGGCGTACGGATCCGACCTTCACACTTTAAAAAAGCGCTTTTTTTAATTTTTTTTTTTGATTTTTTGAGTTAGCTTGGTTAGTTAGTGAGTTAGCTTAGGGTTAGGGATGAAATGAAAAGCTTATAAGCTCTATTATTCATCTTATTTGCTCACTTATGTTTTTTGAGAGCTTGGAGAAGAGAGGAGAAGAGAGCTTGGAGAAGAGAAGAGAAAGAGAGGAGAAGAGAGCTTGGGGAAGAGAGAGTTGAGGAGAGCTTGGAGGAGTGAAGGAGGAGGAGCTTGGAGGAGTAAAGAAGGGCTTCTATCTACAAGATCTAAAGAGGTAAGTGCAAACCCCAAACTCTCTCATTTTTTTTGTCATTGTTTTTTGTATTTTCTCTCCTCCCTCTCCTACACTTTCCCATTCTTTCTTCTTGTACATTTATTTGCAAGTTGCCCACCATCTATATTCATACTCAAAGATGATGTTTCTTTGGGTTCTATGTATCATTCCCCTCTTGGTTTTGATGATGGTAAGGGGGAGTAGAAATAGAAGAGGGGAACATGAAGAAGAAGAGGGAAGTGGTTACCATATGAATGACCCAATGTATGATGAGGAGGAAGGCTTTGAAGAGGAAGAAGATGATGAAAACATTGAACCACAAGATGGGAAAGCTGCATTGACACCCTTGTGGAACTATGTGACCAAACTTGAAGGGGGAAAAGGTGGTGGAAGCTACAAGTTTTTGTGCTCTCATGGTTGTCATGGAGGAAAACCATATAGCGGTTCATATACCCGTGTGAGGAGGCATCTTTGTGGGGTGATGGACAATGATGAAAAAAAGGGTGCTGTGGGGATAGCAATTTGCCCCAAGGTTTCAGCTGAACAAAGAAGAAAATACATCCAAATAGAGGAGGCTGCACAACAAAAAAATAAAAAACAAAAAACTCAATCTGACTCAAGTGCAAACTCTAGATTTGGTAGCTCATTTGGTCATGGTGGTTCTGCAAGTTCTGGAGGTAAAAAAACTATAGCAGATTTCCTTAATGTTGCTGGGAGGGATGATGTGGATGGAAAGATAGTCCGATTTCTTTGTGCTTGCGGTGTACCATTCAATGTGCTTCGCTCTCCCTATTGGCATGAAATGGTAAAGGGCATCAATGAAGCCCCAAAAGGACACAAGTCCCCCAACTATGAGAAAGCTAGAACAGTGTTATTAGAAAGAGAAAAAGGAAAGGTTCAAGCAGCTTTGACACGTTTTACAAATGAGTGGGTAGATAATGGGGTATCCATTGTATCAGATGGGTGGACAAATATCAGAAACCAACATTTGATAAATGTTCTTGGTGTTTCTGCTACTGGTGCAGTGTTTATTGCATGTCATGATTCCTCCTCTGTCAGTGCAACTTCCCAAAACATTGCAAATCTCCTATTGCAATCAATCAGAGATGTTGGTCCTAGCAAAGTGGTTCAAGTGATCACAGATAATGCAGCAAATTGTAAGGGAGCAGGAAAAATTATTGAGCGTACTTATCCACACATATTTTGGTCTGGGTGCTTGGTGCACACATTGAACCTTTTGATGCATGATATTGTGAAGCATAAAGAATGTGGGTGGATTAATGAGCTTTACAAGAGAGGGAAGAATCTCATTAAATTTATCACAAGGCATACAAGGGTAAACTACTTCTATGGCACTTACTCCAAGTTGCAGTTGCTTAAACTTGCAAAAACCAGATTTGCAAGTTATTACCTCACCTTTAGGCGGCTAGTGAAGGTGAGACAAGCTCTAACTAATATGGTCACCGCTGAATCATGGGAGGAGATTAACACTGATAGAGATGGTGCTAATGCAACAAAGGACACTATTCTTGACATGTTCTTTTGGTCACAAGTTAAATATGTTTTGCAATTCACCAAACCAATTTATTACATGATCAAGTTTGGCGATTCAGATAAGCCAATAATTGGGGAGGTGTATGAGCAAATGGATAACATGTTGGGGCAGATTAAAGACATTGTTGAGCCTAGAGATACAACCTTGTACAAATATATTCGTGCAGAGGTGGTAAAGCGATGGGATATGCTAAATATTCCATTGCATGCATTAGCATATGTATTGACACCTAAATATTATAGTCCATCATGGCTTTCTACAACAGCACCCAGGGGGGCGAGCAGGAGAAAACCACACCTAGATCCAGAGGTCCTACAAAAATATATGCTTGCACTGGATAAATTAGTCCCTGATGAGGATGAGGCACACTTGGTACGGAAACAGTTGAGCAGCTATACACTTTCCACTAGTCCATTTGGGAGCATGCATGCTATTAGAGATCGAGAGAGTTTTTCTTCTATCGAGTGGTGGAACATGCATGGCGGTGCTACTCCACTTCTACAGACTTTGGCATTGCGGGTGCTATCACAGGTGGTAAACACTTCTTCTGCAGAGAGGTGTTGGAGCTCTTATTCTTTCATCCACAATGTTAAAAGGAACAGGTTGAGTTTAGACCGGGCAGAGAGCTTGGTTTATGTTCATTACAACTTGAGATTGTTGTCCCATTACTGTGATGATGCAAAGAGCAACAAAGACCTTATTGTTTGGGACAAGCATCCAAAGGAGAGCAATTTGGAGGATGGAGTGTTGCGATTAGAGCAATTAGAGGATGCTCTTATCCATGATGATGAAGATCGAGTTGACATGCCACCCCCCACTAGTGCCTTGGTTCCTAGGTCCCATGGTTCAACACCAACAACAGGGGCTTCGTCTTCAGCAACTATAGTGCCATTACCACGGCTTCCACAGCCACCATCTTCTTCATTGCCACCACGTGGAGGCGCACCATCACGTACTGTTCGTGGTGGAAGGAGGAGAGATGAGTAGATATTTTCAGTGTTCACAGTGCACACTTTACTGCTTTTGTCATAGATTATCATTACACTTGTAGGCTTGTTGTTAATTTGAACTTTTTTGTGTTGGTGGTGGCCAAGTGGCCTATTTTGTAAACATTATTATTTGAATTTTGGACATGACTAATGTTGACAGTTGCTCGCTTTAACACTTATAATATGCTTTATGTTTTATAATATGGTTAAATGCTTTATGTTTATCATTTATGTTTTATAGTATGCTTAATTTTTAAATGTTTTATGTTTTAAAATTTATAGTATTTAAAAAGCCTTAAATGTTTTAAATTTTTATCATGCTTAAATGTTTTAACTTTTAACTTTTATGTTTATCATTTATGTTTTATAGTATGCTTAAATGTGTTATGTTTTATAGTATGCAACATGCTTAAATGTTTTATCATGATTCATGCTTAATTATTTGATGTATGTTTGCAATTGCTAGGATCTAGAATCTAGATTCTAGATTTATGATGCTCGAATAATTAATTATTGATGTACAATGGAATCATGGATGTCATATCTATCTTGATTTATGTAAGAATATGCATGTTTTCATGTCTTCTACAACTAATATGGTATTTGGGATTGTTGTTTTGAATATAAATGCAAAAAAATATAAAAAAAAATATATATATATACTAGACGCTTCCGAAACGCTTCGCTTCCTAAATTTTTGGAAAATGACGCTTCCGCGTCCCCGCTTCCAAAAAACGTCCCCGCTTCGTCCCCGCTTCGTGCAACATTGGTCTTGGAGCAGCAGTGTAGTTTTTGGAGGAGCTTGCTATTGGAGCGGTTGGATTTCCTTGCAATCATCACCTTGTGTTTGTAGCTTGCCTTGTGCAAGTCCAGCTAAACCACTGTTACTTCCATATATGTCATTGAAACAATGAAGCTTTTAAAACAACTCCTAAATCAACATAGCAGTGCCTCAGTGGGTTGCGATATAAACCAAATACCAAAAAGATTAAACAATGCAGAAGTTAGTTCCTTGAAACGAAACAATAGACCCTTCTCCAAGGAGGTACATAATTTGCTCCAACAAAGGCATTCGAGGAATTTACAAAAGGAGGAAGAAGTGGGAAATTGGCTTTATGCACTTGGGATGGACTTAAAGAGTGGAAGATTAGAAAATAACTTTCCCATGTTAGAGAAACTGGAATCCTGCCTTTCAAAGGTAGAGCAATCTGATTGGAGTTTAAATTGGGCTTTGGAGCCATCTATGTTTGCATTGGTATAAGCTAGATTCTTGGAACATCCAAGTGAGAGAGTCAAGCTTATAGCTGCCTCTTGTTTTAGTGATATTTTGAGGATAACAACACCCTTCCCTCCCTACAATGATGACATTATGAAAAGAATTTTCAGACTAATAGTAGGAACCTTTCGGGATTTGGACAATTGTGCAGGCTCTACATTTGGGAGGAAGCTTAAGGTTTTAGAAGTCATGGCCATGACCCGGACTCATGAGATCATGTTTGACTTTGAATGTGATGGCTTGATTCTGCAGATGTTTCAATGCTTCTTCAACATTAGGAGACATTATTCTGACACAGTCATAGCACACATACAGTCCATCCTGTCGTCATGTATGGGGGTTCGTGAGGCCATTTGCTGGGAGTTGTAGACTAGGTTGCTGAGCATTTGGAGGAGAGAGCAGTTGGTCTCACCTGCTGCTTATGAGCTAGCCCAAGGGCTAGTTGAGCAGAACATTGAGCTTTTCGGGAGACAGTTGACCAGGGAGGAGCTGCTCCAGTTTGGTGGATCAGGTAGCAGAAATGAGTTGAGGAGGAAGGGACTTTGCTTCATCTGCAAAGAACCTTGGGGGCCTGATCACTCATGTTTGAGAGATGCAGATGAGGTGGTAGAGGTAGAGCAGGTAGACGTTCCTTCAGTATGCTAGGATGAGGACTCTTCTTCAGATGAGTCCATGGGATCAACTGAGGATGCTTCTGGGAGCGAGAGCAGTCATGTAGAGATGATGACAGTAGGCCAGAGCTATATCCCAGTGTGCATCGTGAGCAGTCGGGGGACTCTATGGGAGAGACTTTGGGTGATGAGTCACTTGTGACGATTTAGCCAGAGTAGCATATAATGGAGCCTGGGTCAGCAGAGGAGGATACTATGCACTTCATGCATGATAGTCCCTTGGGGGAGAGCCAGATGGAGGCTCACACTGAGTCGATGATGCGTATGCGGCTAACCTTAGGGTCAACTATTGAGGAGGAGTAGTCAGATGCACAAACAACGAGTATGGTGACAATAGTTGCAGATCCATATCCTCTGGAGATGGTGGAGGTTGATGGGATAGTTCTGCAGGGGGCTAGGGGACAACCGGAGCATTACATTCTCGATCAGGAGAGGGAGGAGTTGCTGGAGATGGTGGAGCATCCATCTTTGGGTCGACACATTGATGAGGTGCAGATAGATGTACATGCAGTCGGTAGAGCTACAGTACTTTTAGTGAGTAGCACTCTCCAGGAGTACATCGATGGGGCTTGCAGCATATCTTGCCCACTTTGGCCCATTATAGAGAGAGGGGCTTTCTTCTACAAGCAGCTTTCGTTGGCAGACAGGGCAGAGCAGTGTGAGTTGATTACGGGCTGGCGACAACACTCTAGGTGTGTTCGGTATGGAGTTGTTGCTACAATGGATTCTTCTTCCAGGATGGATTGGCGGGAGATCATGAGTTGATACCCTCTTGACGGTACGATATTCTTTGTAGGGAGCACAACAAAGCAGGGGCCCTTAGACATGACATATGATACAGATTCCAGTTGGCAGTGGGGCACATATCGACATTTTTTCAGCATCCCATCCCGGTTTCAGGAGAGTAGGATCAACATTGGCTTTAGTCAGGGGTTGGATTGGAGAGAGGTGATGAGTTGGTACACAGTTGGTGGGGCAACTTACATCGTCATAGATACAACACAGCAGGAGACGTGGTCTTCACCTCTTAGAGCATCAGTTATAGCCAGAGGTAGTGCGCATTTCGAGCCGTGGGACTTGGGCGATGATTGGCCATCATGACGTGGGGGAGGATTGTTTGTTGACTGGTAGAGTGAGAGATCAATTTGGGATCCCGGCATTGAGGGGTCTATTCCGAGTGGTTTGACACTGGTGCATAGCAGCACCTAGAGGTTTGTATGGGATCCAGGCATTGGGTCTCAGTTGCGGCGGGCCAACAGAGTGGTCCACATATTTCGATTGCTTGGGGGCAAGCAATCTTGGGGCGGAAGGTCTATAATATTCCCTTTTTTGGTGTCACCTACAACAGGGTTTGGCTGGACTTCCAAAGTTAGGAGCAGACATGTCACAGGTACAAATTGGTGCTATCAGCTGGCTCAGGGGTTTTTTGGAGGAGTTTTGAGGAGTTTCCATGGTGTCCGGTGGCATTCGCTTGATATATTCCATCATCCGAGCAGTTTGGTTTTCGTTCCGGTGCATTCCGACAACTTTTGGAAATTTGAGTTATTTGTGGGCTCAACTCAACTGATTACGCTCAAGGTGGCATTCCAGAAGGAATACATGATCGAACACCTTAGTGTAATAGCTCATTGGAACTGGGACAAGGATACCTACATGATGGGATGGTTGGGCATGAGTTTCAGTGACCAAAGGAGACATGGTAGCCGATTTACTCTTTTCTGCATTAAAAAGGAAAATTTTAATAAGAGGGAAAAGTGCACCATGAATAAAATAATAATGAAATAATGCTCTAGAAGGCTCCAAGAGATCTATAAAAGAAAGAGAGGAGGCCATTGAGAGATATCTTTGGATCATATCATTTTATTGTATGAGAGGTGTGAGACGTGTTTCTCTACTTCAGCCGTAGCCCCGGGACGGAAACCCTTGGGTGATTTGTGAGTGTTGGACGAAAACCCAACTCTCTTGAGGAGACTTCACTCAGAAGTTTCACAGAGCTTCAGAGATTGGTGTGAGGATCATTCAGATCTTCAACTTGTGCTTCATTATCTTCAGTGGGTTCAGGGATAGCTGTTGCCAGAGGGTGAGTGCAACAGTTCAGTTTTGGAGGCCAGTGCAGTGTAGCAGTTCATCTTGGTGGCCAGTTTTCCATCTCAGCTATTTTGGGTTAGATTTATATGTAAGCCCAGTTATTACTTATAATAAAATGCTGAGATTCTTCCTATTCTATGTGTTAATAGATTGCAGTGTTTTATGCATCTTTATTTTACATGGCAATCTTCTGTTGAGTAAATAGTGATTTTACAACATATTGTGGAGTTTAGTTATTTTTATGTGTTTTTAGTTAAAATATCCCTTTTGGGATATTACACTGAGGTACCACATGATCCTTCAGACTGTCCATCAAAATCCTTTTTGCCTTTGCATTATTTTTTGTGAATTCAGCAAGTTCATCTGCAGCAGTAGGAGGTACAAGCTCTTGCCGCACTATGTCCCAAACCGCTGCGTCCTCAAACACTGTCTGAATTCTATCCTTTTAAACGACATAGTTGAATATCCCATCTAGTCTGTCCTCTATCCTTGAGAACATGGCCATGACTGCTGTCCAAAATTTACAAAACCAAGAAAATTGAGAAATGAACTTTCCAACCCACCTTGCTATCCCAAAAATTTAGTCTGTGTGAAATTTCACCTTGCTGTCCCAAAATATCAGTTTGCTGTCCAAAAATTCAGTTTGCGGACCAAACCACTATTTGCTGTCCCAAACAACTGTTTGTTGTTCAAACTGCGATTTTCAGCATGTAGCTCTGGTACCTTGTTGAAATTTGATGACTAAAAAGTTTCCTGCAATCCCTACCCGATTTTAATTTCAGCGTATCACTTCCATTCAGTTAAATGCCCTTTCCCATAAACTTACATTCAACATAAAGAATTTTAGAAATGAAACTTTCAGATTAAAACACATGGGACTGTCAACACATGCTGAAAATAAATATGGACATAAATAGACCAGCAACACTTAAAAACTACACAGATTTTTGGTCAACTTAGACCCAGGCAAAACCCCTTCAATCTTCTCCGGGGAAAACCTGTTAGAGAGCTCTTCAAATTTATTTATCTTTCAAGTTCAGGAAAAATACTTTTGCAGACTAAACAAAACAACAAAATACAACTTATCTCTTCAGCCCAAAACTCATTGAAAACCATGCCCACTTTGCCTCGATTTTCGTGCCCACTCGAAGCTGAAAATGTATTGTACGGACATTGATTGTACTGTACGGATTTTGTATGGACTATACGTATTTCCATACTGTTGTACGGATTTTAATTTTATTTTTTTGCTCAAAAACTTCTCTCGAACTGCATGCAGCGCATTGCATTAAATGTTGTTTGTGCTGTACCTTTTGATGTCTTATATGCCTTGAGTTCCGTGCCCATCTTTGCCAAAAAATCACTCCTTAAACTTGCTGTAACAATTTTTTTTTTCAAAATTTTTCTCCAACTCTCAGCCTCCTTTCTCCAATCTGCTCATGAAGAATGAATGAATGCAGTCGCTCTTTTTTTCCCCCTTTTGTTACCCTAAATGAATTTTGGGCAACCTTAAGTTCTAATGGCTCAGATTCATTTAGATCAAGGGATGAGAATAAATGTGCATTTAATTCTCACTTTCTATTTTTTTAACTCACCCATTAAATAAAGTACCCACATTGTACTTTGTCTAAAGTCACTTTTCACTTTATAATTTAACATTGACTTTACCACTGATAAGTCACTTTCACTTTATAATTTAATATTGTCTTTACCATTGATAAAGTCACTTTCACTTTATAAAGTCAGACTTAGGAAAAGAATTATTTTGGACACTTTTCCCTAGGTAGAGACTAACCCATGGGAAACCGCTTGTCTAAGGTACATTAAAAATCAACATCAAAAATCAACTTGGGTTTCCTAGGGCAAGAGAATTAGCCTTATAATGGATGGATTGACCACTAAAAGGATTTGATTTTGAGGCAATCAAGGCTCCTTTCAATGCTGAATCCTCCCACTAGCCAAAATTCCACCCCTAGGTCAACTCGCACCTTAGCCTAGCTAGTGGCTTGAACTTAAGAGGGCCAAAAATTGAAATCTGAAAAAGGAGAGTGAAAATGAGTTTGTGGTTGATTTTGTGATTGAACGGCAAAATGACAAGGCCGATGCCTAGGCCTTGGGATGATGGAGTCTATGGAGGTGAAAGATTTGATAAATCTTGGTAAGGAGTAGGGGAATTTTGATGCCCTAGCTCAAAACCCGAGCTATTACTTTTGTGAGAGATAAAAGTCACTTGGGAGAGCTAATCCAAAGGCTCACCAAGGTTATTTCCATTCACATTTCATGCATGACTAATGCATACAAGAATGTTATCTACATTCTATACAATTGATCTTCAATAATAAATGGCATAATAGAAAAACCCTACATAACAATTGATTCCATACATTAGACACAAGAACAATGATTTCTTAAATACAAGGCTTTCTTACAAGGTAAAATGCATGAACAATCCTTTATTGATCTAAAGTAACATCTCCAATGCCAAGAAATAGCTCCAATATGCCAAAATACACCATAGAGTCACATCTCCACATGAATGCAAGAGTTTGAAATCTCTAATAGGTTGAAATTATCACAAGAAATGACGATGAGATACGATGATCCTCTCCTTTATTTATATGAGGAGGATGACTACTAATTTGCCTAATAACACCCCTAAAACATGTTTGATATCATAATCTACTTGGGTTACAAGCCAAACCACTAACTTTATGCAAATGTGCCCTAATTAGCCCACACGGGTGGGCCGAAATCTCTCTAGTGCTGACGTCATCCAATGGAGGTGCTCCAAATTTCAAGTCTAAGGTTGATGAGGTGACCAAGGTGGTGTTTCATTGGCTTGTGTGGGTCCCAAGATGCAACTAGGGCACCACAAAGTGGTCTCCATGAGTATCCAATTGATCAAAGTGGCTTCCTTAGCGCCAACGTTGAGGGCTTCTCAAGTGCTACAAGCTCTCAGTAGTCTCCCATGGTGAGACCATCCTCATCTGAGCTCTGAATTAGCTGCCATCCATCAATTGGTGTCAAGGCCGACCTGGGGGCATGCTTTTTTTGGTGACTCCACTTATTCAACCATTCATAAGAGCTTACTATAGAAGGAATCTTGGTAGCTTGGTTAACCCCGCTCCCGACCCTGAAAAGGTTCTAAGAGCTTCGTTAGACAAATTACACTCTAGAGAGCGTTTAGTCTTTCTCGAATAGGATGCCCTCCCTGATATCCATTTTCTTTTCATTAATCTTCCCACTCAAGTCTTCATGGATTATTGTAGGCCTTGCAACTTTACCAGTGTTCAGGGACCATGTCAAATATGCTCCTCAAATTGGCTTGAATACGATGAATATTCTCCTTGTTGAAGTCGACCTCAGATGCCCACTCAAGTTGGCTCAAAGTAGAGACACACCTATTCATAGATCATGTCGACTTATTACTGGTGGAAACAACTATATAAAGGAACCTCGAAACAGAAGATTTTCAGATCAGAAGTTCGGATTACCTTTGTGGAAAAGTGTGAGGTCAAGGGTTGTAAATTAGTGTGAGATAAGGTGACTTCCAACGAAGAGGAGTAACAGATCAATTCTATGATCAAATGCGTAGGAAAGAAGAGCATTCTAGTGAAGGATAAAGGAACCATTAGTGTGTTTTGGGTGCAGTAAATTCAGCAGAGAAGGATCAATATATAAGTGTAGAAATAGGGTCTCTTTTTCTTGGGTTAAAGTCTACAATAAGTGCAAGGTTTAGGTCTATATCATAGTGCGTGAAGAAGAAGTTTACCTCGCATATCTCAGAGTGGATAAAGGTAAAAAGCAGGGCTATAACAGTATAAAGAAAGGCTCGGTCTTGAGTTTCAAAGATATCGAATAGATGTTGGAAGAAGGCTGAGAAGAAGACTCCAGGAAGCCGAGAAGAAACACATAGTCAAGGGTTGTTAAGACTAGGGACTGAGTTTCCTAGTGATGGTGCAGAGCAATGCAGAAAAGGAGATTGACCTAAGGAGTCAAGAAAGAGCAGTGACAAGGGTCTTGGAGGCATACTGGTCAGTGTCATGGTCATGGTACTTGTCAATTGAAGATCTAGAAGAAGAATTACTTTCGGGTTTCCTCTCCAAGAGGGAGAGGTTTTAGTCCTGCCTTAGAAAGCCTAAATTTTGTATCTCTTGTGGTTTGATAATTGACTTGATGTAAAATATATTAAGCTAACGAAGATAAGATCTAAGAGAAAGAAGAATAATAAGTATAACATAAGTAGTTATCAAGTAAGAGAATTGAATTAAACACTGCGTTATCAAATTCTCAACAAGAACAATATCTCGAAGCATTTAATGTTGACACCCAATATGAGATTAGACGTGCCAAGCTTGTTACTCTAGCTGTTTCTCAAAATACTGCTGAAGAATTAGAGAAGGATAAGAAAGCTTTAGGTAAATAAGAAATTCCTGGTTTTGTCAGAGATCTAGTTAAATCTAAGGGAAATGAAATTAAGGAGGTAGAGCATGATCCCATTAAAGAATTAAATCAAATGATTAAGGAAATGAGAGTTGAGCATGCTCAAGGAATGCAAGCCATGCAGTCTAGATTTACTCAAATGGAAACAAGTCAGATTCAACTTAGAAATAATAATATCTGGCGAAAAAGAAACCCTCCTACTAAGCAAAGACTTCTTGATTCCTTTGAATCTGCCAAAGCTCCCATGATGAAGAATCTTGTGCTATCACAAAGAATCTCTTGAATAAGAATCTCACATTAACCACAGAGTAGATAAATATGTTTGGAAGGGAATTCCATTTGCCTTTTAAAATATTGGATAGAAGTTATTGAGAATAGCTGTGATGTTAAAACCCTTAACATCGATAATGATGAGAAAGAAAGTGTAATTACTCTTGAAGATGAATCTGTGCAAGAAAAGGCAACCTCTAATATTCAACCTGATTTTGACTTATGTGAATGGATCAACAATGCAAAAATATCCGTGCCCATCAAAGAAATGATCAAGAGTCCAATTTAAGGAATTAAAGTCAAAGAAACTATCAAGCTTTCTCAAGAAAAAATACCTAAAATAGAGCATCAAGACCCCTCATCTTGTTTGCCATATAATAGTCTTGATAAAGTTGAGAAAATCCCAAGAAAGGTCTCTCCTCCCAAGAATCCTATGGAAGAGCCCATTGTGATGCAATCTAGCATTGGGAATTATGCTGTCCTTTCTAATCCCATGATATTGCCTGATAGTGAAGAAGAATCTAAGGAGCAGATATGGCACATGAGTTTTGATGGTGCTCGCTCTAAGCCTGTCTAAGGGGACAAAATTGTTTTAACCTCACCTTCAGGGCATGTATTTAAGTTTGCCTTCCTGTTAGAGTTCAAGGCAACTAACAATATAGATGAGTATGAAGCCTTGTTAATGGGCCTTGAAATAACTGGAGATCTCAAAATAAAGTTATTTAACATTAAGTGTGAAAGGAGATTTTGATCTTGTCATCAAGCAGGTCAAGGGTATTTTCTCATGCAAACACTGTATGTGATGCTATTGACTTATTTGATGCATTTGGTCTGCAAATCATTCCTAGAGAAGAGAATGGCCAGGCTAATGAGCTTTTTGTTGCCTCATCTACCTTCCAAATATTTGATAATTTGATAAAAGCTAAGGCCACGGTTGAAGTCGTTTTCAGATCTTCAGTTTCGGATAATGTTGAACATTGGCAAGTGTTTGATGATGAGAAACAAATTGTTCGTTTTCCTAATCACTTGGATGAGTTTGACAATTTCCATGCTTGTTCCAAGGATGAAGGGTTTAATTCTAAAGGTAAAGATATAACAAACCCCACTTTTGGAAATATGGTGGCCATGGAACAAGCTTTTTTTATAGAAATGACGCCACCAAAAGGGTTGATGAAATGATGATGGATCCTGGCAAATTTATTGAAGTAAACATTGGTTTTCTCGAGAACCCAAAAATGGTTAAAATTGGTAAAGGGACTTTCGAGGAAGAGAAGGAAAATTTGATTGATTTGCTTATTGAGTATCGTGATGTCTTGGCCTTTTCATATGATGAGCTCAAAATTTACAAAAAGAATGTTATAGAACATACCATTCCTTTAAATGATGAAGATGCTAAATCGTTTGAGTAGAAACTTAGGTAGATTAATCGTAAGTTAACCCCTCTTGTTCAGAAGGAATTACAAAAAATGCATGGTGTAGGTATCATTAGACAAACTCGACATTCTTCTTGGTGCTTGAATTTGGTAATTGTTAGAAAGAAGAATGGTACTATCAGGATGTGTGTTGATCACTGAAATCTTAACTTGGCTTGCAAAAAGGACAATTATCCTTTGCCTAATATGTAAAATATGCTTCAAAGGATAATAGGATCTGGTGTGATGCCATTGTTGGATGGATTTTTTGGATACAATCTGTTGAGATTTTGTGTATTTGGGGTAGCATCAGTTGTGCTCTAGGTCCAAAATTTTGAGGAAGGACTAGAGTTCACCTGATCTACAAGTCCCAGAAATGGATTTGGGAAATTTCATCTGGTTTAGGAGATATTAAATTAATTAATTATTTTAATGTATTTCCTAAGTTAAAACTTAGGAAAATAAATAATTAAAGTGAATTTAATTAAACATGTGATGAAATTGTCTTAAGTCACACGGATCAAGCTTTCTTTTAATCTTAGCCATTGATTAAAGATTTAATCTTGGCCGTTGATTTGTCAACGAGAAAAGTATAAAGGAAAGGCTTGGGGTCATTTGTAAGACACACAAAGGCAGAGCACTAAAGTTAAGCTGAGATTCTAGGGCAGGGTATGCTAAGAATACTCAGAAGGCTTCAGCGGCAGAGAGGGGAATTTAGACCAAGGAGATGATCTGATCCTGGGGTCTAGAATACACAAGAAGCAGAGAAGAGATCAACTCAAGGATAGTGCAGAGGAAGCCAACATCAACAACAACAACAAGGACAATGTAATTCTCAAGAAACCCTTTAGGGGTTACGTAGAAATCCTTCAGGGGCAGCGTAGTGACTGCGTCACCCATTCTGGGGTAACGCAGTCCCTTCTAGGAGCAGCGCTGAGGGTTTGGAGGCCATCCAAGGCTGACGCAGAGGCTTTCAGGGGCTTCAGAGGCTGACGCAGTGCATTTCAGGGGTAGCGCTGGGGTTTCTAGGCCTAGATTTGACTGAGTTCTGTAAATCCTGTTTGAGGGTGTGGATCAGTCAGTATTTTTGGTCCTAGATCAGCGAGGAGCTGTAGATCTAGAGTTTTCTCTATAGGGTTTTCCAGATTTGGGACCCAGAGTTGTGTATTCAGAAATATTCTTAATAATAGAACCTTCCAGCAGCCAGAGACTGGTTTTCCCACATTGGGTTTTTCTGGGGACTATTTGTTCAGAATTAACTGTGTCACTTTGTCAATGTGTGCATATGCTTATTCTAGATTTGAATTGGTAGAGATCTGTTATGTGTTTTTCTTCATTGTTAACTTGAATTTATTCAGTTGATAACTTATCTAAGTAGGAGGAGCTTAACCGTATTAATAGTAATAATTTCTGCATAAGATATAAGATTCAGAAATTACTACATGGTATCCGAGCAATTGCAGATCTAGAAGGGTCACCAACTAAAGAATCTGAAGGATCTAGCTGTAGAAAGTAGCTGGAAAAGTAAGATAGAAGCAAATCTGAAGGGACAACGCAGTTTTCAGGAGTAGATTCACGTAGAGGGAAGGCTAACGGTGTCCAGTGTTGTGTCCTAGCAAGCCCATGCAATTATTGCACAGAGGCAACTCAGAAACTTTGCTGGTTGGGTCTGAAGCCAGCCAGTGTGATTCAGATCTGAATTTGTCAGATTCAAAAAAAGTTTGTAGAAAAGTTGCAAAAATTCAGAAGAGCTGGTGGGTTTAAAACTCTGAAGATTTCAGATTTTTAGCCTGAGCACAAGTGACAAAGATTGGGAAGAGATCAACTTCTTAGAGAGTTTCTTGCCAAAGGAAACTTGCAGTTTGATCAGAGGATCAAAGAAGAAGCTGAATCATAGTTGATTTGGTAGATTTCCAAGGAGGGAAATCAAGTGTCAAAGGGAGCAAAGGGTGCCCAGTTCGTAAAGGACCCTAGATCCAGATCTCTAGTATAGAGAGGAGGAGCTCCGACACATTCTGAGCAGATGGCTCCTCATGGATTGCGTGATTAGGATAGGCTAGAGGGCCTCTCAAACTTTTTGGTGTGGAAAGCAAGGATCCTGATTGTCCTTGAGGCATACGGCCTAAGAGACCATGCAGAATAGACTCTGGCCACACCGATAGATGCGGATCTGTTACAGAAGCATAAGGAAGCTGTTGGGCATGCCAAGCGACTGATAATGGACAGTATCAAGGACCATATTGTACCACACATAGCTGAGAAGAGGACAACTAACGAAATGTGGAAGGCCTTGACTTCCTTGTATGAGGGAAAATCAGTCCAAAGAAAGATGTTGTTGGAGGCCCAAATGAGGTCATCCATGATGACCAAGGGAGAAGAAATCGAGCATTTCCTCTTCAGATTGCAGTCAATCAGGGATCAACTGACTGCAACGGGTTCAACTGTAGATGATGCAGTGATAGTCATGACTGCCCTCAATGCAGTCACAAATGTGTGGGAAACCATTGTCCAAGGTATCTTGGGCAGAGCGGACCTTCCAGATTGGGACAGCTTGTGGTCAATCCTGCGGCAAGAAGAACTACTCAGATTCACCAAGAAGCAGCACAACCCTGGGTTGAGCAAAGTAAAGAAGGAAGAGGAGGACGATGCAGCTTTGGCATCGAAGAAGCAACCGAAGAAGAAGAAGGATCTTTCAAAGATCAAGTGCTTCCAGTGTGGCGAAATGGGACATTTTGCTAGTCATTGTCCAGAGAAGAAAAGGGACAAGGAAGCGTCTTCTTCCAAAGCAGCAGTGACAGATGATGGGTCAGGAGATGATGCAACCATGAGTGCTCATGAACCACGGAGTTGGGGTGACATGGACATGTAGAGGAGCTACATGGAGGAGAAGGCGAGATCCTTGAGCAACTCATCTCTTGGATCACATGCGAGCTACGACAGCCTTAAGACAGTAGCGGGACAAGTGGAGCAGTGGGTGCATAGATCATAGATGAGGCAGAGGTAGAGGCAGATCTGGAGGCTGGGAGGAGCAGCGCAGAGCATAGCAGCAACATCGTAGAAGATATAGCAGCGTAGAGGCTGATGTGACTTCAGCAGCGTAGAGTAGTGCTGCTTACGGAGTGCAAAGTTGCAGCAACGCAGAGAGCTTCAAAGGGACAACGCAGTGCAGCAACAATGTGATAGATTTCAACACAAGGAGCTGATGTGACTTCAGTAGTGCAGAGGGAGTCTGATTACGCAGGCAGAGCTGTAGTTGTGCATCGTTCTTTAGATGCCAGCACAGATCTGTAGCCTATGGAGCTTCAGTGATGATGATGCAGCCCATCAAACTTGTTGTTCAAAGATTGGGCAAGAGATTCAATTGTTTCTCTCAACAACTGAAGTTGCAGTGCAACAGATCAGCAGTGGCAGTGCTATGAGCAGCACAGATGCAACATATTGAGAGGACGCTGCAGTACAGTGGTTGCAGTGGCAGTGGTAGAGTCATGGGCAGTAGTACAAAATGGCAGCAACAGTGCAGAGTTGAGTGGCAGGAGGCCAAGCTTCAACAGCACAGAGCCAGTGCCCAAAATCATGTAATGCATAAGTGTGATGTGTTACTAGAGCACACCCTTGATGCTAAGAGGGAGTGTTGAGATTTTGTGTATTTGGGGTAGCATCAGTTGTGCTCTAGGTCCCAAATTTTGAGGAAGGACTAGAGTTCACCTGATCTACAAGACCCAGAAATGGATTTGGGAAATTTCATCTCGTTTAGGAGATATTAAATTAATTAATTATTTTAATGTATTTCCTAAGTTAAAACTTAGGAAAATAAAATAATTAAAGTGAATTTAATTAAACATGTGATGAAATTGTCTTAAGTCACACATATCAAGTTTTCTTTTAATCTTAGCTATTGATTAAAGATTTAATCTTGGCCGTTGATTTGTGAACGAGAAAAGTATAAAGGAAAGGCTTGGGGTCATTTGTAAGACACACAGAGGTAGAGCACTGAAGCTAAGTTGAGATTCTAGTGCAGGGTTTGCTAAGAATACTCAGAAGTGCTTCAGCTGCAGAGAGGAGAATTTAGAGCAAGGGGATGATCTGATCCCGGGGTCTAGAGTTCACAAGAAGCAGAGAAGAGATCAGCTCAAGGATAGCGTAGAGGAAGGCAACAACAACAACAACAACAAGGACAACGTAATTCTCAGGAAACCCTTCAGGGGTCATGCAGAGACCGTTCAGGGGCAGCGTAGTGACTGCGTCACCCATTCTGGGGTAACGCAGTCCCTTCTAGGAGTAGCGCTGAGGGTTTGGAGGCCATCCAAGGCTAACGCAGAGGCTTTCAGGGGCTTCAGAGGTTGACGTAGTTCGTTTTAGGGGCAACGATGGGGTTTCTAGGCCTAGATCTGACTGAGTTCTGTAAATCGCGTTTGAGGGTGTGGATCAGTCCTAGATCAACCAGGAGCTGTAGATCTAGAGTTTTCTTTGTAGGGTTTTACAGATCTGGAACCCAGAGTTGTGTATTCAGAAATATTCTTAATAATAGAACCCTCCAGCAGCTAGAGACTGGTTTTCCCACATTGGGTTTTCCCGGGGACTATTTGTCCATAAATAACTGTGTCGCTTTGTCAATGTGTGCATGTGCTTATTCTAGATCTGAATTGGTAGAGATCTGTTATGTGTTCTGCTTCGATGTTAACTTGAATTTATTCAGTTGATAACTTATCTAAGAAGGAGGGGCTTAACCGGATTAACAATAATAATTTCTGCATAAGATATAAGATTCAAAAATTTCTACAGAATCAATTCTGGGTTAAGGAAGAAGATCGGCACAAGACTACTTTTACCACACCTTGGGTTACCTTTGAATAACTCAGAATGCCTTTTGGGATAACAAATGCAGCGGCTACTTTTCAGAGGGCTATGGATTATGCTTTCAAGGAATTAATTGGAAAAATCATTGAAATTTACCAAGATGATCTCATTGTTTTCTCAAAATATGGTAAGGCTCATATAAACCATCTCAAGCAGGTTTTTGACAGGTGTCGGGAGTTTGGCATATCATTGAATCCTGTAATCGAAGGGAAGTTACTAGGACACATCATTTCTAAAGGTGGTATCAAAATTGACATTGAAAGGGTTGAAGCCATTCAACAGATCCCCTTGCTGCATAATCTTAAGTCACTTTAGTCTTTTTTGGGAAAAACAATCTTTCTAAGGAGATTCATTCCAAACTATACAGAAATTGCCAAACCTTTCCAATGTCTCCTAAAAAAGGATGCAAAAATTGTTTGGAAACATGAAGGTAAAAAGGGATTTCAGGATATCAAAGATGCTATAGCTAAGGCTTCTGTCTTAGTCAGCCCCGGATAATTCAAAGGACTTTATGGTTTTTTCAGTTGCATTCGAAAATACTATAGCAGGCGTTCTATTACAAAAAAACAAAGAAGATCATAGCCTTCATGAGCCAATCCTTGCAGAATTTAGAATTAAAGTACAACTTTATAGAAAAATAAGCTTATGCATTGGTCAAGTCCCTTAAGCATTTCAGAACATATGTAGGTTATTCCAAGATCATTGTCTTTGTTCTGCACTTTGCTGTCAAGAATATATTAATATAACACAAACCGATTGCATAGGAACTTGTGCCAGATGGGTGACTAAAATTCAGGAATATGATCTTGAGATTAAACCAAACAAGCTTGTCAAAGGTCAAGGATTAGCTCAGATGTTAACATAAAGCAATGAGAAAGCGTTAGAGATGGTTTGCTAGAATGAAATGACTGAGCTTTCTATCTCCCCCGAGCTTCAGAAGTTAGAAAGAATCGAACGGTATAAGGGCATTATTTATTATTTTGACAAATTTGACATGTCCTGATCATTTGGTAGCACATAGAAGGAAGGCTCTTAGATTAAAGGCATCTAAATATTGTATTCTAAAGATGGCCTTGGATGGAGAAATCTAGATGGTATAATACTCAGGTGCATTAATGAGGATGAAGCTAAGAAACTTATCATTGGGTTCCATGCAGAATTTTGTGGGGGCCATTTTGCAGCAAAGACCACGACCCACAAGATCTCGCTGGCCGATTATTATTGGCCTTCCATTTTCTCAGATGTGCATTAATTTATTTGAAATTGTTAGGAATGCCAACTTTTCATAGGAAATCAGAAATTAGCAGCCTTGCCTCTTCAGCTGGTTGTAGTAGAGGCCCCTTTCCAGCAATGGGGGTTGGATTTCATTGGTAAATTTAGCTAGAATTATAGTAATGGCTATTCATGGATTTTGACTGTAACAGATTACATCACAAAGTGGGTTGAAACCGTTCCAACCAAGCATGCCGCAGAGAAGGTTGTCATGGGTTTTATTGAAAATCAGACTATCACTCGATTTGGTGTCCCGACCAAGATCACAACAGATAAAGGTAAAGCCTTTAGTTCTTCTGAGTTCTCTTCTTTCTGCTTCAAGTATGGTATTGTCCTATCTCATTCTTCGATTTATTATCCCCAAGGAAATGGTCTTGCTGAATCAAGCAGTAAAAATATGATAACCATCATCAAAAGATTGTGGGGAATAATTAGCAGTCTTGGGACAATAAGATCAAGTATGCATTATGGGAAGACAAGATCACAAAGAAGAGAGCTACTGGGAAAAGTCCTTTTGAGCTTGTTTATGGTTTGGAGGTAACCTTACCAATCCATCTCAAACTTCCAACCTATCAACTTCTGCAATAGTTTACAGATGATAGGGATGCAATGCAGAAAAGAACTGATCAGATTATGGAACTCGATGAGGACTGCAGGAATACTTTTGATAATTTATGTCGAAGCCAGGCCAGAACAAAAGAAGGATTCGATAAGTCATCATGGAACAAGTCTCTACAGGTTGACGATATGGTATTGTTATGGGATCGCATAAACAAGAAGCTCAGAAATCACAGAAAGTTTGACAGCCTATGGCTTGGGCCGTATATTATCAGAGGAATTGCTAGAGCGAATTCTTTCTATCTGAATACTTTGGAGGGCGACCCTATAGAACTTCCAACAAATGGGCAGATGCTCAAATTATACTACAGGGATGATATCTGATGCCATGGGGCATCTTTTGTATAATATCTCTAACCCTACTCCTTTTCATTTATGTCACTAGATAGTTTTCTTTCAACACATTTAAGTTATATATTCTTTCATTTCAGTTTGTTAGAGTAGATTTTTCTATTCCAGCAGATATTCTATGTATGCATGATGATTTCGATTTTGAATGGATATCCATTTGATGGACTTCTGTTATCTTGGTTACATGATCCTAGGATTCTCACATTGCTCCATTGAAGCTATGTGTCCCCATATGGAGCCAGATGTTGCACCCATTTTTTCAACATTCCAAGGAAGTAAGATGCGAGGACTTCAAAGAATTTTTTCAAAGTTAGAATCATCATCCAACAATCTGTTCTGTGTCATTGTAAACCCATTTTGCAAAATTATAATGTAAATGATGCTAATACGACCGTTTTATTATGTAACAACCTAGGTAAGTCTATGATTTTGGTGACAAATTTCATCCTAGGAGCTTCCTCATCTCACTGATTCATCTGTGTTTCTAAACATGGATGATCAACATAGTTTTTCTCTCCAACCTCACCACAAAGCTAGGGTGGAATTTATTGTCAAAGTCTTAGGCGAGTCCTAGTGTTTTAGTCGAGTCTTTTGTAAAAGTGATTTGGGAATAATTTAAGCTAATTGGCTAAATTATTTTATTTTAGATCACTTGGTCTATTAGATCATATTGTGTCGCAGAATTGGGTAATTATTTGATGGTCTATAACGAACGAGTGTTCCCCCTTTGAGGGTTGTATTTGTAAAATATTTTGTAAAAAATATTTTAGTGCATGGTCCCTCATACTTAGACACCATGACTAAAATATTAGAGGGTGGAAAAATAATTAATTCCATCATAAGTCAATCAATTGATTTCTCTGGCAAAATAAAATAGAATTCTAAGCCAGAAAATTAATTAACTAGAGTAAAAAATTTAAATTCTATAGAAATCAAATTCTCCAGGTGGAAAAATTCGTGGGTCTAAAAGAAATTAATTTTTGGAGGTCTCCCAAGGGAATATTAGAAATTTCAAGAAAAAATGGACCCTTGGACCTTGGTGGTTAAGTCAAAGTCAAAATTTTGAGGAAATTATCTCAAAATAATTATTTTTGAACTAATGAAAAATGGTTTTAATGAGAAATTCGAAAATTCCTCAAAGATAATTATTTTAGACGTCGAAGATTAAAATATCATCAAAGATTTATCGATGGTCGAGATTATTTTGATGGGGATGAAGCTAACTAGTCGTTATTTTCCACTTGGAGGAATTTCTTTATAACTAGAAGGCATTTTGCTTATATTTTTCATCTTTTGATAAGCTGGGTTTGATGTAATTTGTAAACGTTGGTGTAAAGTCACTATTCTGTTGGGAACATTTTGATCATCATAATAAAAAACTTTCGGGTGCAGTTCATGGTGTCTTTGTCTCATTGTTTTGTGGTACGTGCTGGGTATGTGCATTCCTATGCTGTGCTTCAGATAATAATTAATCGTTATTTCATTTTAGATGATAGGAACATTCTATTGGTAAGTTTTGGGCTTATCTTGATTCATTGTGTGTTCTAACGGTTCTTGCTTAAGAAAATTCATAGAGTTTACAGGTTCCCCGACCCTTCGGCCCCAAGTTCACAAACTATGGGCACAGGTTGCCCATGTTTAGATTCTGAATATTTAATATGATTTTCTAACTTCGCTAAGGCTGTGGTTGAGCATTTATTTTTCGAAATACATGTAGCCATCATCAAAATTTTATTTAACAATTATCCCTCAAAAATATTTTCAAGCATTGTACATTTGTTAATTTTGTAAATATATCTGTATAATAAATCTTTTGTAAATAATTTAATTCTCTAACCCTTGTTTGCAGTTGGGATTTGGGGTTTCGGAACTTTTGAATTTTTTTGTATATATTTGGCGTTTTGGGCACTTGTAAATTTATTTGTGCAAGTGATTTTCAAGAAGATTTGCTGGATTAGAGCTAGATCTAAGCCCTTGAGGGTAAGATCTAGTCTCCAAAATTGTTGCAGGGCCAACAGTTGAAGAATTTGCAGTGAAATTGAAGATCTGAAGTAAGATAATTTTTTTGGCGAGGGTTTTGAATTTTTCAGGCCTTCTAAGCCTAACATACTCCTCCAAGCTAACCGTCTAGCCCTCCTTGCCTCAGTGTCAACCTTTTGGGCCCTAAGGCCTAGCCGAAAGACTAATTAGGCCTCGACCTACCTTTTGATCTCTTTCCGTGGTGTTTTTCGGCCTTCGGTCTTCCTCCTAACCCTCCGTTTTCTCTTTGCTCTGCCTCCTTGGCCTCCCTTGGCTCTCCCTTGCCCTCGGTTCCCTCTCCTCCTTAGGCCGCAACCTTCTCCGCAAGGCCTTTAGGGCCTAATAACCCTAGGCCGCAACCCCTCTAGGGCCTCTCAGTCCCTCTTTAGCCCAACGAAAACCTTCCTAGGCTTGCCGTGAGGCCTTTTGTGGTCTTTTGACCTAGCTGCAGGTCTGTTAGGCCCTACTTTTGCCTCTTCTAGCCTCCTTCTAGCCCTTGTTTGGCGCTCATTCATCTCTGTTTGTGATCATTAGATTTCTAAGCTAATTCATTGGCGGGTTTTGCAGAGAAATTGGTAAAACACTTGTGTTTCTAGGTGGCATACCCATTGATAAAATTTGGTCATTTCTTCTATGCCTAGAGGCCAAAGGTTTGATCTCTAAACCAGTGTTGCAGGAAACGCCCCCCTGCCCCCCCTGCTGGATCCAACCCTCGAAATGCGTACCGTACGAGATCCGTCGTACGAAACGGGTTTCACAAAAAAATTTGCGCTTCGTGGAAATTTGGATCTGCGATTTCTTATGCCGGATCCATGTTTCGTACAACAGATCAGCGTACGGAAGCGCCACGCTTCGGAGGCAGATCTGTACGGATCGTCACTGCTTTCGTTCAGCGTCGTACAGATCCGACTAGCGCAGTGAAAAACGATTTTTTTATTTTATTTTTTATTTTTAAATTTTTAACTTTAGTTGGGTTAGAGGGTGAGTTAGTGTTGAGTTTGGGATAGGATGAAAAAGATATAAGCTCTTTCACCTCCTTAGATGTTTCTTAGATGCTCCCTCATGGTAATGTTAAATTTTGAATAGGATATGAAATTCTATTTTCTCCATATGAAGTCCGATCAGGTTGGAACCACTCTCAAACATCCCGAGTCATTTTATGCTAATGTTAAAAACTTAGAATTTCATATCCTATTCAAAATTCAACAAAATTAACAGTTTTCAGGAATTCAAGATCAATGGTATGGTGGCATTTCATATATCATGTATGAGTGTATGTGATTAGCATTTAATCAAGAGCACCAAGCCCTATATGTACCCTAGTGTTGGTGGTGTTAATTGTTGAACTCCTTTGTCATGTTGTTAGCAAAAAATTACATTTCAATGAAGTCAAAATCATTGATCAAGCATGTTAAGTTCTTTCTACCATATTTAAAGGTTTGCATTAGGTAGTTTGATCAAAATTGGACAATTTTGACTAATGTCCCTAGATAATCGAGGTAGAGGCAAAGGCTAGACAAGAGGAGAAGAATCTAGATTATAGATGGTTGATGCTCAAATAATTAATCATTAATGTACAATGGATGTCATATCTATCTTGATTTATGTACAAATATGCATGCTTCCATATCTTCTACAATTAATTTGGTATTTTGGATATTTTTTTAATATAAATGCAAAATATATATATATATATATATATATATATATATATATATATATATAGTAGACGCTTCCAAGACGCTTCGCTTCCTAGATTTTTTGGAAATGACGCTTCCATGTCCTCGCTTCCAAAAAACGTCCCCGCTTCGTGCAACGTTGCTCTAAACTGTATTTTCTCTTACTGTTTTCTACAACTCTCTGAATACATTCATAACAGTGGTGAAAAACACACATAAATGGCATAAAAATCACATCCAACATATTTAGCATATTGTCAAGTCATTTAAGAAATTTGGGCATTAATCTCTTGGCATAGATCTAGTTGTTTAATGACTGTTATCTCTGTGTAAAAAGTGTGATCAGATCTGATATAATACTGAATAATACATCATAAGAAGGTTGATTAGCTCATAATTACATCTGGCAAGATATTGAGTATCTCATTGCTCATATTTGGCTCATACATGCTTGTCATTTTTTGGATCTAGAGTTTTTTTACTTACTGCTGTCCTAAAAGGTCTAATAATTGCTCATTTGAATGTGATTGGGACGTAAGCGACTTAAGAAATTTCCTTGCTCATGCCCTATAAATCATAATTGTCTTGCAAGTTGGTTTCTAATTGCTCCAAGTACACTAACGCTTGTAGTTTCATTGTGAGCTTTAGAAATGTATAAGATCACATCTAACTCACTCATATAAGCACTAAATCCATAAATTGAATATTATTGTGTGTCTCTTAAGTGAATTTGTGAAGCATCTCATAATAATCATTTTATCTTGTCTAATCATTGAAGAATATTGGCTAAGAACAGTTGTAACCTTATTGACATAGCTCTAATTGTGCATCATTGAGAAATTTGTGATCTTGAGGTTCTAAGAGTCTAAGTGTTCTTCGCTTAAGGGCTTCTAATCTAATTGAGCATCTCTTGATAATTGGCATTGAGTAATATTGGTATAAAATCATTGATAATCTTGTGACAATAATAGTTGGTATCTTGTTAAGCATTGGTCAAATTATTCTAAGTGCTTCAATTATCATTGAATAAGTTATTACGAGATTTTGGCACATCCCGTAATTATTGAATAATTGCATATTGTGGTACCTATTGTATCTTATTGGCACTTGGTAGCTTGGCACACTTTCTTGTGGTTAATATTGTATTTCATTGATAAGTACTTGAACTTAAGATCAAATCATAAATAAGTGCTTAAGCAACTTAAACATCTTACCTTAAGAATCACTCAGTCTATCTGGCATTGCATTTTAAGTCTAGTTGCATTAATAATTTACCTCCAAGCATAAGCTTGGTTGATAGACATTTAGGGCCACCTTTTCTCAATTTGGCTTGAGGAACTTAGACCCTCTTTAGTGGTTAACACAGTGACCTTGTGTTAGAAAATCAAAAAGGTAGAAAGATTTTCTTATACTTGATAATTACTTGTGATATTCTTGTATTCTTATTAAATTTCTTATGATCTTCTTTTATCTTAGTTCATCAAGCAATTACCAAAACAATACCACACAGACCAAGGACACCAAATATAGGCGAACAACTAGGGAAAAAACCCACTCTAGGGGAAAACCCAGTCAACAATTCTTCCTTCAATAGTTTTCCTGAGATAATCCAAGACTGTAGACTTAGACACAAACTTCCTCCACACCAAGTCAGTCCTCTTCTTCTTTTGTAGATAATACTCTTCGACCTAGCAGTAGTAGTAGCAACAACAACACTATGATGAAACACTTATCTTCGACCTAGCAACTTCGATCTCAATGCAATAACTTCGATCTTGGATTAGCCCTTCTTCTTGCGGCAACAACAACATCGACCTAGCAGCAACAAACTTGACTTGGCAGCGACTGGCAACAACAACTTCCATTTTGAAATAGAGACTTCAATTTCCTAAAGTAATCCACATGAGAGAGAGAAAAGTATTTGTTTATTCGCTCGAATGACATTACAGAGTAAAGTGGTTATTCGGATTATTAGAAGCTGACCCTCCAAACATCTGGTGCATTTTCATCCAGGCGAGAGGACTCTCATCTTACTTTACTCGACAATGGAGTAAAATAAAGTTCCATGGGAAGGGGGCGGGCTAATCTGCGTGAGGTGGTATGTAGTGATGGTGACTCGGGTATGGATGTGATGTTTAATGGGGTATCATGTGATGGGGAACCTTCTCTCTCGGGTCTGTTGAACGGGGTCTGGTGAACAAGGTTTTTTGTTATCCTGTGATGGGGGCCTTCTCTTTGGGCGGTAAGGACTTTTCCTCTATCATCGTCTGGTCATCTCGGTGGATGTTCCCTCATATTGGTACGATGGATGGGTAGTTTAGTGGTATACTATATCTAAGATCAAGTATAAAGAGATATAATTTTTCTGTATGGGCCTATTTGTGGAGATGTTTCCTGTGTCCGGTGGACCGCCCATTTCTAACGATGTTGTCAATCAAGTGAATAAAGTCCAATCCCTCACTGTACGCCCCGCATTCCTCAATACGCCCACATCCCACATTCTCCAGTCCGCATTACCCAATACGCCCGCATCCCCAAAACTTCAATTTTGTCTTTCCCTTGCTTCTTGACCAACTTCACACTCCTTTTAGCCTCTTTCTCCAATTTCACACTTTTTCCAGCTCTTCTTAGATATCGAACTTGTGTGTAAGTGATTCTTTCAAATGAATCGAATTGCTTCAATATATACCCTCTGGTAAGGTCGAATTGCCCTTCTTGAGGCCAACTTGATCTCCTTGAGGCCGACTTGGTGTGGAGGTGACATAATTCATTTCTGACTAGAAAATAAACCTTTTTACATGGTTCAAAAGCCCAAGAAGGGTCTCTGCAAATGTACAATGACTCTATTGACTTAGAATAAATCCTAGAAGTCCTCAATGGGGACTTTGACTTAAAACATGATGACCCAAGCATGAAACCCATGCTTTAATAAGTCATAATAATAATAATAATAATTTTTTCTTTTTCATTTTTATTACATAATGACTCAAATACATTCATGAAGATCGAACCTAGTTACATTTTTCAACACCTTGTAGTCGTCAGAGCCACAGTGTTTGCAGCGCTAGAGGCATCTAGTGGTTGGAACACAGGGGGAGGTATCATTAATCAAGCCTCTGCTTGCTTCCTGTTGGCTTCCATCCCACAACCTACTCTAGAGACTGGTTCCAAAACAATTAAGAGGAAGGTTATACTTAGAATAGGCGTTTAACTTAAAATCAACCCAGATTCTGCACTTCATATAGGATAGTCATTCATTCAAACAACAATTGTCCATCCGGTTACTTGGCATTTAATTGGTATTAAGCAAGAAGTTGACTCCATAAGGCACTGGTCTCATAATTCAATCTAATCTAATCTTTTAATCTTTCTAAAATTAACTAGGTAGCTAGGCCACTCAATCGTGTCTCCCAGATTTCTTGGTTGCCAACTTGTCCTTCATCTTCACATTTCCATAGGGACTAACCCCCGTAGCTCGCTGTTGGGAGACAACTAGAATGAAAAGGTCGGGGATAAGAGTGATAGCCCCCGACCTGAGTCGTTGTCGTAGTGCCTATACAATCTGAGCGACAACATGTCCAATTGTGTCATACTGAAGAATCATCAAACCTAGTACAAACTGATCCAATGTCCTAGGTGCAAGAGGGGTTTTGGAACATGTTATTTGATGCTACTGCTCAGAGGTCCAAGAGTCTCAACCCTTCACCTGTTTGTGCCAATATACTTTTCTAGAGGACATGGGTACCTATGGAGAAGGGGCCCAAGACCTATGATGTTGAACCACCTGACAAAAACAACATGAATTCTAGTGAAAACTGTTAGAAAGACTAAGAGGGGGGTATTTCACTTTAAACAATTAATTTTAACTTCAGAGCATTAAATTGACATTAGCATTAGAACAAACATAAATCAACATCACATCGCATGAACAGTAAACAACACCATTCAACAATGCACGACATCAAGACTGTACATGAGATTTTTAGGTGGAAACCCTTTCGGGAGAAAAATCACTGAACGCTTCTTAATATGGGTCTTTAAAATTTACATCAATAGGAAGCTCCAACTTCCAAGATTCTCAGTATCAGTTGAAGGAGGCTCTAATGCCTTGGTTTATCGGCTCCAACCTGAAGGATGCTCCAGTGCCTTGATTTACCAGCTCCAATTGGAAGGATGCTCTGATCCCCTAGTTTACAGGCTCCAACCCGAAGGATGCTCCAACGCCCTGATTTACTAGCTCTAATTGGAAGGATTCTTCAACACCCTGTACAGGCTCCTACCCGCCCTAACACCACCTTGTCGCCCGAAGTGTTTTTAGGCTCTGACCTGAAGGAGACTCCACTCTCCTGCCTTACACCACACTACCACCTTGTTCAACAAGCAAACCACATTTTACTATTTTCAAACTGTAACCACCTGTGCTAAAAATAAAACTGCAGTACAATCTCTGCTTAATCATATCTTCTTATGTACATCGAACCCTAGATTAGTTAACCTATGCTTAAGCTTCTTCAACCAACCATATAATCTTGGTTTAACAAGCAAGCACTGAAAACCCTAACATTCATCAACTGCCCACACTAGGCATTAACACTGCTATCAATACTGTAGTTTTGCCTCTGCTCAAATGGCTCTGCTTAAGTTACATCAGCTTGTCTAATCATCAGACCTCTGTTCATCATGTATATCAAACCCTAAGGCACAAGATCTTTCATTGGAAATGGTCAAACAACATACATATTTAACAACTATGCTTAGGACATAAATCCCTGGCTTCTTTAGGTATAGACCCTAGCATAACATACATTGAAATTTGATATCAATCATGCCCTAATGACATACATCAACAATACAAACCCTAAGCAACATCGTCAATATCCAATCACCAGGTTAGGCATATGCATACAATGATCAAACATTCTTTCACTGGAAGTCGATCACTTAGTACGTTCTCAACATTAGTATCATAAACTTGTGTATTTTCAGCAGCTTCATATTCTCAACAATGAATAGCGGCATAGTTTAGGCAATCCACGTTCAATGCTCAATACAATCAATGTCAACTTTTTCACTGTCATCCTTGTGGCAAACATTAATAATAATGTCAAACACCAATCCTCTGCTCATTGTGTACCGATTTGTGCGTTCATTTAACCCCTGAATTCAACCTCTGCCATACACAATACACTATCACATACACCTCTGCCTTTACCAAAGCGGTAATCTCTACACAACTAGGTCAATACAAGTCTTTCTCTAACACAAAAACAGTGAGACAAATAATGAAATTTTTTGCAAAACAATCTCTTCAAAAACCTCTGCCAATCTCTGTCAATACAAGTGCTCCGTCATTGCAAGCATACAAGGTCATCAATGGTATAAGGCACTTACACAACTTTGCCAGAAGCCTCTGCAGTCGCACTAGATAGTCTAAAGAGTTCGACGCTCAACAAAAATTGTAACAACATCTATATATAGTGCACATACAAAAAGGAAAAACCTCTGGCAACTAGCTATCACACACTCATGTTGATTGATTCAGTGAACTCTTGCTCAAAACTTATTCTATGTGCAACAGTTAAGTTTGGTTAGTTGAGCAAGTTTCATCAAACATATATTATTGTATAAGCTACACAAATCCTGGACCATAGATTAGTGCACATTTTGAATACAAACTCAGAAAATGAATTACCAGGCTTAGATCTATGTGTATATCCCTGCACAATTTCCCTCAACAAATACAAGCAATTCGATTCTAGAAATTTTGTTGAGCAAAACCTAGCTCAAGGCTTATTCTATCTGTAATCTGTCAAAATAAAATGCACAACGAAGACATAGACCATCGCACTAGAAATAAACCATCACACCGGTGTCAATATAGCATAGAACTGCACACTGGTAGCAAAATAGACCATCACACTTAGAGGACATTGGCATATAATCATTTAAAGAAAATTGAACTGCGTACTGGTATCACAATAGCAAAATAATAAGCTTTAGGGGTCAGATCAGATCTAGTGTTATTCTTTGGTCAATTCACATGGAGATCCTCTAATTGATTTGCATGCATTGCTATGCACACTTTAGATTTGTGCTCTTGAATTGATGCTCCTTATGCACATCAGATCACATGTATACGCTCTTGAAAATATCATTACATGCCTCAGACCTGTGCACTTAGAGATGTAGTGTGCCCAAAAGTGATGCAAATAGCCCAAAAACCCAAAGTAGCTCCAACAAAAAATTTCAACCAAAGATCAAACATTAGATTTGCTTGACTCCATAGTATCGCAGTGATTTCATGAAGAATTAGGGCTTCAAATTATAACTTTTGCTTTGCTTGAGGAAGGGTCGAATGACCTCAAAGAAAACACATAACCCTAGCCAATAACCATGGCCAAAAGATATAAACTAACGCCTAGAAAGTTCACCAATCTCTGGCCCACTAGTCAGTGTAAAGCCCCAAATTTTCACAATTAACAATCATTAACAAAATTAATAATACAGAATCCAGAATGAACTTTTTTAGCAGGATATATCAATTCATTATTGAATACTTACCTGGAACCGTGTTTGAAGATGTTCTTGACTCGTCATGGCTCCCGCTCCCATTACCAAACCACCATTTTCCTCCCAACCTATCTGGGGTCAACTTCTCCGGTCCCTAGATCCAGAAGACGAGTCTTTTGGCCCTCGTGCCCAAAACTCCAATAACCATCAATATCACTCTATGACTCTGCTAGAGCTGACTGCTCTTGTCTTCCATAGTTAGAAATCCTCTGACAGCATCCGGGTCAGTTTTCCCACCTCATTGACCCATGTCCATCAAGTTTCTCCCCCTTCTCATTTTATACACAAATCCCCCTTTCAAGATATTTATTAAAATATCCTCTTTTAATAAATATCTTAGCTAAATTTCCTTTCAAGATATTTATTAAAATATCTTCTTTTTAAAATATCTTAGATTTATACTAAAATATTATTATTTCATAAATATCTTGGATTTCTAAAATATCTTGGATTTATTATTAAATATCATCATTTAGTAAATATCTTGGATTTTATTAAAATATCATCTTTATTTGCATAAGTCAATGCTTTTACTTTCCTTTGAAGAATATATTAGTTATATTATGATAGTGGTAGGTATAACTTTTACCTCATAATACAATCATTCATTATTTTCTGTCGAGTTAGATATTTATGCAATACTTCAATAATTCACACATTACCCTACACTGAGACTTTTCATAATTGATTAGTGCATATACTAGTGTAGTACATGTGATACATGCATATGTAGCTATCATATGTAGGTCTCTTATGCATGCTAATATTTATATGTTCCCTATAACTCGAGTTGGGTCATTACATACACCCCTTCTTCAAAAAATTTCGTCATGAAGTTAAGTTTTATGTCATATATCATTATTATTATTATTATTATTTTTTTTAGTGATTCGTATAATCATATAAGGGTGGTGTACATATATCATTATTATTATTATTTTTTTTTTTCGTGATTAGTATAATTATATAAGGGTGGTGTACCATAATTGAATTTTCGTTTAATGTGTGAGATCACTTTAACATTTATGTTTTGATCTTTTATTGGTTTACAAATTTAGTAGTTACGTCTTGCCCCAACAAAGTTCCCACGCTATTCTAGAATCGTCCTATCCTTCCTAATCTCTTCCGCTCCCATCCTATTCGTCCTCTACAGGAATATGACATGGCATCATTTATACTGACCTAACCATTCATATACCTCAAGGGTTACATCGTCGACTATATCGACCTGATTCTTTAGTAGGCATCTGACAGTCATCATCACACGTCTAGGGGAGCGTGACTCACACAGTCCTCCCATGACTCCAGGTTCTGGAGGATAAACGGTGGAAAACACTTCCACTCCTCCAAGTAGGACCACGGTTGACATCCTATCATGGAACCTCAGTGAATCACAATTGTTCTTAGAGTTTTGTCATCACGCGGTCGGTTTGGTAATGATACCATCTGTGATGTAAACACTTGTCCACAAATTATAACATATGTATCAATATATTCAAAGCAAATTGTTACTCAAATAACAATTTCTACACATTCCAAATATATTGCTATCTACGATATTGATCCTTGAGTTCATATAACATACTTGGTTATGTTTATCCAATAGGTCTGTAAATTCATTTTCACCTTAAATAGTCAAGTGTAATCACTCTTTTATTTCCATTTCATCATTTATGTTGATATGTAAAATTATAGATACCATATCCATAACATAATTCATTATTTATATTAGTATCCATGTACCAGCAATGTTTAAGAAAAACTTTCTTCATATTGGTATCCATGTACCAACAATGTTTAAGCAAATACTATATTCTTACATGTCATAGTACAAAATGACAGTCTTAAGTATCCATCCAAAATAAGGTAAGGTTATACAAAATAAGTTTTTAAATGCTTATAAATATAACCTACAATTATAAATGTCACATAGAATAATCGAACACGGATATACAAGTAAGGGTGTAGCTAGTATTTTCTATACTATATTACCTGATTAATCTTATAAAAAGTCACAGGTTGAGACTCTAAATCTAATTGGAGGGATGCTCCAATCTTTATGATTGCATATATAGAAACGAAATGTATTGAAACAAGAGCACAACACACTTATTGTTTAGTTGAAGCATGATCTAATTTCTTGATACAGATTTATTAAGAACTCTAAAACACAAAACTACATATGGATCTAGCCAACCTTTTAATTCTTGTTATTTATTTGTCTTTTAAATCTAACTATCTTTGATCTATAATCTGGATCCAAAGAGATAATAATAATATTAACTTCTTTATCATGTTATTTCAACTCATCTTTAACCTAAAAATCTAGAAGCCATGGAGTAGGGTTTTGCAGGGCTAATCAATAGGGTTACGCTGGAGATGGGGGAAGAGTTAATTGACTACTCTAAAGATCCCTTAGTGGGAGGTTTATTTTCTTTGAAGGAATTTGTTACTGCTTGAAAATGCATTATTCACTTTGCATTATACTTGGTCTACTTTGTTCAAGCAGGGTTCTCTTCAAATTTCCCGAATAGACCAAGGTGTAAGAAAATCAATGTTGGATTTTACGAATGTTTATGCATGCTTCTCAATTGAGGGTGCCTTTCATATTATCCAAGGTGCGACTTACATATGTGGAGGCATTTTTTTTGGTCACTTGAAGTGTTAATTTCAAGGTTTCAATATCAATTAGTAACCGAAGTTTCAAACTAGCATATGACCATAGCCTTTTCAAATATTGTAATGATCATAGTCTTTTCATTTTTATTACATTGACTCATTTAATTCAACACAATAACTCATCAATGGCATACCAACTTTTTATTCTTCACATTAATCGTTTTCTCATTAGTCCTTAGGCCTCATGTTATTATCAAATGTATATTCTTTTCTAACGGTGTACAATTATTATCTTTAATATTTACCTTTAAACATTTTCCCAATTTATCCGTTGTTATTCTTAACAAATTAAGAGTGTTCACAACTCCTTATAGGTCGTTGCTTTGACCCTTACCAATCATGTTGCTCATATTCTTAAGAAATTTCTTCTTGATAGAAAACATCCCTTCACTTTCTTATACTAGATATTCCTAATATTCCATGTCTACTTTAATTTGAAAAAGAGCATATTATCAAATTGACTTTGTTTTCTCACCTCTAGTCATCATGGTTTTCTTTTCTTCTCTCTTAATGCATAAAATTATTACACTTGGAAATGTCGTTACTATTCCCCAACATGGGTAAGACCCTATAAATACATTCAATAACGTGGATATCGATTGTAATCTACTTATCATTTTAGGTTTTAAGGCATCACAGGATAGAATTTCCTAATCATACTCCATGATGTCCATAATCCATGGATATAGTTAGTCACTTAAGGAAAATTTTATAATGTGACTCTCCCATTAGAGGGAGAAACTATTATAGATGTTGCCATGCACATAAATTATCCTATAATTGGTCAATTTTATTCTAAATTCACTCTTTAATCTAATGTCATTGACTTCTTATATTACTCTGTGAAATTTCCACTTACTCACCTTTGGTGCTATTTTTGTCGATCTCAATATTCTAAGTTGATTATGATAACTAACATTTATTATCATCATTAGAAGTTTGTAATTTCTTTCTTTTCCCATCCTCCCTAGGTACTGTATCGATTATATTATGGTAACAATGGAGATCAAATTTGGAAAATTTTCGTTGCACTCTCTTGGTAACTATATCATCTTGTTCTAATAGTGTGTTTACTACCTTATAGGGTGGTTTCTTACCATTTTAACGTATGTTTTATCCATTTTGTCTTTGTTTGATGTGTACTTTTAGTGAACTATACTTGTACTCTCAATTTGATTACTCATGATTTCTCCCAACATTTCTTGAATAGTTAGTGTCTTCTTTCATCCATCAAGTTTCCTCAAACTAGCTTAGCCTTTTATGTGGTTGTTGCTTGGATTCTAATGGGTCTCTGCCACCATATGTCCATAAATTTAAGCTGTTAGTGACAATAAGTCCTCTGTGGTCATCACGTGTCCCGTATTTCACGTGCCGGACGACACGGTGAATGCACTCTAAACTGTGAGTCAAATATGCTTTTGACGTGTCCTCCAACCACGACCCTCCGTTTTCTTGAATGCGTGGAATGCGTGTCCTTAAATCGAATACTCGTGTCCTAGGTTTGGAATACTTGCCCTAACGTATTCCCGCGTTTGGACACGTTTTCCACCAAAAATTACAAAAATGATAAAGATTTCGTTAGTTTTCATTTCTGTTCAGTGTGGTTGCTGTTGCCTTGAACCTTCGTTTGCTATTGCTGCCTCCGTGCCTTGAACCGTCGTTTCCATTGCCCGCTGGCCGCATTCCCATTGCTCCTGCTGCCTCCGTGCATTCCAAGTTCCAGACTCCAGTGCTGTTTGGCGTTAAGGTTGCCGTTGCTGCCCCGACTGCGTTGGCACTGCCTTGCCATTGCTGCCTCGACTGCCCAAAGGAACGTGTTAACGTTGAACGGTTACACACTACACAGGTATGTAATATCATATATGATATATCATTTATGTAATCGACCCTTTTTTTTTTATTGTATGCTCTATTTGTGTTAGTGAATAACTTTTTAGAAACAACAAAATAAAGTAATGGATTCATGTTAAAATTATAGGTTGCAACCATGCCTATGTATGTTGGTTCACTGGTGATGTCAAAAAAGTATTAAGCCATCCCCCAAGGGTACAAATCCTGGACAATTTTTGCAGAATGGTTTCTCTTGGACTCGTCCACTAAGCAAAATAAAGTCATGTTATAAGTATAACTTATGTGGAATAGACCCCAATCTCAAGGTTTGTATATTAAAGCAACTTTCCAGAAAAGAAGAAGACAGCTGTTTGTTCTAATCTAACTGATGATTAACGAGAACTCTTTTAATGTCCTGTGGAATGGCCACATTCAAACTGCAATAATATTTCTCCTGCGCTCCGTTACTTCTTAAAGATTTAGAAATGCTCACTGCTATCAGTTTGGAAGAAAAACCATTGGTCTCAGTTAGGATCACTTGGATTTCCTTGAATATTTTACAGCCAAAATGAAACTCATAATGTGTAGATTTTATAAATCTCAGCATTACACAAAGCATAAACCCGCAGAAAAACAATTTTCCTAATCAGAAATGTGTAAAACTAAACTGAGCCAAACAATATGCAAATGTGATTATTATATATATATATATATATATATAGGATCACTTGGATTTCCTTGAATATTTTACAGCGAAAATGAAACTCACAATGTGTGGATTTTATAAATCTCAGCATTACACAAAGCATAAACCCGCAGAAAAAAACAATTTTCCTAATCAGAAATGTGGAAAACTAAACTGAGCCAAACAATATGCAAATGTGATTATTATTATTATTATTATAATATATATATATATATATAAAACGTGTCCCTCGTGTCCTGTTTTCGAGGTCACAGTGTCTCGTGTCGAATACTCGTATTTACGTGTCCTCCGTGTCTCGTGTCCTCGGCGTGTGGACTAGGCCCATAGTTATGCTTATGAAAATCCTAGATCCTGGATTCTCACCGCAACAACCAATTACTTCTCCTATTATTTTGATAATTATTTCATTACATTGAAATCGAAGTAATTACTGAAGTAGTCTACACAAATAATGTTGCGGAATAAATCTAAGTGTTGAAACACTGAACAAAATGTACTGAAAAACAACCACATATGACACAGTTATTTTTGGACTAGGTCCCTGGAAAAACCCAACTCGGGAAAACCGGTGCAGCAGATCTGAGGATTTGTATTATTAAGCAGCAAAATCTTGAGTACAACTAGGGTGCCATCATCCGGCAAACCCTTCAGAGAAATCTAGACAACAATTATAATTGTGAGATATACCTCACTCTGCGAGTCTCCGGTTGATCTAAGCAACGCTGGTGAAGCCCTTCTTTGCCTTTGCGTGAGTGCCTACGCTGGAATTGCGTAAGCCTGAGAAACTGCGTCACTTCTTTCTGCAACTGATCTAGCTGATCTGAGACTGGATTTTGGCCCTCCTGGCTCATAAACCCCCACCTCTAGCTATCTCCGGACTAACTCCAAGAGACACTGCGCTGCTTTTGCGTGATTTCCTGCAGGGACTGCGTTACCCCTTCAGAAAACTGCGCTATCTCTCTCTGTGTAAGTGTTGCCTCTCTCTGAAATGCACTCCTAGGCTCCCTGACTAGTCTCTGCTTCTGCCCCTCTCTGGATCTGATCGTAGAATCACAATCACTTAGCAAAACCTGCCCTAGTGATTTGATGCTGATCAAAAAGTTGTGTCTCCTCACACAAACTCGAAAATGCCAAATGTTCAATGTGCTCAATGTATTTTCCATAGGCCCCTCACCCTCCGAAATATATTCTTCTCTTGCCCCTTCAACGACCAAGATTAAGACATAATCAAGGGCTAAGATTAACTTGGAGGTGATCCATGACTTTATCTAAAAGATTCACACTTAGTTTAATTAATATCCTTTAATTAATTAGTTCCCCTAAGTTTAGACTTAGGAAAACATTAAAAAAACGATTAATTAATTTAATTAAACCATCTCTAAGTGGAATTTTCCAAAACCATTTCTTGGTTTTATGGAATACATTTGTCCTAGCTTATATACAAAGTTACAAGGCTGGAGCACATCCGATGCTACCATAAATCAACAATGCTTTCATTACCATTCTTCCTTTCTTCAAGACAAAGCTTTCTATTTATACCAAACTGAAAGGAGGCCAGAAGGTATACAACCTAGCAAAACAAAAAAATTATTGATCTGTGAAAACTTAATAGCTATTTATGTACACCAACATTCCTACTTAAAAATGCAAATATATCCATAACTCCAAACCAAATATAACACTATCTACAATGGTAGGCAAATTCATCATCTACAGTGGGACACAGATTCATCATATATCTTCAAGGTCACAAAGCACACAATAGAGGTTCAACTCAGATACCTCAGGAGACATTACAACTGTTTTGAAAATTCTATGTTAAATAATAGCATGTTCCTCTTCACTATCAACCTTTCCACAATCACAGATTGCATGGTCCTTATTGCCGAATATTAGCTATGCCAAAAATCATGATTTCTAAAATCAAAACGTTTACAGCACTAGTATAGAATAAGTAACACACAACAAAACGCATTGGCTTTCTTTGAGCAAAGCCTCTAAGATTAGTTGAATCTGAGTATTAATAATAATCTGTACTATTTATTTTTCCCTTTCTTCGTTTAACATTATATAGTGATATAAAAAACCATCAAAATCAATTCATGCTTCCACGTATGTGTAAATTAAAATTGTTTATATCTATATATATATATATATTTTTTTTTTTTTGGGATTCCAAACATATCATAGACTGGCTAGCTGGCAAAGCCCACCTGGAAGTTCTGAATCTGGCTGATTGGAAAAATAGAGGAAATAAGGAAAAAAATTTATTAAGATTAATTTCTTCCACATCTCCAAGGAGCTAAACTCAGCTGCAGACCTTCTATCAAAATAAGCCCTCGATTTGGCTACGTCTATTCCAAAGAGAGGGTTGGGAACTCTATTCAAAGCATTCACGGGCTGCCCATAATCCAGAAGATCTCTCAGTTTTATCTCCAGTGTTTTGGAAGGCAGCTTGTTCTCAGTCTTTAGCTCCCAATTTTGCTCAGGAAGGTTGGAATTCTTCATACTAAAGAGTACTATTTCATACAGATCTTTCAAATTTAACAACAGAATTCATGCATCCTCTGTCATAAAAAAGTCTTCCAGAAGTTTTGCATTTTTACTTTTCTGTTCTAAATCTGAAACTAGACAGATTGAAATCTGTTCTTTTAGTTAAAAACTGCTCTCTGACAGCAGCACCAGTCCTCCAGAGCTGCTTATTTTATTTACAGTTTGTAAAAGGAGAAAAATATCAAATCATATCAGATAGTCATGTCTTTTTTTTTTAATTGAATAACAAAAAAGTTATATATATAATTAATTTTTTTTTTTTTTTTTTTTTTTTTTTTAATTTAATTTTTTTAATTTTTATTTTTTTAACCTACAGGTTTTCCTTTTGTGTTTAGATTATTTCAATGCTTCCATTCATATTTTTATTTACATATTAAAAGCCAACGTAGTTCCTTGGTACATGCTTTTAATATTAACAAAGGGATTTTGATTTATGCTCTAATTACTTTGCATATCGTAACATAGGATATTATATTGGAAAATTCGATGTATCGTTATGTATAAAAGTTACATCACTCATATATGATCAATGTTCCACAAGACTCCGGTGCGGGAGACGCGGGTGCGGGGAGACGCACAGGGGGGACGTGTGGGAGTACCCTGAAATTTTAGGGAAATTTCGGGGGTGCGGGGAGTCGTCGAGGTATATAATTATATATATATATATATATAAAATTCAAGTTCATATTCATTGTTATATATATATATATATATATATATATATATATATATATAATAATAATAATAATAATAATAATAATAATACCAATAGTAAATACATTGAAAATTGAAATTTGATCTACACATGATAAAATTTAAATTCATAATTGAATTGAATAATGACATACATTGATCCATCCTCATCTTTCATTTTGATACATACATCATTCATATGACATACTCATTATTCTAATATTCATCCATAATCATTGATCATTCAATAAATAAATTCAATAATGAAATCTTTAAATACATTGATCCATGATTCCATATCATTCATCATTCATCATTCTACAATCTACAATGTACATTGATTTAAAAATTAATTTCATCATTCATCATTCTAGAATCGAAATTGAAAGCAAAACATACTAGAAGTAGATAGTAGATACTAAGTTTGAACTTTGAACACTAAATAGTAAACAATAAATTTATATAACTCAAAGTTTCAAACTCAAAAATAGTTAAGAGTCAAGAGTTAGGAATCAATGTGAGGTCAACAACTGAAAAGTAAAAATCTAAGTCACCTGATACGGGGATACGGGGATACCGGGATTCGAAGTATCGGATACGGGTACGGTGACCCCGGAACAGGATACTTCTGGGATACGTTACGTTATATATATATATATATATATATATATATTAAAAATTAGATATTTTTTGCACAAATTCATACAAAATTCATTGATTCAAACATAGATATTAGATACTCATGAGTCATACATCATCATTGATACTATAATACAAATTACAATGATACATTGATACACCATACATGATACAATCGTCAAATTTACTCAGAAAGACAAGATTGAAGATAGTAAGATATTGTAGTTTTTTCATTAAGTCATCGGAATCAAAATGTGTTACATAAGAACACTGCCAAATGGATTGGTGCTCTTGATTAAATACGAGTTCCATACCCTAATACATGACAAAATTCGATGGAAACATTGCAATAGCCCAATCCTGAAATCCTGAAAAACTGATAAGTCTGCTGGATTTTGAATGAGATCTAAAATTATACTTTCTCCATATGAAATCCAATGAGGTCGGAACCTGATCTCAAACATCCTGAGTCATTTCATGGTAATGTTAAAAATTTAAGTAAAAGGATGAAAATGAAAATTAAGGAGAATGTCACTTTTACTTTAAGAATTTAACATTACCATGAATCATATATAAATACTAGGGCCATAGGCTTGATGCCCTCTGCTGAAAAATCCTCCTCAATTGGTGAAAAACAATGAGCAAAAGCCCCCCTTTATAATAAAAAAACAACGCTTTTTTGAACCCGCAGGCGTATCCGACGCCCAGAGGCTCATTTTTTAGGGGGGGACGCCCAGAAGCTCATTTTTTGGGGAGTCGCGACTCCCACACTGGGGAAACGCACCCCCCTGCGACTCCCCAAGACTCCCCAAAAAGGGTGCGTGGGGAAACGCACCCCCATGAGACTCCCCGTCCCGGGTGCGAGGTGCGTGCCGATACGGGGTCGCGACCCCGTGGAACAACGTATATGATATATGACTTTTATAGATTACATTTAGAATACAATATATGACTATAGAGTTTATACAACTTTATTACAAACTTTATTTCAATAAGTTGTCATGGTATATATAAAGTATAAAATAAATAAGAATATAATATATATATATGTGTGTGTTATTTTTGCATTTTAAACTTTGGTTTTATTATAAATTGATTTTAATATAAATCTAAGATAAAAGTACAGGTTATACATAGTCGAATTGGATCCATGATATAAAATAATAAAAATAATCTTTAAAACCTTTATCATGAATGAATTATAACCTAACTTTAGATTTGTGAAGCGATGGATATTTTAAAATGGACATTTAAACTTTGACGCTGTCATCCAGATATATTTCCTGTTCATTAACATAGAAACGACAAGATCAGCAAATGAAGCCCTCGAAAACATTCACCCTCAACATCGAAAAAAAATCTAGTGTCTTGAGGCTTGGAATTATAATGCCCCGCATTATTAGGTCCTCTGGCCCAGAGTGAATACCCTCGTGCTTCAGCTGCCTTCTCCCGGTTTCTATTTTTTATTTGAAGATACTTGTCATAACACTGAAACTCGCCAATGCCGGTGTACTTCCATCCATGCTTTTCTGTATATGAGGGATATGTTAATTCTCCACATGGACCCCATCCAATTTCTATCTCGGAGATAAGACCATCTTCAAAATAATAATTAAACTCCATGCGGAAGTTTCTCATAAAATCAAAACAAACCTCAAGACCTGTTCGACCTCTCAAAACTCTTGCCTTATCTATGCCCCAAGTGAGGCATTCCTTATTTCGCTTTCCCTCCCGATCTGTGAAAATACATCGGGAGTATCTTTCCCAATCTCCAATATCCATTTTGGTCGGGGAAGGTTCACATCATCGCCCACATTCCCACCACATTCATGAAATGACATAACCACTTTTGTGATGTCACTATAAGTTAAATTGCTTTCACAGGAGCATCAAGCAATTAAGGATCAATCTGCAGTTTAAGCTTTGCTTTGCGCAACATATTGAATAATTCTCCGTAGCCAGACCAATTATACTTTGGGGGATTATCTCCCTCAACTATACCCCACCAGCAATCTACCATCACGCCATCAACATTTGCAGATTTCAAGGTTCTCAACTATTTTGTCAATGTTTCTGGATCTACCGATTCACATTTCTCATTGATAATTCCAAGTGGCAGCATCACATATACTAGAATACATGGCGTTCCTGCAAAATCACGTTCTGGCTCATTTGGGGTAACTCTTTCACCTTCTCAGTCTCCACCGAGCATCCATCAATCTCTGTGGGATCCTTACTTTTACCGTTCCCTTCCACTAAAGGCAACGAAGCTACTGGTTGGCATCTCCAAATTCTTCACCCAACAAGAACTGGATTCTTGAAGCAATATAGCTCCTCCTCTCCGGTTCGCGATTGACGATTTGATTTTTTTATTTTGTTTTTGGGATAATTACTCATTGACAGGGGCTGTTGTTGGTGGCGGGGAGGCAACACTTCCACAACAATCTATAAGCCGCATACACTACCATTGCACCCACCGACGTGTCCAACTGGTGAGGACTGTTGTGTCAAACTGGCAGGGTAGGGGAAGTGAGGCATTAATAGTATGGAGTTCTTTCTTGCAATCGATAAGGTTTTTGCAATTTCAGGAATAATTATGAAAATATTGATTGTACGCTTAGAGTCCCTTGCTGTGATGCTTAATTTGGGCGGTTGCTTCTTTCTTAGAAATATTGAGGATTTTGGATGAAAATAGATTAAGCCGGAAAGATAATGATAGCATAAACTTATTTTCGATAGAAGACAGATTGATTTTACAGGATTCAGGACATTTAAATGTTGGAGAATCAAATCCCTTTGATAGTTCTCCGAAAGCTTATTCCAATTCAATGTTCAACTCCGTGCATAAAGCTGGGAATTTTCTTTCCGTTGTGATAAAATATTAGGCCGGATGGTCAATATCGAACTCTACTAGGAATTCAAGAACTTTTGGAGTTTTCTATGGTGTTGAATGGCGTGAGCAATATCAATTTCAAACAGAGGGTTTTAATAATTACAAAAATTTATCCAACAGCCAGAAGCTCTCAAATTTTATTGCTGTCTGACAGTATATACCTTCCTGTGTAAAATAATTTTAAGTTTTACAAAACAAATTTTCCGCAAAAATTACGGATTTAAAGGTATAAGTAAAAGGATTTTATGAAAACAATGAACACTGTAAACCACTAATGCCCTACGGTCTCGAGAGTTTAACTTAGCTCTGATACCATGTGTAAAGCCCCAAATTTTCAGAATTAACAATCATTAACAAAATTGATATTACACAATCCAGAATGAAATTTTCAAGCAGGATATATCAATTCATTATTGAATACTTACCTGGAACCGTGTTTGAAGATGTTCTGACCCGTCATGGCTTTCGCTCCCATTACCAAATCGCCATTTTCCTCTCAGCCTATCTAGGGTCAACCTCTCCGATCCTCAGATTCGAAAGGCAAGTCTTCCGGCCCCCGTGCCCAAAACTCCAATAACTATCAAGATCACTCTATAATTCTGTTAGAGCTCACTACTCTTGTCTCCCATAGTTAGAAATTCTCTGACAGCATCTGGGTCAGTTTTCCCACTTCACTGACCCATGCCCATCAAGTTTCCCCTCCCTTCTCATTTTATACACAAATCCCCCTTTCAAGATATTTATTAAAATATCATTTTTTAATAAATATCTTAGTTAAATCTCCTTTCAAGATATTTATTAAAATATCTTCTTTTTAAAATATCTTTGATTTATATTAAAATATTATTATTTCATAAATATCTTGGATTCCTAAAAGATCTTGGATTTATCATTAAAAATCATCATTTAGTTAATATCTTGGATTTTATTAAAAATCATCTTTTATTTGAATAAGTCAACGCTTTTACTTTCCTTTGAACAATATATTAGTTATATTATGATAGTGGTAGGTATCACTTTTACGTCATAATACATTCATTATTTTCTGGCAAGTTAGGTATTTATGCAATACTTCAATAATTCACACATTACCCTACACTGAGACTTTTCATAATTGATTAGTGCATATACTAGTGTAGTACACGTGATACATGCATATGTAGCTATCATATGCAGGTCTCATATGCTTGCTAATATTTCTATGTTCCCTATAACTCGAGTTGGGTCATTACAGTCAGATAAACATGACAACTCAAAGCATCAACAAAAACTGCAGAAGATATGTCAGATCCAAAACACAATATTGATAATTTTAGGGCAAATGGATGAGAATTTATAGTGACCAAGGGCATTCCTTGAAGAGACAAGCTGACATGAAAGTTGAAGGGAGCCATATTGAATTTTGAATTTCAATATAATTTTGGAGCCAAAAATTTGGAGGTTGATTTGTCTTGGAGCCTTAATTTAATTAGGAGCCACAAAAACAAAATTCCTTTGACCATCCAACATTAACCACATGCTTTCCACATTATCTAACTTAAGGGTTTTTGATCACAAGAAGGGGGCATATACTTTGAATGAGCATATCTCCTCAATTGTGAGGAGTTATGTGACGTCCCACATACTGTTGGAATCGGCACGATGAGGACTATCAAATGAAGATGGTCTTGTGAGCAAGTTCATAGTTCATCCCATCCTAAATACTCATCAAGTGCAAGGTACATGACTGCATCGACATCTTAGGGCTTCTTGATCTAGAGATTCTAGTCAATGTAATTTATACAGTATATTAAGAGCGTTCAAGGAACGATGTTGGCATCAATGACAAGACCATTCAACAATCTCCCCCTTTGTCTTGATGGCAACACACATTCTCCCCTGTGATTACTGCTCCGTTTGACTTCATGCTTCTAATCTTCGTTTCTTGATTTCTCTCCCCCTTTGACATCAATGGAAAAGTTTTACTCCCCTTGATAAATCTTGAGAGCATGATTGTTGAGACTTTTTCATTAATTTGATGTTCTTGCTTTTCTTTTCTTCTCCAAATATTCTTCTACCTGATGTTAGAGTTCTCCTTCATCATGTATTTGCAATCATGAGCTATATGTCCATAGTTATGGCATTTGAAACACTCTATATGGTACCTGAATGGTGGAGCAACTGACGTATACCTTCTGCTAGCAAAGCCATTTTGAAATCTTCCTTGTGATCCTACAATATTGCTTCTACGATTTTGATGATGTCCTTGATAATCATCCCTATCATAAGCTCTCCAATCCCTAGCCATATGCCCGAAGTTTGAACATGAGAAACAATAGCCATTAAACATACTAGGGTACTTGGATGAGAGGTCTAGTTTTGATCTCCTATAGACATTCTTTCTTGGAGGAGATACAACCCTTTGTTGATCCTTATCCTTGATTACTTCAACATTACTTCTTAGAGCCACAGTATTTTAACCTTATTATGTCCTTCATTTTGATTTATTCTTTGAGGGATCGTGCTATCGTGCTTCTTATCAATCTTGCTATGCGGGGACTTGGAGCTTGTGCCTTCATTGCATGGAGCTTCACTTGCTTCTTTTGCCTTCATCTTCAACTGAGCGATTCCTTGATCTTTGTCATTGATGATATGAACCTTCTTTTCAATATCCTGCAAATGTTCCTTCTACCATTCCTTAAGCTTGTTGATTTCAGTTAGAGTTGCGTCAAGTTCCTTTTGCTTATGGCTAACTTCTACCTCACGCTTCTGAACAGATTCCTCTAATTGGCTTGTCAATATTTTTTCTTTCTTCTTTGCTTCCTTCACATGTAGTCTTAGAAGGGTAACTTCTAGTATTTTATTTTTCCTTCTTAATTTATTGAGATCGCTTAAGGCGTTGATCAATTCATCCTCCATGCCCACTACTGCTGGTTCTTCTTCATCATCGTCAAATTCTTCTACCTGAGAATCTATTTTATTTGAATCATCTTCTTCTTGACTTGCATGCTTATTTGAGTAGAGATTATCAAGCCTCTTCCAAAGACTTCTAGTTGATGAGCATTGATCCACTTTGGATTTTACAGGGTTTGGCAAAGCACTAAAAATGGCATTCATGGCTTTGTATTGTACCTTCAAGATTCATCGGTATATGTGTCTCCAGAAGCAATAGAGTGCCATGCATCATATCCTTGAGCTTGCAAATGGAATTTCATTTTGGATTCCCACATTTCATATTTGAATTCATCAAACTCAGGAGCTGGTAGACCAGTGTCGTGATTCACATTGAAGAGAAGTATCACTCGTCAAAGCTAAAAAAGGACTTCCTCCAACTTGATAGAGACCATCAACACTAAATCTAAGCGTTAATGCATCTTTAGGATTTCTTAGTCAAATACGTACCTTTCTATCATTGAATGCTACCTTGAAGCCTTTATCTTCCATCATAGAAATAGACACCGAGTTCTTGAAATTGATCACATACAATACTTCTTGTAGATGAATGATTTGACCTTGATTCAAGTGAAGAGTGACAGTACCTATCCCTTTCAGGGGGTAGGTGGCATTATCTCCAAGTATGATCTTTAGATTAGTTTTCTTCTCAACCAAATTTGAGAGGGGTTCCTTATATCTAGTGAAGTGCCTTGAGGCTCCACTATCAATCAATCAATGATCCAAAGTATCCGGAGGGGAGGTAGTGGATAGAGTAGAAATAAGATAAAAATCATCTTGTTTTTCATCGTACCTGGCATTTCTTCTCCTTTTGGAAGGTCGACCGTTTCCATTTCGAGCTTCGGGAGCATTCCTCTTTCCTTTGTTGTTGAACCTGTTGTTGCTTTGATTGCCATTTCCTTTGAAATTGTTGTGGTTGTTGTTGTCATCATCCCTCGGAGAATTCTTCTTATGAGGGCATTTTCTAGCATAGTGGCTAAACTTGTTGCAATTGTAGCACCTTCCTTTTCTTCCTTCTTTGAATCCATTCTTAGATCCTTGACCCCGTCTCCTTAGACCCACATTATTCTTCCTTTTTGCATGAGCGGAGAAGGCAGTGGGTTCATTTGCATTGGAGGGCTTATCTCTCTCCATCATACTAGTCTCATGTTGAGTGCATCTAGCCAATAACTCATCAAAGCCAGGTATCCTTTCATTGTTGAGAATGGTGGTGGTAAATACATCCCATCCCTGTCAGCAATAACTTCTCTAATAGATAGTAGGTCATTCTTAATTTGAGTTATTCTCATGAAGTAGGATTGGATAGACTCCGCTTTATCCATCTTTATATCTTTCAACTTGTTCTTGAGAAAGAGGAATTGACTTGCATTGTTCACTTTGAACATCCCAACCAACTTATCATATATTTCCTTAGAAGTTCCCAAATCAGAAACATAGGCAACCAAATGCTTTTGAATAGAGGCAATCAAGATTTTCTTTGCTTTGACCTCACCTTTTCTATACCTCGTTTTAGTAGTAGCTAACCAATTTGAAGGAGGCTCCACCACTTTTCCCTGCACATAGTCTAATACTTCTTGCTCCTCCAATGTTAGGTCCAAATTCATCTTCCATGCATGATAGTCAGATATTTCATTGAGCTTGTCCTTGGTCTTCAAGTAGGATGTAGAAGCCATTGAAACTTGTCCAATAATCTTGTCCAACAAATCTCTTAATGATTTCTTTTCTCTCTCTTGCTTGGGCTTTGTCTTCACCTGAGCTCTGATACCATGTTAATTTTAGCTAACAATGGTATGTTCTATGCTTGCAACAATTACTTCAATGTCCTTTAGATAGCCTAATGAAAAATTCCAATTTAATTTCCAGTAGCAATCACATTAACCATTAATCACATTGACAGTAACTGTAGATAGAACATAATCAATAAATGCATAAGACAACCCAAGACAAGAGAACACCAGGATTTGGCAAATGCTAGGGAAAAACCCCAAGACGAGGAAAAACTTTTGATCAATTCTTCTTATTATTATATCAAATGTTCGACAGAGAGAGAGAGTACAAAAGTCAAAATTGACTTGCCAAATCAAATTCAAAACAACCATGTCAAATTTGTAGTCAACAACAGTGAAATTCTGCCCTAACTTGAAAGTAAACTACAGTCAAATTCTTGTCAAATCTTGCCACAAAATCTCAGTCAAAGGAGAGAGAAACTCGACCTCTCTTGTGGTCAAAATCAATGCAAAACAGTATTAAAATAGTAGGTCAAACTTGGTCAAAGTCTGCACTTCTGTCCCGTGGTCAAGCCTACGGTCAGCTCAACCAACAAGCTCAAAAAACCTCGGTTTTGTGCCAATTAATGCGGCCCTCCAAAATATAAATTTTGGCACAAAAAACACAGTAAAGGGAGGTCAAGATAGCCCTGGTTAACGGTGGTCAAACCTTGCAACAAATGCTCAAATTCGGCCTTCTGAAATTCGTCCTATTTCAGCCACACGTGTGAGAGAAGACTAGATGCTCTTGCAATTTGTACGACCCAATCAAATGAGGAGAAAGAAATGATGAGTTGTGATGATGTCAAATGAGGTTTGAGGTTTCTCTTATTTATATAAGTCGTTGAGGGTCAAAAGACATGTCCATTGGGCTTCATGAGCCTACATGATGATGTGGCCAACCTTACCAATTTGTACGTGTGGGCTTGACCTCAAAAACGTACTTCTCATTGTCCAAATTTGATGATCTTTAGATCAATTTTGGTCCTCTCGAAAAGAGAAATTCAATGCAATAATTATCTCCATCAAATGAGATGCCAATAGTGGAATTTGGCCCTAATTGCCAATTTTAATAGTTATATATATTGGTGAAATGGGCTTCATTCCCTTAATCATCATAGGCTTCTTCCCTCATTTGTTCTGCAATGATCCTTCATTTATTGAGAAATTCCAGAATCACTAGTATGTCTCATGATTATGGGTTCCTAGTACCTACTACAAGACTAGCACATAGTTTCCTTCTCAATGATCGATGGTGAGAGTGGTGCCCCTTCTCTTCCCTGCGCATCTATTGGTACTTCCATCTATGATGCTAATATTGAACTATGGGCTCACTTTGATATTTTCTTGGAAATAACTCCCAAAAAAACTCTTGCGCCCTTCCCCCCTTTCCAAGTTTGGTACCCAGTGTCAAACGAGTGGTGTAAGCTTAGTGCAATAGTGGCACCAATTGATTGAGCTAATCCCTGGGTCCATAATTTTTTTCCCTTGAACAAAGATCTTTGGGAGGCACTTCTCGCCGTTCCGAGCATGGTACCCAATAAAAAGTGGGTAGCATAGACCAAGTACATTTGACATTGTGGGAATTGAATTGGGGACCTACACAATGTTGGATTACTGGGAACATATTGGCAGAAGTGGCGCTTACCAGTTGACTAACCCCCGACGCTACCTCATTGTGATATCTCCTTAGGTACTCTTGTAGATGCTTTTCGCTGATTGTACCTTTTTCAGTCTCATTGACCTACTCTTTGGTCCTTTATTGATGTTGAGAAATGTAACTATGCTTGGTCTTAATAATTGTTTTTATACTTACATCATTATATGTAAAAGCAAAAGAAAGAGAAAAATATAATTTTGAAAGCATGGGTTTCATGCTTTATTTCATTTTGTCAATTAGGTCAAACATGTTCTTCGCGCGCTAGGGTTTATGGAGTCAATATAGTCGTTGTCATATGTATAAAACCCTTACGGGCACATTGTATCAAGCAAGAAATATTAAATTTGATTTTAAAATGTCATTTTTGGACTCCCAACACCAAGTCGGCCCTGCCAAGTAAAGTCGGCCTAGAAGAGACCTATCCGACCTCACCAAATGAGTATATATTGGAGATGAATTCAACCAAAAGGATCAACCAATCAATCAAATTCAATTTGCACCCAAATTTAGAAGCAAATTAAGTGCGAAATAAAGGAAGAACCCAAAGCAAAGAAGTTTGATTTTTGACCTAAACTGGCCCACACATGTGAAAATTTCTAGGGATTCGTGCAAGTTGCAGATCTGAAGTAAGCGGCCAAAACCTTAACTATTGCATAGTGGAATGACTTTGACTCTCGTTGACTTTGACTCTCATTGACTTTGAATTTGACTCTTGTGTTGCCCCAGTTTGCCCCCTACTTGGAAAGTGAATTGCAGCTGCCCCTTCCTCATTGTTGGATCCTTGTACTTAAATTGTGCCTTTCCCTTAGTTAGTCACCTTACACATTTAAGCATAGAAATCCTCCTAGGTGACCTACCTACCGAGACTCCCATTGGTGAAAATTCATAAAGAGCAGGGGGCAGTGGCTGTAGTGATTGTGGACTACTACCTTATTGTTGTCACTTGGTCTAGTGATAGCCTTGTAGGGTACCCTTATCCAAGGCCTGTTAGATTTTGCGACAACATGCCCCAGGTAGGAGGAGACTTTCTATGGACTAAAATATTGTTTTCATTCCCTAAAACCCTACATCGATGAAGTCCTAATTTGGGATGGAGAAAGGTATAAATGGAGAAAAGACTCATTTGTGAGAAGCATGGTTGGTAGTGTGGGACATTCTTTCCATGCTTACATGAACATATTTTGGGAGGAAGAAATCATTGGACGTTGTTGCACTCAAAATGTCAAAGTTCCAAAGAAGTGGAAGTGCCAACCTTTTTTTCAACATATCGGATCACATATCAGCAGTTTATGTGTCATCGTCACCCATTTTGCAAGTTATATGATGTAAATGATTCTAGTAAGACCTTCAGTCCATGTGACAACCTAGGTAAGTCTATGATTTTGGCGACAAATTTCATCCTAGGAGTTTTTTTAACCTCGCTGATTACTTGTGTTTTTAAACACGATTAATCAAAGAAGTTTTTCCCCTCCAGCTTAAAACCCCAAAGCTAGAGTGAAATTTATTATGAAGATCTTAAATGAATCCTAGTGTTTTAGTCGAGTCAGATGTAAAAGTGGTTTGGGAATAATTTAAGCTATTTTTCTTAATTATTTTATTACAAATCACTTGGTCTACTAGATTATAATGTGTCATAGATGGGTTAAGTGTATTGAGGGTTTATATGAATGTGTTTTTTTACTTCATGGGTATAAAATGTAAAATCTTATGTAAATAAGGGTTAGAAAAATAGTTAAATCCCCTCAAGTGTAAATTAATTAATTTTTTCTGGCAAAATAAAATAAAATCCTAAGCCAAAAAATTTATTAATTTGAGTCAAGTTAATGTTTCTTTGGAAAATTAATTCTCCAAGTGGAAAAATTCGTGGGTCTTAAAGGAATCAATTTTTAAAGGTCCTCCACCAAGGGAATATTGTATATTTTAAGAAAAATTGGACCTTTGGGCCTTGGTGGTTAAGTCAAAGTCAAAATTTAGAGGAAATTAGCTCAAAATAATTAATTTTGAGCTAATTAATGTGGAGTTAAATGATAATTTCGGAATTTCCTCAAAAATAAAAAATCAAGAGCCAAGATTAAAAGATTTTGAAGTGTTTATCAATGACCAAGATTATTTTGACAAGGATCAAAGAAAGTAGCCATTTTTTTTTCCACTTGGAGGATTTATCTATAAATTAGAGTCATTTGAGTCACTAATCATTTGGAAAATCTTGAACTCTGGCTACAATTGCTGCTGAGGCATTTTCTAAACAATTATCCTGCTGGGAACTATTTTTTCTACCATAATAAAAGACTTTGGATTGAAACTTGAGGTGTTCTTGTTTCGTTGATCTATGGTATGTATTGACTACGTGCTTCCTATGTGGTGCTTTATGATTATTATTTTGAGATAATTCATAGTGTTTGCTAGTACTCGATCCTTGGTCTCCAAGTTCATAGACTGTGGGCAAGGGTTACTTTGCCTTGGATCTCTAGTTTTTATATGGTGGATTGAATTGTGAGCAATAGTTTTTCTGAAGTGTTTTAGCCATTCTTTCAAGGAAAAATATCATAAAAATTAATTTCTCAAAATCTATTTGAAAAACCCATGTATATTTTGTAAATGGTTAAGAGCATGTGTTTCTTCCTAAGACGTCACAGGTTCAAAACCAGAGGGGGGTAGAGTATGTATGCCTTCATAGACTTAGCAGTCAAATCGTTGCGTGGAGGTGGGTCCCTTGTCCCACAAACAAGGGGGTGTCGTACACCAATTTGGTGTTTGGCTTGGCCGTGACCTTAAAATTGGATAATAATAAATAATAATAATAATAAATAAATTTGTAAATTATTTTTTCTAACTTGGTTTGGGGTTTAGATTTACTTTTGTATAATTTGGGGTTTGGGTGTTTATTTTTATTTTATTTTTTGCTGGTTAGATCAAGGAGCCAAGTGGAAGAAGAGTGAGATCTAGGCCCTCGAGGGTAAAGCCCTTAAAATTTTGAAACCCTTGCTCCAAAAATTTTATGCTTCAGCTTTTGATTTTCTGAAAATTCTTTCATGGAAACCCCTGCAAGAATTTCCACAGACTAGATCTAGGCCTTCGAGGGTAAGATCTGAGGAATAAATTTTTTGGACCAAGGGTTTCAAAATTTTAAGGGCTTCTAGCCTCGAATTTGCCCTCCTAGGCCTCAACATCCCTCTTTCTACCCTCTACGTCTTGGGTTCTAGTCATCCCAGGGCTAGCCGTGACCTCTAAGGGTTGCGACTTCCCTTCCTTGCCCTAGCCATAGGTCTAGAAGGCCTTGCGGCCTCCCTTTCCTTCTCTTCTTGCTCTCCTCTGCCTCCTCCCTCCTCTCGACCTTCCTACTCGGCCCTACTTCTCCTTCCTCGACCTATCTTCCTTCCTCAACCCTCCTCCCTCCTCGACCTATCTTCCTTCCTCATCTCCCCTTCTCCTCCTTTCTTCTTAACTGCAACCATCTAAGGGCTTGTGGCTCCCTCTCTCTAGCCTTTGGGCCTTAGGCCTTGTTTTAGGCCTCCAAATCCTCATTTTCCCAAATGCTAGCATTATTAGACAAAGCGTTGGCCCTTCTTGGCCATATCCTTCCTTCTTGTGGCCCGATCTATCATTCTAGCCATTTTATCCTCGCAATTTCCGCTCACGTGACCTTTTTCTCCATTTCTTGGCCTCTTTTGCCCCAAAATTGACCTAAAACACTAGTCTGAAGTTTTAAGGCTAAATACTTGTGGCGGTTTTGCAGGGTTAACGTCCCAAAATTCATATCTTTCAAGTGAAAACTAGATCTCAAAGTTTCAACGATTTTCAATGGGTGGGATCTTCAAGGCCTTGGGCCCAGGGTTTTATCTCTAAACCGTCACTTTTTGCAATTTTATTACAAGAAGCAAAACACAAATAATTAGGCCTTAAAATCAAATTCTATAACATGGTTAAAATTGTCTAGAATTGCAAAATCTTCGTTTTCACAGTTTTTGGTCACTTAGGCATTCTTTAATTTGACTTAGATCTAACATTTTAGCTTGCTATAAATTTGTGCATAACTGTGTAAAATCAGATCTGAACATTTCTAAAGCATATCCTAAATAAGGTCCAAAAAATATGAATTTTCAGCTTTTTGGCAAAATTTACTATTTGTAGACATTGTGGGGATCATCTTTAGTATTTTCAGTTTGCCAATCTGTCATAAATTACTGATGTCATAAACTTATCAGTTCTGAAAATTTCTCAATCGAACCCTCCGAAAGGCCTAAATTTGAAAATTTTCAAGTTCTAGTATTATTTTGCCATTTTTGGAAATATTGGTCATCTATTTCTGACAATTCTATCTTGCTGATATGTCATTGTTTCACTGCTGAAATACATATATCAGATCTGATGTTTCTCTTAATCAAGCCCTAAAAATTGTTTTTTCTTCAAGTTTGGTAATTTTTACTATTTTTAGTCATTTTGGGCATTGGTGCTGGTATCATTAGTGTGCTGATCTGTGGGTTAACTTACTGCTGCAGTTAATATTTCAGATCAGAAATTTTGCTGAAAGAACACATCTTGAGAAGGCTAACATACATGTTTTCGAAGTAAATCAAGTTATTTTGACAATTGACATATTTTTGTGATCTTGGGCAAGCATACACATCGTTGATTTAACACTTTTTTAATGCTGTTATATCATCAACATCTTGATTATTTATCTTTAGCATTTGGCATCTCAAATTCATTGTTTACTTGGTATCTTGTGCAATATTGTTGAAGTTTACACGTATTTCTTGGCACTTATCTTGTTTAAGATTGCATCATACATTGTTAAGTACTTTTAAGATAAATTTCACATAAGTACTTAAATAACCTAACCAATCGTAATTCAAGATAACATTTACTCATAATCTCGTGTTGGTATTTTTAGTCATTTTGGGCATTGGTGCTGGTATCATTAGTGTGCTGATCTGTGGGTTAATTTACTGCTGCAATTAATATTTCAAATCAGAAATTTTGCTGAAAGAACACATCTTGAGAAGGCTAACATACATGTTTTCGAAGTAAATCAAGTTGTTTTGGCAATTGACATATTTTTGTGATCTTGGGCAAGCATAAGCATCTTTGATTTAACACCTTTTTAATGCTGTTATAACATTGATAAGATTTGAATTTTTTGAATAGTGCTGGTATAAACTGTCATAAATCTGTGATCAACATCTTGATTATTGATCTTTAGCATTTGGCATCTTGGATTCATTGTTTACTTGGTATCTTGTGGAATATTGTTGAAGTTTACACGTATTTCTTGGCACTTATCTTGTTTAAGATTGCATCATAACATTGTTAAGTACTTTTAAGATAAATCTCACATAAGTACTTAAATAACATAACATTTACTCATAATCTCTTGCATTTGCATATTGGACCTAGATTGCACTAATAACTTACCTCCTAGCATAAGCTAGGTTGATAGAGATATAGGGCAACCCTTTTCCAATCTAGCTTGAGGGATTCAATTTCTCCTAGTGGTTAACACAGTGACCTTGGAGTCATCAAAGCCACAGTCTCTGCAGCGACGAAGAAATTGGGTGGCTGGAACACAGGGGGAGGTATTGTTATTCAGGCTGTTGCCTGCTTCTCGTTGGCTTCCATTCCACAACTTACTTTGAGGATTGTTTGTCAAAATAGTTAGGGGAGAGGTTACACTTAGACTAGGCATTTAACTAAATTTTATCAAGATCACTGCATTACACATAGGTCTTAGGCTTTGCACTCCATTAAGGCACTGGTCTCATAATATAAAATCTAATCTAATCGATAATCTTGCACGATTTTTAACCAAGTGGCTAGGCCACTCATCCGTGTCTCCCAAATGAGTTGGTTCCCAACTTGCTTTCTATCACTTCATTTCATAGAGACTACCCCCTATAGCCTGCTGTTGGGAGACAACTAGAACGGAGTAGGCGGGGATCAAAGTGACAACCCCCGTCCTAAGTGTTGTCGCGGTGCCTGTACAATCCGGGCGACAACAAGCATTACAATGTGAGGCTCTTCAACTTTCTTTTGTTTTCTTGGTTGAATTGATGGCTATAAATTACTAGTACAAATCTGGTGGAATCGTAATTGTAGAAGAACAATTTTGTTCCAGTTAGAAGACACTAGTGTTGAGGTGAAACCCTCCATTTGTGTTGCTGCAATTATTGTGTTCAATGAAGGATTCATGCTGCTGTAATGTCTTTGTTAGGATTGTTCACTCTATCTTGAGGGCTACCCCAGCTAGGATTGAAGATTAAGTGTCATTTTTAAAACCCTCTTGATGTTTGGGTGAAATCACACTTGAAGAATGATGTGTTGTTCATTGTTCATTCTATAAAGAAGGCTTCCTACTCTTTTCTACTTCATATATGGTTTCATACGTGGCTATTATTTAATTATTCATGGTTACACATTATTACTTGGCTGATTTGTATTCGTTTTGAGGAACATCGTCAGAAGAGCCCTCCTTTAATTTTCTGCATTTTCAAGTAGTATGATGTGGTTAGTTTTGGCATGCTTGTAACGAGATATCTGTGCTTCCTTCCAAACCCTTTTCATTGTTGATCCCAACCCCATCACCCAATTGTCTGGGTACTGGTCTTGGCAATCCACCCTCCATTAAATTGTAAGAATATCATAAACATCCTTTTCTAGGGCTTCGCCCCTTGTGCCGGAGGAGGGTTAGCGTAAAGTGAGAGGAAAAGTTACTGTGGCGATAGTAGGCAACCCTCCTAAGTTCTCTAGGCTTGCACTTCTTTTAAGAACTTAAATACCTTTGCATGCATGTGTGGGAGGTAATAAATTGGTGTTGCTTTCAGGGACAATGTCTACTTCATGAGAGTTAAGAGATTGTCTATAGTGATTTAATGAGGCGTTTCTTTGAAGATATTGTTCTCATATGGCGACTTAATGAAGGAATGAAGCCCTGTTCCAAAAGATTGTAAAGGGACATGTTTTTTGCGAAGATTAGGACATTCAATAGGTCTTGAAGATAGTTAAAGTGATATGGGAAAAAAGGTATGATGATAATGTGTTTTCAGAATTTCATGTCAGTTTCCTGTTTTGAAGATTTGGGAGTGAAGAAACATAGTGTCACTACGAGAAAACTTGGCTGCTGACATTTTTGGTCCATTGTATTTTTTAGGTATCACATGTTACCCAAATGATCTCCCTAATCTAGATTGCGATGAGTATATTGCAAAGTTCCTTAGATAGGTTGATTCAACTACATTGCACATTACATCCTTATTGAAAGTTATTTTAGATTTTGATGTTGTCCTTTAGGATGCTAGGATGAAAATGTTTTCACTTATTTTGGAAGGCTTTGCATAAAAACGGTTTGAAAGTTTTTGAAGAAAGGAAATATCTTCATTTATTTGTCTGGTTGAAGCATTTTGCAAGTGTTAGGATTTGAGATATGAAGATGAAGAAAAGGTTGAGGATCCTATTGATGATGCTTTCCTATATATAGAAAATGAGATGTTACATATCCCTTGCATATTAGAATAACCCCCCAAATGTTCTTATGGCTGAAATCAACGTGAAATATAATCTGTGTATGTCCTTGGTTGAGTATACCAAAGAGAAATATAGGGATTCAAGCCAAGAGAAGTGTTTTGAAGTTATTGAAGACACTGTTGTTTGCATAGACTTTCATCTTGGCAAAGGAGTTATTGCTTTGTAGATCTTGCCCCTAGGTCTACCAGACAATGATGCTACATTACCTATAAGTTTCTCCTAGATTTTCTGCGCCATTCAATTTATATTCATGGAAACAATGAGTGGGATAATTGACATAACTTCACCTCTCACTTGCTGATGTGTGTTTTGACCGAATCAGCTATGAAAGACCTTGTTTATGTTCCATAGATCCTGCTCCATAGTCAATTCCTGTATCCTACACACGTCACCAATCAAACAATGCAGACATCATCTCCAAATGAAGAATTGTTGGCGCAAGAATATTGATCTAACTAGAACATGTAAATGCATTCAGATCCAGTCATCAAGTACAACATATAATCCCAAATTTGGGGGGAAATATAATGTAGGATATATTAACAAAATGACAATTGTCTACAAATATACCTTGTCTAAGATTGTTCCTCCTCGATTACCTTAGCACTATGTCCTCCTTGGCTGAATTGGCTATGATTGAGCTGATCACAACACTACAGGGAAGTATTTCTAGGAAATTAAAGGATGTTAACTGTGTCTCTCTCCTTTTCCTCCTAGAAGGGTCTCATTAGATAGGCTTTCCATGGATTTGCAAGGATGAATTTGGACACCTAGGGCCAAGAGGACTTAGGATAAAGGCTTCAATTATTGACCCCATGCCAAGTCATCTTATCCCAGTTCGAATTGATCATCTCAGGAAACCAAATTCTAGAAGATTTGACCCCTTATTACTCTCTTGCTGAAGGCAGCTTGTTATGCTTATAGTCCCATTGCCCTATGGTAATTGGTACAGAGCGATGCCTCTCCCTTTTGCTGAGGAGATGGAGTGATGGGGCATGAAAATGTGACTATCCAGGGATATATCTCAGCCCTCAACTAATCTGAGTGAGGATAGGGTCTCTCATCCATCCTAGAGGTGCCAAATAAGCTGATAACACTTGTTATTGTACCTCTTGAAGATATTGATGTTGAAGATACTATATAAGGCCATGCATCCCATCTTGATTAGAAAGAATCATCTTGTGATGATGATGTAGTATGTACACTTGCATTATGAAGTACAAATACTTGTTACTCGCATATTTGTAACCATGTAGGTGTTGTCTTTGCTGAAATCAATGAGATATCTGATCTGTGCATGCCCTTGGTTGAGTATATCAAAGAAAAATATGGTGAGCCAGGATGAAGTTGTTGAAAATCCGATTGTATCACTTCACAAAGACATTGATGTTGAAGATTCCATTGAAGACTACACATTCCATCTTGATCAAAGAGAAGCATCTTGTGATGATGATGTACACTTGTATGAGGACATTCCAATGACAATCATCATGGATTCTAAGGAGGACAAGGGCTTGGTAATTTATGTTTATTTTCAAAATTTACCCTTTGATGATGAACCCCTTGATGGTTTTAAGAGGATAGATGTGTATACAAACCTTTGGATAATTAAGAAATTGCAGATATTTCCATTAACCCATATTATAAGGGACATGGAAACCAAGAGGATGATGATATGAACACACTTTTTGTGCTCAAGAGACATAGATGGGATGTGGATTGACAGTTTCTTGATGGAGATCCCATCTATGATATGGATAGTGAGAGCTTGATGGAGGAAAATTTGAATTTCCATTTTCGTTTCCAATCAGCATTCCATTGGGCATAAAATACATTGTAGGACCTATTTCCTTTGGTTTTGGACTGCCAAAGGATGTTGAAGTATGTGGTGCATATTTTATTGTTGATCAATATTTCTGTGTCCTTATCAATGTGGCAGATTTCTTGCAGCATATGGCGCATTTTCATGACATTAGATATACATGTGCAAAAAATTAGGAGAATTTATTTCCAAGGCTGCAATATGTTTCGGACAGCAGCATATGCACAATTTTTGGTGTATTATTGCTTTTCTTTGCCTTCTAAAAGAAGGCATCAAACCCTAAATCACGAGCTGATTTATTTTTTCAGAATCTGAAAATTTGTGGCATGTTTCATGTGGATGCTTGATAGGGGAGCAACAAGGGTTTAGAAGGTGGCTCTAATATTAAACTGCAAAAGGTTTGTTGCCCTTGTTCACTGCTATGGATGTTGGAGCATGTAGATCATCTTTTGAAGAGGTATATAGTGGTCCATGAAAGTGATTCATGGCTTGAAGATGGTTTTCCATATTCACATGCTGGGGTAATGACTATATCAGCCTTATGCATCATTTAGATAGAGTGAGATGCCCACCTTTGTCTGATTTCGATGTTTACTTTCATCTTCAGGGGATCACTTTACTTTTCAACCATACAATGGTGGAGATTCCATTTTACTTGTGCCCAATGTTTGATATTTCTTTGTTTTTTCTTATTGCTAGACACAAGTGGAGGTCTTATGTCCTTGCTGAGATGAAACAGTGACTGTATTGTCTATATAATTTCACTTAGCGTTGTATCTTCCCACTGTAGAGTGGGGTAGGAAGAATAAGCTTGATGTCTTCGACTAGTAGGTTTTGTTACCACTTCAATTAGCAGGGTTTCTGAGGATTCTTTACAACCCATTGAACTGCCACGCACAGGATAAGAGCCTACTATCACCCCAACCCAAGATCCCACTCTTTAATTGCAACTCCTTCCAAAGGAATATGGGAGGCTTCCCTTCAATGACTCCAACGAAGCAACACAAGGCTAGTGCCTTATGATGGCGTCCAATGGCTGAAGGGTTTTATGTTGTTGCCCTGTTGATCTAATGTGAAAAAACCTGTAGTAAAATATGCTAAACCAGCAAGCAAAGGCACTCAAAACTAACCAAATATAGTGTGTGAGTAGTCAAATTGAGTGTAAATAAAATGTACTGACTAAATACATTTTTATGATTAGATCTTTAGTTAGAGGGGTTGTTGTGTACTTGGAACATTTGAGCTGATTGTGTAGGTCATCAATCTAAGGAATGGTGTATTGAAGAATGTAACCAGGTTCGGTCTTCATAATTGTATTTGAGTCATAATGAAATGTATTTATGAAAAGAAAGAAAAATATTTTTTTATGACTTATTAAAGCATGAGTTTCATGCTTGGGTCATCATGTTTTAGGTCAAAGTCCCCATTGAGGACTTCTAGGATTTATATTGAGTAATTAGAGTCATTGTACATTTAATAAGACCCTGGATTTCTAGGATTTGTATTGAGTCATTAGAGTCATTGTACATTTAATAAGACCTTTCTTGGGCTTTTGAATCATGTAAAAAGAATTATTTTTGAGTCAAATATGTAATTTGTCACCTCCACACCAAGTCAACCCTTGTTCAAGTCGGCCTACATGAAGTTAATTCGAACCCAAGGAAAGGCTATATATACAATGCAGTTCGATTCATTTGGAGGACTCTCACTCACACAAGTTCGATATCCAATAAGAAGTACCAAACAAGTGCAAAGTTGCAAGAAGGCAAGGAGTTGCAAGATCGAAGTTTCTAGGGCATCTATCTGTCCCACATGTGGATTTTTTGGGCTATTGCAACAAGATTGAAAACTGCATCAAGGTTGAAGTTATGTTGCAGCTTCTAGGTCGAAATATTGCTTCAAGGTTGAAGTGTTGCTTCAAGGTCGAAGTACTGCTTCAAGGTCAAAGTTCAGTTGTTGCTACTAGTTGCTAGGTCGAAGTTGCTGTTGCTACTAGATCGAAGTTTCTGCTGCATCGAAGTGTTCCTATTGCTGTTGCTGCTACTATTCTAGGTCGAAGATGGTGCTGGAAGGTTATCATTTGCAGAAGGAGGAAAGGATTGATTTGGTTATTGGAGGAAGTCTATGTCTAGGTCAAGGAATCTAGGATTATCTCGTGAAACTATTGAAGGAAGAGTTGTTGACTGGGTTTTCCCCTAGATTGGGGTTTTTCTCTGGTTGTCCGCTTACATCTGTTGTCTTTGATCTTCGTGCTTTGGTTTTGATAATTTGATGAACTAAGATAAAAGAAGAATATAAGAAAGTTAATAAGAACATAATAACAAGTAATTATCAGGATAAGAAATTCTTTCTTCCTTTCTAATTTTCTAAATTGGTGTACTGATTCATAACTTTAATTTTTTCCAAGGCTCGGTAGTCAATACAGACTTGCCATGTCCCGTCCTTATTTTGAATCAACAAAGTAAGTCTCTTGCAAGGTGAGAAGCATGGTCGAATGTCGCATTTTCTTATCAACTCTTGAATTTGGCATTTTGATCTCCTTCTCTAGAAGAGAGTGTCTGTATATGGGTGTTAAGAATTTAAGAGGGCTAGTGTTTAATTCAAATTCTCTACTTGATAATTACTTGTGAGCTTACTTGAGTTACTTATTCCTTTTCTTTGTTTAGCTTAGTTAATCTTTCATCAAGTCAATTATCGAAATACACAAGACACACAAATTAGGCTTTCCTAGAGCTAGGGAAAAATCTGTCCCTCTTGGAGAGGAAAACTCGCAAAGAATTCTTCTTGTGGATCTTCAAATGACAAGTACCATGACCAAGACTCAGACCTTTGACCTAGATATGCTTCCAAGACCTTGATCCAACTTCTCCAACCTTGATTCTTCTTTTCACCAATTTTCTTAGTTTTGCATCAACACTAGAGACCTTGATCTTCACCTTGCATATGCTTGTAGTGAATTGCTTGAATTGTAGGAAGGTAAATCATCGATTTACCTTCCTCACAATTACTGCCTCTTCTCCTTATGATCATTGTCTCAACCTCTGCAAATTCTGTCTTCAAATCAACTGCCCTTAACAATAATGTATCTACAACTTTTCCTTGCCTTATGGTTTGTATATGTCTGTACTTCAAACTGCTTTTAGATCCGCATTTCAACACAGAGATATCACTGTACCCTTCCTGCACCAATACACAATCCTGTACCTTGCTTCTTGTACCTTTCCTGCATCAATCCACAATTCTGCACCTTAGATAATCCACACTTCAGTCCCAATTTGATCCGCACTCAATACTGTCTTTTATCTGCATTTATACTACTCTTAAATCTGCACTGTATACTTCCCTTTATCCGCACTTCTAATTCAGAGAGATCCTCATTATTATCCTTCCAAAATGACCGTAGTAGTGTATATATATAGCAATGTTATTTCTGACTTTAGGCCGACCTATCAACTGTGTATGAGGCTGACTTGACCTCAGTGAATTAGGCCGACTTCATCATTGATATTTATGCCGACATGAAGAGCATTTCATGAGGTATTTCTTCACGTATATTCTAGCATTGTTAGAGGGTTGTCTTCACTGTATTGGAGCTTGACTTCCAACGCTTTTTGAGCTTGTCTTCCAACTTGTTTGAGGGCTGTTTGTGAGCTTCTTCACAAGGTCTTTGGAGCATAAACATCTACACTAAATCCTTCATGTATATGACACTTAATTATAGAAGAAGACAAAAAGCTAGAAGACATCAAAAAGAAGTCTATAACCTATAATAAAATCTTGTTCATGAAAGCCATGAAACAAAAATACATTTTATTATCATTGTCTTCTTCTTTACATAATTACATAGTCAACATGAAGACCGATGCTAGTTACACTTTTCAACAATGGGGTCATTTGAGTGGTAGGGCACCTGATTTCAAATCAATTGCATTATTTACTTGAAGGTGTAAGGGGACTTTTGTAGGTGAGGTGAAAATGTCTATGTCTTTTACCAATTGATCTGCTTGACTTTGCTACATAGAGGAACCCCTTGTAGAGGCGTTGGCAATCATGGTGATTTTCGTTGTTCATTTTGAGCAAACTATGAAGAGAAGAAATCTCCGAGTTTGAGATTTTCTTTTTTCTGCACCACTTAACAATAATTAGAGAAATTGCAATAGTGAAGGGTACTTTCAGTATCCCGTGGAGTTGATCTCCTAGGATGATAATGGGACTATGGGGTCTAATGTGGTAAACTGCATGACTCTTACACATATGCGATTGATCTAAAAGTTTAAAGAACATCATAAAATTTGAGCACGACAAGATCATATAGTATCTCCTCTTTGAAGGGCTTGATGCCATATTGCTGGCGACATTGTTGATTGATGTGGATGTCTCATCCTTTCTCAATGAATCGATGGTGTATGGCTAGGGGTGTAGCCATTGGTGTCATTGATAATTGTAATATATTTAACAACTCAAATGAGATAAGATCTTTTTTCCTTCCATTGTTAAGAATGAAATATAATGGGGTCCCATTTGCCTAAGTATATGAATGGAAAAGGTGCTCACCTTCCTTTGGTCCCTCTGGTTGGGCTTATGTGGTAGTCATAGTAACAATGGATTCTGCATTGATTATCCTCTCTCCCTTATCCATGGAATCTTTTAACATCAAGGCTAATTCAAAGTTTGATGCTTTTAGCTTAGCCAATAATGAATGTTTGGTGCGATATTTGTGATTGTTGTGGCACAAACTTTTGTGGTGGTTAGACCACTTTTTCTTATACTTCTTTGACTTTCTGTTCTTCTTTGCATGTAGATTTCATTGATTGTCTTTACCAATGTTGAGAACATTGTGATCGGAATAAAATCGATGAGGGGACAAAATTGGAAAAAAGTTGTAAAAATCGGCACATACAAAAATATTCATTTTTTTTTCAATTTTTTTAATATGTAAAGCATCCACAACATAAAATAAATGGATTGTCACATAAATATGAAAAAAACACTAATATATAAGATGTGTAATATCATGTCTAGTGCTACATCACACATAACAGTGAATCATGTCCTGAATACTAACTTACTAACTCCCGAGTCCCAACTCAGCCTCAAAATATGAACAAAAAATATAATAATGTATCTCATATCATGAGTCATAATGTCATATACAAAGGAATGCACCAAATAACCTTTACTACTGATTTCCTCTGCCCCTCTTGCGAGAAAATCTAACAACTTTCCTTCTAGATGAAGAAGCTAGCGGGGCTGGCAATGGACTTTGTTGTGCTCTAGAACCTAAAACACGTTCTCTATCGGTGACAGGGGTAGGTGGTGTCACCTCCTCTTGCTGCTCCTGCTCCTGCTCCTCCACTACTTCCCGCTTTATCCAATCATGTGCTGACTCCATGATAGGCCTCTCGGCCTCAACTCTCCATGCAGCAGTGGTGTCAGTCGCATCTAAAGAGATGGCCTCCATATCAGGTGTCCTCTCAAGTTGTCTCACCCACAATCTAATATTGTAGTAGACGTAGACCATGTCATTGAGGCGCCGGGACTCCAACTTGTACAAGGGTCATAAAATTAATAAATTATATAATATATATTATAAATAATAAATTAATAATTATAAAAGAAATCATTTAATGAATTCAAAAAATCAGTTGGAATATTTTAAGTTTTTAACTTGTTGCGCTTTTTGGTGTGTATTTTTTCAAATACACTCCAGTTTTGCTAGCATCCTGAAGAGCTACATGTTTGGCTGAGTATTCTAATGGCAAGCCTTTGGAGTTTTGGTATTCTGCCACCATAGCTTTTCCACCATGCATCTACAACAAATAAGATAAACTTATAAAGTTATAAATATAAGAAAAATTTTAAAATAATGAAAATTTGAAAATTGAAAGTTGAAGCAAAGTACGAAGTTATGAACTTGAAGAGACAATGAATTTTGAAACAAACTAAATCTTACCTAGCATTTTAGTATTCTTATCTTGGTCAACCATGTCAAAGCTCAATGTGCCACCTACCATTTTGTATATCTCAATTTCTTTGGAGATATCTGCACATTCTGATGGAGATGACACCATTTTCTGAACACAAGTGAAAAATCCATCCATGACCTCAACATCAAATAAGAAACCACATGAGTAAGCAAATTCGGGGTTCAGGAAGATCCCTGCAGCATGAATAGGACGATGGAGTGTGTTGTTCCATCTCTCATCAATCACTTCCCATACAAGAAGTTGTTTCTGAAACCCCTCATCCCCCTTATCTTCATAGTAGCTTCGAATGGCTTGTTTGGCCCTATCCATGGCCTCATACAAGTAGCCCATTATGGGCTTCTCTTCATCAACTAATCTAAGAACCTTTACCTAAGGTTCAGTAATGCTGCACACCTCCTGCACTCCCACCCAGAAGCTTTCCTAATATAAAATCAACCTGCATATGGCCTCTCCCTCTGGTTTGCGGTTGTATGTCAAAACATGCCACTCCTCTGAAATAAACATTCTCTTCAAATCCCACATAGAATTCAGGAGGGATTGAAGAGATGAAACTGGTGGCAAACCGTGTAATGGAAGGGCGCACCAACTCCTTGTTGGTGAATGTTCTCATCAAATGAAGCACAAATGCATGATTATATAAGAATTTTGTAATGCTCTTTGATGATTCAACAATATCTTTGACAAAATGAATTTTCCCTATGTCCTCCAACATCAAATCAATGCAGTGTGCAACACAAGGTATCCAAAATATGCTAGGATGCCTCTCTATAAGCATCTTGCCCGCAACAACATAATTTGCAGCATTGCCCGTTATGATTTGGACAACATTTTGTGGACCTACTTCCAAAATGAACAAATCAAATAAATCACATAATAATCGTGCATCTTTGACATGTGCAGATGCATCAACATATTTCATAAACATTGTCCCCTTGGGATAGCTGACCAAGAAGTTAATAAGGGTTCTACCCTTTTGATCAGTCCAACCATCTGACATCACAGTGCATCCTGTGACTTCCCATGATGCCCTTAACTCCTCCAATCTCTTGGTGCAGTCAACCTTTTCATTTTGAAGAATGTGCCCTCTATAGTCATCATATGAAGGGGCTTTGTATCCTGGGTTAATAACAGTGATAACATCAATCGCAACCTAGTAAAAGGGATTGTTCCTGGCAACACTGAAAGGAATATCACTCCAAAGAAAAAGCTTGCCCAATAACTTGTCAGCTTCTTCCTTCTCCCTTTTTTTAATAATTGAGGAGATAGATGGTTGTGCACTAGGTGTGGTTTTAGGAACAAAATATGATGAGGCAGCTACGGGGTTGGGTGTAGAAGATTTTGATGGTGAAAAACCACTACAACTCTCATAGTCACCTCCACACCCTGCTGTTTGACTCCTCAGAGCTGTCGTGCTAAGTTTAGTTGGTTTTATTCCTTCTAATTATTTGAGGGCTCTTTAGATTATTTCTGGATTGGTATTTGTGCAAGGCCCTACCTCATGTCCAGGAACTTGTGCAATGTGGTATTTCAATCTGTATACCTCCCCTGTCATGTGGTGCCCACATAACTTGCAAGTCAAATTTGATCTGTCAAACCCCTGATCAGGTTCACCAAATACCCACATAGGGTTCAATTTCCTTGGCATGTTTGTAAATTTTTGAACTCTTGAGTTTTATTGTAAGATGAAGTTTGAATTTTGAAATTTGAACCTAGGGCACAAGAAGAATTGCAAGTTAAAAAATAAAAATAAAAAATTTACAATTTTACATACAACATTTTGATTTTTTTACAAAAAAATACCCCTCAGCTCAATGCAACAATAATGGGAAAAAATACACATTCAAACCCAAGCAAAAATAATGGAAAGAAACTAGGAGCACAAGAAGAAATGAAAAAAATAAATTTAACAACCAAATTTTTGCATTTTTTACCAAAATAAACTCTCTCCACTCAAAAAAGAAAAAAAAAACCAAATGCAAGCAAAAGTGATGGAAAATACATGGGTAATAGAAACCCATTGAAGAACAAGAAAGAAACAAAAAAAATGGGTCAAATTTGATGCCCATACCTAGAAAAAACGTTTTGCTGAAGAAACTTGGTCCAAACTTGAATTTTGTTGGCTTGGGTTGCTAAATTCCTTCACTTTTCTCCTCTCTTGCCCTTGTAGATGACTTCTCCTCCTCCTTAGCTCTCTTTCTTGCCCTTTGTCTGCGAAAATGACAAAAAAAAAAGATTTTTGAAGTTATGGGTCGCTGTTTGATGGGCCCGCGATTTTATCTAGTGGAATCACGATTTTTTATTTTTATTTTTATTTTTTTCATTTCCGAAAAAAAATTGCGATTTTTTCGCGTTTTTTTGAAAATAAAAAAATTGCCCAAAAAATCGCCGATTTTATCGTTTTACCAAAAAAATTGCGATTTAATTGCGACGTTCGCTTCACTGGTCTTTAATTTGTTCTTTGTTCTTGAGAGTTAAGGCTGCATTTATCCTTGTTGTGTTGCCAATAATTTCAAGCCCCAAGCTCTTTCTTACCCTTGTGTCAAAATTTTTGCTCAATTTGGACGACTTAACAATAATTGGCTTCTAGTGAAGAGATGTCTAGAAACTCAGTATTTTTTTTTGTATGTACCTGCCTAGGTTGCTACTATGTTTTAGAACCAAGTGAATATTAGAGTCTTGAATACCTTGCATTGTATAGAAGGTATGCAAGGAATCAATGTACTTTGGCATTATCTTGTCTTTTATTTTGGTGCAAGATTGTCCATCTTGTATACTGGCCTTCATACTTCCCGACAAGTAAATACTTCTTAAGGGTGTTGACAAATCCCCATGAAGCAGGTTTCATCGCATACAACATAGAATCTTTGCTATGGTGCACACAATAAGTATCTCACTAATCTTTGATACACAAAAGGGCCTTTAGGAGTGTAAAAGGAATCTTGTCACTATTGGAAAAGTTGTAAATAGATAAATTACCCTCTAGCTAATTTAATCATCACTCCTAAGCTTCTATGTCTATCTAGTCTTCAAATAGTGGGATATCAAATTAAATTGTAACTTGAAGGGTGTCATTCCTTAAAAGTGATTTGTGTGTTGAAGGTGCAGTCATTGCCTTTGGGAGTTATAGAAGGATTTGGGCAAGATGGTCCATCATCTCGTTCCTCTGTTGCTCATGGGATTTTTGGAGCAACATCTTGATAGGATTTCCTTGCGTCTTTTTTTATGTCCTCTTCTTTGTGAGGTTGCTTGGGTTGGCCACGAAAGTCTTTAACAAGATCAGTTAGTTTGAGATCCAATGCATTGTATCCTGACCCTGTGGGGGATAATGCAGAAAAAACAACAAAGAGTGGACTAATGTAATACCATTGATTTAGATTGGATTGAGAATGAAAGGAAATAAAACAATATTGTAGAACACTAGTATAGTAGTTAAAGTAAAGAATTACAGTGAAAACCAAATTATATTAACGAATCAAATGGTGAAAGACACTGCACTATCATATCAATACAAAGTGGATATAATGGTGGTAGTTTAACTTTTAGAAGAGATTTGATGTTTATGCTAATTGCAAAAAGCTCATGACATGAGGCTGAAACTAGATTTGTAATGATTCCAAGAAAACGAAGCAAGAACTCTAAAAGGAAGCAACCCTAACCTTAGCATGATTAGGGATGAGCAGTAATGCTGAGTTGGACAACTTTGAATTGATGTAAAAAGGGGAGCCTTGCTAGGATGATAACTTTTTCCGTTGGTGCTCCTTTTTGGGTCTTCTTTAGCTTGTTTAATATTAGTAAACAGGGTCAAGTCCCTGGTCTTTGTGCTAACAGCCTCCAAAAATGCATGGGAAGGCCCCAAGAGATGCATCACAAAATGAGAACTCGAACATTTTTAATATGGAGACCAATTTTTAGATAATTTTGGCTGGCCACTTGGAATATAGCACTTTACATCTTATTGTAACACTGTTTGGGATGTAGTAATCCGTAATGGGAGTGACACCATAAATATATCTCTGAATGTTACCTTGTATTGTTACATATACACTTGCAATGGAAATGTTTATTATAAAATGATTCATTTTTGATATGAACGAGTGAGGCCATGTTGGTGGTGGCATAATGGAGTGATTTATGATTAATGTGTCTTTTGGTTCATGGAAAATTGTTAAATTTGGCAACGAGGGCCAAACTCCATGTTGCACTGTTCATATGATGGAGATGATATTTTTGTTGGATTCCTTTTTCGGAGAGGTGCAGGATTGATCTAAAGATCATCTTGTTTGGATGAGCAGAACTTGTATTTTGAATTTATTTTTCCACACATGTGCAATTTGTCAAGGTCGGCCAGAATTCTAATGTAGGCTCACAAGCCCCAAAAGTTGTGTCACACACCCAGTCATGGATATAAAAAGGAGAGACATGATGCTCATTTCATCATTCATTCATCTCACACATCTCTCTCTCATTTGATTGGTTCGTACATCCTTAGAGGCTTCTCTCTCCTCCACACATGTGAAACAGGAAGCTGCAATTTTCGGACTGGTTTAGGGCTTTTCTGGACAGCATTGACCAGCGTTGACTTTGGGTCAACTCTCATCATTTGACTCTGTTTTTTTATCTCAGAAATCCGATTTGAAGAGGCCGGCTGGAGGCACAAAATATCGAGGTCAAACATTGACTTTGACCACAGCTTTGACCACAGCGTTGACTGCTGTTTTGACTGCGGACTTTGAATCTGCATTGACCAAAATTGTGGACTGTTTTGGGCTGTGTTTGACTTTGAAGGAAGGACGAGTTTGACTGAGTTTGACCGAGTTTGTTTGGAGGCTGAATTGCTGGTTTGACCAGCAAAGGTTTTGCTGGCTAGGGCATCCTGTTGACTGCTGTAAAAGATATTTTCTCTCTGTGTGTGCTGAATAAGAAGAAAATATATTTGTGTCTCTTGTCTTGGCTTGTTTTCTGTCGATTTATTTTATGTTCTATCAACATTTACTGTCAATGGTTATATGATTGCAGATTTAATTGGGCTAATAAGAAAGATTGAAGTAAACTGCTCTAAGCATAGAACATACCATGATTAACTAAAATTAACAAAAATGGTGATGAACATTGAATGTTGCCGACCATATGACACTTTTGTTGCACGAGAGGTTTTTCAATGACAATGCTTTATCCCTTGACTTGGGATATGATAGATGTATCATTGATTTGCCCCTAGAGATGTAGTACGATACATTTGTACTTACATAGTAGGCTAGCTTTCTTTTTTTAGTTAGAAATAAAACTATGTGGCAGTGTGATGAGAGACCCACAGCATGACTCTCTCACTGGCTTTAATTTTTGATGGCCTTCTTACAATTACAGTTATGATAATTACCTTCTCTTGATATTGAAAAGTTTGGGTTCTTCTGTTATTTTGTTCAAAATATCTGATGCAATTACCTAAAAATAAAATACATCACACTGCTGCTCATTAGCAATAATTTTTGCTCTTGCAAGTTTGTGTCTGGGAAAGGGTTAGCACGATGATGTTATTTAACTTTCATCTCTATTGTCACTAAAAATTATTGAAGGGTTTTGCAAAGCTAATTATTCTATCTGCTGCTGTAGGGTCGAGGTGGACCTGGTCTGGCCTCAAATTTTGGTCAGTATCATGTATCTTTTATATAAAGAAGATCATGCTACTAGATTTCTGGAGCATTTACCTCTGTTCCATCTTTCCCATGCTAGTCAATGCTTATGTTTTTTTCAGTTGTTTTTTCAGACATGTTGAAACCTACTAAACATTATAAATATTTTTCTGCAGATAGTCAGAAATCATCTGTTGGCCCTGCTATCTCTGGGGATCCATCATTTAATCAACCTATAGGCCTTACAGTGGCAGCAGCTGCAGCAACTGTCATGGCAGGAACACTGGGAGAGCCACAGATATCTGTGATGGATCAAAATCAGAGTGCCATCCAAGGTCAAACTAATGTTGGAGGAAATGATCCTCTCACCCTTCATTTAGCTAGCATGTCCAGGAACCAGCTCTGTGAGTTCCTGAATGAGATGAAGGTAATGTATTATTTGTCGGTGTTTAATTTAGGGCCTTCCTTTTATGCATCTAGTGAAAATATTCATCATCATTATTTCCATCAAACATTCTTAGTGCAGGCTCTAGCTCAACAAAATCAACAGCAGGCTCGCCACATTTTGCTTCTGCATCCGCAATTACCAAAAGCTATTTTTCAGGTTAGTCATTAGTAATTAATAATTACATGAAACATCAAATACAAAGGTTTATTTACATGCATATGTTGACTTTCGCTTAAAATCTTGGTCTGCAAAAATGCATTTTTGATGAACCATCAACTCTTGTATAGAGAATTGGATTCTTCTGTTAAAACTTTTAGCTCTTTACAATGTTGAAAGAATATGGGTATCATGGTTAGTGCATTCTAAATATTATGTTCCACTCTTTCTTTACCAAGGTTTGGAAAAGGAGCAGTGGGGGATGGGGGAAAAGTTCCTGGAATGATTTGAGAGAACTGCCCAACTTTAAGGGGACAGTATATGCCCCCATTGCCTTCCATTTCACTTGGAAATTGGAATATGGAAGAATCGACTAAAAAATAAAAAAATAGTAATTTTATTATCAATGGAACAGTTGACTAACGAGTAAACACAATTCTAACTAAGATACAGAGATTTTTCTGCCTAGAAGTATTTCAAGAGTCTGATTTGAAGACACACGGGTTTGATGTGTAGCATACCTGTCTCTCTCTTTTCACTGTTGAGAGTACGGGGCACTTTGGAAAACACAATGTCCTGCTTCTGTATACTCTGATACCAAGTTTTCCCTCACTAGACTTATTTCTTGACAGCAAATTTGCCCAAGAAATCGACTTAGCCCATTGGTTGATGATTATAACTGGCTTATCGACTGTCTACACGGATCTATTGTCTGTTGATTCTGCCTGTTGACTGCATGCATGGATCTACTGTCTGTTGAATGTATGCACAGATCTACTGTCCATCAACTATCGACACAGATTTATTATCCATGATCGTGTAAACAAATTTTACTTCCTGTTGACGGTTATGCAGAACTGCTGTGTAATTATCATGCCCTGCATATGCTATAGATATGCAAGTCCAAAGACATACAACTCATGACGACTTAGACATATAAAAATTAAGTGCAACTCACTTATTAATCTATAAACAATAATTAACACAAGTAATTTCTCCAAATAAACATCACATGAAATACAAGAACACTTATCTTTTATAATTGTCCACTGACTGGCTGCAAACTTTAGATGTTCCACACAACCATAGACCTCATGGCTCTAGATGTCTCACCAATGGGTCATCCCCGAGCTGGGGCTATGACTCCACCAGGGCAAAGGCTCAATGCCCAACAAGTACTAGAGCAAGACACCAACACTAGTAGCTTCCCAACCTATAGCCTTTTATCCCCCAGCCTGCACAACCAAGGTAGTGCAGCCCGTTCTCTGCCTTTGTAGTCCCTGAGCCTGTGCTATGACCCTTCCAGAGCTTCCAGCATAGGTCAGCCAAGAAGTCTTAGAGTACTGTAGATTCAGGAGTTCCAGTTGTTCTCAAGAGTCTCTAGGCACCTCTCATGTCTGACACTGGGCAATCCCATCCAATCAATTTCCTTTCTTCGAGTTAAGGCGACCAATGAGAATTGGCAACAAGTATCCCACCTAGGATTCGCATGGTTTACCAGGGTACCAGGCTCAATGGCTATCCGAACTCATACCTCCTCCAGTCTCCAGCATGAAATAGGGAAAGAACTAGGAAGAATGATGGTTGAGTCATGGAAAGAATTTTCCATTACCATGGAAAAACATAGTTATGTATGCATGGTGTCTTTTTGCCAGGTGGCCCCCAAAGAAATCACCACAACAATTTGGGAACTCAATTATAATATCTATCCATTCACTTTTGGACTTAGGATATAACATCGAATTAAGACTTGGACTTATGCCCTGCCCTTTACGAATTAGGGTTATATTTCATAAAGTGACTTTTGGAATATTATATTATTTTTTTTGGGAACCATGTCATGGTTTACCCCCCTCATCTTTCCCTCTATAATATTCCATAAAGTGACTTTTGGAACGTTGTATTATTTTCTTGGCTTAGAAACCATGTCATGGTTTAACCCTTCACCTTTCTCTCTTGTGGAGTCCTAACCCCCCATCTCCTGTGTGTGACTTGGTTTGCAGCAGTGGTGTATTTTATTAACATGAGTGTGATTACATATTACATCACTAGACTCACTGGCCTTTTAGCACATAGGTTCTCTGGCCTTAATCACATAGGCACTTTGGCCTCAAAACATATAACCCCATTGCCTTGGATGTTAGGAGAGTGGGGCTTCCTTACTCTTGTTCTCCCTCTTGTGTCATGTATTGAGGCTCCTTCAACATTTGTCAATCTTTGAAGGATATTGTGTGCCCCTGCATTGGCTAATGGGGAGCTTGATGGGGAGAGGGATGCTTCCTTACTCTTGTTCTCCCTGTTGTTTCATGTATTGAGGCTCCTTCAACATTTGTTAATCTTCGAAGGATATCGTGTGCCCCTGCATTGGCTAATGGGGAGCATGATGGGGAGAGGAATAACTGCACACTTGATGTTTTTTATTAACTCAGAACATGCATATATATATAAGAGGAAGTGGCTAGTCACTTCACATACGGACTATTGGTTTGCCCCAAGTTTGTTTATTTCACCTACCTTTGAATTATGTACAATTATAACCTTGAAGGATTATGTGTCTAACATTCTGCCCTTAAGCCAAAGGGGTGTTTGTGAGTTCGAGCGTCATTCTAAACTTTTCAAATTTTTCTCTTCCAGGCGCTTTGGTGAATATGTCCACAATTGGCTCTTTTGTGTAACAATGTCTCAAATGAATAGTGTTGGTGTCTACATGATTCAAATTAGATGATGCCAAGAAATGTTACTGATCGAATCCATAATGTTGCTAAGGTCCTGGCAATTTGTTTGATAGACACACACAGGGCAGGGACCCACTATCACCTTGGCCCAAACCCCTGCTATTTAAGCCCAACTCCTCCTAAATAGCCAAGGTTGAAGGGAGGAGTCCCTAATATCCCCAAACCACTCCAGTGCATGACCAGTGCTTTACATGGAGTCAATTGGGTGGTGTTTTAGTTGTACCTGCTCGGTAGCTGTAAATTTGTCACTGTAGTACCAAAATTCTACACAGTAGATATCAATAGCCATAATTCAAATAAAATATAGCATATATCCTATGGATTTTGTTCTACTCGGAAAATCCTAACCCAATATATTATTATTATTCAATTTCGGTGCCTAGTTAGAAAGATGTGGCTCAGAACAGCTTGCTGTCCTTTATAATTGACTGTAAAACCTGGTAAATTGTAGGAACAAAAATCAATAGCACATATCTTTTTATACGAACATGAAATTGTAAGTCCCATATGATTTGCCGCTTGTAGTCTCATGACATTGACTGCAACCCTTGAATCTATCATGCAGTTGTGAAGGATCCAATAAGTTAGAATTAATGATACCAAGAAAGGTTCACTCAATGGGTTATTGCTAGGACTACTGAATATTGCAGATCTGAGAAACACAGGAAGGTCCTCACTTTGTTCTATACTTACAGGTTTATATCTGACCACCTCCTAGACTTTTGGTTGCTCAAAACCTAAAACCTTTCCTATCTAACTTCTAAAGGTGGGGAATGTGACAACCTCAGTCAGGGGAATAGGTACTTTAAGATTGCTAGCCCTACAAGAGATGTTCACTTCCGTTTCCTTAGAGTCCAAAGACTTTGGTTGATCAACTGCCCTCTGGGATGAAGTGGATGTTTGACCAGAGGTTTGGCTTGGATAAGATGCTTCCTTGACTTTCTATTGATATTTATTCCCTTTAAAGTGTTGAAAGAAGTTGTCATTGATGTCAAAGGCTGTCCAAATTGAAGGGTAAGTTACATATTCAAATAACATATTTCAAAACGTTGCTTTTGGATTTTTGATGCCCCATTTGGATACCCTATATTTGAATGCATTTTTACTCCATTTACCTAGCTCAAATGGAGGCATAACATATATGGTTGGAAAACTTATTCCAAGATTTTTCCAACGGTATATGGTACTTCTTCTAACTCCTCACGGTTGAGGAGAAATGATTTTTCGAATATTCACTATACATTCTGCCAGCTGCACAAGCCAATTCAGCAAATGGACAAGTCGGCCAAGTCTAGATCCCGAATGCACTATAAAAACAGGCACAAGGAGCATTTCAAGTCAATTCGCTCGAGCAAGTTTGGATTTGTTCAAACAAGCGAATAAAAGAGAGAGCTCTAAGGTTCATACCTCATGAACCAAAAGTGAAGAGGAGCTGATTTGGAGAGACTTTCTGGGAAGGCTTTTTGGCACAATTTTGAAAGTATTTTTGGCTTATTTTGGAAGGATTTTTGGCACACCTTTTGAAGGTTTCTGGCCCTGGATAGAAGGCTAATTGCAGACTTGTTCTTGAAGGACAAATTTCACCCCCTTTGAAGGATGAAGTTTATATCTGTGTAGAGTTCCAGTGTGAAAGGCCAAATTTTAGGCCCGTATTGAGAGCAGTGACTTGTCCCTGTTGAGTCTGAATTTCAAGACTGAAGTTCTGGTACAAAGAAGGCCAAACACAAGCCTTTTTTGAAGGCTAAATCCTGGTTTGTTTGAAGGTGAGTTTCAGGCCTGTTTTGAAGATCTAACTTTGCCCTCTGTTGAGGAGGCCAAACCCTGTGGAGGAGGTAGAGTTCTAGAGGCCGAGTTCAAAGATCATTTGTTGAGGGAAGTTCTGTTGCTAAGAGGGCCGTGCTTAGGAAGCAGAATCTTGAGAAAATTAGGGCAGCTAGATTAGGGTGATTTCTCTTACTTTGATAACTACTTGTGATGTTCTTTTACTTAACTTTATGTACTTATAGTTAACTTCTTCTTATGTTGATTATTATAGTGTTCTTTTATGAAACAATGAAAATCAATGAGACAAGAGGACACAAAATGTAGGTTGCTAGCCAAGGCCAAAACCTCTCCTCTTGAAAGCAAAACCCACAAGAATTCTTCTCTTCTTATAGAATCTTCAAATGACGAATTCCAAGATCTTGGACCCTTGACCAAGACTCCTCCAAGACCAAGTCAATCCTCTTGTTGACAAACTTGCTTCTTCACTAAGTCAACCCAAGTCAAACTGCTACAAAACTTCCTCAGCTTCACAAATTTGGATCTGCACTTCCTTGATTGCAATTTCGGCTCTTACTACAGAAACCCTAGCTTGCACGTGTGAGCTTCACAAATTTGGATCTGCACTTCCTTGATTGCAATTTCGGCTCTTACTACAAAAACCCTAGCTTGCACGTGCGAGGGAAATATGGTAGAATAGGTGTAACGACCCATTCCCCTGTTATTCCCAAAACAATATTAGCGTGTGAACGATATAGGCATTTGATAGCTACACCTGCCTATACCGTCCACATCGCACTAGTACGCCCACCTAATATCAAGATTACAAAGATTGGGGACTTAATATTAAGATTTCAGACTTTATATCAAATTCAACTAAATATAAAATTTTATGAAATAAGGTAATAAAAGAAATGAAGTAATAAAGTTAAAATCCTTAAGTTAATGAATCTTTAAGTTAAAATGAGTATGCGATATTAAAGATTTATATTAAAGGTACTTAAATAAAATCCCACCTTTATAAATATGTATACGTAAGCACATTAATGGGATCACCCACCGTAACAACATTTAATATAAACTTAAGGTTGGGTAAAGCCTCGGGAAGTTTGAGGCGGTGGAGAAAGATTGTTTACATTATATTCATATCCAAACATAATGAAAAGGATACCACCATAAATACATAAAATATCATCATTAATGAGGATAAGACTTCGGGAAGTTAGAGGCGGTGGAAGGAGATTATTTAAAGGAGGTGGTATGGAGGAGAAGGGGGGAATGTTTTTCTTGGAGGAGGAGAAATGGTTCTGCTGAAAGGAGAAGGAAGGAAATGCCGGCTTGCAGTGTTTGGGAAGGAGTCTCTTGTTCTTGGAAATCTGGGCACGGGGGACAGAGGGGACACCCTCTGGGTCTGGGATTAGTCCCGGATTTGGCTGGGAGGATTCGATTGCCCCAATAATCTGTCTGTTCTGTTCACGACATCACCAGCAAATTTTCAGCCGCTTCAGGATTCGTAAGTAGTGCTGAATTTCAGGTATTCTTCTACATATAGTTTAATTATGCAAGCTGAAATTTCAATTTATATCCTTTCAATGTCTTGTTAGATCTGTTTTACTTAAACAAAAGTTCAAATAGGTACAAATTCTAGAGCTCTGGGAGCAGGGTTATTACAACTCTTTTCTCCTTTGCTAGAAGATCTCCTTTCTCCTTAACAATTCAACCTTCAAACTAATTCTCTTGAGCCTCAAACTTTGGATATTTAAGGTGTCTGCAATTTCTGTTCTTACTGCAATAAGATAGATGCCCTAATTTCACATGTGTAAGAGATTCAACATTGAAAACAATCCTTTTAATCCTTTACTTTTCCTTCCTTTGTTTCTCTTCTTTCTCGTTGGCTATTCCTTGTCTTTCTTGTGCTTCAACAAACTTCTTGGATGTGTCTTCAAATGAGGTTGAGTATTTCTTATATATAGGCTTCCCTTGGAGTTCAAACAACCCTTCATGAGGCCAATTTGTCTCTGCTTAGGCCAACTTCTCTTATGCAGGCCGACTTGGTCTTGGAGGAGGACATCTGACTCTTTTTGACTTACATAAATTTCTTTTACATGCTACAAAGTGCCCAATAGCGTCTTTCATATATGGCAATGACTCAATTGACTTCTTGACTCCATGCCAAACCTTAAAAGCACTCAATGGGTGCTTGATCTACAAATAAAATTGACCTTGAGCATGAAACCCACGCTACAAAAATAATAGTAATTCCTTTCTTTTACAATATACAAGAATGAAGAGTACATTGCATATTTATGAAGACCGAACCTAGTTACATACTTCAACACTCCCTCTTAACTAGGGAGCTATTCATAAAACATACAAGGTACTTGGACATTCTCATAAGAAGAGCCAGATTGGTAAGCCATCTCACAGGCTATTTATTCAGTTTATATCAATCCATCTCATGATTCATCATATCAACCAACATTGTCATATATCAAGGCCTTGACTAACAACTCTATCTCTCCACTAGATAAGAGCACAATGCTGGGGAAACAAATGATTGTAGACACCTTCATCATTGTCTCTCAAGGCACATACCCCATTCGGATGTTCATAAGGTATGTCCTTTTAGGATCATTCCCATCTTGGATTAACATATCCTCATGGAATTTCCTCTTCAACTACTCTTATCTATTGGATCAGGTGCTTACTCAATCCTCCATTCTTTCTTCATATCATGAAGACAAGAATGATGTTTCTGTCTCTCCCTCTCAACTAGGGAGGATCTACTCATTCTTATAAAAGGAATATACCCAAGCTCCCTCTTAACTAGGGACTTGTTTCCAACAACAAATATCTGCTCTTCGGTGGAGATCATAGTACTTCAGCTGCTTGTAGGGCTTCTCCTTTCGACATCATGTCATGAACTTTAACTTCTTCATCATGGAGCCTTCTTCTTCATAGGGCATCGACCATCTTCTCCATCACTTCCCTTCAATGAAACATTGTGTTGAACCAATTGTCATGCCATCCTTTTCTTCATCAGGAAGTGACCTTCTAGTCCACAGCTGGTTATCCTTCATACAACTACCTCTACCAATTCATGTTTCTTTCAGGATCTTTCATCCAATCTCATGAGTACTAGTTGTAGGTGACTTTCTACAACCCTCTTTCGGTAGACCTGTTTCAACCCAACCAGATGCTTGCTAAAAAATCAAAATGAACATTAAATCAAAGTTACCTCTTTATGATGGCCTTTCACCATGACATCAACTTCTTGCAACATCAACATCCTTCCGCACACGTATGAATCCATCTCCAAGACATTCATTACCAAGATTCTTCTTTTCCAGCATACATATCAGGGTCTTCATACCTTCTTCATGAGGCTGTCATAACTAATGCTTCTTGATATTAGATGTTGATCACTTATCTTACGTGACTATATATACATCTTTCACAAACTCTTCATTCAACTTCTTCACATATTGTTTTCTCAGGATCTTATATACATGGTTCTTTCATCATAGGAACCATGATTGTCAATCACCTCATATTCTTCATGAGGTCATATTATGTTGATTTCATCTTGTCAATATATAGAAGAGTTCAAGGAACATTGTCTACATGCCTTCATGCATCATTCTCATGGAAGAGTTTCTTCTTTCATCATACTCATGAGATGGAGCATTTTAATCATTTTATCTACAACCATATGATGACATGACTTTATCTATCTATTACCAAATATATACATACCTCTTCCTTTATGTGGTCATCTAGACTTGTTGGCAGCTTCCTTTTCTTTCATGAAGATGAAAGATGGTTCAATCAACTTGATTCTTCTAACCAGTGGATCCCACATAAGGTGGAATGTAGACTATTAACAAGACACTTGCTTCTTCTAAGTAGAGGTGAATCTTCTAACAAAGATTCCAATGGAGGATCTTGATGATCCTAATTCTGCAAATGCTTCTTCCTAATGATGATGTATGATGATTTATCTTTTGTCTTTGCTAGATGACTTTAGTTAAATAAACTGCTACTATGATTATACTTATATGCTTCCAATGAAGATGTTATGAGCTACTTCGTTTCTATCATGTACTATGATGCTTCAACCATATAGACTTCTATTTCAGCTATCCTTCCATGCCTCTATGATGATTTCATCTCAATCTTTGCTATATTGCATCCTATCATACTTGTGATGCTTTCCATCACGACCGATAACTTCTGTATGCTTAAGTGTGTGAGAGACCTTCTAATAGTGGAGGTCCAACACTTCTTCCTTCTTTGACTTATTATTTTCTTGTTCTTCCACTTCTTTGGTGACATGGGCATCATTTCTTTTCTTTCTCTTCTTGTTGTCCTTTTTGAGTTTAGGACAATTCCTTAAATGCCCATATTCATTACATTCATAGCATTGAATCTTTGACATGTCGATCTTCTTTTGAAACTTCTTTCGAGGCTCAAACTTTACAAATTTCCCTTTCTTCCTTGCCATAGCTGCAAATGTTTGAGTTTGTTCATTTGATCCAACATTGTTCTTCGCTTTCAATCTAGTTTCTTCAATTTTGCATAATGACCATAGATCATTGAATGGGGTAGTTTCCTTCTTTCCATAGATACTTGACACAAAGTTGCCCCATTCATCTGGTAGTGCTTTGAGAAAAATAGTGGTTATTTCTCGATTAGACATTACTTCTCCTAGATCTTATAGTAGGTCTTTTATTTGAGATACCCTCATAAGGTATCGAGCTACCCCTTCTTCCTTTGATACCTTCATCTTGTATAGTTCGGTTCTTAACGATATAATTTCTCTTGTAGTGCTTACATAGAATAATTCCATCATTTTTTCATAGATTTCTTTCGCTGTCATCAACTTTGCTACATACAGAATGAGGGAATACTTGATTGACTCAAATAAGGATTCTTTGAGCTCTCACTTCTCCTTTCATGTACATTGATAGTGCTTGAGATTGATCTTGAGAAGGTTTGGTGATAGAGCCCATGACATATTCACTAATTTCATTTTCTTTGAGGATTAAATCCATTCTCTTCTTCCATGCAAGGTAATTTGATTACCCAACAAGTTTTTTGTTCTCCTTGCAGAGAGAAGTCATTGTAGATTGCGACATAAAATATGGAATACTTGTCAAGTGAAGATGCTCCTTGATGATGATATCTTCAACTTGATGCCTTCTCGATGATGTGGACAATTGAAGATGCCTCCTTGATGAAGATATCTTCCTTTAAGTATGCTTGAGATGTGATCCTTTCTTCAATGAGAGGGAGATCGTGTTGATTTCTTTGGTGATGATTGAGTGCTTCTTCTTGCTTCCTTTGGATGTAGAATGTAGAATATGTAATGGTATTTTTTGTAGCATCAGATGTGTTCTAGCCACAAAATTTTGCGGATAGGCTAGAATACATGAGTTCTCCAAAACCCAGAAATCATTTCTGGAAATTCCACCTAGAAGTGTCTCAATTAGATTATTAACCAATTTTTAAATATTTCTAGGTCTAAACTTAGGGAATATGGTTAATTAATCAATATTAATTGAGATAAGGTGAGAACTATCTAGAAACTCACATGGATCGACAGGGAATTAATCTGAGCCATTGATTATGTTTTAATATTGGCCGTTGGTGCTCCAACATAAGATTATAAGATGAAGTTTATGGGTAGATGGAGAACACACTAGTGCAGTTACTCATTTTCCTAGGCAGTTCAATTTTCTCGGTGGTTGTGATTCAACAGAGAAGATAGAGCTAAAGGGTGAGTAGTAGGTGAGAGAGGGGAGCAACAAAATTCCAAGAGAAATATTTCCAGCTTCTAGAAGAGGCAGAGTGAGGAAGGGCGAATTCCACAGTAGCTCTGCGTAGAGAGTGACACAAAGGGTCCAATGTGAGGATAAAGGGTCCATCTCGGGGGCAAAAATTTGCAGTGGAGTGTGAGAAAATTCTCACAAAAATTCTCTCAGTATTTTCCTCAGATTAGATTGCCAGTAGAACTTCTAAAATTTTTGTACTTAGATTTGCTGTTGAAGAATAATAAGAAAACCCTCATCTACTGCACTGATTTTCCCACATTGGGTTTTTCCAGAGACATTTGTCCAAAAATAACTATGTTAATATTTTTGTGTCTATACTAGAATTTCGCAGTTTCCAGTGTTTTATTTTCCACAGTAATTTTATTGTGAAAATTGCAGTTGTGATTTTATTCGTTGTTTGCCGTAGCAAATAAACTGCATAAATAAATTTAAGGTTACAATAATAATTTCCAGTTGCTGTAATAGATGGAATTTTCACATGGTATCAGAGCACAAATGATCAGTGGGAGAGCTCAGTAGCGAAAACAGAAGGAGTTTCATTGTTCAGTGAGAGCAGTAGATCGAAACCCCATGAGGCAGTGCAGTCACTAGAGGAGAATCGATTTTTTTTGAGAGAGCGACAAAAAAATTCGATCTCTCCAGATCGAGCAGCTCTAGAGGCATAGGGAGCCAACCCTGTATTGTTCGTAGAGAAGATCTCTAGCTGGCCGCAATATTTTTGCAGCGGGTTGATAGAGAAAAATCAACGTCGGGAGGAAAGAGGAGTAACACATTAAATTCTTCAGCATGACGATGGACATAATTAATAGTCAGGAAGCTTCAAATTTGTCTTCCAGGTTGGAGGACAAATTTGCTTATTTGTCAGGATCAACTTCACCAGGTGTTTGGTATATAGATAGTGGAGCATCAACTCATATGCCAGGGGTTAGAGAATATTTCTCTAGCTACAAGGAGTAGATGGACTTCCATATTACTTACTATGGGCAACAAAACAAAACGTACTCCAGTAGGGAGAGGTACCATATATTTTCAGAGGGACTCAGGAGCCAGCACCAACGCGACAAATGTATTACATGTGCCAGGATTGGGTATGAACCTGATTTCAGTATCCCAGTTGCAGGACAAGGGGTATGATGTCCACTTCGTGGGGAAGAAAGTGCATGTCAAACACTCAAGCTAGAAGAAGGTAAAACAAATTGGAGCTCGAAGCAACAAATTGTACAGGTTGCAGCTCAACTCTCCAATGGCACTAATAGGCAGTAACAGTAGCAATGGGAAGGAATTAAATGAGTTATGGCATAGGATAATGGGACATCTACACCATGGAGTACTCAAGATGCTCAGAGAAATTGTAACGGGGTTTTTAGAACTTAGTACGAAACACGATGATGTGTGCAGAGGATGTGTACTTGGGAAGTATGCTAAGGGATCATTCCCAAGAAGTGACAACAGAGCAAATGGTATGTTAGGACTTTTATACATTAAGATATTTGTGGCCTGATGTCCACTAGATCTCTTAGTGGTGGCAAATACTTCGTCACCTTTATTGATGATCATTCCAGAAAAACCTGGATCTACTTCTTAAAGACCAAAGATGAGGTCTTTGATCGGTTCAAAGAGTTTAAAGCTCTTGTGGGGAATGCGACAGGGAAGAAGATCAAGGTACTTTTCTCAGATAATGGTGGAGAATACATTGATAAAAACTTCATAGACTTTTGCACGAAGGAAGGGATCAAAAGAGAGTGGACAACTCCATATAATCCTCTGCAGAATGGGGTAACGGGGTGGAAGAACAAAACTATAGTTGGAGCTGCAAAGGCCATGTTATATGACCAGGATTTACCTAGATTTTTGAGGCCAGAGGCATGTAACACGACGATGTATATTTAGAACAGAACTCCTCATAGAGCATTGGGAAGAAAATGCCAAAAGGAGTCTTCACAGGGAGGAAGTCGGAAGTTAGTCACTTGCCGATTTTTGGTAGTGTGGCTTATTGCAAGGTGCCAGATGAAAAACGTACCAAATTGGATCAGACTGTAGAGAAAGGGTTTCTCATCGGGTATAGCGAGACCTAAAAGGCATACAAGATCTACATTCTTAGCAGTAGGAAGATTGTAGTGAGACGAGACGTAAATTTCATGGAGGGCTGAGCTTTTAGGAGATCTCAAGAGATGCCTGCAGGTGATCAGAATCAATCAGCAAAAGCTCCTTTAGTCCAGCAGCAGCGACAACGAGTGGGACCGACAGGAGGACAACCACAAGGATCGAGTACAGTGACTAGTACCAGTATTTCCTCAGGGGTAGGAGATCCAGAGAGTTCTCAACAGACCGAGTAGTAGGGACAGGAGGAGGAGTAGTTGGTTGAAACTCCCACCACCATTGGAGGAGACAACAAAGAAGTTTGTTAGACATTGATGCAGAGGAGTTTATTAGAACTCCTAGGACGGACAAAAGACAATGCAGCCAGCTTGACAGGTATCAAGCTTTGGTAGCTTAGGTTGCAAAACCTTCCAGCTTTCAGGAAGCCGCATAACATCAGCTGTGGGTAGATGCCATGGTAGAAGAGTATAGCTCTATCATGACAAACGATGTTTGGGAGGTAGTGCCAAGGTTGGAAGACAAATTAGTTGTAGGTTCTAGATGGATCTACTAGATCAAGTACGCTGCAAATGGAAGTGTGGCAAAGTACAAGGCTAGGTTCATAGCAAAGGGGTATGCACAAAAAGAAGGAATAGGTTACAAGGAGACTTTCGCTCCTGTTGCCAGATACACTTCTATCAGTTCAGCTATATCCCTGGCAGCTCAGATGGGATGGAAAATTCACTAGATGGACGTCAAGACAATGTTCTTGAACGGGATGATAGAAGAAGAGGTGTACATAGAACAACTAGAGGGCTTCGAAACTCATGAAAGGCGCACTCATGTGTGCAGATTGAAGGAAGCTCTATACAGGCTCAAACAGTCTCCTAGGGCCTGGTATGGTTGGATTGACAGTTACTTGCAACAGATGGGATTCGTCAAGAGTGATGCAGATCCCAACCTCTACTATTTGATGGTAGAAGGCGAACCACTCATTCTAGTTTTGTATGTGGATGATCTCTTTTTGATAGAATCATCAGGGTTCATTAGAAGACTGCAAGAGGAACTTGGCAACAGAGTTCGACATGAAGGATCTGGGGTTGATGCATTATTTTCTAGGATTGGAAGTATGGCAGAAGAAGAGGTTCTGAATGTAGGATTGCAGACCCATGACTACGCCCATGATCACAATTTGGAAGAAGATAGGTGCATCAGATGACAAGGATGTCGACCCCACCTTGTATAGATAGTTCATTGGGTCTCTCATGTATTTGGTCAACACTAGGCCAGACATTTGCTTTGCAGTCAATACCCTAAGTCAGTTCATGGTAGAGTCAAAGAGGCACATTCTGAGGTATGTGCGCTGCACAATCGAGTATGGGTTAAGGTATACTCAAGGGGATGGCATCAGACTATGTGGGATCACAGATGTAGATTGGGCAGACAATTCACTAGACAGGAAAGTACCTCTGGGTACTGCTTCAGTGTTGGATTAGGGATGGTTTCTTGGTGTAGCAGGGAGCAAAAGTCAGTAGCACTGAGCTGTGCAGAAGCAGAGTATATGGCAGCCAACATAGCTACGTACGAAGCTATATGACTTAGGAAGATGTTAGAAAGTTTGTTCAGGCAGAGGATGGAAGCGACCAACGTTTACTGTGATAATTAGAGTTGCATAAAGCTTTCTGAGAATCCAGTGTTTCATGACAGGTCGACGCACATAGATATTAAATGCCATTTCATCAGGGATTGTGTACAGCGTGGGGCAGTCCAACTACAATATGTTCCCACAAAAGAGTAGGTGGTAGACATACTCATGAAAGCTCTAGGGAGAGCTAAGTTAGTCGAGTTCAGGGAACAAGTTGGTATGGTGTAGAACCCGTTTCAGTAGCAGGGAAAAGTTACTTTGGATGATTCTTAGTTGCAGATGTTGCAATTGCAACAACAACAAATGAGAGGGAGTTGCACTATAGATGCAGTGTTGGCAGCAATTCAACAGGGTTAACAACAACACAGATGCAACTCATATTAGAGTTGCGCAGTGGTTGGTGGGAAATAGTAGCTAGACGTCAACAACTTGACAAGAGATGATGCAGAGACAGGGTGTTGTGGCAGTAGGTGCAACACTAGAACACATTCCTCACTAAGAGGGAGTGTTAGTTTTTGTAGCATCGAATGTGTTCTAGCCACAAAATTTTGTGGAGAGGCTAGAATACATGAGTTCTCCAAAACCCAGAAATCGTTTATGGAAATTCCACCTAGAAGTGTCTCAATTAGATTATTAACCAAATTTTAAATATTTCCTAAGTCTAAACTTAGGGAATATGGTTAATTAATCAGTATTAATTGAGATAAGGTGAGAACCATCTAGAAACTCACATGGATCGACATGGAATTAATCTGGGCCATCGATTATGTTTTAATTTTGGTCATTGGTGCTCCAACAAAATATTGTAAGAAGAAGTCGATGGGTAGATGGAGAACACACTAGTGAAATTACTCAGTTTCCCAAGCAGTGATTTTCTCAGTGGATGTGATTCAACAAAGAAAGAGCCAGAGGGTGAGTAGCAGGTGAGAGAGGGTAGCGACATAATTCCAGGAGGAGGATTTCCAGCTTCTGGAAGAGGCAGAGTGAGGAAGGGAAAATTCCACAGTAGCTTTGCGCAGTCGCTGTGCTGAGAGTGACATAGAGGGTTTAGCGTGAGGATAGAGGGTCCATCTCGGGGGCAGAAATTTTCAGTGGAGTGTGAAAAAATTCTCACAAAAATTATCTCAGTATTTTCCTCAGATTAGATTGCCAGTAAATCATTTAAAATTTTTGTACTCAGATTTGTTGTTGAAGAATAATAAGAAAACCCTCATCTACTGCACCAGTTTTCCTGCATTGGGTTTTTCCAGGGACATCTGTCCAACAATAACTGTGTTAATATTCTTGTGTGTGTGCTAGAGTTTCTCAATTTCTAGTATTTTATTTTTCGCAGTAATTTTATTGTGAAAATTGCAGTTGTGATTTTATTCATAGTTTGCTGTAGCAAATAAACTGCATAATTAAATTTACAGTTAGAAGAATAATTTCCAGTTGCTTCAATAGATGGAATTTTCACATGTAAGCTTCCAAAGAGTGCTTCAAGAGTAGGGTCCTTGGAATTGAGGTAGGCTCTTTGAGGGATTCTTCTTTTTCAAAGTGTTGATTCTTGTAGATGATATGGTTCTTGTGATGTGATGGATTTTCCTTCTTGATGCTTCTTAGTTCTCCTTGATGATCTACTTGTGCTCGACCCTTATGTATTCTTCTTCAATTGGAGTGATTTTCAAGTTGCCTTTCCTTGTTGTTTGTCACCTTAGCTCTGATACCATGTTGAGAAACCTAGGGCAACTAGATTAGGGTGATTTCTCTTACTTTGATAACTTCTTATGTTGTTCTTTTACTTTACTTGATGTACTTGTAGTTAACTTCTTATCTTGATTATTATAGTGTTCTTTTATCATCAAATAACTACCAAACAATGAAGATCACTGATACAAGAGGACATGAAATGTAGGCTGCTAGCTAGGGCCAAAACCTCTTCTCTTGAGAGGAAAACCCACAAGAATTATTCTCTTCTTATAGAATCTTCAAATGACGAATTCCAAGACATACCCTTGACCAAGACTCCTCAAAGACCAAGTCAAAACTCTTCTTGATGAACTTGCTTCTGCACTAAGTCAACCCAAGTCAAATTGATCCAAAATTGCCTCAGCTTCACAAATTCGGACCTGCACTTCCTTGACTACAATTTCGACACTGTAGAAACCCTAGCTTGCACGTGTGACGGAAATATGGTAGAATAGGTCTCTTTTCTCCTTCGCTAGAAGATCTCCTTTCTCCTTAACAATTCAGGCTTCAAAGTAATTGTTTTGAGCTCCAAACTTCATATACTTAAGGTGTCTGCAATTTTTGTTCTTGCTACAATAAGATTGATGCCCTAATTTCACACATGTGGGAGATTTAGCCCATAAAACAGTCTCTTTAATCCTTCACTTTTCCTTCCTTTGTTTCTCTTCTTTCTCGCTGGCTATTCCTTGTCTTTCTTGTGCTTCAACAAACTTCTTGGATGTGTCTTCAAATGAGGTCGAGTATTTCTTATATATAGGGTACCATTGGAGTTTGAACAACTCTTTATGAGGCTAACTTGTCTCTGCTTAGGCCGACTTCTCTTATGCAAGCCAACTTGGTCTTGGAGGGGGGCATTTGTCTCTTTTTTACTTACATAAATTTCTTTTACATGATACAAAGTGCCCAATAAGGTCTTTCATATATGACATTGACTCATTTGACTGCTTGACTCTATGACAAACCCTAGAAGCACTTAATGGGTGCTTGATCTATAAATAAAATTGACCTTGAGTGTAACGACCAAAAGTCCTATATGCAGCGGAAATATTTAAAATACTTCGAAGACAAAGACATCCATTGTAGGATAGTAAGCGTAAATTGTATATTGTATAAAAGAATTGATGTAGGATGATTACAAATGAGAATGAGGGCATGCTTATATACCCTAGGCAACTGCCCTTTCATGAGCGGTCATGTCTCTAAGACATGCCTCTTCATTACTAACTAACTAACCTTTAGTTGATTACTTATTAATTATTATTATATTTATATTTATATTTGTTATTTATTTTTATATGAATATTTTTCATAACATTGCCTCTCTTTTCAAGAAGCTTTGTCCTCAAAGCTTACTGAGAACATCTTCTCGTCTCATAACTTTCATCTTCGTCAATACAAGACGATATGATACCCTGAGTGATAGACAAAATTCTCGTACTGAGAATGGATCAAACCATCCTAGATTGATCTTCTGTTGAATCAAATTTTGTGATGAACAGTTATCGTGGGACTGGGCTCTGCAAACTTCAATATTCCTGGAAACGTAAACTTGTTGTTTATTTTCTAAGTGATACTAGTACATAGATTGATTGGAAAGTTTTCTCTTGTGATTTGGATGTCGATCCATAGTTCTTTTGGTTGGATTTTCCCTTATCATGTTAATGGTTGTATCTTGATTTCCTTAAGGTGTTGTTGTTGATGAGTTGGTGATTGAATCATCATTTGAAATGTCCATCGTTTGAACTGCAACTTCTGCATGCGTCTTCACTTCAATAGGATTTGGATTTCCCTGAACTGTGATATTAGTGGAATCGGTGTTTGTTTCTTCCTTCCCAACTTGGACTACTACATCTAGCGATTTTGATGCTTCTGTTGCGACAATTTCTTGAAACCTATTTGTCAATGATTTCTTATCATCCTTAAGTTTTTTAATCTGTTTGAGCAGGTTTTGGTTATGATTTTTGAGACATAAGCATTCCTCATCTCCCGATTCAACTTTATTTTGGCCTTCAAGCTTCTCGTCTTTTAAACACTTGATATGTTCTAATAAATTTTTGTTAAGGTCTTTTAAGCATAAATTTTCCTCTTCCTTCTCTGATAGAGTTTCGTTGAATTTCTTGTCAAAGCTTTCTTTTTCTTGTTCTAACTTGTGCTTCTTAGTTTTATACTATTTGACTTGTGCAAGAAGTTTATGGATATGATCTTTTAAACGAAAATTTTCATCATTTTTATTGGATATAACCTCAAGCTCCTTTTGCTTCTCCGATATTGAGTTTTGATTCCTTTGAGGTATTAATTTCGTAACATCTTTAAAGTCTTATGATGAGGACATTATCGATTTTGAATCCATTGTCATGTCTTGAAATGTGATCATCTTTAAGAAAACATCAAATTTTTTTCTCTATGTTTAACATGAACGTACTCAATTCTCTAAACCAAGGTTGACCAAGAATTATGTCAACCGTTGTGTCATACTTTTTTACAACACTAAATTGGGATATGTACTCATAATGATTTACTGTTATTTGTATATCATTAATTTCATATTTCCTTCCAAAAAGATCTGTTGTTTCGCCTACATTGGCATCTGAGACTAATAGTCGATTCACCAGATTAATATTTATGTAATTTTCATTATTGCTTGTACTAATAGCAATATTAACTTCTTTTTTTTTCCCTTGGATAGTTCCTCTTAATGTAATTAACTTGCATTGTGTGATTAAAATACCCTTATAGGAAAATCGTCCTTCCTTCATCATTTTCGAATTAGGCTTCATTTTTTTCTCTTCACTGGTTGACTCCATTTTTTCCTTTCGTCAAAATTATAATCCTTTCTCAATCACTTACACTTTTCTTTTATTATTTTTTTATAATTCTCCCACTTTATAAGACCTCCTTCTAAAATAATACTCTATTTTATCTCTCTATATATATTTTAGTTTATTATTGCTTATATACACTACCTTATAATTTCTTTTTCTTCCACACTTATAACCCTTACTACTTCAAACTCATATATATATATATATATATATATATATATATATATATATATATATATTTTGGCAATTGATCCTTTTTACTTTAAAACTTTTAAATACTTGTATTTAAATAACTTTAGTACTTCCTTACGAATCAAAGTCCTTAGAAAGAATAATCTCTTTAAAATAACCTTGGTTATTATAATTTACATTATAATAACCTTCTAACAATTTGAATAAAGGACTTATGCTTTATTCCTCTTGTAATGGTTTTCTTAGTCAATCTTTGAAATGTGGTGATTGTCTTGATGGGTCATGTTTCCTGCAATGACTTGAATTGTTCAATCAAAACAATGTTGTCTCACCTTCTTTAACTTCAATGGCATGTACAGTAGATGAGAGGAAATAAAATATTCAGCGGTGGTAGGAAACATTATCGATGAGAGATGGTTGGAACAATGGGTTAATATGGCATCTCTTGCTTTAGGCGGTGGTGGTGAGCGTGTGCGTGTTGTGGAGGGCACAACAGTGTCGGTTCGGAAAATCCAATTATGGGTTATGGCGACAGTGACTCTTGTGGTGGACGGAAGGCTCGACGATGGTAGCAGATGTGAGTTTGTGTAGCGGTGGCAGGGTGTGGTGTCGAGTTTGTGAAATTTTTTTTGGCGGGGGTTTTGGTGGCTTTGTTGGTTGCGGAGCTGTAGTGGGACAGATGGAATTGTGGCAGTATAGGTTCGCTGCGGAAACTGACGGATGATTGTTCCACAATTCGAGGGATGGAAGGTGGCTCGAGAGGTGGTGTATGGTCCAACGCCGTGGCCTTCGCTATGTGATTGGAGGCTGGAACGATGGCAACAGTCCGACGAATAACAGTTTGGACGACGAGGTTGTAGGGGGTTGTGCGGTGTGCTGGGGGTTGACTTCATCGGTTGCAATGGTGACGAGCGGTTGGTGGCCAGGTAATGTTTTTTTTTAATTATTTTTTATTTTTATTATATATATATATATATATATATATTTTTTTTTTTTTAATATAACTTTTTTTTTAATTTGAATTTTGAATATTTTTTTTCAATGTAATTTTTTTTTCTATATATTTTTTATAACCTTTACATACATACATACACACACACACACACACACACACACACACACAGATATATATATATATATATATATATATATTTTAAATTTATTTTTATATTGCGAAAAGCCTAGTAGTGACTAGCGGAATGGAGAACCTCTTTCGTAGCGAACACTTGATTGACGACAACAATGTTGATGAAGATTGATGGCCAAAGGCCAGAACCAGATGTGGCTCTGATACCAATGTAACGACTAAAAGTCGTATGCGCAACAGAAATATTTAAAATACTTTGAAGACAAAGGCATCCATTGTAGGACAATAATTGTAAATTGTATATTGTACAAAAGAATTGATGTAGGATGATTACAAATGAGAATGAGGGCCTGCTTATATACCCTAGGCAGGTGCCATTTCATGAACGGTCATGTCTCTAAGACATGCCTCTTCATTACTAACTAACTAACCATTAGTTAATTACTTATTATTTATTATTATATTTATATTTATATTCATTATTTATTTTTATATGAATTATATTCATAACATTGAGCATAAAACCCATGCTACAAAATTAATAATATTAATTTTCTCTTTGTGAAGACCGAACCTAGTTACATACTTCAACACCGAGTTCTTGTGTGAAGGACAAAGGAGCAACGACCGAAAAGGAAAACTTGCTTTGACTAATATTGACTCTTGTACAAGCTTTGATGTTGATACATCAGGGAGTTGGTGCTTCCTTTCAGTTGGTGTTGATAAATCAGGGAGTTGGTGCTTCCTTTCAGCTATTGGTGATAAACTAGGGAGTTGGTGCTGAAATTTTTTAATGTACTCGTTATATATTAAGAAAAACATTTCATGGGTTTCATGTAAAAATCTCTTTGTTTTGTGTATTTATGTGCTTTTCTTTATACATGTAGATGCAATTACAAGTTTTTAACATCTAAAAAATTGTTAATACTGATTCACCCCCCTCCCCCCTCTCATTATTGTTGAATATTCCAACAATTGGTTTCAGAGTGGGTTCCTTCAAAAATAGTTTGACCTTTTGAAGGTAGATATTAGTGATACTCATGGACAAGCAAGCAAAATACACCAAACATGGTCTGCCATTGTTTGATGAACAAAATTATGCCTTTTGGAGCATAAGGATGAGATTGTTCTTACAAGCACAAGGAGTTGATGTTTGACAAGTTTTTCTAAACGAATACAGGGTAACAACCTCTACTCCAATAGATTTTGTTGGAAGAAGACTCTATGAAAGTAATTCAAAGGCTATGTATGCAATTATAAGAGGGTTGGAAGGATCATAATTTGTCAAGGTTATGCATTGTGAATTAGTAAAGGAAATTTGGGACAAGCTCATGAATGTGTATGGACATGAAAAGATCAAAGGGGCAAAGCTTCAAACTTATAGAGGACAAATTGAACACCTGAAGATGAAGGAAGATGAAGACATTGTAGCGTACTTTCTTTAGGTCGATGAGATTGTGAATACTATGAGAGGACTGGGAGAGAAGATCATAGGTATAGTCATCGTTCAAAAGATACTAAAATATCTCCTAATGAGATTTTATTCTAAAATATTGGCTTTAGAAGAAAGACAAGATCTAGCTACGTTGAGTATGGATGAGCTACATGGAATTCTTACAACATATGAAATGAGGACAAAACATGAAAATCCTGTTGGAAAAGTAACTAGGTTAGGTCTTCATATTTATCTTTGTACTTGTACCAATTTGTATTTTATGTAAAATAGAAAAAGAATTTTATTTAAGCTTGGGTTTCATACTCAAGTCTAGGTCAAGCATGTTCTTCATGCTGCTAGGGTTTAATGAGTCAAAAGAGTCTCTGCCATATGTATAAGACCAATTTGGGTAATTTGTACAAGAAAGAAAAAATATTCTTTATATTAGAAAGTCAATTTTGTCTCCCGAGTCCAAAGACCAAATCGACCCTTCCAGAGAGTCGGCCTAGGAGAGCCCTATTCGACCCTTGAGAAGGGTATATATTGGAAGAGACTTCGACCTATTTGGAGATTAACTCACAATCTCTACACCAAGAAAGGAAGAAAAACAAAGCGAAGGACAAGGAAGGAGGAGCAAGTCAAAGAGAAGAAGGAAAATATGATATTTTTGATCATTTTTTCTCACACGTGTGAAGATCCTAGGGTTTCTACAACTGTTGTAGGGCCAATTATTGCAAGACGAATTGCAGACCTGAGGAAGAGGGACGAGATTCTGAATTGGAACTGAATTTGTGGAGGTTGACCATATTTGACTTGGAGAACCTTGATTGAGAAATAATTTTGTTTGTGCTTGGAGAAGGTCTTGGTCTTTGGGTCTTGAAGGTCTCATTTTAATCTGATTCTATATGAAGAGGATTAGTCGGGTTTTACCCAATTGTGCGTTTTTTCCCTGGCTTGGAGCCTATATATTGTGTTCTTTGTGTCTCTGTGATCTTCATGTTTTGGTAATTGCTTGATGAAGAAAACTAAATATTAAAAAGCCAACAAATATCACAAGTAATTATCAAGTAAGGAGAATGAACATTAATCTACAAATACCTTGATTTTCCAATATGGTATCAGAGCAAAGGTCAGTAAAAGGAGGCTTGAAGATCACTCTTGTTGGCAAAATTGAAGATATCTCTACAATAGTTCCACCATCGAAGGCTAGAAGAAGACCTTAACATCTTGGAAGCAACTCTCTTAACAAGTCTTGACAAATGCGAAGTTCTGTGAGAATAAATGCAGTAGTATGAAATTTTGTGGAGGCAAGTTTCACCGTGGAGTAATACCAATGATGTTGGACACAAGTCCAAGTTCTTCTTCTTGACATAAATTCGAGTTTTGCTGTTACAAGTAATCCGAGTTATGCAAGAATTAACATACAAGGTATGATCCACAGTAGGTTACTGTTGCCAAGATTATAAGTATGTTTGGTCACAGTATGTATATATCATACGAGTAAGCTTCATGAGGTATTTAATCAAAACTACTACAATGATCTATAATGACAATATGACAAGTGGCAACAACCTCACAAGAAGTGATATATAAGCCCTGAGACGATATGTTTGATAGAATAATAGTGATCCATGAACAACAACACCAATGGTAGAAATAAAGAAGGTCCTTCCTTAACATGACAACAATATGCATGATACGGTGGCATTGAATTCGTTAAATCACAATGGCATGATCTTATATGGTAGATAGGTAACCCTATCTCTATAGTAACATGTGTTGTCTCTCCCAAAGGCAATGCATGATTATGATACAATGCTACTCTAACTATGATGCAAATTCAAATTGGAGATCCAAATTGCTTTCTCTGAGCAAGACTATGACGGTTATCTGTGGGTTAAGCTTGAATAGATGGACTGTTAAGGAGGCCGTAATCTGACCCATCCAACAAGTGCAATCTTTTCTTAAGGAAAGACCTCACATACCTCTCTAGATCGGGCTTGAAAGGGAGCAAGAGTAGTTTGTATTTTGTTTATGTTCTTGCAATAGGTACATTGGAGGAAAAATAACCAAGTTTGAGAGCCTTGCAGTTGGAGTAGAAGCCCAGTTTGTAATCTCCGTTTTGTAGCAAAGAAAAGTCTTTTAGGATTGAGTATTAAATCACACCTATCTATGATCTGTGGATGAAAATAGGGTCGAATAATCTAAAGTTGCTTGTGTAGGACCAATACACCGAGTGCTTGTTGCAAGGGCTGTTACACCTAAAGTGAATGCGAATTAGCAAGATGAGTACATCCATGGAAAAGGCGAGGTAAAACGTGAAGGAATAAGGGTTCTGTTTTACGTGTTAGGGTTGCCTTAGTCTGAGGTTCGAACTTGTGAATTCACAAGAATTTCAGAGAAGGCCGAAAGTGTGTAGGAAGGTAGAAAAGAGGGTTGCAAGGGTGCGAAAGTTGTGGAGAAGGATTGCTAGGTTGGAAGGTGGTTCTAAAGGACATTTGGATGAAGTCTAGAGGGCGGTTTTAGAGCAAAATGAGTAGGATTCTCACTGTCAAGTAGGAAATAAGCTTCTGTGTAATTACAAGTTAAGAGAAGGGCTTGTTTTGGAGGCCGAGTTGCCTAGTAGGCCTTCCAAAACAAGGTCACAACTCTCTGTGGCAACGACGCAAGAAGAGGGACCTTTGGTGTGGGGTTTTCTGTTGTGTTTTGCGGGTACTAGGAAGCCCTAGACAAGGTTGAATGGTGCAAGATCAGATATGAGATTGTTTAGAGAGTAGACTTGAAGAAGCTCTTTATATAGTGAGTGCAAGAGTTGGTTCACTAACCCTAAGGACAGTGAAGTAGTGGACATTCACTTTAATGTGGGTTATGCTTGTAAGACCTTATGATAGTAATCTTGGAGCAGCTAGGTCACTATTAAAAGGCAGTTTGATTGGTGCCCTAAGGATTGTCAATTTGAAGCAACAATAGGACAGTTAAAGTGATAAGGACATTCATCTAAAAGGTAGCTAGAAGACCGACGAGAAGGTTTATTTGAATATCCTGAGAGTTGGCTATTTTGGAAAGATGAGAATAACAATTAGAAAGCAGAATTATTTAAGTCTATGAAATTGCATTACTTGATAGAGACTGATCGGAAATGTCAGTCAAGTCGTGTTCAAAGTTGACAGAACAATAGATTGGCTAACCTTGTTCTGTGATAATCAATTAGTTGAAGGAGCTGTATGATGGACTCTCTTCAAGGAAGGAAGTAGTGTTGGAAAATATTCAGGATGCAGTTGGTGAAGACCTCAAGTACAGGATCGTGGATTGTTAGGAGGCAGATTTGGAGCCTTGGTTCAAGAAGTTGCAAGGTGAGGAAACTCAGTGATATGAGGGCTGGTTGAGGAAGCACCAATAATAACAGGTAGTTGATCTAAGGGAAGTATGAGTACTTCTGACACAAGCTGAGGCTTGTTGATGCACTCTCCCTTTTGAGAGGGAGTGAGCATGGATTTCTCCTCTTAGGTTGAGAGGGAGTAAGGTTGAACACTGGTTCTCCTCGTGTCATGTACTAGGCTAGGACTAATCGCCGCAAGTCTAGTGCATGAATGATGAATTGGGAGAATGGTGGATTGGATAAGCATCTTGGAGAAACATTCTTGAGTCATCTACTGTGATGGATTAGGATGGAGATCCTAAGTCAAGTACATGGACTTGGATAAAGAATGGTCTGGTGGACAAACATTTCCTTTAAGGAAACGATTCAGTGGAGGACATACTCCGGGTATCCTAGGTGGAGTATGTACCTCGGTGAGGCAGTGTGGTGTCCCATGGAATGGCTCCCAACATTGTGCTCTGATCTTCTGAGAGATAAAGTGTACTTGTCAAGGCCTTGGTAATGTGACATTGCTAGCTATAATGATATTATCATCATTGATGCTTATCAATCCAAATCTCTTCTTATGAGAATATTTCAACTTGAGATAGACCTGTTGAGTCACTATGAATACCGCCCTAGTTAAGAGGGAGTGTTGGAAAAGTAACTAGGTTCAATCTTCATATTTATCTGTGTACTTGTATCATTTTGTATTTTATGTAAAAGAAAAATAATTTTATTTACGCATGGGTTTCATGCTCAAGTCTAGGTCAAGCATGTTCTTCATGCTCTTAGGGTTTAATGAGTCAAAAAGAGTCTTTGTCATATGTATAAGACCTAGTTCTGCAAATTTGTAACAAGAAAGAAAAAATATTTTTTATTTTAGAAAGTCAATTTTGTCTCCTAAGACCAAGTCGGCTCTGCTAGAGAAAGTTGGCCTAGGAGAGGGCTATTCGACCCCTTGAGAAGGGTATATATTGGAAGAGACTTCGACCTATTTGGAGATTTACTCAAATATTTAATCCAAGAAAAGAAGAATAAAAAGCGAAGGATAAGGAAGGAGGAGCAAGTCAAAGAAAAGAAGGAAAATTTGATTTTCTGATCATTTTCTCTCGCATGTGGGAAAATCCTAAGGTTTCTGCAGCTGTTGCAGGGATGAAGATTGCATGCCAAATTATAGACCTCAAGAAGAGGGACGAGATTCTAACTTGGAACTGAATTTGTGGAGGTCAACCATATATGACATGGAGAACCTTGACTTGATTGAGAAAATTTTTTGGAGGGGCGACTTGGTGCTTTGAGAAGGTCTTGGTCTTTGGGTCTTGATGGTCTCAGTTTGATCTGATTCTATAAGAAGAGGATTGTTCGGGTTTTCCCCAATTGTGGGGTTTTTCCCTAGCTTGGAGCTTATATCTTGTGTTCTTTGTGTCTCTATAATCTCCATGTTTTGGTAATTGCCTGATGAAGAAGTAAAACTAAATAATAAAAAGCCAACAAATATCACAAGAAATTATCAAGTAAGGAGAATCAAAATTAATCTACAAATACCTAGATTTTCCAACAAATCCATCCAAAAAGGAAGTAGCTTTCAAGGTCTCCAAGAAGACAAGGAAGAACGAGCAAAAGTCAAAAGCAAGTTCTAGCTGTAATGATGATTCAAACGATGAAGCCAATTTTGTGAAAAAATTAAAAAGAAGAATTGGTGAATATAAAGGTAAGTTTCCTTTAAAGTGTTTTGAATGTGGTAGAATTGGTCTTTATGATTCTAAATGTCCTTTTGCAAAGAGGTCAGATAATGATGAAGGATAATGTTTTAAGAAAGAAGAGAAATATCAGAAAAGAAACAAAGGAAAGAAGGGAAAATTCTTCAAGAAGAAATTGTTGAAATGTAACTAGTGTCCGTCTTCATAATTATGATGTCATGACTTGATGTAATCATTGTAATTTTCAAAGAAAAGAAAAGAAAAATATTTGTTTTATAAAAGAAAAATATTATTTATACATGGGTTTCTTGCCCATGGTTTTTGTCCTAGGTTTGCACCCATTGTGTGCTCTAGAGGGTCAAAGTCAAAATCATAATGTGAAACCCCTAGAAGGGCTCTTATATCAATGTAAAGAAAAATATTTCATGTCATGGAAATGTCTAGAAAATGTCCATGAGATCAGGTCAGCTAGCCCTAAGGGTCGACCTAGAAGAGGCTTAAGGACCCACACAAATGACTATATATTGGAGAGGAATTCGTCCTCCAAAGACATAATTGGGCATTCGATTTTCTAAAGAAGATCCGAGGTAAAACAAAAGTATGAAGAGGAGGATGAAGGACAAAAAATTTGCAAAATTGTTTTGGGTATTGATTTATCTCTCTCTCTGGCAGTCAAATTCTCTGGGAAGGGCAAACTACTTCTGATCCGAATTTGTGAAGACAGGAGCAAACTTTGTTTGGGTGGATGGCCTGATCTCTTGGAGGATCTAGAGTTTTGGTCTTGGAAGTCTTCATTGAAAATTCTATAAGAAAGAGTTCTCTGGGTTTTCTCATTTGGAGGGGTTTTCCCTGGCTTAGAGCCTAATTTTCTAGTGTTCTTGTCTGCATTGTGATATTCTTTATTGTCATTATCTTGATGATGATAAACACATAATGATAATAATGATGAGCTAAACTAATATCACAAGAAATGTCAATGTAATACGATAAAACAAGTAAAAGAATCGTAATTAAATTTGCCCTAGTTTTCTCAACAGAAACGTCTCTATTCAATAGAAGATGGTAGCTCATCTGATGAAGATGATAATGGTGACCATGATTCCGATAGAGTGCTCTTCATGGCATTGGATTCTTAGAATGGAACTCCTGAAAAGTATGAAGGCAACCATGAAGAAGGAGAAGTGGATCTTGAGACATAATTGATTAGTGCCTTAAGCAATCTTAAAAGAAAAAGGAAGAAAATCTCATACTCAAGGAAGAGGTAAAAAAAGTAAAATAATGTTTACAAAGTCCTAGCAGGAACTCTGAAGAGACCTAGCAGACTATCATAAATCTAAAAGTACAATTAGAAGAAGCTTGAGTGATTGAAGAAACACTCCAAAGACAGTTGGAAGGGAAGGGGAGAATAATTGGGAATCTAGAAGCAAAGATAGTCTCCTTGAGGAGGGAAGTATGGAAGAAGGATATCTTGTAGAACTTTGAAAACAATACCAAAATTTGGATAAAATCATCAACAACCAGAAACCATTCAATGACAGGCATGGACTTGCATATAAACAAAATAATACACTTATATGTTGATTTTTCATATAATAGAAACTAATTTCTAATCTGATAATTACATTCCAATGATTTCCAAAAAAGTTATCTTATGTCACATATATCATTAAGCAATTTTACATAGAAAATCTCAACAGTAATGCAATGATAACAATAGAATCATAGAGAGACAACTAAGCACAAGAGAGACAAATTTACCTTGGGAAAATCCCAATAAACTTTTCTTCTAAGGTGAAATTGTTCTTCAACAATAATTACAATTCTAGGAATATTCTGGAAATATGTGCCAAAACCAAGTTCAAGACACCAATCAAACCTAGTCAAATACCAACTAGTGTAGACTGGTCAAAACCTCAAAAAAATGCAGAAAAGTCAATGTTGGTCAACTATCAAAATTCAACCTAAGGTCAAAATTCAGCCTAAAGTCAAAGCTACTGTAAACGTCTGTAGTGAGGTCAATTCATTGGTCAAACAATCCCTTCTTTCAGTCAAACTTGCTCAGATTTTCAGTCAAACAAGGCCATAATTTTGGTCAACCAGAACAAGATCAGAAATTGGTCAAATGGCAACTTCAAATACTAGCTCAACCTTCAATTTTTTGTCCTCTTTGACTTCACATGTGTGAACAGAAGAGTAGAAGAAGTGTGATGCACTACGAATTAGTTCAAATGTGGGTTTTGGCCAAGGGTCACACCCTTTTATGGTGGGGCCAACTTGATGATTTGGAGCCTCCTTGAACCCCAAAGGTTACAATTTTAATTTAATTTTTCATAATTTTCTTTGGCTGATTTGGTAGGCCTATTTGGCATGCGGGAATACCTCCCAATGCTACAAAAAATCAAGACTCCCTCTTAGTGAGGGAGATATTGTCCTTGGTTGCAAAATTTTTTTCTTTGCTGCAATTTATCCTTAATAAGAAAAGTACACGAGCTTATCATGTTGATGCTGTTGATTTCTATAGCATCGGAAAGTGTTCTAAGTCTCATTTTTGGTAGAGAGGCTTAGACATCAGTGATCCAGAGAACCTAGAAATCGTTTGTTGAAATTCCACTCGGATATGACTTTATTAAAATAATCAATTATTTTAATGCAGACCCTAAGTATAAACTTAGGGAAATTAAATAATTAAAGGGCATTAATAGAGCAGAGTGTGAATCTTCTAGAAGATGAAGATCAAGTCATCTTTTAATCTGAGCCATTGATTAACGATATAATCTTGGCTGTTGATTCATCAACGAGAAGACTATAAGAAGAGACTTGAGGGTCATTTGGAAATCAAGCTCGGGACATTCTCAGTACCTGAAGGAAATCAATTCTGAAGCAAAAGAATTCGATTTCAATGGGTGAGTTTGTAGAGGCTGGGTTGCGGAAGCAGAAGGAGGAGGGAGGAGTCAGTTATCGGGAAGTAGAACTCAGGAAGGTGAAGGGAAGGGTGAGTTGATCAGCAGCAAGAACCTCTCCACGCAGAATCACGCAGTACAGAGAGGGATTGCGTAGAGGATTCACGCTGGATGACACAGAGGGTGAAGACATCTGTGTTCATATGGTTATTTCTATTGTGCTACTAGTGTAAATTATCTTTCTGTTCTTATGCTCTTAACGATAGTGAAGATCTACAAATGTGTTTATTTCAGAATTTACTGAAGTATCTGTAAATAACTTATCTCATAAGTAGGAGAAATAGACCAAGTATTGCAGAAATATTTTCCTCTTGAAAATTTCACATGGTATCAGAGCAAAGGGCTAAAAATAGGAAGGGAGGATCTGCCATGGACCAAAGGAAGGGTTCACGCAGTCCTCTAGAGCATGCATAAATGCAAAGAAAACACGACATGAAGGTGCTGGCATCCAGACTAGAGGAGGATCTCAAGCACAACTCCTCCAAGTGTTTGGTATATTGACAGTGGAGTGTTTGCTCATATGACGGGGGTTCGAGAATGTTTTTCGTGCTATCAAGAAGAACAAATGAATTTCCAAATAACTATGGGAAATAAGGCAAAATGTACCCCCATCGGGAGAGGTATCGTAACATTTCAGACTGAGGATGGCAACAAGATTCGAGCCACGAACGTTCTGCATGTACCAGGGTTGGGGATGAATTTACTCTTTGTGTCTCAACTTCAGAACAAGGGCTATGATGTATACTTTATTGAAGATAAGGTGTATGTCAAACACCTTAACTGGAGCAAAAAGGCACAAATTGGAGTAAGGAGTCATAAGTTGTATAAGCTCCAACTTAAATCTCCAGTGGCCCTGATCGGCAGTACAGACGACAAAGATCTGAATGAATTATGGCACAGAAGGATGGGGCATCTACATCATGGAGCCTTGGAGATTCTCAAAAATACTGTCATAAGGGCTCCTGAACTTAGCACGAAGAAAGACGAAGTTTGCAGGGGATGCGTACTAGGGAAGTACGCTAAGGCAACATTTCCAAGAAGCCGCAACAGAGCCAAAGGTACATTAGAGTTAATACACTCTGACATTTGTGGTCTGATGTCCACAACAACTCTCAGTGCGGCAAAGTATTTTTCCACCTTCATTGATGATTATTCCAGGAAAACTTGGATCTATTTTCTGAAGACCAAAGATGAAGTCTTTAATCGGTTTAAAGATTTCAAAGCATTGGTGGAGAACACTACAGGGAAGAAGATCAAGAAGTTGCGGTCAGATAACGGTGGAGAATATATCCATAAAGACTTCAGAAATTTCTATGCACAAGAAGGCATCAAGAGAGAATGGACAACTCCATACAATCTAGAGCAAAATGGAGTTGCGGAACGGAAGAATCGGACCATAATAGAAGCTGCAAGGGCAATGTTGTACGACCAAGAGATGCTCAAATTCTTATGGGCAAAGGCCTGCAACACAGTAGTTTGTATTCAGAACAGAGTTCCCAATAGAGCTTTGGGGAAGGTTACTCTCGAGAGTGTGTTCACAGGAAGCAAGCCAGAAGTGAGCCACATCAAGATATTCGGCAGCATAGCATACTGCCATGTTCTAGATGAAAAGAGGAAGAAGCTGGATCAAACTGTAGAAAAGGGTTTTTTGATGGGCTATAGCGAGATGCAAAGGCATACCGTGTCTATATTCTAGAGAGCAGGAAAGTCGTGGTAAGAAGGGATGTAAAATTCCTGGAGGAGAGAGCCTTTAGGAAATCTCAAGAGATGGCCACAGATACGCAGATTGAGGAAGATCCACTGGTACAGCCTCAATGACCTATTGAGGAGAGGTTCAGTGCCTCTCCAAGGCACAATATTTCTGAGGGAAGCTCCTCCGACGAAGAATAGGAGGAAGAACAAGTGAGACTGCCCACCAGTGATGGGAGACCGAGAAGAGAACTCCAACAGATTCTTAGGGATGCAGAAGAATTTGTTGGAGCCCCTAGAGAAGGAAAGAGGATAAGGAAACAACCTGACAGATATCAGGCGCTGGTAGCTCAGGTTGGAGAGCCTTCTACCCTTTGGGGAAGTAGCTCAGCATTAGGTATGGGTGGATGCCATGGTGGAGGAGTATAGCTCCATCATGACAAATGATGTCTGGGAAGTAGTCCCTAGACCACAGGATATATCTGTTGTAGGATCCAGATGGATCTACAAGATCAAATATGCTGTAGATGGCAGCATAGAGAAATTCAAGGTAAGATTTGTAGCAAAGGGATATGCCCAAAAGGAAGGCATTGACTATGAAGAAACTTTTTCTCTAGTAGCGCGATACAATTCTCTCAGATCCATCATCTCTCTGGCAGCGCAGATGGGATGGGAGATTCACTAGATGGATGTCAAGACTGCGTTCTTTAACGGTGTGATAGAGGAGGAAGTGTACATAGAGCAGCCAGAGGGCTTCGAGACACATGAGCAGAAGACTCATGTTTGTAGACTTAAGAAAGCCTTGTATGGCTTAAAACGAGCCCCCAGGGCATGGTATGGTCGAATTGATGGCTACTTGCAGAAGATGGGGTTTGTCAAGAGTGACGTAGATCCAAATTTATACTAAAGAGTAGGAGATAAGCCACTTATTCTTGTTCTTTATGTGGATGACCTGTTTTTGACCGAGTCACCCAAGCTCATCAAAGACTGCAAGGAGAATCTGGCAACAGAATTCGACATGAAGGACCTGGGGCAGATGCACTATTTTCTTGGCTTAGAAGTCTGGCAACAGAAAGGGGAAATCTTCCTAGGACAAGGAAGATACACGATAGAAATCTTGAAGAGATTTCAGATGGAAGACTGTAGACCCATGGCCATGCCAATGATTACTAATTGGAAGAAGATAGACACATCAGAGGATGATAAGGTTGATCCCACATTGTACAGACAGCTCATCGAATCATTGATGTATCTGGTCAACACGAGACCAGACATCTATTATGCAGTGAATACCCTTAGTCAGTTCATGGTGGAACCAAGGAGGGTTCACTAGGTAGCAGCCAAACATATTTTCAGATACTTGAGAGGGACAGTCGAGTATGGGCTAAAGTACACCAAGGGTAATGAGATCTAGTTGAGTGGGTTCACAGATGCAGACTGGGTTGGAAGCACAGTAGATCGGAAAAGTACTAGTGGGTATTGTTTCAGTCTCGGATCAGGAATGACCTCCTGGTGCAACAGGAAACAGAATTTTGTAGCACTGAGCTCAGCCGAGGCAGAGTACATGGCAGTAAGCACAGCTTCGTGCGAAGCCATATGGCTCCACAAGTTGCTCTTGAACCTACTCAAGAAGCGGATAGAACTGACCGAGATTATGTGCGATAATCAGAGTTGCATTAAGCTCTCTGAAAATCTTGTGTTCCATGACCGATCGAAACACATTGACATTCGGTATCACTTTATCAGGGACTATATCCAGAGGGGAGCAGTACAGTTGCGATACACTCCTATAGGAGAACAGGTGGCAGATATCCTCACAAAGGCTCTAAGTAAGATCAAGTTCACTTACTTCAGAGAGAAGATGGGGATGGTCGAGAACCCCTTCCACTAGAGGAAAGGGTGTTCTTCAGAAGAAGAGGGAGCTGCAGTACTGATGTTGCAATGGCAGGGCAACAGTACAAGAAGCAGTAGTGCAGAGATGAAGGGCAGCAACCAGGACATCATCAACGCAGCAAATGATGTAGAGTCAGAGCAATACAATGGTATCTTGCTTAAACAGTTTCCTTGCTAAGAGGGAGTGTTGATTTCTATAGCATCGGAAAGTGTTCTAAGTCTCATTTTTGGTATAGAGGCTTAGACATCAGTTATCCAGAGAATCCATAAATCGTTTGTGGAAATTCCACTCGGATATGACTTTATTAAAATAATTAATTATTTTAATATAGACCCTAAGTATAAACTTAGGAAAATTAAATAATTAAAGGGTATTAATAGAGTAGAGTGTGAATCTTCTAGAAGACGAAGATCAAGTCATATTTTAATCTGAGCCATTGATTAACGATATAATCTTGGCCATTGATTCATCAGCGAGAAGACTATAAGAAGAGACTTGAGGGTCATTTGGAAGTCAAGTCGAGGACATTCTCAGTACCCGAAGGAAATCAATTCTGAAGAAAGAGAATTCAATTTCAGTGGGTGAGTTTGTAGAGGTTGGGTTGCGGAAGCAGGAGGAGGAGGGAGGAGTTAGTTATCGAGAAGCAAAACTCAGGAAGGTGAAGGGAAGGGTGAGATGATCAGCAGCAAGAACCCCTCCATTTAGAATCACGCAGTCCAGAGAGGGAATGCATAGAGGATTCACGCTGGATGACGCAGAGGGTGAAGGAGTTCACCCCGAGGGTCTGAAATTTGTCTGGAAGGTCTAGAAAATTCAGCCAGGTGTTTTCTTATTTTTCTCTGCTCATCAAACTCCTGTAAATGTAATTTCCATTTCCGAAGATAAATATAAAACCCTCATTTGCTACACCGGTTTTCCCACATTGGGTTTTTCTGGGGACAATTGTCCAAAAACATCTGTGTTCATATGGTTATTTCTGTTATGCTACTGGTGTAAATTATCTTTTTATTCTTATGCTCTTAACGATAGTGAAGATCTGCAAATATGTTTATTTCAGAATTTACTGAAGCATCTATAAATAACTTATCTCATAAATAGGAGAAATAAACCAAGTATTGCAGAATGTAATATTCCCAAAGGGAAATAACCAGTAATAAACAGAAATACACCAATACAGATATAGAAAATATAACGCTGAACCAGATCACTGAATCATAGCACATGGAATACCAGAAACTGAGCCATTTTATTAATCAGAAAGTACATAGAGAGGAGTACAATAAATCAGAGTAAGTGCACCTAGCCTTGCCCTAGGCAAGTGGAGACCCTCAGCCAGTTAATGCATTTACAACAGGACGGCGTCTAGTACTCCCGAATCGAAGATGAGCTGCAGTACAAGGCAGCTGATAAATGGGCGTCTCCAACACAAACCCTCTCCAACAAGCAATGAAGCTCTGCTAGTGGCGACGCTGAAATAGATGGGCACTGAGTCACCGAGACCTCCCAAGCAGAGATAGATGACTCGTGGGCTGGAAACGTTAGTGTCTGCCTCTCCCAAGTCTGCTCCTCAGATCGGCGTCCTACCAAGTGGATCTGCTCCTGAACACTCAGATCTGACAGATCTGAAGCCTCCAAACCAGATCTGCGTCCTTCTCTCCCTGATCTGCGTCCTCCCCTATCAGATCTGCCACCAAACCTTCAGATCTATACTGGATCTGACAATATCTCTTCAGATCTACAGCCTCTAGGGCTGGATCTGGTGTTAACCCTTCAGATCTGGACTAGATCTGCCAATATTTCTTCAGATCTGCAACTCTCCAAATTTGGATCTGAAATTTCAAACATCCGATCACACCAGAGATTAGACTAGATGCAGAGTATCATACTCGAGATCTACCCTTTCCAAGATTGGATCTAACAATAGACCAGTCTGCAACCTTCTCTTGAAATAGGCAATCTTATGCCCGGAGCTAGAGCAGGCGTTCTTCTCCTCACGAACAGCGTTCCCTTGCAGTCCACGCATTTCCCGTCTTCACGAGACGGCGTCCTCACCCTCTGCATAAAAACAGAGTCCTCTTTCAGTGAGACGACGTCACTCTCCCTCGATGGCCTATGTGACCACTAAGGCTTTCTCCTCCTCGGATTTGCTTCAGAAACTGCTGCTGCTTTGCTACTGGAACTGAAAAGTGTACTCAGAACAAACCTTACTAGGGCGGGCACTCGAAGTCCCCCGAAGCTAAGGGTGAAACCAGAAAAACCTTACCAGGGCAGGCACTCGAAGTCCCCCGAGGCTAAGGGTGAGATCTCCGACCAGAGACACTCGTGCACTAAACAGTGCTGCAGACCGACTAAACAACCGGCGTGCTGAAGCAGACAAAGTCTAGCTATCAATAAGAATATCAAATCATGAATGATCAAATGAGGTGAGAGCCTCTCCTTTTATAACATCAAACTCCCTCCAAAACTTAACTCTCCCTGGATCTGCGCAGTTTACCTTGGGTTAGCCTGATGCCTCCCCCATCATATCCACGTGGACCCCCAAGGCCCCCTTTCTAAGTTACAACGTCAATCTACTAGGAAAAAAGAACACTTTATTATAAAGTGAGGTGACTAAAGTGAGGTGACCCCTCTTATTTCTCACTTTATTTATTATTTCTATCTAAAGCGGCAAAATAAAGCAAAAATGCAATATTCCAATTAGCAAGGCTAATTGGGAATATTACACAGAACTATTTTCCTCTTGAAAATTTCACAGATGCATGTCTATAAAATAACTCCATCCTAGAATAGGCAATGTAACTCCTCATATATCTAGGGTTGGCCAAAGTCCTTTATGCCTCATGCAAATTGTATCAATCTCCTGTGGTCATGACCTAGCTTAGGCATCTAAATTTTTAGCTTATTTGGAGGGAATTTTCCTTTGGACCATTCACCTTTTTTGGTGAAAGTCCTTTATGACCTAGGCAAGTCCTTTTGGCAACCAAGTCCTTTTGGCTTCAAAGGTGAACTACATTTATCTCCAAGCCCTCTCCAATGTGCAAAATTTAGCAAAATTACGGATTTGATTAGATTTGGAGTTGAGACCAGTGCCTGATGGAGTCAAAATTTATTTCTTATTAGAAATTAAAGGCAAGTAACTAGATGGACAACTGTCGCTTATATGATAAACTAACCTATATGAAATGCAAATCCTAAGACCTAGGTGAAATGCAAGGATCTTGTTTATTTTAAGTTAAATTCCTAATCTAAGTTGGACCTACCCCTTAACTGTTTTGAGAAACATTTTTCAGAGTAGGTTGTGGGATGGAAACCAACGGGAAGCAGGCAGTGGCCTGATTAACGATACCTCCCCTGTGTTCCAACCACCCAGTGCCTCTAGCACTGCAGAGACTGTGGCTCTGGCGACTGCAAGGTCATTGTGTTAAACACTAAGAAGAGTTGAATCCCTTAAGCTAATTGAGAAAGGATTGTCCTAGGAGTCTATTAACCAAGCTTATGTGTTAGGGTCTTGTTGACCACACTTTGTCAACGACCCCATAGCAATACACCCCCATTTTTTCAGATGGGATTCATCATGTTCGACGTGTTCACGCCATTCAGATTTCATCATCGGTCAACAGTTTTATAAATGATGTAAACACATTCTGCATGTTTATGATGTAAATGATCTAAGACCACCATGTATGTAACAACCTAGGTAAGCCTAGTATGTTGGTGATGATTTCTATCCTAGGAGGTTTTTTGTCTCACTGATTCATTTGTGTTTCTCGACACAAGTGATCGGAAGAGTTTTCCCCTCCAACTTCACCTCAAAGCTAGGGTGAATTTTGTCATCAAGATGCTAAGCGAGTCCTAGTGTTTTCTATTGCGTCTTTGTAAAAGTAGTTTGGGAATGATCCTAGCTAATTGACTAGATTATTTTATTACAAGCTACTGGGTCTACTAGATCATGTTTTGAGTCGCAGAATTGGGTAGCTACTTGAGGGTCTATACGAATGGGTATTCCCCCTTTATGTGTCTAAATCTCTGTTTTAAAAATCGGCCTGACCGAAACCGACCAGGCATGGTCGACTGAGCCGATAGGGTGGCCGGTCCGACCAGGTAGAAAACCAGCCAGGCTGTAATATCCCTGTTTAGGGCAGCCTCCCTGTTGAGGGTCCGGTGGGCCTTGACACGCTGCCGGGGTCTGCGTAATTGGGGGACTGCGCGAGGGTCCCCGTCCCGAGATGCTCTGGTGGGCCTTAAGACCCCACCCTTAACACTCTGGGATGCTGCCCTCACTAACAGTTCGAGCTTTTGGTGTAGTGGTTGGGCCTTTGTGGTATCAGAGCCAAGGTCTTGAGGTCGAGACTCGCGGAGCGTGGTGGGCTGTAATATCCCTGTTTAGGGCAGCCTCCCTGTTGAGGGTCTGGTGGGCCCTGACACGCTGCCGGGGTCTGCGTAATTGGGGGACTGTGCGAGGGTCCCCGTCCCGAGATGCTCCGGTGGGCCTTAAGACCCCACCCTTAACACCCTGGGATGCCGCCCTCACTAACAGTTCGAGCTTTTGGTGTAGTGGTTGGGCCTTCGTGGTATCAGAGTCGAGGTCTCGAGGTCGAGACCCGCGGAGCGTGGTGGGCTGTAATATCCCTGTTTAGGGCAGCCTCCCTGTTGAGGGTCCGGTGGGCCTTGACACGCTGCCAGGGTCTGCGTAATTGGGGGACTGCGCGAGGGTCCCCGTCCCGAGATGCTCCGGTGGGCCTTAAGACCCCACCCTTAACACCCTGGGATGCCGCCCTCACTAACAGTTCGAGCTTTTGGTGTAGTGGTTGGGCCTTTGTGGTATCAGAGCCGAGGTCTTGAGGTCGAGACTCGCGGAGCGTGGTGGGCTGTAATATCCCTGTTTAGGGCAGCCTCCCTGTTGAGGGTCCGGTGGGCCCTGACACGCTGCCGGGGTCTGTGTAATTGGGGGACTGCGCGAGGGTCCCCGTCCCGAGATGCTCTGGTGGGCCTTAAGACCCCACCCTTAACACCCTGGGATGCCGCCCTCACTAACAGTTCGAGCTTTTGGTGTAGTGGTTGGATCAACGTGGTATCAGAGCCGAGGTATCGAGGTCGAGACTCGCGGAGCGTGGTGGGCTGTAATATCCCTGTTTAGGGCAGCCTCCCTGTTGAGGGTCCGGTGGGCCCTGACACGCTGCCGGGGTCTGCGTAATTGGAGGACTGCGCGAGGGTCCCCGTCCCGAGATGCTCCGGTGGGCCTTAAGACCCCACCCTTAACACCCTGGGATGCCGCCCTCACTAACAGTTCGAGCTTTTGGTGTAGTGGTTGGGCCTTTGTGGTATCGGAGCGTACTTTACAAAGCATCCATCACCCCCGCCTGCTTGAGGACAAGCAACGTTTTGTCGGGGGAGACTGTAATATTCCCAATTAGCCTTGCTAATTGGAATATTTCATTTTTGCTTTATTTTGCCGCTTTAGCTAGAAATAATAAATAAAGTGAGAAATAAGAGGTGTCACCTCACTTAGTCACCTCACTTTATAATAAAGTGTTCTTTTCCTAGTAGATTGACGTTGTAACTTAAGAGAGGGGGCCTTGGGGGTCCACATGAGTACGATGGGGGAGGCATCAGGCTGACCCAAAGTAAACTGCGCAGGTCAAAGGAGAGTTAAGTTTTGGAGGGAGTTTGGCATTATAAAAGGAGAGGTTCTCACCTCATTTGGAGCATGCATATTTTGATATTGATATTGAGAGCTAGACTTTTGTTTGCTTCAGCACGCCGGTTGTTTAGTCGGTCTGCAGCACTGTTTAGTGCACGAGTGTCTCCGGTCGGAGATCTCACCCTTAGCCTCGGGGGACTTCGAGTGCCTGCCCTGGTAAGGTTATTTCTGGTTTCACCCTTAGCTTCGGGGGACTTCGAGTGCCCGCCCTAGTAAGGTTTGTTCCGAGTACACTTTTCAGTTCCAGTAGCAAAGCAGCAGCAGTTTCTGAAGCAAATCTGAGGAGGAGAAAGCCCTCTTGTGGCTGCGCAGTTCAGTGAGGAGAGGACGTTGTCTCATCAGGAGAGAGGACGCTGTTCTATTCAGAAGGGTGAGGACGCTGTCCCAGGAAGGACGCAGTCCAGATCTGGCAAGGGAGAACGCTGTTCAGGAAGAGAAGAACGCTGTCTAGCCTGGGAGTGAGGACGCTGTCTATTTCTGAAGGAAAGGGTGCAGATCTGAAGGCCTATTGTTAGATCCAACCTTGAAAAGGGTAGATCTGAGCAGATACTTGCAGATCTAGTCTTGTATGTTGCAGATCTGGAGGTTTAGCCCTAGATCCAGCTTGGGGAGTTACAGATCTGAGGAGATATTGGCAGATCTAGTCCAGATCTGAAGGGATAACATCAGATCCAGCCCTAGAGGCTGTAGATCTGAAGAGATATTGTCAGATCCAGCATAGATCTGAAGGTTTGGTAGCAGATCCGATAGTGGAGGACGCAGATCAGGAAGGGAAGGACGCAGATCTGGTTGGGAGGCTTCAGATCCAGCAGATCTGAGCATTCAGGAGCAGATCCACTTGGTAGGACGCTGATCTGATGAGCAGGCTTGGGTGAGGTAGGCTCACCGCCGTTTTCTAGCCTTCAAAGGGTCGATCTATCCGTCCGGAGGTTTGGGTGGATCGGGTGTCTTCCATCCGAAGCCGCGCCGGGCCACCAGCGGGGAACAACGCGGCTATCGATGAGGGTTTGCGTTGGAGATCGCCTATTTATCGCCTTTCACCCCTAGTACCGCGCTTCATCTTCGCATCTTCGTGCGCCAGACGCCGTCCTTGTTGCGCCCATTATCTCGTTGAGAGGATTCTTCACTTGCCTTGAGCAAGGATAGGTGCCCTCATTCTGATTTTCTTGTACTCCTCTCTATGTACTTTCCGATTAATAAAATGGCTCAGTTTTCTGGCATTCTATGTGTAATTGTTCCATGATCTGGTTCAGCATTGTATTTTCTATATCTGTCTGGCATATTTCTGTTTATTACTGGTTATTTCCCTTTGGGGATATTACAGTGGTATTAGAGCATAATTCTGGCTCAGCCTGTGGTCTATGACATCAGAAAATAGATCATACAGAGCAATAGCAGTTGCAATACCAGAAACGCAGTTGGAAAAAGGGCCAAAATAAAAAGGGTCAAATTTTGAAGTTTGGAATTAGGAAAAACGTTTTCTGGGTTTTTCTGGGTTTTGGACGAGGATCACTTTCCCAAATTCCTGGAATTTTCTGAATAGTTTTCAGTGGGTAAATCGGAGGTTGAAGTTAAGCAGCAGTATGGTTTTGCAGCAGCCGTGCAGTTTCTGAGGAGCCTGTAGACACATAGCAGAAAGAGCTGATGGCAGGTGATGTGGATAAGAGGAGATTTAGGGAGACAGCAGCGGAATCCAATGGAGGACATAATTGTGAAGTTGGCTGAGAAGATGGATACATTCATGCAGGATGTAACTAAGAGAATTGCAGCGGTAGAGGAAACACGGAGAGAACTCCCTAGGGGTTTTCAGATCGTTCGGTATGAAGCCACTCGGCATATGGATTCATGTACACCCACACGTCCCACTATGCCCACATTCTTGCCAGAGGACACAGGAATAACAGTACAACGAGAGGTAGATCCGGCTCGGATGGCTGACATTCTTGCAAACTATCATGCTCTCGGACAGGCATTCATGGATGCTCTCCCCTTCGAGGAATATACCCAGATTTGTTATGGCATTAGACTCCATGATCAACACAAGGGACACCGGCATCATCATGGTGGAGACCACCACCGCACAGCTAGCAGAGATTATGATCAGCTCCAGCGTGATAGTAGACCTCACAACTTTCAGAGGGGGAACAAGCACTCACGTGATAGGGATCTACAGCGCACAGTGGACAAGTTGGACACCTCTTTCCAGCTTGACCGAGTATCTGAGAGGGAAACCATTAAAATGGTTACCTCACACTTGGAGGAAGAGGACACACAGGATTGCAGGGAGCCTGAGGTTACACCTAGTGTGACACAGGACTCACCATCATTGGAGACCTCCTTGACCGTGCCGGTTGATATCGTAGTGGAGGAGGTAGAGCCTTCCCCGGCAGAGCCATCCACTGAGGAGATGACTAGAGCCATGCCCGAGTCTTCGGGTGATAGCAGCACACGACAGATGGGTGAGGTATCAGGAGATATATCCACTATCGATGAGGCACTAGGAGATACAGAGATATTGGATGATGGTCGCAGACAGCGGTATCATCGGCTTCGGACAGACCTTCGAGTTTTGAGGGAGAAGGCCGCGTCAGTACGGGAGACCGTTTTGTTGCAGGACCAGGAGCTGGAGGGTATGAGAGCGACTTGTGCCAAGTCGGCGGCCAAGTTGGTCCGCATTGGGGAACAGCTGGATTCCCTGATGGTACAACCTAAGGGCACATTGCAGCATCAGATCATTCCACTTCAGGTATGCATGGATGGGACTAGCAGCATTGTTGGATCATCTCTTCCCGATGGAGATAGAGAGGCAGAGCCACTTAGTCAGGTCTCATATGTTGACTTGGATAGTGGTATGAGACGATCAGAGTTGCACAGGGTACAGCAGCCACGTGTTGAGATTGGATGGCGAGAGATTTTGAGTTGGTACTCGATGGAGCAGACTATGGATGGAGGGGAGATCTCAAGGAGAGATCTCACTGGAGATGCACTTCGACACACCACGGGGTGCAATGGTTTGTTTTCCTTCTCACAAGAGCAGATAGAAGATGGGGGACATCTTCGGATGGATAACATCTCTCATGCTTGTGTTGGACATCCCTTGAGCCACACACATCATGATGGGAGGTTTTTGCCTACCACCTATTTGATTCTTGATAGGGTCTCATTGATCCTTGAGAGGTTTATACTTCAAAATCCCATGAAGTGCAAAATCAGAAATTTGATTTGGGAGGATGGTAGCCCTCATGGGAGGAGTACCAGGATGAGGAGAAGGAGGCATCCACAATGTATTGAGTGGATGTGGTTGATGAGCAAGGAGCTAGGAGGCTATTTGCAGATCTATGACACCAGGCAGCAGGAGGCTTGGCTGCGCTGGTTACTCTTGAAAGAGTTTGGCCATCACTTGGCAAACATTCTTCCTAAGAGTAGGAGGATGGGGAAAAGATGGATGGATACTTGCATCATTGAGCAGCATAGAGTATGGATGCATGGTGTTGATGTGTTACTCATATCATTCATTGTGTCTTCATCACATGAGTTGTTTGATGGAGGTATGGAGAGGCAACACAACGTTTTGTTGCTTGGGTTGTTCCTAGGAGAGCAAGGGCAGATTTGCTCTCACACTTTGTATGATGTTGCAGGAGAAGGAGATGGCACAATCTCCATGGTCTTTGATTGGGAAGCACTTCCACCTTGGGAGGTATTCCATATTTATCGCAGCATTATTAGAGGAGTCTTTGACAAGGAGCATGTCAAAGAACAGAGTCTTGTACTGACAGGAACTCATTTGCATGAGCTCACAGCGTTGTCACCTTGGAGCAGAACATTATGGAGGAAGTATGCGCAGCAGAGATGTGGTGGATCTATAACCCATAGGTCCCAAGATCACTTCATATTTGTTGCATTTACAAGAAGTAATGATGATAGAGACATCTATGGCCTATTCTTCTTGACTTGGGTTTCCAAGCATAAGGAGGATTATCTTCTTGCACCACATGAGACCTTCGGCATTTACTTCATTTTGCTACTGATCATGTCTTCATTTGCTGATATATATCAGATTTGTATGGGAGGCTTGATTATGAGGGAGACACATGAGCTGGATGTATCCGTGAGTGGGAAAAATTCTCACAATTTCTGCACTACATGTTCTAATGGGAGCATGGGAGGAGGCATGGCCACCACTACTATGTATGCGTTCTCTTTTGATGTGGGCCATGAGATTGATATTTACAGCCATGGGCAAGTGTTTGGACCTATGTTGTGGTCATATTCAGCCATTTGCTATCCATTAGTAGATGTGTTGGATCTTGTACATTGCTTGCCATGTGATTTTCTGAGGTTGCAGTGGATGAGACTGCACTATGGTTTGTTTTGGGCCAGCTTGTTCTTCATCGATGGAGGAACCTTCTATGGTGGATTGTTTTTTACTTTGCCATTGGAGGGCAATGATTTTGCAGCCCAGGATCAGCATAGACTCTACACTTGTCATGAGTGGAGAGAAGGACAACATGAGGTAAGCTATGATGCTTGCCAAGTTCATATTTTCAGCCCACCTTCATTACCAGAGCTCGAGGTGGAAGGAGATTTTTGGGAGTTGCCTTGTTGGGAGGTGGCTCATTTGGTCTGGATGATTGCTTGGAGATGGAGGATCCACAGGAGGGAGATATTCCTCATTATATTTTCGACTCCATGCCTTGATGGGAGAGAGATGATGAGTTGGTGCACAGTCGATGGGACAACTTACACAGCCATAGATGCAGAGCAGCAGCGGTCATGGTCTTCAGTCATAGCTAGAGGCAGTGAGCAGTCCGAGCCATGGGGCTTGTACGATTATTGGCCACAGTGGCGATGGGTTCCGGGAGGACTATTGATTGGCTGGTACCCTGAGAGGCCAGTTTGGGATCCTGGCATTGAGATATCCCTTCATGTCAGGGTGATGCAGGAGACAGAGAGGTTTCAGTGGGACCCAGGCACATTTTGCAGTATCGGCAGGGAGCATCAGCTAGAGAGTAGGCTTGTTCAAGCATTGCTTGAGAACAAGCAATTTTTGCCGAATGAGGATGCCACTTGGGAGAGCGAGCAGACTTTACAGCATCCATCACTTCAGTTGCTTGAGGACAAGCAACGTTTTGCCGGGGGAGACTGTAATATTCCCAATTAGCCTTGCTAATTGGAATATTTCATTTTTGCTTTATTTTGCCGCTTTAGCTAGAAATAATAAATAAAGTGATAAATAAGAGGGGTCACCTCACTTTAGTCACCTCACTTTATAAATAAAGTGTTCTTTTCCTAGTAGATTGACGTTATAACTTAGAGAGGGGGCCTTGGGGGTCCACATGAGTATGATGGGGGAGGCATCAGGCTGACCCAAGGTAAACTACGCAGGTCAAAGGAGAGTAAGGACGCAGTTAAGTTTTGGAGGGAGTTTGGCATTATAAAAGGAGAGGTTCTCACCTCATTTGGATCATGCATATTTTGATATTGATATTGAGAGCTAGACTTTTGTCTGCTTCAGCACGCCGGTTGTTTAGTCGGTCTGCAGCACTGTTTAGTGCACGGGTGTCTCCGGTCGGAGATCTCACCCTTAGCCTCGGGGGACTTCGAGTGCCTGCCCTGGTAAGGTTATTTCTGGTTTCACCCTTAGCTTCGGGGGACTTCGAGTGCCCGCCCTAGTAAGGTTTGTTCTGAGTACACTTTTCAGTTCCAGTAGCAAAGCAGCAGCAGTTTCTGTAGCAAATCTGAGGAGGAGGAAGCCCTCTTGTGGCTGCGCAGTTCAGTGAGGAGAGGACGCTGTCTCATCAGGAGAGAGGACGTTGTTCTATTCAGGAGGGTGAGGACGCTGTCCCAGGAAGGACGCAGTCCAGATCTGGCAAGGGAGAACGCTGTTCAGGAAGAGAAGAACGCTGTCTAGCCTGGGAGTGAGGACGCTGTCTATTTCTGAAGGAAAGGGTTGCAGATCTGAAGGCCCATTGTTAGATCCAACCTTGAAAAGGGTAGATCTGAGCAGATACTTGCAGATCTAGTCTTGTATGTTGCAGATCTGGAGGTTGAGCCCTAGATCCAGCTTGGGGAGTTACAGATCTGAGGAGATATTGGCAGATCTAGTCCAGATCTGAAGGGATAACATCAGATCCAGCCCTAGAGGCTGTAGATCTGAAGAGATATTGTCAGATCCAGCATAGATCTGAAGGTTTGGTAGCAGACCTGCTATTGGAGGACGCAGATCAGGAAGGGAAGGACGCAGATCTGGTTTGGAGGCTTCAGATCCAGCAGATCTGAGCATTCAGGAGCAGATCCACTTGGTAGGACGCTGATCTGATGAGCAGGCTTGAGTGAGGTAGGCTCAACAGCGTTTTCTAGCCTTCAGTGGCTGATCTATCTGTCTGGAGGTTTGGGTGACTGGTGCTCCATCTGTTTCTGCGCTGTCACTAAAACAATAAGCCATTGATGAGGGTTCTCAGCTGGAGACTCACGTATTTATCGCCTTCTCAAACTCTCTACCAAATAAGCAGCTCATCTTCGCATTCGGTATGTGCCTAGACGCCGTCCTTGTTGGGTAAATGTATTTTGTCATGAGGTCTCCACTTGCCTAGGGCAAGGATAGGTGCACTTACTCTGATTTACTTGTACTCCTCTCTATGTACTTTCAGATTAATAAAATGGCTCTGTTTCCTGGCATTCTATGTGTAATTGTTCCATGATCTGGTTCAGCATTGTATTTTCTATATCTGTCTGGCATATTTCTGTTTATTACTGGTTATTTCCCTTTGGGGATATTACACAGGCTGGCCGGTTTATTACCGAGCCGGCCGGTTTTTGTAATGGCTCGGCCGGCTCGGTAACAAACCGGCCGACTAGGCCGAGCCCGATTCAACCAGGCCGAGCCATAACAGCCGGCCGGTGGCCCCAAAAAAGTCGGTTTTGTGGACTTGAAAATGAATTTTAATTCGCTGTTAGGGTTTTTTTAGGTTGTCTAAGCCCTCCCGAGTCCTGATACATGGTCAAGGGTTTTTGTTTTCCTTTAATCATTTCTTATTTGTATTGCTTTTCCATTTTTATCTATGCAAGAAGGATTCCTTTAACTAAAACTCCTTGCAGTTACCTTTTAGTGACAAGGTAATTCTCTTATATAACCTCATCAGAATTTTTTAGGTAAGGTTCACAAAAGGTATGTAGTCCAAATGTTTGCAAAGGCATGGTGCTAGTTATATGATGTTTACAAATACAGACTCTGGTTGTGTAGGACTTGGAGTCTTCAAACAATCACCGACAAAATTTGGTGTAAAAAAATGTGATTTATTCAAGTTTTATATTTGATCAAGTGAAGGCACTGTATTTTGGATGTTAAAAGATTTAATAAGTTTTATATTCGATCAAGTGAAGGCACTGTATTTTGGATGTTAAAAGATTTAAGAAGATAGATGGTTTAGTCAATGCCTGTTTATGGATGATACTACTGACTGATGTAAAATATCAGAAATTTTACCAATCTAAATATAAATTCTTGACAATGAGACTGCTTGGATTTCCTAGATGATCAATGAACCAAACAAATGGAGTTGTGATTTAGTCTGGCCATCACCCAGTAGTAAATTTCTCAGCATTTTTGCTTGGCACTCGACAGGCTAAAAGGTTAAATTTCCATGCAAGGCTGAAGCTCTTAGTTTTTGGGATGTCAACCAATGGGCTAACTGTGAAACTTTTAGCAAATCAAGATTCCAAACAGTAGATCAGAAATAATAATTATATCCAGGAAGAAGGAAAGAGAACCATATATGATTATCCTTACTTGTCTATTTCAAAACGGTGTTATTATTTGGGGATTATTTTATTAAACATCTATCCTGAAATAAATTTTATAGATCTTTCTTTCATTGAAATACATTTTCTTATATTTACGGAAAATATTTACAGCAGCAACCAAAAAGTGGAAGGGTATATATCATGTCCTTCGTTTCCCCTTCAGTGAAGCTACTAGTGCTGAAATAAATCGAATAAGCTACAGGATCTAAAGCTTGGGCATCCTTGATAAAAAAAACACCTTTGGCCAACAATTGATGACATCTCTCATCATGTGTGATGGCACTAAAAACAAACAGAGCACTAAGTGCATGCTCAAAAACATACTAACCTGATCTTTGGGAGGTGAAACAAAGGAAGAAAATCTGAGGCATTGCCAAATCTCAGTGAAGAAGGTGTGAACCACATAACAATGATTGCAATCACCAAACAAAGCTACTTGCTAGTAAATCCTACCCTGAAGGAGAACAAAGTAATGGTCCTAACTGTATGTCCAACAGTTGTTGGCAAACTAGCACCCTAAAATGACGTGTTTCACTTTCTCAAAATGGTAATAAACATGGCAAAGGCCATCAAAGAGTCCACTCTTTTCCACCTTGACCTTAGAGGTGATCCCTTGGTAGATAAAAGGCCAAACAAATGCTCTCAATTTGGAAGACAACCAAATGGATCAAATAGTAAATACTATGAAATTTTCCTACCCAACTATCCTTTGGGTCAACTGATATTCATCTTACATTGAAAATTGGGGCTAGTGGATCTTCCTGATGCAATAATGAATAAAATATGCCAAGAGTTGTATTGCTGCAAATTTATGTTTTTGTACAAAAAAATTAATATTTAATGTATTTTTTACAAAAACCGAGTCATTACCGAGTCATTGAAACCTGGTCGACCGAGTCATTACCGATTCCGAGTCATTACCGAGTCATTACCTCGACCTGGTAGCTGATCGATTCCGTTTTTTAAAACATTGGTCTAAATGTATTTATCTTATGTAAAGAGGGTTGGAAAAAATAATTAAATCCCCTCTCAGTCAATTAATTAAATTTTCTGGCCAAATTAATTAAAAAATCCTAAGCCAGAAATTTAATTAATTTTAAGTCCTAGGTGAGTTAAAATTATACAAAGGAAAAATTTGTGGGTCTTTAAAAAATAAATTTTTATAAGTCCCAGGCCAAGGGAATATTGAGAATTTCAAGAAATTTTGGACCCTTGGGCCTTGGTGGTTAAGTCAAAATTTTGAAGTAATTAACTCAAAAATATTATTTTTGAGTTAATTAAAATGGAATTAAATGATAAATTCGAATTTCCTCAAAATTATAATTTCGACGGGTCAGATTAAAAGATAATTAAATCTTTTCGACGGTTGAGATTATTTTGACAAGGATCAACTGAACCAGCCATTTGAGATTTTATCTTATAAATTAGAGGTCTTTGTCAGTCTTTCAGTCATCCGATCTCTGGATCGTGCACTTGCTCTTGAAGCTCTTCTGTAATATTTTCTGGAATAATACAAACGAAGACTTTGGGGTTTTATTTTGATGGTGGTGTTCCTCTTCAACATTTTATGGTAAACTTGTTCTTAAAATTTTGGTGATTATTTAATGGATTGTTGATTAATGGCTCTTGTAGATAAATCTAATGCACATGTATCTTGCTTAGGTTACTGGATCTAGGGTAAAAATATTAATTGGATCGAGTTAACAGTGATCTCTAGCTCATGAAAATGTTATGTTTTATCACTATTTCTCTATTAATTTAACAATTTAACTTTAAGTATGCAGAAATCTTCCGGATTTAGATTGGGCGTTAAGGGAAGACCTAGTTTGGACGAGCTGACTCCCAAGGAAATAAGATTTGAAGAGCCCTCCGGATCTAATTCCTTGGGCTTATCTTAAATTCCATTTTTTATAGGGTTCTTTTTAGGGCTTGTGCCTCTCTCTTAATTTATATTGTTAAAAAAAATTGTGTTGAATTATTTAAATCTGGCCATCGGGGCTTTGAGCTGTAAAATAACAGTGTAGATTTGTCAATATCGTTATTTTTAATTCACTGGGGTTTTCTGTGCATATTTCTAGTTTTTTGGGTTTCTGGTTTTGTGCAAGTTCTATTGGGGGATTCTCATAATTTTTGGATTTAAGCCAGATCTAGGCCCTGAAGGGTAAGATCTGGCCTCAGGATCATTTCTGCCTGCAGATCTGGGCGTGATCTTGCCTCAAAGTGTAAATCGCAAGTGCATTTAAATCTATATTTTTTGAATTTGAGTTATACTGGTAAAATTATTGCTGGGTGAAGGATTTTTTTTTGTGCACTGGTTGTGCCTGAATGATCTGTTGCGGCATTCCTATCCTTCCCTTAAATATCATTTTTCGCTGCAGCGCTTTTCTCCACGCTGCCATTGTCCCCCTGCGTTTACTTATCAGTGGCTTCCATTCCTCACTGCTGAACCAAAAACACACTGTCCGTACGCATCCATTCCCTTCTTTCTGCACGTGCATCCCATCTCCAACTCCCTTCTCGCACTGCCTTTTCCCTACCGGTTTCTCCTTCGCTGGCTGCCGTCCTCAGCATTCATGTCCTCTTTCACTTCACGCTGTAGCCTCTTTTCAATCCGCTGCCATCCTTCCCACGCTATTTCCTGTTACTCTTCGTTCGTATGCAGCTTCAGCTCCATCCCTGCATTCCTCACGCTGTCTGCTCAACAACCCTCCATCCTCTACGTTGTCGGCTCCTCTTGCGGTCTCCCTCCTCGAGCTTTCTTTCATCCGTCGCTGCTACCTGCTCGCTGCTCCTCCCTGCTGTCCATACGATATTCGTACACTTGCACAAACCAAACTCATAAAACATTAGCATAGCTTTTAAACTTTTATGTTTTACGATTTTTTATTTTGATTTTTATGGTTTGACATTTGAAAGTTTAAAGGAAATAAAAAGAAATAAAACATTTTAACTTTAGATTTTAAATTGTTAAGTTTAGATTAGTTTTGTTTTATTTCTTTAAAAGTTTAGTTATAAATGCTGATGTAGCATTAACGTTTATTTTTTTTAGGATTGACTTTTTTAATATTTAGACCTTAGGAAAAATTCTAAAAAAAATAAAATATATATAACACTTTTTTAACTTTTTTGGATTTTGTATTTTATGACTTTCATTAACTTTAGATTTTAGACTTTATCTTTTTGGGTTTCTAAACTTTAGTTTTAGATTAATTTTAGATTTATATTTGTTGAGAAAATATAAAAAAAATAAAAAATAAAAATTTAAAAAATTCATTTTTTTTTTTAAATCTTATAACTTTTTAACTTAGGGAAATTTTGTATGATAGTGGTCTTGGGTCGAAAAGAAAGGAAAAGTTTGAATTATTCCATAGTCAAAGGAGAAATTTTAATTTTAATATCTAAAATTTGACTATAGGAAAATTTTAATTTCTGGATTGGAATTGCTTAGAATATCTTTTTTAATTTTGAATTGTTGGAAATATTTAATATTTGAATTCGATGTTTTTCATGATAATATTTTTCGGAATTTGAACTATTTAAATCTCACATCTGGTTAAAATATTTTTTAAGCATCTATGGAATTGAAGGTCGTTTAATGAGCTTTAATTATGGTTTTAAATTGCTTGAAATCGGTGATTAATTGCTTAGTCAACTTTAAGAATATTTCAAGTGATGATAAATTGCATGTATTTATTTCCTAGTTGATGCATGATTATGAAAGTGTTTTATTGAATGTTGAATCACATTATTAAAAAGGGCTTATCTTTCAGTTTGATTAATTGAGCACTTAATTGAATATTATTCTGATTGATTGACATTTTGATAGTGAGATATTTGTCTTTAGCAGCAGCTACCTATCAATTACTTGATTTTTTTAATTTCATAACGAGATATTTTGACTCCACTGGGCACTGGTTTTAAACTTCAAATCTAGTTGGATCTGTAAAATCTCGTTAATCTTAACAAGTACTTGGTCATTTAACTGTGTCTCCTGAATTGGTTGGTTTCCAACCAGTTCTCCTTCTTCATTTTCATTAGCGTCTACCTCCCTTAGTCTGCAAGGAGACAACTTAGATAGAGAGATTGGGGATCAAGGTGACAACCCCCGATCTGAGCTGTTGTTGCGGTGCCTAGACATTCTGTGTGACAACAGGTCCAACCCTAACCCCTTTATTTATGTAATAAGCCCATAAGGGCCTAGTTCGAGTCATAGTTAGTTGGTTGAGTCAATAAAAAGGACATAAGCGGTTATCCGCATTAATAATAATTGTAAGTGATTATCCTACATTCTAGAAAATGGACCATAATTAGTTATAAATGGGCCTTAGTTATTAAATAAGGTGGTTAACCCATGATTATGTTAGGGACCACGAGTAGTTAGGGTTTTGGATGTCATTAGTCTATAAATAGCATTAGATAGAAGGAAAAAGCATTGTGTCGTATTGTAGTTGAGTTCTGCTCTGTTGGAGGTTTCCCCCTCGAAGAGGCAAGTGAACATTGTATCTTGTTTTTGCATAATGAAATATCTTTGTCGCTTGACTATTTTCTGGTGATATCTATATGGCTCGACTATTTTGTTTCGTATTTCTTGTGTTCTGGCTCGTCTAACAGGTCAAGTGCATAACAAGTGGTATCAGAGCTCATTCTAGGGCCAGCGGCACTTCCAGTATTCGCATAATTTGTTTTAGGCTAGAGACGTGTTTTGGCATCTTTAAACCACAGGATCTATTGTTGAGCACATTAATCTGTGGATTTGGGGAAGCATGCACCCAGGAACTACAAGAGGTGGTCATGTTTGTTGGACTCCCTTGTAACCCCTGTGGGTACCCCTTCGAGTAGTAGCGCATTAGACAGAACTGTGCATGGACTGCACTTCCACATACCCTTGGGTATATAGGAAGCCCCCAGGAAACCCTGAAACCTAACCATAGTTCAGCCATCAGCCATCTTGCTGCTATAGTACACTGAGAACAACACTTCGGGAGATTACTCGCACGTACAACAGGGTAGTTGGGTAGTATGACTAAGGGTACTGTCGATCCTCCTTAGTTGGTGCCTTGAAAGATTGGGCCGAGTACTATTGTTGGACCCCTGCGTATATTGAGATCTGTAGCACCTGACACTCCTTGTGACCATAGTTTCCCCATATATCTGAAGCTCGCTTCTATTCTCTATCCTGCTCAGATCCACCAGTTTTGATCCATCGATGCTGTCCATCTAGCTTTTAGGGTATTCGCAACAGAGATTTGACTCAGAGTACAGTAAGGGTTTTTGCTGCCATCGCCCAGATCTAATTCTTGTGGCACAGTTGACGATAACCAGACATCCAGGTCCAGCTAGTCCAGTCCAAGCCTGATTTTTGCAGGACATTTGGTAGTATCAAACTTTTGGGTATTTGGCCACTGTAGTATTGATCAGCGGGGAGTAAAACTCCATTTGGAGTAAGTCTGAAGCCATTTTGGGATGCTTTCTAGAGACCTATCCCATAAGACTCAGGACGAAAAGCTGATCACAGTGGTACCATTCACTTACGAACCCACATTTTTCAGGTGATCCCAAATCTTGACTAGTGCATGTACAGAACGCGCTCGCAAGTCATGGCTGCAGAGATGGTGAATGACAGACTAGACAGCCTTGAGACCCAAATTTCTACACTTTCTGGCCACATCAAGGACGTTCTGTCTCTATGGACATCACGTAGCAAGGAAGACATACACAGTGAAGCATACGAAGAATGTGAATCCAGCCATCACCTTCACTTCCATGGAGGGTCCCACTTTTCGGGTCAACGGGTGCCCAAGCTAGACATGTACAAATTTGACGGCTTGAACCTGACTGTATGGTTGGCTCAAATGGCCCAATACTTCCTCGTTAATAATATCCATGACGAAGACACTAAACTATCTGTCTCTATGGACATCACGTAGCAAGGAAGACACACACGGTGAAGCATGCAAAGAAGGTGAGTCTAGCCATCACCTTCACTTCCATGGAGGGTCCCACTTTTCGGGTCAACGCGTGCCCAAGATAGACATGTATAAAGTTGATGGCTCGAACCTGGTCGTATGGTTGGCTCAAATGGCCCAATACTTCCTTGTTAATAATATCCATGACAAAGACACTAAACTAAAAGTGGGAGCACGTTACTTGGACCAAGAAAGATGGCAATGGTGGCAATGGCATTAGAAATGTTACCCACATTTGATCACTTGGAACGTCTTTTCAAAAGCCCTTTGTGAGCATTTTGATCGGGATTTTAATTTCCTGGGATGAATCACTAAGCTCTTTCAAATGGGTACCATAAAGAATTGAAGGCTACTCAGATGCCTTTTAATTGGAGTGTTTTGTCAGTGGCCTGAAGGAAGCAATCTAAGCCCATGTCTGGATGCACCACCCCCCTACTTGGTTGGATGCATGTCAAAAAGCCTTAGAGGTGGAAGTTGCCTTACACGCTTAGTCTAATTGCCTGACTTTTGTCGCAAAGCCACGTCCTACCTAGGCCATGGGCGCCACACAAACACTGAAGGTTGAGAAGGTGTCTCCGACAGAAATGGCCGAGCGAAGGAAACAAGGACTCTGCTACTACTGTGATGATAAGTACGCCCCAGGGCATAAATGCAAGGAACCAAAATTCTTCCAAATCGATGCCACTGCCAACAGTACACCAGAGGAAGCCTCCAATGCTGACATGGATGAGGAAGAAGCGGGTGACACTCAAATAGAACCAAACCAGGATCTTGCAGCTTCGCCAGATGAACCAGTTATATCACTACATGCCTTGGTTGGAATTTCTTCACCCCAAACTCTTAAAATCTGTGACTTCATTAAACATAGGCCTTGTGGTGTTGATTGATAGCGGAAGTACTCATAACTTTGTCCATAAGCGGGTAGCGGAAGCATCCCATTGTTTTATAAGGGTTGTCTCTAATTTCCAGGTACTGATCGCTGATGGGAGGACCATGAAATGTAAGGGCCGCTGTGAAATCATTAAGCTTCAAATGGGGGATTATCATCTTAAGGTACATATGTTTGCCATTGAAATGGGTGGTTGCGACATAGTCCTAGGTGCAGAATGGCTTTGCACACTCAGCCCTATCACAATGGATTTCCAAGAGTTATATATGAGCTTCAAGAAGGATGGCCACACTCATACATTGAGGGGACTCCAGGCGGGTGCTCCTACTATCATCAACTCGAATAGATTGGAGAAGCTTTTAAAAAAAATCCATCATGGGGTCGTAGCCCAATTTAATTCCATCCAAGCAATTGACTCCACCCCTCCCCAAATTCATCTAGATATGCAACAGGTCTTAGATCGCCATCAGCGGGTTTTTGACAAACCATAGGAACTTCCCCCTTCTTTGAGGGAGCATGATCATAGAATACCTCTTATCCCAGGAGCTCAACCACCAAATGTTCATCCATATTGCTATCTTTTTGCCCAAAAGAATGAAATTGAAAAAATCATCAAGGAGCTTCTAGAAGCAGGGGTTATTCGTCCAGTACGAGCCCTTATTCATCTCCTGTAGTCATGGTTTTAAAGAAGGATGGCGAATGGCGCATGTGTCGTGACTTTAGGGCCCTTAACATGCTTACTATCAAGGACAAATTCCCTATTCCCATGGTGGATGATTTGCTTGATGAACTCCATGGTGCTAAATTCTTTACGAAGCTTGACCTCCACTATGGCTATCATCAAATACGCATGAAGGAAGTTGACATCCCCAAAACAGCTTTCCGAACTCATGAAGGCTTTCGTGGCTCTCAAACAAGCCATGTGCTCCACTCCAATTTTGGCTCTACCTGATTTCACCAAATCTTTTTTGATTGAATGTGATGCTTCCGGTATGGGCATTGGTGCAGTCTTAATGCAGGAAGGTAGACCATTGGCCTTCACTAGTCAATAACTCAATGGCAAACATATGGGACAATCCACATATGAGAAAGAAATGATGGTCATCTTACATGTAGTTGACACTTGGTGCCCATACTTATTGGGGAGACGATTCCAAATCCGTACTGACCATCATTGTTTAAAATATTTTTTAGAGCAACGTCTATCATCACTACAACAAAATAAATGCTTGGCAAAAATGTTGGGATATGATTATGAAATCATTTACAAAAAGGGACGTGACAATGTAGTAGCTGATGCCTTATCGCTAGAATTTGAGGATGAAAGCACCCTTTTATCACTCTCTTTACCCCGATCAGATTGGATTGAAGATGCTCGTCGGGAATGGTTCGCCCATCCCGCCTTGTCCCAACTCATTAATAACTTGAGAGACGATCCCAATGCCTCCTTTGACTACTCTTGGTAGGATGAGGTTCTTCGTTATAGGGATCAAATAGTGCTCTCCCCAACCTCAGATTTCAAACCTCGCATATTGGCCGAATTGCACTCTTCTCCAATGGTTGGACATTCAGGATTTCAGAAGACTTATGCGTGTGCCCGCTGCTCCTTCTTTTGGACTGGCATGAAAATTGACATTCTTACTTTTGTCTCTGAATGTGATGTATGTTAGTGCAATAAAGGGGAAACAATCAAGCAATTGGGAACCTTACAACCTTTACCCCTCCCTGCCTCAGTATGGACAAACATCTCCATGGATTTCATTACTGGCCTCCCAAAGTCCGGAAACAAATCCATTATCATGGTGGTTGTTGATAGGCTTTCCAAATATGCCCATTTTTGTGCTCTACCCCACCCTTTTACCCCAACATTGGTGGCGCAAATTTTCATGGACCAAATATTCAAACTACATGGCATGTTGACTTCTATTGTGTTTGACGGTGACCCCACCTTCACAAACAAATTTTGGCAGGAACTTTTCAAGCTCCATGGCACGCAACTCCAACTCAGTACAGCTTATCATCCTCAAACCGATGGTCAGACCATAGTTTTCAAAATCAGTTGTCCAGGCTCGGAACTGGCCGAGTTGACCGAGCCAAAGGGATGGCCGGTCCGACTCGGTGGTAAAACTTGTCCGGTGGCCGGTTTGTGACCGAGCCGAAGCTAGCTCGGCTGGTCAGCTCCTAGCCAGCTGCGGGCCCCAAAAACTCCCAAAAAACGGACTTCAAACTTGGTTTAAACTTGTTGTTAGGTTTTGGTTTATCTATCTAACCCCTCCCCATCCTATTTAACCTACCCAACCCCTCTCAATACCTCGCATCTATCTCATTGAATTTGCTTGAGCATTTGTGAGGAATTTGTGAAGAGTTGTGGAGTTGGTTTTGGAGCAGCATTGAGGAGTCTTTTGGGCAAGCTTTGGAGCGGTAGTGAGGAGCTTATTGGGCAAGCTTTGGAGCAACATTGAGAAGTTGGTTTGTTGGAGCTGCATTGGGGAGGCTAGAGGCTAGAGGTATTTATTTTCTCTTCTAAAATCCACCTTTGCTTGTTTTATTTATTTTGCAAATCTGAAAATGGTAAACGTAGTTTTTGGTGAAAGAAATGAACATAGAATGAAGTGTCTTTTTTTGCTTTCATTTTCAGATTTAAACCTTTTCTTTCCAAGTCAAAAACTCAGTCGAAAATGGCCCCTAGAGTGAAAGACGCTGCTTGGGCATATGCTGAAATGGTTGATGATCAAATGCATTGCAAATTTTGTAAGAGAAAAATTAAGGGGGGTGGAGGGGGCATTCATAGACTGAAACTACATTTGGCTGGTCTTAGAGGCCAAATTACTCCATGTGAAGCACAAAACATTGGGGAAATTAAGAAGGAGTTGAAAGAGAAATTTCATAAGTTTGAGGAAGACAAAATTAGGCAAAAAGAAATAGAGGTTGAAATTGGGAGGAAGAGAAATCTACAACACATGATGGCTTCCAACCCAAGTTTTGATTATGAGGGTTCTTCATCTATCCCTTGCACTGATGCATCAAACCCCTTTCGCTATGTTCCTCCTTCTATGGAGTCTATTTCTGAAAAGGGTAAGGGTGCAATGAGAAATAAGGGTATATCAAAAGTTTTTTCATGCCCTCTTCTCCCCCTGATAGTGCACATGGTCCTAGTCCTCCAAGTAGAGGTCAAGTGCAACCCACTTTAGCTGCTCATTGGAAAAAAGAATTGAGAGATGTTGTTTGTGATTACATTGCTAGATGGTGGTATGAGGCTGATATTCCCTTCAATGCTACTCGTTCACCATATTATGAACCTATTTTTGATGCCATATATGCTGCTGGAAAGGGCTTCAAAGGCCCTACTATGCATGAGTTAAGAGGATCTCTTTTGCAAAAAGTGTTTATGTCCATTGATGATTATTTGAAAGAGTTCAAAAACTCATGGGCACATACAAGATGTACCATCATGTCAGATGGATGGACTGATCATAGGAACTGTACCATCATAAACTTTCTTGTCTTTTGCCCATGGGGAACCATGTTTCTAAAATCAGTTGATGCATTAGATAGGGTGAAAGATGCACATTTGTTGTTTCATCTTTTGGATGAGGTTGTTGAAGAGATGGGGGTGGCAAATGTTGTTCAAATCATCACATATAATGCCTCTAACTATGTTCTTGCTGGTAAATTGTTAGAGGAAAAACACCCAACCATCTTTTGGACCCCATGTGCTGCACATTGCATAGACCTCATGCTTGAGGATATTGGCAAAATAGACTGGATCAAGAACACTATGTTGGGCAAGGAAATTATTAGGCTTGCCATCACTAGATTTGCAACACATTTTTTGACATTGCAATCTATGCTTGCCCAACATAGAAACTTGCAAAAGTTGTTTTCTAGTGATGAATGGAATGAATGTCAGTGGGCTCGCAAACAGGATGGCAAAGATGTGAAAAGGAAAGTCAATGAAGAAATATTTTGGAAAAAGGTAGCAAAGATTGTGAAACTTGCTGAGCCACTGGTTAAGGTGTTGCGCTTGGTGGATGGGGAAAGATTGGCTATGGGCTTCATTTATGAGGCTATGGATCAAGCAAAGAAGCAAATAAGGATAGCATACAAGGACAGAGCGGCTAAGTATGGGCCCATTTGGGCAATCATTGATCAGAGATGGAACAATCAACTCCATCACCTTATACATGCAGCTGGGTATTTTCTGAACCCAAGGTATCATTATAAAGCTCAGGAAGCAAGAGCTTTGAATGGGGAGGTTAGAGATGGATTGATTGACTGCATTGATCGCATGATCCCCACAGAGAGTGAGCAGTTGAAGATACACAATCAAATCATTGTGTTCAGCCAAGCCACAGGTACCTTTAGCAAGAACCTTGCAAGGATTGCAAGGGAATCAGATGAGCCAGGTAAACAAGGAATTTCATTTTTCAAATTCATATTTTATTATTTTGTATAATTTTGTATAATTTCAATTTCAAAGTTGGATATAATTTGTTGAGCTAAACGAAACTCATTTTTTGCAGCACAATGGTGGGAGGCATTTGGTAGCCATTATCCTGAATTGCAGAGGTTTGCAATCCGCATTTTGAGTCAAACTTGCAATGCTTTTGGGTGTGAGCGCAATTGGTCTGTCTTTGAGAGGATTCACACAAAGAAGAGAAACCAAACGGTTAAATGATCTAGTGTATGTCCAGTACAACCTCCGACTAAGACACAAGCAATTGTTGAACAAAAGACCTGATTTAGATCCCATTGTTGGAGGATATTGATCCAACATCAGATTGGGTAGTGGAGATTTGTCCAACAGAGTTTGAATCTGATGATGATATTGGTGTGGGGATTGACTTCGATATACAGGTAGAGGCTGTGCTCAATGCAGATCCACTAGTAGTAGACCCAGTCCCAAGCCCTCCAGTTGCAGGCACAGACACTTCCTGTAGTCAGCCACGACGGAGGCGCATAACTTGTCTATCTTAGGGTGGTAAAGGAAAGGCTATAGTTCCAGTTGAGGATGATGATTTAGAGGAGGAGCGAGTGGTTTCTCCCTCTGGTCCAGAGTTTGAGAAAGAGGACATTGGCTTGTTAGATGTCTAGCAGTAGTGATTATTCATGTTTTGTTGTGGAGGCCATTTAGAACCTCCTTGTTTATGTTTTTTGTTATGATCTCTATCTCATCATCATGTATTGGACAATGCACTGGGTGAAATTTTGATATAATGGATATATTCATGAGCCTACTTTGATCATATGTTGTATATTGTAATGCTTTGTGTTTGGAAACATGAATAAAAATCTTTAAAATCATGTTTTTTTACAAAAAAATTAATATTTAATGTATTTTTTACAAAAACTGAGTCATTGAAACTAAACTGGCCGAGTCGATACTGAGTCAGAGTCGGAGTTGGAGCCGACCCTCGGCTGAATCGGAATTCGAGTTCTATTTTTAAAACACTGGGTCAGACAGAGGAAGTCAACAAATGCTTGGAAACCTATCTACGTTGTTTCACTTCTGACAAGCAACATCAATGGGTCCAATGGCTACCTCTAGTTGAATGGTGGTACAACACTAACTATCATGAAGCCATCGAGATGACACCTTATGAGGTTGTATATGGACAACTTCCACAATCACCAGTGTCTTACCTCCTCGGTTGTTCCAAAGTGCATGTAGTTGATCAACTCTTATAGAACCGTGCCGTCATGATCGCTCATCTCAAAGATAATCTACATCAGACTCAGAATAGAATGAAGCAACAGGCCGATCAACATCGATCAGAACGATCATTTCAAGTAGGTGACCAGGTATTTCTATGACTCCAACCATATAAGTATATCTCTCTCAAAGAAAAAGGATGCTAGAAACTAGTACCAAAATTCTATGGGCCTTATCAGGTACTTCAACGTATAGGAGCTGTCGCCTACAAACTAGATTTACCAACCACTTCACGAATCCACCCAGTATTTCATGTCTCGTGCCTCGAGAAAGTGGTGGGGAACAATTGCAGGGTTCAAATAAGTTTGTCAGAATTAAATGAGGAAGGTTCACTTTGGCTCCAACCAGAACAGGGCCTCGATACTTGCAAACGTCATCTTCGTGGCCGCACAATCAAGGAAGTACTAATCAAGTGGAAAGACACCTCTCCAAAAGATGCCACATGGGAACCTGCCACTATTCTTCAGCAACTTCAGCCTTGAGGACAAGGTTGCTTTTGATGGGGGAGGGCATGTTAGGGTCCAACCCTAACCCCTTTATTTATGTAATAAGCCCATAAGGGCCTCGTCAGAGTCATAGTTACTTGGTTGAGTCAATAAAGCCCGTAAGCGGTTATCCGTATTAATAATAATTGTAAGTGGTTAACCCACATTCTAGAAAAGGGACTACAATTTCTTATAAACGAGCCTTGGTTAATAAATAAGGTGGTTAACCCATGATTATGTCAGTGACCACTAGTAGTTAGGGTTTTGGATGTCATTAGGCTATAAATAACATTAGATAGAAGGAAAAAGCATTGTGTCGTATTGTAATTGAGCTCTGCTTTGTTGGAGGTTACCCCCTCGAAGAGGCAAGTGAACATTGTATCTTGTTTTTGCATAATGAAATATCTCTGTCGCTTGTCTATTTTCTGGTGATATCTATATGTCTCGGCTATTTTGTTTTGTATTTCTTGTGTTCTGGCTCGTCTAATAGGTCAAGTGCATAACATTATGCTTGGAGGTAAGTTATTAGTGCAACTAGCCTTAGGATGCATATGCAAGATAAACTAAGTTGCACGAAACAGGGAAACGGAAATGAGTTTTCGAAATTGGTAAGGGTACAAAACGAGACCTCCCCAAATTTTGGAAACGAGGAAACACGATATATATATATATTATTAGAATTTAGGACATTTAAGAAATGTTATGTGAAATCGTAAAACATACATGATAAATTATAATTTATTACATTCAAAGCATAAACTATTACATCACATTTACTCATGAATGATAATAGATACATAATGAAAATAGCAATATCAGAATATCCAAAACCAACCTTTATTATATATCAAAATCTCAAAATCAGCCTTTATTATGTATATGAGGTTGCAAGTACAATAAAGACTATGAGACTGCAAGTACTATAAAGTCAAAAGACTAATACTCATTATCAAATTCCTCATAAAAAATAGTAGCAGAAGCATGCTCAACAGTGGATGGTGTAGCTGAAGAAGATGATTGACTAGTTCCACTTCTATGCTCCTGGTCCTCAATATTCATGGCAGCAAGAGAGAGCTCCAAATCAGGATTTTTTGGATCCACGTCCCATTCTTTAGAAGGACCATTGCCATATTTTGGACCCCTACGAGATGCAAGACGAAGGTTCGATGTAATATTCCTAATTAGCACCGCTAATTGGAATATTTGATTTTTGTATAGTTTTGCCGACTATAGTTAATTAATAAATAAAAGTGAGAAAAGGGGTCTAACTCACTTAAATAAAATAAAGTGTTTCCCTAGTAGAGGCAACGTTGTAACTTAAGGGGGAGCCTTGGGGGTCCACACCTCACATGAGAGGAGGCTCACGTAGCCTCTAGAAGCAACTACGCAGGCATAGGAGGAGCTTATGGAGAGAGGGGACGCAGTTAGGGTTTTGAGGGGAGCTAGCACTATAAAAGGTGGGAGTTTCACCTCATTTGGGATTATTGATATTGTTGATGATATTGAGCTAGACTTCTGTCTACTTGAGCACGCTGGCTGTTTAGTCGGTCCGCAACACTGTTTAGTGCGACTGAGTGTCTCCGGTCGGAGATCTCACCCTTGGCCCCGGGGGACTTCGAGTGCCTGCTCGGGCAAGGTTTTTCTTCAGTCTCTAGCAGGAGATTTGCAGGTGTTTTGTTGGGAGTTTTGCTGAGGAGCTGAGCTTCATTGGGTGACTGCGCAGTCCTTGGAGGGAGGACGCAGTTTGAGTTGGAGCTGTTCAGTGGTAGAGATTTCTGCAGGAGATTCAGGCCTATTCCGATGTGGAGGTTCAGCGTTTATCATTTGATGAGTTTCCTGAGGAGTTGTGGCCCCATTTCAGTCTATTTCAGTTGGTGTCTGCGCTGGTCCTGGAGGGACATCGTTTTTCTAGGAGGGGGGTTTTTGGGGTGATTTTCAGAGGTGGTCCATTTTGTATATGGTTTCTGGGTTTTGTCCGGGGTGGTGAGTTTAGGTGGTCTGCCGATTTTCAGCTCATTCTGGCAAGGGGATCAGCCCCTAGCTTCAGTTCATTCCAACAGCAGCAGTTTACGGCAGTTTCTTCCAGCAGCTGGGATGCAGTTTCTTGTAGCAGCCATTTCCTGTTTTTCTGAGAGGGTTCTTCACTTGCTTTGAGCAAGGATAGGTGCATTTATTCTGATTATCCATTGTATCCCATCATATTCTCAGATTAATAAAATGGCTTAGCATTTCCGGCATTTTTGTGTGTATTTGCTTTATGTTCTATTTCCGGCATTTTCTATATTGTCGTATGCTTGTATTGCTGTCTATTTTCCCTTTTGGGATATTACAGTGGTATCAGAGCATAGTTCTGGCTCAGCCTGTGGTCTATGACATCGGGAAAGAGATCATACAAAGGTTTGCTGGAATTTTGGAGAGCAATAGTAGTTACAGTACCAAAAATGAAATTGGAAAAAGGGCCAAAATATAAAGGGTCAAATTTTGAAGGTTGGAATTAGAAGAAACATTTTCTAGGTTTTTCTGGGTTTTGGGCAACGATCACCTTCCCAAATTCCTGGAATTTTCTGAGTAGTTTTCAGTGGGTAAATCGGAGGTCGAAGTTAAGCAGCAGTATGGTTTTGCAGCAGCCGTGCAGTTTCTGAGGAGCCTGTAGACACATAGCAGAAAGAGCCGATGGCAGGTGATGATGATGAGAGGAGATTTAGAGAGGCGCTCCTCCAACACATGCAGGATGTGTCACAGAGACTCACTGCGCTGGAGGTTAGGCAGCGGGAAACCCCAAGGGGTTTTCAGATTGGTGAGGGATCAGGCACATCCCACCATTTGTCGGAGCATGATGCCACTCAGCATATGGCATCACATACACCCACACGTCCTACCATGCCCACTTTTCTGGATGAAGACATAGGGGCAGCAGCACAGCGAGAGCCGGAGCCGGGCCACATGGGTGACTATTTTGCAGAGTACCAGGCATACGGGCAGGAGTTCATGGAGGCTATCTCATTCAGAGATTATGTTCAGCTCCAGTGTGATAGTAGACCTCACAACTTTCACAGAGGGAACAGGCGCTCACATGATGGGGGCTTACAGCGCACAGTGGACGGATTCCATCTACCGACATTTGACGGGTCATCCAGGCGCTCAGAGAAAGCTTGGGTGGACAAGTTGGATAACTCTTTCCAGCTTGACCGAGTATCGGAGAGGGAAACCATTAAAATGGTTACCTCGCACGTGGAGGATGAGGGAACACAGGATTGCAGGGAGTCCGAGGTTACACCTAGTGTGACACAGGATTCACTCTCATTGGAGACCTCCTTGGCCGTGTCGATTGATGTGGTAGTGGAGAAGGTAGAGCCTACCCCAGTAGAGCCATCCATTGAGGTGATGACCGGAGTCACGTCCGAGTCTTCGGGTGGTAGCAGCACACAGATGGGTGCAGTGTCAGGAGATGTATCCACCTTCGATGAGGCACTAGGAGATACAGAGGTATCGGATGATGGTCGCAGGCAGCGGTATCATTGGCTTCGGACGGACCTTCGAGTTTTGAGAGGGAAGGCCACGTCAGTACAGGAGGCCATTTTGTTACAGGACCAGGAGCTAGAGGGTATGAGAGTGACTTGTGCCAAGTCGGCGGCCAAGTTGGTCCGCATTGGGGAACGACTGGATTCCTTGATGGTACAATCAGAGGGCACATTGGAGCGTCAGATCATTCCCCTTCAGGCATGCGTGGATGGGACTAGCAGTGTTGTTGGGTCATCTCTTCCCATTGGAGAGAGAGAGGCAGAGCCACCTAGTCAGATCTCATATGTTGACTTGGATAGCGGTATGAGACGATCGGAGTTGCACAGGGTACGGCATCCACATGTTGAGGTTGGATGGCGAGAGATTTTGAGTTGGTACTCGGTGGAGCGGGCTACGGAGATAGTGATGGATCCGAGTGTAGCTCAGCAGGATTTTCTATGCATGGGGAATACAGGAACCCCAGATTGGCATTGGGATTTAGGTGGGATCACCTATCGTTTCCCAGGCAGGTCGGCTGACTATGTCTTGGAGAGTACAGTTGGCCTAGTAGTAGAGCATGTGCAGTTTCGGTCAGCTCCAATGGCCAACCAGTTTATGGGCAGACTCCCTAGGTTGTCTTGGCGTGACATTCATACACGGGATCACGGGGTGGTCAGCACACCTTGGCAGGAGCTTGTCGGAGGAGGTGGCATTGGCAGGCCACCAGATGGCACCTTGTATGGGGCCAAGGATTCTTCACCTTTGTGTGGGGCACAGAGGACGCAGCGGAGCCGAGCAGTGGTGGTAACACTACTGACCCATAGGGAGATTCACTTCTCGAACCCCTCGAGGAGGATTTGCAGTGATGATCCATTTGTCGGCGGGTATAGTGATGTGACGGTGGACATGACGATACCGATTGGTGGTAGTCCGATATGTAGAGGCACAGCTCTAGGACATCACATCCATGGATGTGTGGGAGCCTCTAGCAGTGATCAGTGGACTACCGGTGGACATGGAGCTACATGGTGGTGTACCGTAGTGTGTGGGACTGCATTGTGGAGTAGGAGTGCCCTACATCACATTGAGAGCACGCGGGGAGTGACAGATTCCTAGACACAGTCAGGGCACGAGACGGTACAGGGTGGTACAGCAGTAGCATGGGGTATCCAGCAGTATTCAGGGGTATGCCTTAGTGTGCAGTGGCATGTTGAGGAGTACATGGATGACCGGTGGCTTGCGAGGGCGTACGGCGCGGCACAACAGGGTCTTAGAGTATTGCATCCAGGGAGACTCACAGACAGGGACACTGGGCTTACCTTTGGGGGTATTTCACCCAGGATCGATGAGGAGACAAAGGAGTGATACTTGATGGTATTTGTGGGGACTCGCACATCCGACACTCTTCTACATCACTCATGGGCACAACAGATTTTGTTGTTGTCCTTTGGCACTTTGGGCATGAGCAGCAGGGTCCGTGAGGCACACCCAAGATATTTGGATGGCCCTCAGCACACTAGGCGAGAGACTTCTCAGCAGTGGCACTGGGTCAGTACGCTAGTTGACAGCCACAGTTTAGGGGATGAGATGATCCTCTGCAGTGGTGGCACATTAGTCATTGTTGAGCCTACGCTTGGGGAGCAGGTCATGAGGGAGACATGCATCATTTTTCCCTCAGGGTATGTTGAGATCATGCATGAGCAGAGGATATTGGGTTCAGTAGAGGTAGCATCCCAGCATGCGTCTGGACTCCAGACATTGTATCGACACTTCATCGAGAGGGTGGATGGCATATTCTATGCAGATGAGGTGGCGGAGGTAGAACAGGAGGGCATTCCTTCTGTATGCCAGGGTGAGGACTCTCTTTCATATGAGTCCATAGGATCAGTTGAGGTTGCTTCTATGGAGCAAGAGCAGTCATGCAGGTATGATGACAGTAGATTGCAGCCGTATTACAGTGTGCAGGGTGAGCAATCAGGGGACTGTATAGGAGATACTCTGGGTGATGAGTCACTTGTGACGCTTCAGCTAGAGCAACACATGAGGGAGCCTGAGTCAGCAGAGGAGGATACTATGGACATCAGGCATGACATTCCCTTGGGTGAGGTCCAGATGTGTGCCCACATTGAGCCTATGATGGATATGTGGCTAGCATTGGGGTCATCCTTTGAGGTGGAGCAGTCAGATGCACAGACACCGAGTACCGTGATAGCAGCTTCAGATCCATATCCTCTAGAGATGTTGGAGGTAGATGTGATAGTTTGGCAGTGGGAGATGATTACGGGTTGGCGGCAACCTTCCAGGCATGTTCCACATGCAGTTGTTGTTGCTACATCAGATGCTTCCTCCAAGATGGACTGGCGGGAGATCATGAGTTGGTACCCTCTTGATGGTACGGTATTCTTCGTAGGGAGCACAGTGGAGCAAGGGCCCTTGGACATAGTAGATGTTACAGATCCCAGTCGGCAGGAGGGCACCAGTTGTCGTTACTTCAGGACTCCTTCCCAATTTCAGGAGAGCAGGATCAGCATGGGATCGAGTCATGACTTGGATTGGAGAGAGGTGATGAGTTGGTATGCAGTTGGAGGGGTAGCATATGCAGCTACAGGTACAACGCAGCAGGAGCCCAGGAGCATTGATGCTTATTGGTGGTCTTCACCTCTTAGAGCATTAGTCATAGCCAGAGGTAGTGCACAGTCCGAGCCGTGGGACTTGGGTGATTATTGGCCATGGTGGCGATGGGATCCGGGGGGATTATTGGTTGACTGGTACTGTGAGAGGTCACTTTGGGATCCTGGCATTGAGATATCCCTTCGTATCAGGGTGATGCAGAGGTCAGAGAGGTTTCAGTGGGACCCAGGCACATTTTGCAATATCGGTAGGGAGCATCAGCTAGAGAGTAGGCTTGTTCAAGCGTTGCTTGAGGACAAGCAATTTTTGCCGGATGAGGATGCCACTTGGGAGAGCGAGCAGATTTTACAACATCCATCACTTCAGTTGCTTGAGGACAAGCAACGTTTTGCCGGGGGAGACTGTAATATTCCTAATTAGCACCGCTAATTGGAATATTTGATTTTTTTGTATAGTTTTGCCGACTATAGTTAATTAATAAATAAAAGTGAGAAAATGGGTCTAACTCACTTAAATAAAATAAAGTGTTTCCCTAGTAGAGGCAACGTTGTAACTTAAGGGGGAGCCTTGGGGGTCCACACCACACATGAGAGGAGGCTCACGTAACCTCTAGAAGCAACTGCGCAGGCATAGGTGGAGCTTATGGAGAGAGGGGATGCAGTTAGGGTTTTGAGGGGAGCTAGCGCTATAAAAGGTGGGAGTTTCACCTCATTTGGCATTATTGATATTGTTGATGATATTGAGCTACACTTCTGTCTACTTGAGCACGCTGGCTGTTTAGTCGGTTTGCAGCACTGTTTAGTGCGACTGAGTGTCTCCGGTCGGAGATCTCACCTTTGGCCCCGGGGGACTTCGAGTGCCTGCTCGGGAAAGGTTTTTCTTCAGTCTTTAGCAGGAGATTTGCAGGTGTTTTGTTTGGGAGTTTGGCTGAGGAGCTGAGCTTCATTGGGTGACTGCGCAGTCCTTGGAGGGAGGACGCAGTTTGAGTTGGAGCTGTTCAGTGGTAGAGATTTCTGTAGGAGATTCAGGTCTATTCCGGTGTGGAGGTTCGAGTACGAGTCGTGCAACATTGATATATATATTACAATTTTGGACATTTAAGAAATGTTATGTAAAATCATAAAACATACATGGTAAAATATAATTTATTACATTCAAAGCATAAACTATTACATCACATTTACTCATGAATGATAAAAGACACATAATGAAAATAGCAATATCAAAATATCCAAAACCAGCCTTTATTATATATGAAAATCTCAAAATCAACCTTTATTATAGATATGACGTTGCAAGTATAATAAAGACTATGAGGCTGCAAGTACTATAAAGTCAAAGGACTAATACTCATTATCAGATTCCTCATCAAAAATAGTAGCAGAAGCATGCTTAGCAGTGGATGGTGTAGCTGAAGAAGATGTTTGGCCAGTTCCACTTCTATGCTCCTAGTCCTCAATATTCATGGCTGCAAGAGAGAGCTCCAAATTAGGATTTTCTAGATCCACATTCCATTCTTTAGAAGGACCATTGCCATATTCTAGACCCCTACAAGATGCAAGGCGAAGGTTGGATTGCACATAAACAATATCCTCTGCCTTCTATGAGCCCAACCTGTTGCGCTTCACAGAATGAATAAAACCATAGGTGCTCCAATTCCTTTCTGTTGATGAAGAGCTTGCCACTTGTGAAAGGAGGCGAATGGCAAGGTTTTGCAAATGTACACTATTTGCTCCATGACAAATCCACCACCTAACTAGAGTCATGGGGCTTCTCTCCTCCAAAAATGATATATCTGAATAATAATCTAATCCTGCAGCAAAACTGGCAAATTCTTCCTTCACCTCCCTGTGTAGATGAGCTGAAAAAATTCTCATAAGGGTTTTTTTCACCCCATTAGCCACCTCTCTATCCTTATGGGGTGCCTTCCTCTTCCCATTGGTTTGAGCAATAAGCTCCTCATCATAAAATTTGGGGTTCAAGGCATGTGCTAAAGTGTGCAATGGAGTGTTGAAATTGTTCCACCTATCAACAATGATTTTCTTGATTAATTCAGTAAAATGATCATCTACAAACAAAAGCTGTGGAGACTCTTGTCAAATGATTTTCATAGTTTTCTCAGCCATGGAATCCATGCCATCATATACCTCTCCTAAGAAAGGTTGGTTAGTGTCAGCATTCTGAAGAAGCTCAAATGCAGAGGTTGTGAACATTAGCAAGAAATCTATCTTGCTCCACCAATCCTCATCAAGGCACAATCTATGCATTGTATATCCCTGCTCTGAATCTGTTTGTCTCCATAAAGCCCAAATTTTACTCACCACCATAGACACTAATGCTTGCTTAACCTCAGTAAGGCGGTGCAACATTATGAAGTTCGAGGCATATCTTGTCTCAGCAACTTTTAACAACTCCAATTTAGAGTACTCTCGAAATATTGCTTGAGATTGGTGGTTGTTGGTGATGAATTTAACAATCTCCCTTGCCTCCCCTGTGAGTTCCTTTATCCATGGGACTTTACTGTCGAACTCCTCTAAGATCAAATTCAGATTATGGACAATGCAGGGTGTCCAAAATATGTGGTCATACCTCCCTTCAATAATTAAACCTGCAGCTTTGCATACTAGTGCATTATTTGTGATAACTTGCACCACCCTGTTAGGACCTACTTGTTCAATAGATTTTATAACAACATCAGCAATGAACTGTGCATATTTTACCTCTCCCGAGTAGTCTTCTGCCTTTAAAAACATTGCTTCTTTTGGTGAAGTGGCAATGATATTTATCAATGGCCTACGCCTTGTATCTGTCCATCCATTTGAGACTATGGTAACTCGAGAGCTACTCCAAGAAGAACGAATTTGTGATAAGACATCCTCCACAAGATCCTTCTCATTTTTGAGAAGTTGAGTTCTAACTTTCTCATAGTTGGGCCCCTTGTACCCTTGAGGAGCTTTGTTAACTGCCCTTATCATATCTTGCCAGTAAGGAGAGCGAACAATATTGAATGGGATATATCCCACATGCATAGATGCACCTAGCCACCCTGGAATCAGCTTCTTCTCTTGCTTGCACATTCACCAATTTAGCAATTCTGCTATCTTGAACTATACCAAATCCCCCTCTGGATGATGGTTGTTTTGGTTGTTGAGTGACTCTCCTCTTCCTTGCTTTAGCTATAATCCTTGGCTCAATGTTTGTTGGAGCTTTAGTAGTAGCTTGACTAAGATCATCATGCCTTCTTTTAATTCCATCTGCCTAATCTTCCTCCCTTTGATATTCCCTCCTCACCAAGGGTCTGTTGTTTTTGTGCAACCTGCAATCCCCTATCCCCCTCCATGCAAAAGATGTGCCTTCACTCTTGGGTAATAGCCCTTGTAAGAATTACTACAAAGATTACATCGCCATTCCCATGAGCCACCACCTCGACATCTTTGAAACTTCTGAACATGCCTCCAAAGAGGATAATATTCAACGCTTGGTTTGGACTTAGGGCATGAACTTGAACCTTGGATGGAAGCCATTGCTGAAAAAAAATTAAAATTAAAATTAAAATCTGAAAATAAAAAACGTTTTTCATAATTTTGGTAGCATAAACCCTCGAAAAATAGAAGTAGAAGAAACAATGGGAAAAAACCAAGAAATTGAATGCTTTTTACCCAAATTAATTTTGAATAGTTGAAGCTACTCCAAATGGCACAAAAAACAAGAGAAATATGGTTGTAGTTGAGCCAAAAATCAAGAATGTTGTCGCTGGAAACTTCGCACTCCAATTTTGCTTTTGAAATCTCTTTCTCTTGCTGCTGAAATCTCCTTTGCTCACTGGTGAAAACGCGCTAGCTGAAGCACTACTCTCTTCCTCTTTTCTCCTTGCTAAAATCGCCCTTCTCCAAGTGAAATGACTTGCTCAATTCGTGTGATGAGAGAATGAGGCGAGAGTCTTTTTATAAGTTGATATAGCCATCTAGAAGCATCCAAAAGACACTTTCAACAATTAAAAAAATATTAAAACACGCGCAAACTGAAAAAAAATAAAATAAAATAAAATAAAATTAATTAATTAAATAAATTAAAAAATTAAAAAAAAAATACACACGCACACAAGTTAAGTCGGCGGAAACATGACCATACGGGCTGGAAACACGTTTCCGATCGTACTGGGCACATTTCCCCAACGAGAAACGTACCACTATAACCAGAAACACGTTTCTAGGTCATACGGTACGGCGAAACGCGTTTCTGTTTCGTTTCTTTGCTAAAACGAGGGTGGGACCCACGTTTCTTGCAACATAGATTTTTTTAATTATAATATATATGATCTTTAAATTTTTATACAATAATAATTTTTTCTTACTTTAATTACATCAATCTCTTCACATATGAACTACTTTGTTTGTTTGGGGATTGTGATAGACATAGCATGAGAGGTGTGGCTTATAAATGGTGTGTTGGTTGACTGTCATGACCACTTGCTTCTCCCAACAATTACTTTCTTGAATGCATTTCCCACAAGTTGACTTCTACAAAGAATGTAAAGCATCAAATGCCTTGAATGTAGATAAAAAGAAAGCCTACCACATAAACCATGAGAACCTGGAGGATTTGATCACTATCTTCCCTCTCTAGCCATCGATGCACGTAGAGGATGCAAATTGAAACACTTATCTTTGATAGACCAAATGTGCCACTAATAAATGAATTGTACATAGATTTGAAATGGGAGTTCCATGCCAATTTATTGATCCAATACTTTGGGCCTACTTTGATTTGAAAAAAGATGCATTCATGTAATATGGATAGAAATAGAGATTTTGGTGGTCATGGATGTGTGTTGTAGGTACTTTGATGTTGATATTTTGTTCCTTGACTATAGGAATGATGGAAATGGTCAATGATGGTAATGGTTATTTCCTAAGTGGTTTTCTCTCTTTTCAGTAGTTACATTGTTTCCACATAGAACTTATCATAGCACTATAAATTCTAACTTAAGAGGGTATCGAACCCCTTTTTATATTTATCTTACTATTTGAAAATATTAAAGGATGGCCTTGTTGCCTCAAAATATAGCAGGTCTTATAAGGGGAGAACCTACAAGGCAAAAACAAGAGCAAGGTACAACAATGAGGTGTGCCCTATTACTATGAAATTTAGCAGTCCTTGGAGAGGGAACCCTACAAGGATAAAGCTAAGCCAAGTGCTAACAATGGTGTAGTAGCTCACTGTCACCACAACCAAAACCCCCTACTCTTTACAGACTTTCATCGATGGGAGGAGTCTTGGTAGGGCAAGATCACCTATGAAAGATATTCAAAGGATGGAGAATAAGGTGATTGGCTAGGATCTCCTTTAAAACGACTCAATATATGGCTCAAGGCTTCACTAGGAAGCAATCTGCTTTCTATAAGAAGACCTAGAGGGATATGCGCAAGCCTTAGGGTTTGATAGGTTAAATGAGTGTTGGAGTTCCCAAAAGTCAATGCAAGGAGAAAAGGTTTCTTGTGATTGATTTCAACAAGGCCAAGGCTCATGAAACCTTCAATAAAGTCCTCAAGTTGAAAGAAGAAAACTAGGGTTTCCCGCTTAGGTCAAACACCTAGGGAAAGAGATTTTATGGATGAAATTAAAGTGGATGCCCACCAAGATGAGAGATCTGGTAACCAAGACACTCCTCTTGATGTTCAGTCTCTCCAACCACCAAAAATATCCTTCCCTAGAAATTTGCACCAAGGCCTAGTTGACCATTCTAACCTTAAAAGGACTGAATTTTAGGATGGGGAAAATATGGATGAAACATAGGATTGATCATTAATGGTTTGGACTAGTGCCTTGCCCCTTAAGTATATGGTGTCAAAGTGTCAAAGATAAGCCAATCTTGTTCCTAAGGAAGTTGAAATTTCATGCCCTGGCACAAATTTCAAGCATTTACCTACTCAGGGAATAATGGAGTTTATGGGAAGAGCTTTAAAGAGTTTCACCACTAGGAAAACTCTTACAATGTCATGTATGAGTAATGCATGTGATTTTTCTCTAGCTAGCATTCAATAGATATTCAACAAAATTAGGGCACAATTTAACATAAACTAGAATTATTCATAGAAATAAAGATCTTCATCAATTAAGAGCACCTACAAGACAATTATGCAAGAAATCCATCCATTATGCTAAGAATAGCTCTAAAGAATATCCAAAAATCAGCTCCAAATGTCAACATGCATCCAAGATCCAAAATAATCAAAGGGACCAAGAAGTGAAAGTTTCTCTAAGGAGGCCTAAAATCCAAAGAAGTGTCATGATGTGAGATGAAATGATATCTCACAAATATAAACGAGATCTAACATGTGTAATTTAGACTACAAGCCCCTAAAGTTATAAAATAATGTGCAACAAAGCCTCTAAGACCTAGTAACCAATGGGAAATAAAGATAAATCTCCTATAAGAGGGTCGAAATGTTGACGCCATGCATGCATAGACCTCTAGTGGCTAACTTTGATGCTTCTTGTGCCACGTCAAGTGTAGAGGGCCTCTAAAATCATGATTGAGTGGTTGTCCCTGTTGTCACTCAGATTTTACAGCAACAGTGTGACAACGACTCAAGACGGGGGATGTCATTCTGATCCCCGCCCACTCCGTTCTAGTTGTCTCCCAACAACAGGCTATGGGGGTAATCCCTATCGAAATGCAAAGATGAAATACAAGTTGGCAACTAACAAGTCCGAGAGACATGATTGAATGGCCTAGCTACTTGGTCAAATTTAGCAAGACTTGAGGATTAGATTAGATTTAAATGTGAGACCAGTGCCTTATGGAGTCAACTTCTTTCTTATTATCAATTTGATGTCACGTAACCAGATGAACAATCACTACTTGGATGCTTGACTATCTTAGATGAGGTGCAAATATTACAAGCTAGGTGAGATGCAAAATCTTAATTGATATTAACTTAGATGACTATTCTAAGTGTAACCTTCCTCTTAACTATTTTGGAACTAATCTCTAGAGTAGGTTGTGGGATAGAAGCCAACGGGAAGCAAGAAAAGGCTTTGATTAACGATACTTCCATCTGTGTTCTAACCACCCGATGCCTCGACGCTGTAGATATTGTGGCTCTGACGACTGCTGTGAAAATTTCAAAACAGAAACCCTATTGCAGTGTCTTGATCTACTTCGCCTACTTGTTTAATTAATTCAACAATTTATTTAACTAAAGTATTCATAAAAACATTAAAGCAAATACAAACTGCAACCTACGCATCTACAAATTATTTACTGAACAACACGTACATGTGACAACATTACATAGATTTTTTAGACAAATGTCCCCGGAAAAACCCAATGCGAGAAAACTGGTGCAGCAGCTCTAGTGGGTTTTATTATTATGCATAATCTGAATACAATAATCTAGGCACCAGAAACGGTTTTCCCTACAGAGAAATTTCACGGCAGTTGTACCTTTCCCTTGGAGACAGAAAATATGGTTGAATCACACCCTCAATCGGGATTTACAAATAACAAGCCCTTTTTGGCCGACTGGAACCCTCAGCGCAGTCTTCTCTAGCCTCTGCGTCAACCCTCTAGCCCAGCGCAGGCTACCCCTGCGTCACTCTGGAAGGCTTTGTGTTGCCTCTACATCACCTAGACGATTCTGCGTCACCCGCTGCATGGCCTCTACGTCAGCTTGGCTAGACTGCGTCCCTCCTGTTGGCCTCTGTGTTGCCCTAGTACGATGTTGCCTCTCTGCTGCTGTATTCTCGGCCTTGAATCAGATCATCCCTTGCCGATCTCTGCCCCTCACTGCACTGCAAACTCACTTTGAATTCCTCAGCAAACCTCACCCCAGAAATTCGACTTACCTTCAGTGCTCTGCAATGTGTGTGTGTGTTCTCCAACTGACCCCAAGCCCTTCCTTTATACTTTTCTCGTTGGAGAACCAATGGTCGTGATCTAATCTCTTATCAATGGTTGAGATTAAAAGAAAGCTTGATCCACGTCACTTAGAACATTTCATCACATGTGTAATTTAATTCACTTTAATTTTTTAATTTCCCTAAGTTAGACTTAGGGTCCCCATTAAAAATTGTAATTATTTGAATAACTATTACACCGCATGAAATTTCTCGACACTTTTTGGGTCTTGGAGATCTCGTGTGTTCTAGCCTCTCCACAAAGTTTTGGAGCTAGAGCACACTCGATGCTACCCCAAAATCTCAACACTCCCTCTTAGCGAGGAGTGTGCTCTAGCAATACTTCCACACTAAAGCATTGCCCTAATCTCGGCATCGGTCTCTGCGCTGCTGATGCTTGGCCTGCTACCCTCCATCCACTGCGCTGTTGCCACTGTACTGTTGCCCTCCATCCACTGCGTTGCTGGCAATGTATTGTTGCCCATGTCACTGCCACTGCCACATCTGTACTATAGCTCCCTCTCAAATTGCTGCATCATGTTGCCTATAGCACTGCCACTACTAACTGTTGCACTGCAACTCAGTTGCCAAGAAGTAAATAACTGAAGGACCATCACCCAATCACTGACAGACAAGTCAATTGGGCTGCAACTCATCACTGAAGCACTGCCTCTGCGCTGTTGCTTCCACATTGCTGATGCCTCTCATCTGCACTACTCCAGACTTCAGCGTCCCAACACTGCCTCTGCTTCTCCATGATCTTCTGCACCCACTGCTCCAGTCATCCTACTACTGTCTTAAGGCTCCCGTAGCTCGTATGTGATCCAAGAATCTGGGCACCTCAAGGATCCCGCCACCATCTGTAGCTGCTCTACAAATCAATATCGCCCCACTTCCTTGGTTCATGAGCACTCATGGCTACGTCATCGTCACTGCCATCATCCCCTTTCGCTATTGTTGCCTTAAAATCAGAAGATTCCTTGTCCTTTCTCTTAAGACAAGAGCTATGGAAGTGTCCAAGTTCGTCACATTTAAAGCACCAAACCTTTGATAATTCCTTCTTCTTCTTCTTCTCTTGTTGCCTCTAGTCCTTAGATGCAAGGGTTGCATCTTCCTCGTCCTCTTTCTTCCCTTTGACTCCACCGTTGCTGCTTTGCCTCTTGGTTATTCTCCTGATTTCCTCCTGATGGAGGACTGCCCACATGTCCACTCAGTATGGTAACGCTGCTCCGCCCAAGATGCTTTGGACAAACATTTCCCACTCATCGGTGACTACATTCAAGGCAGTCCTCACCATGAGCCCTTCATCCGGAGTTGACCCCATGGCAATCAGCTAGTCCTGGATAGTCTGAAATCTAAAGAGGAAGGGATCGATTTCCTCTCCCTTCTGCATCTGGAACAACCGCATCTGATTCTCCAGAAGCATATTCCTTTGGACAAAGCTTCCCTGATACATCGTGTTCAATGTTGTCCACATCTCGGTTGTCGTGTTCTTCCTGGCAATATGAGGGACCACGTGATCCTTTACTCCATCCATGATCGAGTGCTTAGCCTGTGCCTGATTCTCGTTGAATTTCTTCAAGGGATCTGCATCGGTTGGCACAGCTAGGACATCTTCTCTCCCTTGACTATCAAGCATTTTCAACAATTTGCTATCTTGTATTGGAGTTGATGGCTTTGATAATTCTTCTTCTACTTCTAGTGCCCTCCTCTTTCTTTCTTCCTGAACAATCCTTGGCTCAATGCTATTAGACATGCGAGGATTGGTAGTGCCCATGCTGATTTTGCTTCTTTGGTTCTTCAACCTTTGAGCATGATCGCTCTCTTTCTTGAATTTAGCCTTCACCTCTGCATTTTTGGTATGTGCACACACATCAATACCCTTTATCTCTTCATGCAAAATGTGAGCCTTCACTCTTCTGTAAGAGCCCTTGAAGGTCTTTTCATTTTTGCGTAAATTGCACTTCCATTCCCATGTACCTTCGGAACCCATCTGCTTCACTTTGGTAATGTACTTTCATAGAGGATAATATTCTTGCTGCCTGCTTGCTTGAGTGAATTTAGGGGCACTTGAAACACAACTTTGAGAAAACATGAATGCTGCAAAATTACAATAATAAAAAATGAAAAACTCACCCAATTTAGGGGCACTTGAAACACAACTTTGAGAAGCCATGAATGATGCAAAATTAGGAAATGAAAAATTCACCCAACTAGTTGCTGCCCACACTCTTCCTCATAAGACTAATTGTAATATCCCCAACGCGGAACAACCGCACATACGTAAAAACCACAAGCAATTATATAGAACAAAATGCTCGAACTAGAATATGGAACAAATAGACATAGAAATGCCGGAAATGCTAAACCATTTATTAACTGAGAATATAATGAGATACAATGGATAATCGTAATGAATGCACCTATCCTTGCTCAAGGCAAGAAGAATCCTCTCGTAAAATAGGAAATGGTCACAGAATCGCATCCCGAAATTGGCCGAAGAAACTCACAGAACCGTCATTGAAAGAACTGGAACTAGAGGCTGATACCCTCGCCAGAATGAGCTAAAAATCTACAGATCACCTGTACTCACTGCTCCGGACAAAACCCAGAAACCATATACCAAACGGACCACCTCCGAAAATCGCCCCCAGAAACCCTCCTCCTACAAAAACGCTGTGCCTCCAGGAACAGCGCAGAAGCTCAAGAAACACGCTGAGGAAAGGGCCCGAATCCTCCTGCAAAACCTCCGGCTGAAATGGCAACCTCCTCAAGGCTGAAAAACGCTGAAACCACTGCCAAATAACCACTCAACAAAGCTGCTCAACAAAGACTGCGTCCTCCTCAACTGAAATCAAGGTCTTCTGGATCGCGCAATACTCAAAAAGGGCAACTTCCTTCCGCAAAACGTCCACTCACTCATCTTAGTAAAACTACCAATCGAATCTTAGGAAAACTCTTTGCTCGAGCTGTACTCGAAGTCCTCTGAGCCAAGGGTGAGATCTCCGAATGGAGATACTCTGGGTCACAAAAAACAAGGTCATGCACCGACTAAACAAATCGGCGGCTGAAGTAGACAAGTCTAGCTCTCAATATCAATAAAATATCACGTTCAAATGAGATTCAAACACTCCTTTTATAGATCCCTTGGAGCCTTCTAGAGCATTATTTTATTATTATTTTATTTATGGAGCACTTCTCCCTTTTATTAAAATATTATAAAATATTCCTTTTTAATGCAGAAAAGGGTATATCGGCTACCACGCCTCCTCCGGTCACTGAAATCTCTGTCTAACTGTCCCATCGTGTAGGTCTCCTCGTCCCGGTTCCAATGAGCTATTACACTAAGGTGTTCCATCGTGTATTCCTCCCGAAATGCCACCTTGAGCATAATCAGCTGAGTTAAGCCCATAAATAACTCAAAATTCCGAAAGTTATCGGAATGCATCGGAACGAAAGCCAAACTGCTCGGATGGTGGAGTATATCAATCGAATGCCTCCGAACACCATGAAAACTCCTCAAAACTCCTCCGAAAAGCTCCTGAGCCCACTGATAGCACCAATCTGTACATGTGACCTGTCTGCTCCTAACTTTGGAAGTCCCTCCTAGCCCTGTCACGGGTGATACCAAAAATGGGAACATTACAAATAAGGTCCAACCATTACACCAAAAGCTCGAATCATAGTGAGGGCGGCATCCCAGGTGTTAAGGGTGAGCTCAACAGCCCCACCGGGAGTATCCTCGAGGACGACACCAAACAAACGCAGACTCCCTAGCCGTGTCAAGGCCCATCGGACCTCAACAGGGAGGCTGCCCTAAACAGGATATTACAGCTCCACCACGCTCCGCGAGTCTCGACCTCCGAGACCTCGGCCCGATACCACGAAGGTCCAACCACTACACCAAAAGCCCAGACTGTTAGTGAGGGTGAGGGGCCCAGGTGTTAAGGGTGAGCTCAACAGCCCACCGGAGCATCTCGGGACGATGAATGGAATAAAATTTCCCTCGCAGAATCCGGTACAAGGTCAAGGCCCAATCTACCCCCGTCAGGAGGCTTCGCCCCCAAACAGTGGATATTACACCCAATCCCTCTCTCGAAAGCGCTCCTACTCCCACTTTGTGCAACCTTGACTCTGTCACTCTATTTGTTCTCATTTTGTTTCTCATTTCATTCGTTTTACTCATCCTTGTTAATATTTTCAAAGGCCTTCTTACTATTTGTTGAGGTTCAAATTTATTAATGGTTAGAAAGGAGTTTGAAGACTACCATAATTACATTGAACTATTCTTGGAGAGTTGAAGAGGTAGGCTCTATGCCCATTCTTGCTTCTTTTTCCATGTTTGGTTTTCTACAAGAGCTTTAAACTCTTCAAACTGACAGAAGACCTCATCCTTGGTCTTAATGAAGTAGATCCACCTCCTCTGGTAGATCATAATGAATGTCACATAATAGTTGTAACCACTCAAAGATAACGTAGAAACACATGTACTAAATCCAATATGCCCCTACACTTGATGTCACTACTAGGAAAGGCCGACTTGGCATACTTACCAAGAGTGCAACCCTTCCACACACGTTGTTGCTCTACACTGAACTCTAGAAGACAAATGACAATCTCCCTCAATATAGTTAAGGCTATGTGGTGCAAGTGACCCATCCTCCTTTACCATAACTCACACAAACTATCACTATCATGAACCAGGGCATGTACAGGATGACCCTTCAACATTTACAAGTTCCCTTCTCTACTCCCAATCACTTGTGTCGTGCTCGAACTAGAAGCGCTTGGCCTAAGAAGTACTTGTCCATCTTACAAGTAATCCTCATACCCCTGGTCCTCCTTGGTTGTGACTGCTAGAAGATTCTTGGTCAACCCTGGAAAAATATAGTACCTCTGTCACCTCCCAAGGCTCTCCTAACTCTAACTAAAACTATATAGTCTTAACTCCCTCTACAACATACCTGGTGTGTTTCCAAGCTCCACATTTAGCTCTAAGTTACCCATTGAAACACTGGTGAAAATTTTTTGTGATCCTATCATATGATGAGAAGCACAACTATCCACAAACCACGCTCCCTTAGCTATGGTGCCAAAAAAACACCAAGGAAAACTCCTTGAACCTCACAGCAAATTCACTAATCTATAAATCTGCTAGAGCTGCAATTTGTTCCTTCCCCTTGACCCCCTTCTTTTTCAAACATTGACCTACATAATGGCCAAATTTATGACGTGTAAATCATTTTACTTTGCTCATGGCTCTCTTCTTTTCATCTACTAAGGTAGCCTCTCCTATGGAATTATTCGTGGTCTTCCTCTTAACCTTACTTTCTTGACTAGCAAGGGCAAGGATCTCATTAGGTGTAAAGACCACCATGTAGAGACTCCTCTCGAATCTCCTCTTGGATGAAGTCATCCCACAACTTGTCCCTATTAGATTTTGGTAGCATTGGACAAGTGTTCTAGACTTTATTTGTGTCTAAGAGGCTAAAGAACACGAGATCTCCAAAATCCAAAAAAGGTTTCAGGAGAAAACACCTAGAGACCACTCAATTAAGTCAATTAATCAATAATTAAAAATGCCTAACTTTAACTTAGGAAAACTGATTAATTAATGAGAATTAATTGAGGAGATCGAATTATGCTCTAGAGACTTCCAGAAAGTGACTTGGATCAAGTCTAAGATGATCTTAGCCATCGTTCATTCTATGTCTTAGTCGTTGATGCTCCAACGAGAGATTATAAAAGCAAGTCAATGAGACGGAGAAAGACACAAGAGGGAGAGCATGTTAGCTAAGGCTGATCAAGCCACCCAGTTGCAATGATTCAGGAAGGGTGCAGTTCGACCAGAGAAAGCATCAGAGAGAGGGAGAAACAAAGAATTTAAGGAAACGATTTCCGGAGGTTTTCTAGCATTTCTCCACTGCTAGAGTAGCAGGAGATATGAGGTCAAATTTTTCTGTAGAGAAGGTTGCAAACGCCAATGCGAGCAACTAGAAACCTCAGTGCGAGTTGTTGGGACCGCCACAAATCATCGGGAACAGGTACGAATGGTTTCTAGTGACAGAGGGAGACTAGATGGCTCACTTGGAGCCAACTATCAGGCAGTGTGAATTATTCCAATCCCATAGTGCGCATAGCCACTAAGGAGTGCGAGCAGGCCAGTGGAGGCCGAGTTGATTTGCAGAGGGAGAAAATATTCTCCCAAATATTTTGCTAGTATATTTTTCGAAGGATTGCCAGTTGGGCATCCATATTATTTTACTCTCCAAATTTGCTGCATAATAATAAAATAAACCCTCATATGCTACATCAGTTTTCCCCTCAAGGTTCTTCCAGGGACTAGTAGTCCAAAAATATTGTGTCGACTTTTATGTGTGTGCATCTATTTCTTAGTTCTTGATTTTACTTCTATAACATTTATTTTATGAAGAATTGCAGTGTGATTAATTTGTTATTTGTCGCATAACAAATAAACCGCTATTCAGTTAGGAGAATGAATTACAGTTGTTGTGATTTCAAGGAAATTTCACAGTCCTAGATTGAAAGTTTCTCTCGTGCCACAATACCCTTGACAAAGGGAACCTATGGCTTTGTGTGGCACTAAAGCCATTCAGAGTCGTCCTTACTAACTACTTTTCTAACATGGCCTCCCCAGTTGTAGCCAACTCATCATGAACTTGTGTGAACTTGGTAATATAAGAGGCTATTTGAGGGTCTATACGAATGGGTATTCCCCCTTCATGTGTCTAAATGTATTTATCTTATGTAAAGAAGGTTGGAAAAAATAATTAAAATCCTCTCTTAGTCAATTAATTAAATTTTCTGGTCAAATTAATTAAAAAATCTTAAGCCAGAAATTTAATTAATTTTAGGTCCTAGGTGAGTATAAAATCCTTCAAAGGCAAAATTTGTTGGTCCTTAAAAAATGAATTTTTAAAGATCCCATGCCAAGGGAATATTGAGAATTTCAAAGAATTTTGGACCCTTGGGCCTAGGTGGTTAAGTCAAAGTGAAAATTTTGAGGTAATTAACTCAAAAATAGTATTTTTGAGTTAGTTACAATGGAATTAAATGATAAATTCGTTTTTTCCTCAAATTTATAATTTCGATAGTCCAGATTAAAAGATGATCAAATCTTTTTGATGGTCGAGATTATTTTGACATGAATCAACTAAACTAGTCGTTGGAGATTTCATCATATAAATTAGAGGTCTTGGTATGTCATTGTCATCCGATCTTTGGATCGTGCACTTGTCTTGGAAGCTCTTGTTATTCCTTTTGATAAATAAAGCATAAAGACTTTGGGGTTACAAACTTTGATGTTCCTTTTCTAGATCTATGTGGTGATTTATTTCTAAACTCTGCTACTTTGTTTTGCATTTTTATAGTTGATGGCCTTCATAGATTAATCTACATACAGGTATCTTGTGCAGTTTTCTGGGTTCATAAAATGACATTTTTGATTTGACCGAAAGAGTAGTTATCTATTTTTCTGAAGGATCTCATGTTTATTTTCTTAAATCTCTATCAATCTAAAGTTCAAATCTAAGTGTGCAAGGAATCATTTTTTTTAAGGTTTGAGCGTCTAGGGAAGTCTTCAGTTGGACCAGCCGACTCTCAGATTTCGTAAATCTGAAAAAGCCCATTGTTTCTAAATTCTCAAAGCTATCTTACGGAATTAGTGGTTTTGCAGAGTCTTTTAGGATTTGTGCCTCTCTTTAAAAATTTGAATTTCTAAAAAATTGTGTTGAAATGGGTTTAAATCTGGCCATGAGGGCCTCTAATTTGCAAATTAGCACTGTAAAATTGTAAATATTCTATAGGTTGTAAGGGTTTAATAAATTTTGTACATATCTTTTGGATCTGTTCTGGTTTTGCAGGTTTGCAGGGGGATTTCTCAAGATTTTTAGATTTGAGCCAGATCTAACCCCCAGAGGGCAAGATCTGGCCTCAGGATCGCTTTGCTGGTAGATCCGAGTGTAAAAGGAAGATTACAAGTTCAGCATTATGAGAATCTGAGTAACTTAGGAAAAATTTTAATTTGCTGGACGAATTTTTGATTGTACTGGGTTTTTCCTGAAGCATCTTTGCATATTGCAGTCATCGATCTCTTCCTAAAGCCATTCATAGTTCCATTCCGCTCCCTCTTTCTCCGCAAACGCTGCTCCTGTCGCCGTATGCTGCCTCTGCCCTTGCCATCCTCTACGCTGCCTCATTCTCTATCCCTTTTTCTATCCCTTTCCTCCTTTGTCCGTTGTCCTTATCCTCCTTTGCCATCTCTGTCGTCTCACGTGCCTCTCTTTCCTTCTCCATTGCTGCCGACCCTTCTCTCTTGCAAACAAAATTCACGTGCTCCTGTCGACATCCGTCCCTTAGTCCCTTGCCGTCCTACAATCTCTCCCTTAATCATCCAGCCTCATCTGCTGCCTTCCTCGCGTTGCAACAACTCCTCCATCGCCACCGTCTCTGCCATTACTGCCGCCATCCAGCTGCTTCTATGTGATGACCTGCATGCAAACAAAACAAAGCACACATAAAACAAAACAAACACTTTAATTTTAGATTTTAGTTTGTCATTTTCGATTTTTAAAATTGTTTTAGTTTTAATCGTAAATTTTTTTTTTTTTTTTTTCTTGTAACTTTAGATTTTAGTTTTTTTAATTTTCAATTTAATTTAGGTTAGCGTTTGTTACACCGGAGGCATTTTCTTTGTTGGCTTGGGGTGAGCAAACACTGTTCACCCCAGCCAATAAGAAGATTTTCCTATCGCCCTTCCAGCCAATTAGAATTTTACATTTGGTTATTCGTTGAACCAATAAAAATTGGTCATCTGTCTACTGACTGTCGGTCACGCAGCATCCATTTAATGGGGCTCCAGCGTACCCTTTGCACGCTTGTGCAAGTGCTAGTTTTTAGTTTTGTTTTAGAATTTCAATTTTTTATTTTATTTTAATTTTAATTATGATTGCGTTTGTCTTAGTTTAGATTTTAATTTATTTTTTTTAGATTTTAATTTAGAGCCTTTTAGTTTTACTTTTAGCTTTTAGATTTTATTTAAATTAGCTTTGTTTTAATTTGTTTTAGAATTTCAAATTTTTAGATTTAAAATAAAAATATAAAAAAATTACTTTTAGTTTAGTTTGTTTAGCTCTTAGTTTTAACTCTTAGTTTTTTTTTTAGATTTAGGATTTTAGATTTTAATTTTTTTGTATATATATATATATATTGTTTAAAAAATGATAAAATAAAATAAAATATAAAAATATAAAAAATTCTCAAAAAATCTTCATAGTCAGATGAGCTTTTAATTTTTAATCTAAAGTTTGACTATAGGAACATTTTAATTTCTAGATTGAAATAAATTGGAACATCATAAATTCGGAAATATTGCAATGATCTGGCATTTATCTTTGATGGTCGTCTTATGATAGCATTGTTGTGGGTTCAGATTATTTTAATGCATAATTGTGGTGCATTCTATTGAATATCATTGTGGTCATTTGTGTTTTTTATAGCAGCAGTTATACATCAATTACTTGACTTTAATTGTATAACGGGATATTTTGACTCCCTAAGGCACTGGTTTTAAAGTTTTGAATCTAATTGGATCTATAAAATCTCGTGAATCTTAACAAGTATTTGATTGTCTAGCTGTGTCTCCTGAATTGGTTGATTATCAACCAGTTCTTTTCCTTCATCTTTGTTAGGGTCTACCTCCCTTAGTTTTCAAGGAGACAGCTTAGATAGAGAGATTGGGGATTAGGGTGACAGCCCTCGATCTGAGCCGTTGTCGCGGTGCCTAGACATTCTGTGCGACAACACTACTGACTTCTGCTTCTTGCTACACCAAGAGATCATTCCTGATCCAACGCTGAAACAGTACTGAGAGGTACTCTTTCGGTCTGTTGAACTTCCTGGCCAATTTGCATCTATGAACCCGCTCAATCTGAGATCATCTCCTTGGGTGTATTTCAACCTGTATCCGACTTTTCCACGCACATATCTAAGAATGTGCCTAGCTGCTGCCCAATGTACCCTTTTCGGTTCCACCATGAATTGACTAAGGGTGTTGACAGCAAAACAAATGTTTGGCCTGGCGTTGACCAGATACATGAGTGACCCAATGAGTTGTCTGTACAAAGTGGGGTCTACTTCCTTGTCCCCTAACGCATCTATTTTCTTCTAGTTTGTAATATTCCCAATTAGCGATAGCTAATTGGAAATATTAACTTTTGGTCAATTTTGCCTTCTATTGTTAAAATATAAATAAAAGTGAGTAAGAGGGGGATATAACTCACTTAGAATAAAGTACACCCTTAAAGTCACCTAGTGGAAACAACGTTGTGACCATGGTGGGCCAAGGGGGGCCAAGTGACCACGTGAGGAGGGACCCACTTGGACAGCGTAAGCATGGCCAGCGCAGTTGAGTTGGCAAAGTGGGCCAAATGGAGGCAACGTAGGAGATGGTGGGGCCTAGGGTTGAGAGAGGCCCATCGTTATAAAAAGGAGGAGAGCCTCCTCATTTCCTCATTCGAGGTTATGCATATTGAGCTGGTCACTTCGACTTAGAGCATGCTGGTTGTTTAGCTTGTCTGCAGCACTGTTTAGTGCATCGAGTGTCTCCGTTCGGAGATCCCACCTTCAGCCCCGGGAGACTTCGAGTGCTTGCTCGAGCGAGGTAGTCTCATCAGTATTTTGCAAGAGGATTAGTGTTGGCATTCGTGGGAGGAGCAGAGCCATAGAAACTGCGCAGTCTTGAGAGGGAGGAGGCATTCCATCTCGAGGGAGCTCCGGAGTGGCATTCTTTTGGAGGATTTTGGTCAGGAGATTGAGCAAGGGGCCAGCCCTTGCCTATTGGAGACTTTTGGCAGAGCGGGAGGCCATATTTTGGAGGATTTCATTCAGCCTCAGCGTGGCCCTTGGGAGGATAGCGTAGATCCTCGAGGGAGGTATTTTCGGGGGTTGTCCATTCCAGAAACGCTCTCTGGGCTTTTCTGGGTATTGTGAGTAGAGGCAGATTCCAGAGTTTCAGCTCTTTCTGAGTAGGGGAGCAACCCCAAAATACTCATTTTGTTCCAGTAGTAGCAGCAGCATGGTAGTTTTCCAGCAGCTTGGACGCAGAGCAGAGAGCAGCCATTCCATTGATATTCTAAGAGTATTCCTACACTTGCCTGGTGCAAGTCGAGGTGCCATCACTCTGATCACCTCTTATACTCATTTCTATTTCTCAATATAATAAAATGGCTCAGTATTCTCTCTATTTCATGTGTATCTGCTTCATGTTCAGTGTATAGCATTTTGTATCTTGTTGTATGCTTTGTATTACTGGTTATTTCCCTTTCGGGATATTACAGTGGTATCAGAGCTCATAGACCTGGCTCAGCCTATGGAGCAAGTTGTCTATGACACCAGGAGAGAAGCCGTACATTTGCTACAGGGGTAGGAAGTACTGTGACAAAGAACGTAGGTTGCAAATCACCTACGGGGAGGGTGACTGCGTTCCAGTAGTGGACGCAGAACAGGATCTAGTAGTGGACACAGAACAGGATCCAGTAGTGGGTGCAGAACAGGAGGAGCCAATGGCAGATGATAGTGATGCAAAGAAGTTTGGGGAAATGCTCCTCAAGTCAGTACAAGATCTGTCGAGGCTGATTGAGGTGATGGGGCAGAGATTCACTGCTGTAGAGGCTAGACAGTGTGAAACCCCAAGGGGTTTTCAGATTGGTGAGGGATCAGGCACATCCCACCATTTGTAGGAGCACGATGCCACTCAGCACATGGCATCACTTGCCCCCACACGTTCCACTATGCCCACTTTTCTGGGTGCAGACACTGGGGCAGGAGCACAGCAGGAGCCAGAGCATGGCCACATGGGTGATTTTTTTGCTGAGTATCAGGCATATGGGCAGGAGTTCGGGGATGCTCTTCCATTCAGAGATTTTGTTCAGCTCTAGCGGGACATCAGACCCTGCGACCATCACAGAGGGCACCTGCATTAACACGAGGGAGACACTCAGCGTATAGTGAGCAGGTTCCATTTGCCCACGTTTGATGGTTCATCAAATAGTTTGGCAAAGGCTTGGGTGGAGAAGTTGGACATATACTTCCAGCTCAACCAGATGGCAGAGACGGAGGCCATCAAGGTGGCAGCACTACATCTGGATGACGAGGCCCAGGATTGGTGGTTCCATGGGATGGTTACACTCGAGCATTTGACAGTGACTACATATGTCGAGTTCACCCGGAGATTGATAGAGAGGTTTGATCGGAGGGATCCGGTGGAGCATTTTGTTGAGCTGACGAGGCAGACAGGGAGCCCGGATACTTATATCTCAGATTTCCTAAGACTTTCAGTGATGGTGCCAGTTCTATCCGCGGCACGGATGATTTATATGTTCATTGAGGGGTTAGCAAAGCCGCTTCGGGGATTGGTCAAATCCACTAGACCAACTACACTCCATGACACAGTTGGCAGGACCCGAGATTTGGAGGATGCCTTACCCAGGACCAGGACGCCTTACCCCCAGAGACAGGCTTTCCAGCCTAAGGGGAAGGATGTGAGGATTCTGTCTCCAAAGGGGAATCCGGGTAGGGGACAATTGGATGATGATGCCAGGAGGGAGTTGAAGAAGAAGAGGCTATGTTTTACTTGTCAAGAGTCGTGGGCACCAGGACACAGATGTGCTGCTGGCAAAGCACACTTTATTGAGGTCTTCTCCGAGAGTAGCAGAGAATAAGATGAGTATGATGACGTGGAGGCAAGAGGTAGCCATGCAGCGCAGGACCATTTGCCACCTCCACCACCAGGAGCAGAAGGTGCAGCCTTTGCACCCACAGGGGGGACCGTTGCAGCATTGCGGGGAGTACCCAAGTATCTGACGTTGCATGTCCGAGGGACAGTACGAGGGCAGCGAGTTTCAGTACTAGTGGACAGTGGGGCAACCCACAACTTCATCGATGCACAGATGGTTGAGCAGAGAGGCATACCGACAGAGAGCTTCGATGGATTTTCAGTGTTGGTCCCAGGAGATCAGACGATGCAGTGTGCTAGATATGTTCCAGAGCTGGCTGTGACGATGGGCACCTACACAGTGACTGACCACTTTTTCTTGGTTAACATACCGGATACCAATGTGGTATTGGGTGTATAGTGGCTGATCACTCTAGGGAAGGTCACCACAGATTGGGAGGCCTTGGAGATGGAGTGGGATGATAAGAAGACAGGGAAGCATGAGAAGATACGGGGAATGCACACTTACCCACCCCAGACTGTTTCAGCTCACCGGATGGAGGTAGACTTCCGGAAGGGAGACATAGAGTGGGCAGTAGAGCTGCATGCATCAAAGGCAGGGACTACCGGGCAGACGGTTCATCCAGAGATTCAGACCATCCTTGATAGGTATGCCACGGTGTTTGGGGAGATACCACCAAGTCAGCCACCGAATCAGGGATTTGAGCATACTATTGAGCTAGAGCAGGGCATTCAGGTCGTCATTTCCTATTCCCATTTGGCATTTTTCCATTTGTTTCGCAGGCTAGAAACTTGAAACTTGAAACTTGTTTCCATCATGGCTATATGGCTAGGGATTTTCCTCATGTTGGTTCCTTTCTTTGTGATAATGGTTTTGGAGAGTAGTAGAAGAAAGAGGCAAATCAGAGAAGAGGAGGATGAAGAGGAGGGTTATGGTGGATTTGAAGAAAATCCTGAAGAGGAGGAGGATTATGTTGAGGAGGAAGTGGGGATGGAGAACATGAGGACACAGATTCCCCAACTAGACAAGACCAAACTCAAACACCTTTGTGGAAATATGTTCAGAGACAGGAAGGAGGGAAAGGTGGTGGAACCATTAAATTTATTTGCCCCCATTGCAATAAACAATACCATGGTTCATACACCCGTGCGAGAAGGCACCTTTGTGGGAAAATGCCAGGGGATGGAACTAAAAATATTGGAATCAAAATTTGTACTAATGTGCCAGCAACACAGAGAGAGAAATATAGGAAGGAAGAGGAGCCTGCCCTACAGAGATCATCTAAAAGATCTAGGGGTTTCATTGATTCTTATTCAGGCCCAACACGTCATGGACAAACAGGTTCAACTTCCACCCATGCCAGTGGTTTTGGAGGTAATGGCACACCTGGATTAAGGCGTAGAACCATATCCGATTTCCTAGACGAAGGGTGTAGGAATGATGTGGATTCAAAAGTTTACCAGTTTCTATATGCATGTGGGGTGCCATTCAATGTTCTTCTCTCACCTTATTGGCATGACATGGTTTCTGCCATTAATGATGCCCCCAAAGATACAAAAGCCCTAGGTATGACAAGGCCAGAACCGTGGGTCTTGATCATGAAAAAGCTAAAATAAACCATTCTTTGGCTAGAATGACAAGTTCGTGGAATGAGCATGCGCTGTCCATTGTCTCTGATGGATGGACCAATGTAAAAGGAAAACCATTGATAAGTGTTTTGGCTGTGTCGGTTAGTGGTGCAATCTTCCTGGCAGCATATGATTATTCAGACAAATTCAAAACCGGCATTAACATTGCAGAACCATTACTTGATATAATTGAAAAGACTAGGCCATATAATGTCATACAGGTCATCACTGATAATGCTGCTAACTGTAAGGCAGCAGGAGCAATTATTGAGGATAAATACCCCAACATTTTTTGGTCTGGGTGTTTGGTTCACACAATGAACCTTTTGATGCATGATATCATCAAAAACAAACAACCTCAATTCAAATGGCTTGGTGATTTGTACAAGAGAGGTAAAAAAATGATTAAATTTATTACAAATCATAGCAATACCCATGGGCTTTTCCGTACTCACTCCAAATTGGAGTTGTTGAAGATAACAAAAACTAGATTTGCTAGTTATTACCTCACCTTCAAGCGCCTTTTGAAGATAAGAGAGTCATTGGCTGCAATGGTATCAAGCCCACATTGGCAGCTATTAAAGGACAGGGCAGCAACAATAGTTGACAGGCAAGGTTTCGAACATGTGGAGGAGACTGCCCTTGACCCTTTGTTTTGGGCACGTGTGAGGTAAATTTTGAATTTTACCAAGCCCATTTATAACATGATTCGGTTTGCAAATACTGATAAACCAGTGATTGGAGAGGTTTATGAGAGGATGGACAGCGTGTTGGGGCAAATAAAAGATATTGTTAAGGATAATGATCCCAACTTGTATGCTATGATTCATGACTGTGTGTGTGCATGGTCGAATAAACTCAATGTTCCACTACATGCTTTGGCGTATATCTTTACGCCAAAATATTACTCTCCATCTTGGTTGGGCCAACCTGCACCTGGAGGTGGGGTTAGGATGAAACCTCGCACAAATCTAGAGGTACAAGAGGGGTACATGAAGGCATTGGACAAGTTGGTACCCGACAGGGAAGAGTGTGCTAGATTGCGCCTTGAATTAGGAAAATACTTCAGTTGCACTGCTAACTTTGGTTCTTTCCATGCAATGGAAGACAGGGACAGATTTGATGCTCTCACATGGTGGGAAGCATATGGCCGCATGGGACTTTTGCCAAAGTTGGCTAAAAAAGTTCTCTCACAGGTTGTGAACGCTTCTTTTGCAGAGAGGTGTTGGAGCACCTACAGCTTCATACACAATGTGAGAAGAAACAGGCTGAATGAAAACCGAGCTGAAAGCTTGGTTTATGTGCATTACAACTTGAGGTTGTTGAGCCATTACTGTGATCGGGCAAATGAGGTTCAATCATACAGAGTCTGGGACAACAACCCAGAGGATGATAATTTGGAGGACAGCACGTTACATCTGGAAGAATTGGAAGCAGAACTTTTTAGGGATGATGATGAAGCATCAGCAACACTGCCACACACAGGACCAGTCCCACCATCTACTGGTAGCAGTGCGGGCGCAGGTGCCAGTGCCAGTGCCAGTTCTCGATATCACACTATTGTTCCTTTGTAGATCCAGCCTCCACCTTCTAGTCATGGTCGTGGTACTCCTGAGAGTACTAGAAGACCAACATTTCCTCGTGGCTCACAAAAATTAGACATTTCTCGTGGGCGTGGCAAGGGGCCAGCCAGTAGATAAAATAGATGTGTTGTTTACTAGTCTTTTGTAATATTCCTAATTAGCACCGCTAATTGGAATATTTCATTTTTGTATAGTTTTGCCGCCTATAGTTAAATTAATAAATAAAAGTGAGAAAGAGTGGGTCAACTCACTTTAATAAAATAAAGTGCTTCCTAGTAGAGGAACGTTGTAACTTAAAGGGAAAGCCTTGGGGGTCCACACGTTACATGAGAGAGGCCTCATGTAGGCTCTAAAGGCAACTGCGCAGGCATAGGAGGAGCTCAAGAACACAGTTAGGGTTTTGAGGGAGCTAGCACTATAAAAGGTGGGGGTTTCACTCCATTTGGCATTATTGATATGTTGATGATATTGTGAGCTAGACTTCTGTCTACTTGAGCACGCCGGTTGTTTAGTCGGTCTGTAGCACTGTTTAGTGCGAACTGAGTGTCTCCGGTCGGAGATCTCGCCCTTGGCCCCAGGGGACTTCGAGTGCCTGCTCGAGCAAGGTATTCCTTCAGTTTCAGCAGTTGATTTGCAAGAGATTTTGGTGGACGTTTTGCAGAGAAGCTGGGTCTCATAGAGTGACTGCGCAGTCCAGGAGGGAGGATGCAGTTGGTGTTAGTGCAGCTCTGTTGTGGGGGATTTTCGTGGAGTCCTCAGCGTATTTCAGCTTGGAGGGATTGTCTATTCACTTGGAGAGTTTTGCAGAGGGATTTGTGGCCCTTTTCCGGCATTCTTCTTGAGCCTCTGCGCTGTGCTTGGGAGAGACAGCGTTTTCTTGAGGAGGGCTTCAGTGGTGGTTTTTCGGAGGTGGTGCATTTGCTTCATGGTTTCTGGGTTTTGTCGGGAGCAGTGAGTACAGGCAGCCTACCGATTTTTAGCTCATTCCGGTGAGGGGATCAGCCCCTAGTTCCAGTACATTGCAGCAGCAGCTTTCTACGGCAGATTTCCCCAGCAACTAGGACGCAGTCACTATTGTAGCCATTTCCTATTCTGAGAGGGTTCTTCACTTGCCTTGTGTAAGGATAGGTGCACTTATTCTGATTATCTCTTGTACCCATATATGTATTCTCAGATTAATAAAATGGCTTAGCGTTCTGGTATTTTATGTGTACTTGCTCCATATTCTAGTTCCGACATTTTGTTCTATATAGTTGCATGTTTGTATTTCTGTGTATTACTGTCTATTTCCCGTTGGGGATATTACAGTGGTATCAGAGCATAGTTCTGGCTCAGCCTGTGGAGCTAGCAGTCTATGACGCCCGGGGATAAACCCTACATCGGTTATAGGAGAAGGAGATACAGAGACGTTGAGAGTAGGTGGGAGAACCCCTACGGAGAGGGGGAGCCTGTGACGAATTCCGATCAGGAGCCGCCTGAGACAGATTCAGAGCAGGAGCAGCCTGTGGGGTACGCAGAACAGAGGGGTCCTATGGCAGACGAGGAGGACTCGAGGAGATTTAGAGAGGCACTCCTCCAACACATGCAGGAGGTGACACAGAGACTCACGGCATTAGAGGTCAAGCAGCGGGAACCCCCCAGGGGTTTTAAAATCGGTGAGGGGTCGGGTATGTCCCACCATGTGCCGGTGCATGATGCTATCCCCATCATGGCATCGCATGCACCCACGCGATCCACTATGCCCACATTCTTAGTAGAGGACACAGGGGCAGGAGCACAGAGGGGAGCACAGAGGGATATTCCAGCACCCACGCGATCCACCATGCCTACCTTCCTAGCAGAGGACGCAGGGGCAGCAGCACAGCGAGAGCCGGAGCCGGGCCACATGGGTGACTATTTTGCGGAGTACCGGGCATACGGGCCGGAGTTCATGGAGGCTCTCTCGTTCAGAGACTTTGTCCAGCTCCAGCGGGACAGTAGACCCCGCGAGCATCATCGGGGGCACCGGCATCACCATGACGGAGACTACCACCGCACAGCTAGCAGATTTCATTTGCCCACGTTTGATGGTTCATCAAACAGTTCGGCAAAGTCTTGGGTGGAGAAGTTGGATATCTATTTCCAGCTTAACCAGATGTCGCAGTCAGAGGCCATTAAGGTGGCAACATTACATCTGGATGGTGAGGCCCAGGACTGGTGGTTTCATGGGATGACGACACTCGGGCATTCTACGGTGACGACCTATGCCGAGTTTACCCGAAGGGTGATAGAGCGTTTCGACAGGAGGGATCTGGAGCAGCACTTTGTTGAGCTGACGAAGCTCAAACAGACTGGGAGCCCAGAGACTTACATTTCAGATTTCTTGAGGGTTTCGGTGATGGTGCCTGATCTATCCGCGGCTCGGATGGTTTACATGTTTGTGGAGGGGTTGACAGAGCCACTACGTGGCCTAGTCCGGTCGACTAGACCAGCTACACTTCAGGATGCCATCAGCAGGACTCGGGATTTACAGGATGTCTTACCCAGGACTCGGACACCTTACCCCCAGAGACAGGCCTTCCAGCCTAAGGGGAAGGACACAAGGATTCCGCCTCCCAAGGCGAATCCTGGGCGAGGGTAGTTTGATGATGAGGCCAGGAGAGAGCTAAGGAGGAAGCGGTTGTGCTTCACTTGCCAGGAGCCATGGGCACCAGGACATAGGTGTGCTGCAGGGAAAGCACATTTCATTGAGGTCTTCTCCGAGAGCAGCGGGGAAGAGGATGAGGGGGATGACGTGGAGGCAGGAGATTGTTATGCAGCGCAGTGTACCTTACCACCTCCACCACCCGCAGCAGGTGGGCCATCATTTGCACCTACTGGAGGAGCTCTAGCCGCATCGCGGGGAGTTCCCAAGTACTTGACACTGCGCGTACGGGGGACAGTACGCGGATAGCGGGTCTCAGTCTTGGTTGATAGTGGGGCCACCCACAACTTTATTGATGCACAGATGGTTGAGAGGAGAGGCATACAGACTGAGGGTTTTGATGGATTTTCCGTCTTGGTCCCAGGAGATCAGACTATGGCATGTGCTCGGTATGTCCCAGAGTTGTCGGTGACGATGGGCACTTATACATTGACAGATCATTTCTTTGTGGTGGATATTCCGGACACCAACCTGATATTGGGTGTTCAGTGGCTCATTACTCTGGGAAGGTCATGACAGATTGGAAGGCCCTAGAGATGGAGTGGGATGATCCCAAGACAGGGAGGCATGAGAAGATATGGGGACAGCACACATACCCGCCTCAGACAGTGTCGGCACATAGGATGGAGGCAACCTTCCGCAAGGGAGACATAGAGTGGGCCGTAGAGTTGCGAGCTTCGGAGGCAGTAGATACAGGTCAGGCAGTGCATCCTGAGATACAGACTATCCTTGACAGGTATGCCGTAGTATTCGGGGATATTCCACCAGGGCAGCCACCGGATCGGGGGTTTGAGCATACTATTGAGCTTGAGCAGGGTATACAGGCAGTGATCACCACACGTATAGGCATCCCAAGGCCTATCGGGATGAGATTGAGCGTGCTATTCAGGAGTTGCTGGCCCTTGGTCACATTCGGCCAAGCACGAGTCCTTTTGCTTCTTCCGTGGTGTTGGTGAAGAAGAAGGACGGCACATTGCGAATGTGCATTGACTACAGGGCTCTGAATAAGAAGACCCTGAAGAACAGGTACCCCATCCCCAGGATCGATGAGCTGATGGACGAGTTGAGAGGAGCACGATTCTTCTCAAAGATTGACTTGAGATCCGGGTACCATCAGATACGCGTGAGGGAACGGGACATTCCCAAGACCGCCTTCAGGTGTCATTATGGGCACTTCGAGTTCCTGGTCATGCCTTTTGGGCTGACCAATGCACCCGCTACCTTTCAGTCGTGCATGAACCACATTTTCAGGGGTCATCTGAGGAAGTTTGTGCTGGTCTTCTTCGATGACATACTTATATATAGCAGGACTTGGGAGGAGCATCTCCAACACATTGAGATAGTTTTGCGCATCTTGGAGGAGCAGCAGTTCTATGCCAAGCTCTCCAAGTGTGAGTTCGGCTTGACGGAGATGTTGTACTTGGGGCACATTATAGGAGTGGACGGGGTGAGAGTCCACGAGGAGAAGATCAGGGCCATCAGAGATTGGCCAGAGCCGAGGAATGTGACTGAGCTTCGGGGATTTATTGGCATTTGCACATACTACAGGAAGTTCGTCAAGGGCTTCTCACAGCTTGCTGCACCCCTCATAGATTTGACGAGGAAGGGGGCATTCAGTTGGTCGGACACAGCACAGCGAGCTTTTGATAAGCTCAAGGAAGTGATGAGCAGCTGCCCCGTGCTGGCATTGCCAGATTTCACACAGCCATTTGTCCTCGAGTGTGATGCATCAGGAGAGGGGATTGGTGCAGTTTTGATGCAGGGCGGTCACCCGATAGCTTTTGAGAGCCGGAAGCTCCTTCCGCATGAGAGGTTGTATTCCATATACGACAAAGAGATGTTGGCCATCATGCATGCATTGGCCAAATACCGGCAGTATTTAGTGGGCAGCAGATTCAGGGTGAGATCAGATCACAACAGCCTCAGGTACTTTCTGGAGCAGAAGCAGTTGCAGGAGAGGCAGCAGAAGTGGATCGGTAAGATCCAAGCCTATGACTTTGACATAGAGTACGTCAAAGGCAAGAATAACGTGGTAGCTGATGCCCTTTCCCGTAGACCGGCCACGTTATCTCTTATGAGCTTGGACGCTGATTGGAGGGCTCGACTGTTGGTAGAGTACTCCAAGGACAGGTTTGCGTGTGAGGTGTTGGATGGGCAGGTAGCAGATGACAGGTACAGGGTGGTTGACGAGATCATCTATTACAGGGACAGGATCTTCTTGACTGAGGGATCTCAGCTCAAGAAGAAGATACTCTAGGCTTCACACGATTCTCCATTGGCGGGCCATCAGGGGTTCACCAAGACTTACAGGGCTATCAGGGAGAGGTTCTCATGGAAGGGCCTCAAGGAGGACGTACTCCGGCATGTCAGGGAGTGCGATGTTTGCCAGAGAAACAAGGGAGAGATGAGCCATCCTGCAGGGTTGTTGCAGCCTCTTCCCATTCCAGAGGGGAAATGGGAGAGCATATCGATGGACTTCATCACATGGTTGCCCATGGTGCAGGGCAAGGACTGCATCTTTGTCGTCGTTGACCGACTGACGAAGTATGCTCATTTTTTTGCCATATCCGCACACCACACAGCAGCGCAGGTGGCTGAGCTGTTCTTCAGGGAGGTTTTCAGGTTACATGGTCTACCCAAGACCATTGTCAGCGACAGGGACAGCCGCTTCATGGGTGGATTCTGGCAGGAGCTCTTCCGGCTAGTGGGGACGGAGTTGACACCGAGCACTAGTTATCACCCCCAGACGGACGGACAGACAGAGATAGTTAACAAGTGGCTGGAGGGCTACTTGCGTAACTATGTCAGTGGGCAGCAGAGGGCATGGCTAGAGTGGCTGCATTTGGGAGAGTACTGCTACAACATGACGCATCACATGTCCATTGGTATGTCACCTTTCTATGCTTTATATGGATATCATCCCTTATCTTTTGTGGACATGATGTTTGGTGCTAGTAGGGCTCCGAGAGCCAAGATATGGATCCAAGAGAGCCAAGATATCCTCCGAGCTCTCAAGGATAACATAGCCACAGCACAGAATCAGCAGAAGTTGTATGCTGATAAGGGTCGGGTGGAGAGACACTTTGAGGTAAGAGACTTGGTCTACCTGCGACTACAGCCATACCGACAGTCTTTGCTTAAGCAGAACGGGGCTGAGAAGCTTAAGCCCCGCTTTTATGGGCCATACAGGGTGATACGCAGGATTGGGCAGGTTGCATATGAGTTGGAGCTGCCCCAAGGCAACAAGATCCATAACATTTTTCATGTATCATGCCTGAAAAAGGCATTGGGCCAGCAGGTGACAGTCACAGATGAGCCACCACCCATGGATGATGAGGGGCATCTGGTGTTGCAGCCGGAGGATATTATTGACACTAGGGAGAGGCAGCTACGGAGCAGGACGATCCGGGAGTTCTTGGTGAGGTGGAAGAACTTGTCGGATGAGGATGCCACTTGGGAGGATGAGAAGATTTTGCAGCACCCATCACTTCAGTTGCTTGAGGACAAGCAACGTTTTGCCGGGGGAGACTGTAATATTCCTAATTAGCACCGCTAATTGGAATATTTCATTTTTGTATAGTTTTTCCGCCTATAGTTAAATTAATAAATAAAAGTGAGAAAGAGGGGGTCAACTCACTTTAATAAAATAAAGTGCTTCCTAGTAGATGAACGTTGTAACTTAAAGGGAAAGCCTTGGGGGTCCACACGTTACATGAGAGAGGCCTCACGTAGGGTCTAAAGGCAACTGCGCAGGCATAAGAGGAGCTCAAGGATGCAGTTAGGGTTTTGAGGGAGCTAGCACTATAAAAGGTGGGGGTTTCACTCCATTTGGCATTATTGATATGTTGATGATATTGTGAGCTAGACTTCTGTCTACTTGAGCACGCCGGTTGTTTAGTCGGTCTGCAGCACTGTTTAGTGCGAACTGAGTGTCTCCGATCGGAGATCTCGCCCTTGGCCCCAGGGGACTTCGAGTGCCTGCTTGGGCAAGGTATTCCTTCAATTTCAGCAGTTGATTTGCAGGAGATTTTGGTGGACGTTTTGCAGAGGAGCTGGGTCTCATAGAGTGACTGCGCAGTCCAGGAGGGAGGACGCAGTTGGTGTTGGTGCAGCTCGGTTGTGGGGATTTTCGTGGAGTCCTCAGCGTATTTTCAGCTTGGAGGGATTGACTATTTAGTTGGAGAGTTTTGCAGAGGGATTTGTGGCCCTTTTCCAGCATTCTTCTTGAGCCTCTGCGCTGTGCTGGGAGAGACAACGTTTTCTTTGAGGAGGGCTTCAGTGGTGGTTTTTCGGAGGTGGTGTATTTGCTTCATGGTTTATGGGTTTTGTCCGGAGCAGTGAGTACAGGCAGCCTTCCGATTTTCAGCTCATTCCGGTGAGGGGATCAGCCCCTAGTTCCAGTACATTGCAGCAGCAACTTTCTACGGCAGATTTCTCCAGCAGCTAGGACGCAGTCTCTATTGTAGCCATTTCCTATTCTGAGAGGGTTCTTCACTTGCCTTGTGCAAGGATAGGTGCACTTATTCTGATTTTCTCTTGTACCCATATATGTATTCTCAGATTAATAAAATGGCTTAGCGTTCTGGTATTTTATGTGTACTTGCTCTATATTCTAGTTCCGGCATTTTTCCTATATAGTTGCATGTTTGTATTTCTGTGTATTACTGTCTATTTCCCGTTGGGGATATTACATCTTTTCTATTTGTTGTTGACAGTTGAACAGTTGAAACTTGACTCTTTCATATATTTAATGACAATTTAAGTTTGAAGTTTGAATTTGAAAGGTGAAACTTTGAAGTTGGCATTTATAAGTTTACTGTGTACAAGTCATTATGAATAATGAATATGATGCTTCATGAAAGTTATATGGTGATCAATGAATCAATGATGATAAATGTTATATAATATCAATGATGATAAATGTTATATATTGAATTTTGAAATCAATGAATCAATGATGATAAATGATATATATCAATGATGATAAATGTTATATATCAATGATGATAAATATATATTGAATTTTGAAATCAATGAATCAATGATGATAAATGTTAGATATTGAAATTTGAAATCAATGATGATAAATGTATATTGAAGTTTGAAATCAATGAATCAATGATGATAAATGTTAGATATTGAAATTTGAAATCAATGATGATAAATGTTATATATCAATGATGATAAATGTTATATATTGAATTTTGAAAGCTTGAAACCTTCAGATTGATGATTCGCGAGACTCAAGAGTCAATATGTTGTATGCTTCCAACTTGTGGGCGTGGTTGATGAATATTATAACTTCTAAATGATTGATGTTATATGATTCAATCTATGTTTTTATGTTTTTTATGTCTAATTCATCATTCTACATGTTTTTGTTGACATATATGCATCAAAATATTAAAAAAATAAAAAATAATATATATATATATATATAAACGCTCTCAGAAATGCTCCGGACTGGAAGCTTCTAAAAATGGCGCTCCCGCTCCGCGTTTTCGCTCCCACTCCCAAGTAACCTTGCTTTTGAGGTCTCGCTATATCCTACGAGATACCCATTTTTTGCAATATAAAGTTTACTTCTCTTCTCGTCTGGTACGTGGCAATATGCCAGACTTCTGAATATTCGGAGATGTCCTACTTCTGGTTTCTTTCTTGTGAAAACTCCTTCAGGTGTTTTCTTCCCCAATGCTCTGTGAGGAGTTCTATTCTTGATATACACAGCTATGTTACATGCCTCTGCCCATAAGAATCTAGGTAGGTCTAGGTCATATAACATGACTTTTGTGCCCCAACAATAGTTTTGTTATTCTGCTTTGCTACACCATTCTGCTGTGGATTGTATGGAGTTGTCCACTCTCTCTTGATGCCCTCCTTTGCACAAAATCTGTGAAGTCTTTGTCTGTATATTTTCCACTGTTATCTGAGCACAACGCCTTTATTTCTTTCCTTGTCATGTTCTCCACAAGAGATTTAAACTCTCTGAACCGATCAAAGACCTCATCCTGGGTGTTTAGGAAGTAAATCTCTAGGTTTTCCTAGAGTAATCATCAATGAAGGTGACAAAGTATTCGCCACTGCTGAGAGCTCTAGTGGAAATTGGGCCACAAATGTCTGAGTGTATCAATCCTCATATGCCTTCTGCTTGGTTATCACTTCTGGGAAAAGTTGGCTTAGCGTACTTCCCTAGTACGCATCCTCTGCATACGTCATCATGCTCCGTACTGAGGACTGGTACTCCAGTAACAGTCTCTTTGAGCATCCTCAGTGCTCCATGGTCCAGATGCCCCATTCTCCTATCCCATAGTTCATTCAAGTTTATCTCGCCATCAGGATTGTTGCTTATTAGTGCCATTGGAGACTCTAGCTGCAATCTGTATAGTTTATTGCTTCGAGTTCCAATTTGCCTCTTCTTCTTCCAGCTCGGATGCTTGACATATGCCTTCTTTCCAATGAAGTATACATCGTATCCTTTGTCCTATAACTGGGACACTGAAATAAAATTCATCCCTAGCCCTGGCACATGCAACACATTAGTGGCTCTGATGCTGGTTCCTTCTTCCATCTGAAACACTATGGTGCCTCTCCCTGATGGAGTGCATTTTTTTCTATTCCCCGTAGTGATCTGGAAGTCCATCTGCTCTTCTTGATAGCTCGAGAAATATTCTCGTACTCCAGTCATGTGAGTTGAAGCCCCACTATCAATGTACCAAACATCTGCAGATGTTGTACTTGACAAACATGCAAAATCTTCTTCTAATCTAGAAGACAATTCAGAAACATTAAATTTTCCATACTTATCTGTGTTATTTTTCCTTCGATTTCGGGCCTTTTTGCAATCTAGAAAAAACTGCGTCCCCCTGAAAACTGCTCCACGCTAAATCTATTCCGCAACTCCCTCTGTCACTCGCAAATTTTGATTCGAAAATCTTTCTCTCTGTTGACTCACTCAAAGAGAGATTTTCCACGAAAATTTGTCCTCTCGGATTGGACTGTGCAATTCGTTAGGGAATCTGATTTACTGCCTACGCATTCTCCTCCCTCTCTTGTTTAGTACTGGCTCTTTTGGATCTGTTTTCTTTGCTCTGATACCATGTGAAAATTTTGCTATTCTGAATCCTACTACAATAGTTGATTAAATTTCTTCTATTTGTCTAACGGAACAAATTATTTAACATATGCTACGATAAATATCAAAATAAAATACACTGCAGTCTTCACAATAAACAAATGCAAGGGAAAGTACTGGCACAAGTATGCACACATTAACACTGTTCTTTTGGACAATTGTCCTCGGAAAAACCCAATGTGGGAAAATCAGTGCAACATGTGAGGGTTTGTATATTATGCAACAATTTTCTAAGTACAAATTTATGATTGTCAAATCTAACAAATCATATAGAGAAATCTGACAAACAAAGTCTCGTGAGACAAATTTCACTCTGCCATGGGAATCTGGCGCTGACCTACACCTGAAACGAGTTGCTTTGTGCTGCCTCTGTGTCACCCACGCAGTCTCTTTGTCACAACTGAAGCTGATATCTGTCTTTGCGCTGGATCTCTATGCTAGTTGGAAAATGGAATCTTCTGCCCTCTGAAACACCGTCTGGGAACTAGCACTGACCCTCTGTTGTCTCCTCAACAGAAAATGGAACTCCCTCTGTAGCTCTGCACAGTCCCAGTGTAGCCTTTGCGCAACTGTATGTGGCTTCTGCTCCCTCCTCTCTATGCACTCTCCAGATCCGGAATTCTTCCTTCTGGAAATTATCCTTGCCCCTCTCTGTGAGAATCCTCTCAATCGATCTTCTCCCTGAGCACTGCTCACTAAATAATTTCGATCTTTGGACTCTTTCTCCGTGTCAATGTATTTTCCAAATGACCCTTCAAGTCCTTCTTATAATCTTCTCGTTTAAACCTCAACGGCCGAGATTAAATCTCTAATCAACAGCTAAAATTAAATTTTGACTTGATCTTCGCTTTTTCTAGAACATTCACACTATGTTTTATTAATACCCATTAATTATTTTATTTTCCTAAGTTTAGACTTGGGGTCCCTTTAAAAATAATTAATTATTTTAATAAAACTCATTTTGAGTGAAATTTTCACAAACAGTTTATGGGTTCTCTGGAATACATGTGTCTAAGTCTCCCTGCCAAATTTGAGACTTAGAGCACATCTGATGCTACCCAAATCAACAATCTCAAACTTCAGAACACACAAATGAGGTGTGGGACTAGTCTTATCTAATTTTCTTTATAACATGTAGTTTGAAACCCTCCCCTAAAAATAATGATTTGACTTGTCATCCATGAACTGGAGACTAAGTCAGTATGATAATTAGCTTTACATTGCTCGGGACCCTCACAAAAGTGATAAAATCCTACAAATGGAGTGGCAACATCAAAAAAAGCTCCAATAAAACCTCAAATAATATTTATTAACCTTCACAAGATGTCCCAAATGAAGGTCCATGCCCATAATACAAGTCGAGGCACATTTGTGAAGCATGGGAATGACTTTCCAAGTTCAAAAATGGGTCACAAAACCCCCCAAAAGCAAAGTGACGTCAAACATAGAAGGAGGATGACTTGGCTTGAGTGTGCTGCATTCCCTCAAAAGATGGCTTGAATTGACTTGGAGCAAAATTAGGAGGCTCAATGACTTTCTTTTCTTGTTCAACATTTGCTTGGGATGGACTTTATTTCCTTCACTTGTTCCAAACTTTGTTTGGTTTTTTTATTTAAGGCTTGGCTTTGCTTGATTTTATCTTTTAGCTTGGTAACTCGGATCATTTAATTATTCCTAACAGCAAAATTGACCTTTCCAGTGATCTAGTAGAGCACACGTGTAGGTTCTCCTCTTAATTAAATAAGACAATTGCTAGATCTCCAATGCCTTGCACAATTTGAGGAATTGGGCACATGGGTTTTTTTCTAGAGAATTTTTTTATGTGACTTTTGACATAAGATTTGCCTCATTCTGCTAAGTCTGGACCTCAGTTTTAGCAAATTAACCCACCCTTACCACAAAAGAGAGGATGGCCAACTTTGACAAGGATTATCTCCTTGATTCCTTCACATTTTGAAAACTTTTCCAAATGGCATGTCTACACATTATGCTGAGAAATCTAAGCCTTTGTTGACCTTTGACCACTGGGATTTTGTGAATTGGGATCCATGAAGTACCTTGGAAAATGTGAAATGTTGTGAATTGTGAGACTATCATGTTGAGAACTGAAAATTGCAATGATATACCAAGGCCAAAGAATGCATACAGACTATGACACATGGCCATGTGGATACCACGTAGTTGTGTTCAAGACATGAGCTAAATTTGCCCTACAAAGTGCAATCACCCCTGGCTCCTCCAAACCGTGCCCAGGTAGTTCCATCATATGCCCTCCAATTCTATGCAATAGGAAAGGACTTAAGAGTGGAGTCTAAGTGTATAAGGCATAGCCGGCTGACCACAATAGACCTAGGATACCACAATACATAACATCACATGACCCATAGGGCTTTGACTTTCATTCTTTGGGCTTGCAATGGTGCTGCAAAATGAAAAAATGTATATAGGTAATTCTTGTTGAAATGAGGGGCAACATTTGGCAAGTCTCCTTTGGCATGTGATGTTCAATATTTATGCATCAAAATATATTAAATTATATACTATATAAAAGATGCTCCTATAAGCTTTTGAAAATTGGCACATGCCACTTCCGATCCCAACAGCCTTGATTCCTAAGTTTGAATTGATCTAGTTGTTCCAAAATTTTGTTTTTGTGATATTCAGAAATATTAATACATTAGATCTATATCATTTTTTTGTTTCTTGGAGTTTTGGAAATGTTATTTTCCAAAGGTGCTTTTTTTTAAATTCATACAATTTTCTTCTTTCTAGGTGACAATAATAAACGGAAAATAGATTTCTTGCATGTATGTTTGTATGTGTCTAGATACTAAGAAAATCAGAAATTTTCTTTAACCCTCAGGTAGTTAGTTTTCAAGATCCCCAATTTCAAATCTACTGTTTTTTTTAATGTGCTAAAATGATTTTAAATGAGGAATAGTTTTCAGTTCTTGGTGATATAAATGGTTATTTTCTTGAATGTTGTTCAATCAGAACTTTTCTTGAATAATAAATTCAATTTTAGGGCTAGATTTAGCTTAATGAGTTCCTTATAAATTTATAATGTATCAATCAGGAGTGATTATGAAGAACTTCTAAGAAATATTACCAAGTATCTTTGTCAACATTTCACTGAGAGAACAGACACCTACATGGCATCTTCTATCCAGGTTCTTATGATTTCTTACCTATCAACTCTTTATTTGTTAACTCTAGTGATAATATTTATTAAGTATCATTCTTTTTTTGCGAGTTTCGACGATTAATTTGAAGTCTTGACCATATTACAGGCATTTGAGGCTACCTGGGCAGTAATTCAAGCAAATGCAGCTTATTTTGCTGGGTGCATGTTGTCTCAATTAAGTGATCGTCGCTTACTAGCTCCATATCTTAGACAGGTTTGTATTATTCATAATGAAATGTTGGTGAAATTTTCTCCTGGTTACAACCATTTGCTTTCGTTTTTGAATAATCATTTAAGTTGCCCATTTCTGAATTTTCTTTAATAAATGAGAATATGTTAATACTTAGATATGTCAATCTTATGTTATAAATTCTTCCAGGTTAATCATGTAAAATGTTTTCATGCTTTGTGGAAATTAGTTATATTCTAAAATTAACTTCATTTAGTAAGCTTAATTGTTCCTTGACTTATTTTCCCATTTAGGATGGAATAGTTAATGAGGCCAGCATACTTTAAATATCCTTGATTATTGAGAAAGCATTGTTGTTTCCTAAAATTTACACCTAAATGTGGGAAAAGTTTCCAACCCCACAAGGGATAACCTTGTGGCGCAACGCTCATAACAGGGGCTGTCACCTATTCTCTACTCACTCTGTTTAAGCTCTCTCCTAGACAAGCTAAAGGGGGTAGTCCCTAAAAGGATGAAACCTAAGAAAGACTTGTTGAAACAAGAAGTTCTAGGAGATCTAACGCAAGGCAATTACCTCTCGAGACAGCTTGATTTTAGGATAATTTAGCAAGTACATTAATTGTTGAGCAATGTGAATGATAGATTCGATTAATGCGACATTAAGTGAGATAGAGAATAGGGAGACCAGTGCCCTTAATAACAATGCTCAAAATATGAATTAAAGAGTACTTGCAAAGGAATGATATTAGGCTACAAGATTGCCAATGCTGCAAGGAAATGTTAGTATAGGAATTCTGTTAATTTTTCATAGGGCTACATTGATCTTTGCTTTGATGGTTGCATTTCTTCATTAACACATTAAGTTCACCCCATATCATTATATCATTATTCAGATTTACACTATTAACCATCAACATATGCAACTATGTAGAAAGAACAATAACATCATCATCATCATCTATGCAGCAAAACATAAAGAAACAAATGGAAGAAAAGCATGCACACATAGAGACACCAGGATTGGTCCAAGACTAGGGCAAAACCCACTATGGGGAAAATCCTTGCAAATTCTTCTTCTTAGATCATAATCAAATGATTTAGAAAACAAGAATACAATGATCCATTGATCCATATCTTCATAATGCAGTAAAACAAATAGCACATGCATAATATAACCTTAAACATACTTCTGCTAAAGGATCTTGATTCTGAGAATTGTAATGCACTGTCACTGCCTTTAGCATACTGTTGAACATTGTTGTCACTGAGCGGAAACTTTGGAGAACTATAAGTTCAACTTTGAGGGCCCGGTCCGCCTTCTGAGGCCCTAGCCACACCCATAACACTTTGTGCCTACGACTATGGGTCTCTGGCCACTACCACAGCACTATGTGCTTGCGGCAATGGGTCCTTGGCCACTACCATAGCACTTTGTGCCTGCGGCTATGGGTGAGCGTGTTGATTTTTGGTAGCATCAAAAGTGCTCTAAGTCAAAATTTGTGGAGAGGCTTAAGCACATGTATTCCAAATAACTCAGAAATTGGTTGTGAAAATTCCACTCATAATGTGTTTTATTAAAATAATAAATTATTTTAATGTGACCCTTTTAAACTTAGGAAAATTAAATAATTAAAGGGCATTAATAAAACAGAGTGTGATTACCAGGAGATTATTAAAGCAGAAGTTTTGTTATATAGCAGTCCTTGAAGAACCAGTTCAGAAGAGTACCATGACAGAATGCGTAGGAGATTATGACTTCAAGAATGCTCACCTCGTGATGGTTTCACAATGTTTTCAACCAAGGGATGACTTCAATGGTTCTTCAAGGACTGCTATATAACAAAACTTCTGCTTTAATAATCTCCCTTGATCTCAAAAATACTGTCCTCAATAAGTTGCTCTTCAAGACCTGCTTCAAGAACTCTTCAAAACAATGTCTGCTGTACTGCTCTCAAACAATGCTCAAATCAGCTATACCAAGATTAGCCTTCAAAGCAAGTTTTCACAAGTTCAAAAATAATCCTTCAATTTGTCATAATGAAAATGTTTCAAAGTAGCTGTCAACCCAAGTTTGCTCCTAGCTGCTTCTACGACAGTTCCAAGATGTCCACACCATACTGCTCTAAGGCTTATAGTGTTTGTCCAAAAAATGCCTTCAAGAATGCTCTAACAACCTGCTACAATAAGCCTTCAAAATATGCTTCAAGAGGTCACCAACTATGCTGCTCCTTTCCAAACAAGTTTTTAAAGTCTCTGACTTTAATACTCAAATCTCAATCAGGTTTCTAACAAGACTAAGTCTGCTACAGCAACAAATTCCAACAACTGCTACAAGAAATTTTCAAGGCTGCTCCTTAAGTTTGCTCTCAAAGGTATCAGCAGGCTGCTCCAAAAAGTCTCCAATAGTCTGCCCTCAAAGGATGCTCAATTACCAACTACAGTTTTCAACAAAATATGATCAATCTGCAAGGTTGAACTTCAAAGGCACAAGTCTGAATTTCTCACAGATCTAAACTGCTAATATTTTCCACAAATATGCAAAAGAGGGTCTCCACAAAAGAGAGTCTACACAGTTCTGAAGTATATTCTTATTCACCACAGGTCTGCAATCAAACTCACTGTTTTTTTTTAAGACTTAATGCTGATCCAAAACACTGAGCTCCCTTATGTCCACTTGTTTGAGGACTGTAACTATATATTGTTCTTGAGCTGGAAGAATAGAGAAATCTTTGCCCCAAACTGTATTTTTTAGTCCTCCTCAACCTCTGTCCTACTCCTGTGATTTCTCTCTGAAATGATCACCGAATTTTTTATGGTGAAATGAATTGTTGGACGTCAATTTATACTAGATTTCGACCTTTAATAAAGAGATACGTCTCTTGGAGGGAGGCTGACATGAATGTCTGAGTGTAGGTTGGCTAACCTTAAAAAATTATTATTTTTAAACTTAAAAAATCATTTTCTCACAAACCGCTGGGAGTTTCAAGGCAAGTAAAGGCTCGTTAGAAAGGGAAAAATATACTCTACAAGATGGTATAGGATCCATTTTGAAAGGTTGCCTCTAAGGTGGTGAAAATCATTTTTATTTGCGACTGCCCTTGAATTATTTAGTGCAGAAAATGATTAGGACAGTATGGCTTCTTTGTTTGGTTCTCCATTGTTTGTCTTCTTCATTATTTGGCTTCTTCATCATCATCGGAACATGTAGGACATCCACGTCATCATGATAATTTCCAGCAATGAGTGCATCACCCATGTCATCACATAATGGCTTAGTGGTGCAGTGATATGTTATAGTGCATTATTATTAGGAGAACTCCAAAATAGTCTTCCAACCCTCAAATGATCTCCAACCATGATCATCATATGTCATCATCAAGTATCAAAGTGTATAACATCATCACATGACATCAAGGGTTAAGATATAGATCATCAAGTGCATGCAACATTAGATCAAGGACTTCTTAGGGCTTTTTTCATTAATGGTTTGACTTCTTCGTGATTTGACATCTTCATTGATGGCATGACATCATCATCTTGAACCAGACATCTCAAGAAAATTGACATCTCAGTTCATGCCATATTGACATCAATGACAACTTTGACCAACAGTCTCCCCCTTTTTCATTGATGGCAATATTCTTGCCCTTCCAACATTCTCTCCCACTTTGACATCAATGGCAACAGGGTGCCCAAGTACTCCCCCTATCAAGTTGATTCTCTTCATCATATTTTTTTCATCAATAATAATTCTTCCTAAGTATGTTGCTCCCGCTATCATGGTACTCTTCTATGCTGGAATCACTTAGATCGAATTCTCCTTAGGGCATTACCAGGCGATTATTAAAGCAGAAGTTTTGTTATATAGCAGTCCTTGAAGAACCATTGAAGTCATCCCTTGGTTGAAAACATTATGAAGCATTTAGAGGAACCGTTGTGAAGACACCTTGAGGCATCCTAGAAGAAGTATCTTGGAGCTTTGAAGAACTGTTGTGCAAGTCTAAAAGAAACATTTGAGCATTGCTGAAGATGCCCTTGGAGAGTTCTTGGGGCAAAATATTGAAGACACTTTGAAGGATTCTTGAAGACATTATTGGAAACCATGATGTGTTGCTGAAACCATCATGAGGTGACCTTGAAGATTTTGTTTGGGTGAAATGAAGAGTTGTGGAGACACCTTCATGATAAGACAAGGTTGTCATTGATGAAGTAACAAGACTAAGTGAGGGGATAGCTGAAGATTGTCAGGGCTCGTTGAAGAAGACAGTGGGAGCCGTGACGTATAACCAAATATATCTTGACGAAATGAAGCAGGAGGTTGGAGCCTCATAGAGACAAGTTTGGTGCCTTGGAAGATAGGGTTGGAGCCCTAGAGGATTGGAGTCCTCAAGAAACCAGGTTGGAGCCTGTACTAGAGATAGGGTTGGAGCCCTAGAGGTTGGTGCCTCAAATTGACAAGGTTGGAGCCTTGGAAAGACCAAGTCAGTGCTTGGCACAATACAGGTTGGAGCCTGGAAGATTGGAGTCTTCATCTAGGGTTGGAACCCTATATCATTATTGTACTTTACTTATTGTAAAGAAGAAATTAATAAAAGTATCTATTCCATCATTGTTCATTTTGTGTTCTAAATATAAGTGATCTAACTGGTAAAATTAACAATTGAAAAGAAATACTGATTCACCCCCCTCTCAGTATTCCCAACAAAGGGGCAGGGATAGATTCTGGAGAGAGATTTTCTCAACCGGAGAATCATCGCCAGAGAGAGGCAGAGAGTGATCCATCGGCTCGCAAGCAGAGGCTGACACATGGCCACACAGAGACAGCGCAGAGTGTGAGAAAGAGTGAGATTTTGCAGAAGAATCAGTTTCAAAAGCCGAGAACCGAGGTGTGAGACCGGGAGGCTGAGAGCAGTGATTCCGAGCTGCAAATCGATCACCTAGCTGGGTGACGCAGTGCCTAGAGAGGCTGATGCAGGGACTGCGTAGGGACTACGCAGGGCCTGCCAAGGGCACCTCATCTAATGACCGAATTAGCTGGGATTTTTTTTAGTGATTGAGTGAGGTAAAACTCACAATCTTTCTGCTAGTATTTCTCTTTCTATAACTAAATAACCTTTGTGGTATTCAGAATTTGCTATTGCATAATAAAATCAAACCCTCAGATCTGCTGCATCAGTTTTCCCGCATTGGGTTTTTATAGGGACTTTCGTCCAAAACTAATGGTGTCCTATGTGTATATTTTTCTTTGCTTAGTTTCCTTTTTTTAGAATCATAAGTAATTAAGTGTAGGTTGCTTCAGTAATTTGCTTCAATATTTCATGAAGAAATCTAAAATAATTCTGTAATAGGAGAATTAAATGCAGTTGGTAGCAGTAGGATTCTGGAGATCATTTAGATCCAAGTAGAGAAATCAAATGCTTCAATCAACTGTCAGATGCCATGTCAAGTTCAACAACATTTGAATTTTAAATCAGTGTTCAAGGATTTACATTTCCATCACACAAAGACAATTTTCAACAGATTTGTAATATAGGATTTCTTTCCCAAGTTTCAGAAATCGATTCATCATGCCATGATACATTATTTTAAGCTTCAAAATCCATCTCCTTCTTACTTAGTTCGTCAAAGGCTCATCCCCTGTCAAGGGTAGACCATCAGTACGCAAAGCCATAATAAAAAACAAGGCCATGCCTTGGAACTCATCATCCTAACGTCGTCAAATAACTGTCAAATATGGAAAAATTTGAATCAGGGAGCTTGCATCACGCAACGCTCTCTGCAAGCATAATGCCTTACCAAGCCAACATAATCATCCTTACATAAATCAACGTTGTGTCAACGAAGTCAGCTCATCATAGTTTAGAAGCCAAACCAAAACTATTATCAAAGACATTGATATCATAGTATCAATTCTTTCAACCAGGTGACAGCTAGAGCTCATATCAAATCTTGACTTCATTTATTGCCAATCAAACAAGTATGTCATTACAAGCCATTTATGTCACTAGATGCAAATGCTTACACTGTGTATGAGTCATGCAAGTTCCATCTTCATACAGAATCACAATTATCAATACTTCAACCATTATGCTAGGAACAAGGAGGCCAATACAAAACCATTTCCAAATACTCACATAAGTCATTGAAGGTCACTATGCCCACATAGCATTGGCATCAGGGAAAATCAACAATCATCAGATTAAATCATTAGTCATTAGGTCAAGTCCAAATTTGTTATCATAGAGAGATCTATTTGTTAAGATTTTGTGTTTTTGGGGTAGCATCAAGTGTGCTCTAGCTCCCAAATTTTGTGGAGGGACTAGAGTACACTTGATCTACAATACCCAGAAATTGATTTGGGAAATTTCATCTAGTGTAGGAGATATTAAATTAATTAATTATTTTAATGTATTTCCTAAGTTAAAACTTAGGGAACTTAAATAAATAAAGTGAATTTAATTAAACATGTGATGAAATTGTCTTAAGTCACATGGATCAAGATTTCTTTTAATCTTAGCCATTGATTCAATATTTGATCATGGTCGTTGATTTGTCAACAAAAAAAGTATAAAGGAAAGGCTTGGGGTCATTTGTAAAGACACACAGAGGCAGAGCACTGAAGCTAAGCTGAGATTCTAGGGCAGGGTTTGCTAAGAAATCTCAAAAGTGTTTCAGCTACAGAGAGGGGAATTTAGGCCAAGGGGATGATCTGATTCCAAGGTCTAGAATACACAAGAGGCATAGATCAGCTCAAGGATAGCGCAGAAGAGAAGGGAAGTTGTAGCAGCAAGGATAGCACAGTCTCTCTAAGGCAGCGTGATTTTCAGCGGGAAACCCTCAAAGGGTTATGCAGAGACCCAAAGGGGCAACGCAGGGCCTGTGTCACCCAGTCTGGGGTAACGCAGGCCTTTCCAAAGCAGCGCTGAGGGTCAGAGGGGCTTCAGAGGCTGATGCAGAGGCTTCAGGGGCAGCGCTGGGGTTTCTAGGCCCCAATCTTGGTTGAGTTCTATAAATCTCGTTTTAGGGTGTGGATCAGTCATTATTTTGGCCCTAGATTAGCCAGTGAGTTGTAGATCTAGTATTTCTTTGTCAGGTTTTCCAGATTTGGAACCCAGGCTTGTTGCATTCAAAAAATTCTTAATAATAAAACCCGCCAGCAGCTAGAGACTAGTTTTCCCACATTGGGTTTTTTCGAGGACTATTTGTCCAGAAATAACTGTCACTTTGTCAATTTGTGCATGAACTTGTTCTAGATCTGGATTGGTGGAGATCTGATATGTGTTTTGCTTCGATTTTAACTTGAATTTATTCAGTTATTAACGCGTTTAAGTAGGAGGAGCATTACCAAATTAACAGTAATAATTTCTACATAAAGTGTAAAAATTCAAAAATTTCCACATGGTTTCAGAGCAATTGCAGATCTAGGAGGGTCACCAGCAAGAGACTGAAGGTTCTAGCTATAGAAAGCAGCTGGAAAAGCGGCAGAAACGCAGATCTGAAGGGACAATGAAGTTTTCAGAGGCAGATCCACAAAAGGGAAGGGTGACGCAGTTTAATGTTGTCTCTTAGCAAGCCCACGCAATTATTGCGCAGAGGCAGCTCAGAAACAGCGTTGGATCAGTCTGAAGCCAGCCAGTGTGATTTAGATCTGAATCTGTCAGATCCAAAAAAGATTGCAAAAATTCAGAAGGTGCTGGTGGGGTTAATTTTTTGAAGTTTTCAGATCTTTAGCCTTAGCACAAGTGACAAAGAGCAGGAGGAGATTAGCTTCTCAGAGAGTTTCTAGCCAAAGGAAACTTGCAGTTTGATCAGAGGATCAAAGAAGAAGCTGAATCATAGCTGATTTGGTAGATTTCCAAGGAGGGAAATCAGTTGTCAGAGGGAGCAGAAGGTACCTGTTTCACCAAGGGCTTTAGATCCATTTCTCTAGAAAAAGAGAAAAGGAAGTTCCGACATATTCTAAGCAAATGGATCCTCATGGACTGCGTGATCAGGATAGGTTGGATGGCCTCTCAAGCTTTTCAGTTTGGAAGGCAAGGATCCTGATAGTCCTTGAGGCACACAATCTTAAATACCACGCAGAGCAAACTCTGGCCACACCGACAGATCCAAATCTCCTTCGGAAGCATAAGGAGGCTGTTGGGCATGCCAAGCGGCTAATTATGGATGGAATCAAGGACCATATTGTACCACACGTAGCTGAGAAGAAGAAATCTAACGAGATGTGGAAGGCCTTGACCTCCTTGTATGAGGGAAAATTTGTCCAAAGAAGATGATGTTGGACACTCAGATGAGGTCATTCATGATGACCAAGGGAGAAGACATGGAGCATTTTCTCTTCAGATTGCAATCAATCAGAGATCAACTGACTGCAATGGGTGCAACAGTGGATGATGTTGTGATAGTCAGAACTGCCCTCAATGCAATCACAGATGAGTGGGAAACCTTTCTCCAAAGTATCTTGGGCAGAGCGGACCTCCTAGATTGGGACAGCTTGCGGTCAATTTTGCGTCAAGAAGAACTCTGTAGATTCACCAAGAGGCAGCACAGCCCTAGATTGAGCAAAGTGAAGAAGAAAGATGAGGAAGATGCAGCCTTGGCATCGAAGAAGCAAACAAAGAAGAAGAAGGATCTTTCAAAGATCAAGTGCTTCCAGTGTGGTGAAATGGGACATTTTGCCAGCAATTTTCCTGAGAAGAAAAAGGACAAGGAATCATCTTCTTCCAAAGCAGTTGTGGCTGATGATGGTTCAGGAGATGATGCAGCCATGAGTGCTCATGAACCACGGAGGTGGGTTGACATGGATATGTAGAGGAGCTACATAGAAGAAGGTGGGATCCTTGAGCAGCTCATCTCTTGGATCACAAGCGAGCTATGGCAGCCTTAAGACAGTAGCAGGACAAGAGGAGCAGTGGGTGCATAGATCACAGATAAAGCAAGGAGAGGCAGATCTGAAGATTGGAAGGAGCAGCAGCAGCACAGAGGCTGACGTGACTTCAGCAGCGCAGAAGGCTTCAGAAGGATAGCGCAATGCAGTAGCAGCGTGATAGATTTCAGCACAAGGGGCTGATGTGACTTCAATAGTGCAGAGGGAGTCTGATTACGTAGGCATAGTTGTAGTTGTGCATCTTTCTTTAGATGCCAGCACAGATCTGTAGCCTATGGAGCTTCAGTGATGAGGATGCAGCCCATCGGACTTTTTTGTCAAAGATTGGGCAAGAGATTCAATTGTTTCTCTCAACAACTGAAGTTGCAGTGCAGCAGATCAGCAGTGGAAGTGTTATGAGCAGAACAGATGCAGCATATTGAGAGGGAGTTGCAGTACAGAAGTTGCAGTGGCAATGGCAGAGTCATGGGCAGCAGTACAAAATGGCAACAACAGTGCAGAGTTGAGTGGCAGCAGGCCAAGCTTCAGCAGCACAGAACTAGTGCCCAAAATCATGTAATGCATAAGTGTGATGTATTGCTAGAGCACACCCTTGATGCTAAGAGGGAGTGTTGAGATTTTGTGTATTTGGGGTAGCATCAGTTGTGCTCTAGCTCCCAAATTTTGTGGAGGGACTAGAGTACACTTGATCTACAAGACCCAGAAAATGATTTGGGAAATTTCATCTAGTTTAGGAGATATTAAATTAATTAACTATTTTAATGTATTTCCTAAGTTAAAAATTAGGGAACTTGAATAATTAAAGTGAATTTAATTAAACATGTGATGAAATTGTCTTAAGTCACACGGATCAAGCTTTCTTTTAATCTTAGCCATTGATTCAAGATTGATCATGGTCGTTGATTTGTCAATGAGAAAAGTATAAAGGAAAGGCTTGGGTCATTTGTAAAGACACACAGAGGCAGAGCACTGAAGCTAAGCTGAGATTCTAGGGCAGAGTTTGCTAAGAAATCTTAAAAGTGTTTCAGCTGCAGAGAGGGGAATTTAGGCTAAGGGGATGATCTGATCCCAGGGTCTAGAATACACAAGAGGCATAGATCAGCTCAAGGATAGCGTAGAAGAGAAGGGAAGTTGCAGCAGCAAGGACAGCGCAGTCCCTCCAAAGCAGCGTGACTTTTAGCAGGAAACCCTCAGAGGGTTATGCAGAGACCCAAAGGGGCAGCGTAGGGCTTGCATCACCCAGTCTGGGGTAACGCAAACCTTTTCGGAGCAACGCTGAGGGTCAAAGGGGCTTCAGAGGCTGACGTAGGCTTAAGGGGCAGCGCTAGGATTTCTAGGCCCTAATCTTTGTTGAGTTCTGTAAATCTCGTTTGAGGGTGTGGATCAGTCATTATTTTGGCCCTAGATCAGCCAGTGAGCTATAGATCTAGTATTTCTCTGTCGGGTTTTCCAGATCTGGAACCCAGGCTTGTTGTATTCATAAAATTCTTAATAATAAAACCCTCCAGTAGCCAGAGATCGATTTTCCCGCATTGGGTTTTTCCGGGGACTATTTGTCCATAAATAACTGTGTCACTTTGTCAATATGTGCATGAACTTGTTCTAGATCTGGGTTGGTGGAGATCTGTTATGTGTTTTGTTTCGATTTTAACTTGAATTTATTCAGTTAATAACTTGTTTAAGTAGGAGGAGCATTACTAGATTAACAGTAATAATTTCTGCATAAAGTGTAAAGATTCATAAATTTCCGCACTATTATCCAAAGATATGTCTCAATCTGTAATATTCCCAATTAGCAATGGCTAATTGGAAATATCGATTTTGGTCAATTTTGCCTTATGTAGCTAAATTATAAATAAAAGTGAGTAGAGGGGGACATAACTCACTCTAAAAATAAAGTGCACTCCCTAGTAGACACAACGTTGTAACTTAAGTGAGCCAAGGGGGCCAAGAGACCACGTAGAGAGGGGACCCACGTAGACCACATGGAGGGACTACGCAGGTTGAGTTGAGCATGTGGCAAAGGGAGGCTACCTTGGAGGAGGTGGGCCTTAGGGTTTGAGAGAGGCCAATGCTATAAAGAGAGGAGAGCCTCCTCATTTTGGTCATTCGATGTTTATGATATTGAGCTGGTCATTTCGACTTCTTGAACACGCTAGTTGTTTAGCTAGTCTGTAGCACTGTTTAGTACACCGAGTGTCTCCGTTCAGAGATCTCACCCTCAGCCCCGGGGGACTTCGAGTGCCTGCGCGGGTGAGGCTGTCCCATTAATATTTTGCAGGAGGATTGGTGTTTGGCTTTTGTGGAGGAGCAGTGCATTCATAAACTGCGCAGTCTTGAGAGGGAGGACGCAGTCCATTTCTTGGGAGCTCCAGACTAGGTTCTTTTGGAGGTTTTGAGCTTTGAGATTGAGCAAGGGGCCAGTCCGTGCCTATTGGAGGATTTTGGCAAAGTTTGACGCAGTATTTTGGTGGATTCCCTTCAGTGTCAGCGCAGAGCCTTTGAGGATAGCGTAGATCCTCAAGGGGGTGATTTTCGGAGGTTGTCCATTCCAAGAACGCTCTCTGGGCTTTTCTGGGTTTGATGAGTAGAGGCTGATTCTAGAGTTTCAGCTTATTCCGAGTAGGGGAGCAGCCCCAAATACTCATCTTGTTCCAGTAGTAGCAGCTACATAGCAGTTTTCCGCAGCTTGGACGCAGATCAGAGAGCAGCCATTCCATCAACATTCTGAGAGTATTTCTTCACTTGCCTTATGCAAGTCTAGGTGCCTCCAGGTCTCACCCTCTTTTCAGAGGTGAAATATCTAGTAAATGCCCTCCCAGTCCATCTTTGGTTGGAGTTTGCTTGTGTTTTAGAGATATCCCTGAAAGGGGATATTACAGTGGTATCAGAGCATAGATCTGGCTCAGCCTGTGGCGCTAGTTGTCTATGACACCGGGAGAGAAACATTACATCTGCTACAAAGGTAGGAAGTACAGAGATATTGAGCGTAGGTTGGAGAACACCTACAGAGAGGGTGACTGCGTTCGAGTGGTGGACGCAAAACAGGAGGAGCCTGTGATAGATGCAAAACAGGAGGGGCCTGTGGTAGACGCAGAGCATGGAAAGCCAATGGCAGATGATAGCGATGCAAAATAGTTTGGGGAAGCACTCCTCAAATCAGTGCAGGATCTGGCGAGGCAGATCGAGGTGATGGGTCAGAGATTCACTGCTGTGGAGGCTAGACAGCGTGAAACCCCAAGGGGTTTCTATGTTGGTGAGGGGTCAGGCACATCCCACCATTTGCAGGAGCGGGATGCCACTCCGCACCAGGCATCACATGCACCCACACGTTCCACTGTGCCCACTTTTCTGGGTGCAGACATAGGGGCAGGAGTACAGCAAGAGCCAGAGCCTGGCCACATGGGTGATTACTTTGCTGAGTACCAGGCATATGGGCAGGAGTTCAGGGATGCCCTTTCATTCAGAGACTTTGTTCAGCTCCAGCAGGACAGCAGACCCCGCGACCATCACAGAGGGCACTGGCATTATCATGATGGAGACACCCAGCGTATAGCAAGCCGATTCCATTTGCCTACGTTTGATGGTTCATCAAAAAGTTCGGCAAAGTCTTGGGTGGTGAAGTTGGACATACATTTCCAGCTCAACCAGATGGCAGAGACGGAGGCCATCAAGGTGGCTATGCTGCATTTGGATGGAGAGGCCCAGGATTGGTGGTTCCATGGGATGGTGACACTCGGGCATTCGACAGTCACCACATATGCCGAGTTCACCCGGAGACTGATAGAGAGGTTTGATCGGAGGGATCCGGAAGAGCACTTTGTTGAGCTGACGAGGCTCAAACAAACCGGGAGCCCGGAGACATATATTGCAAATTTCTTTAGGCTTTCAGTGATGGTGCCTGATCTATCCGCAGCACAGATGATATACATGTTCATTGAGGGGTTAGCAGAGCCACTTCGAGGTTTGGTTAGATCCACTAGACCAGCCACACTCCAGGACGCAGTTGGCAGGACCTGGGATTTGCAGGATGCTTTACCTCGGACCAGGACACCTTACCCCCAGAGACAGACTTTCCAGCCAAAGGGGAAGGATGTGAGGATTCCGCCTCCTAAGGGGAATTCGGGTAGGGGACAGCTAGATGAGGATGTCAGGAGGGAGTTGAAGAAGAAGAGGTTGTGCTTTACCTGTCAGGAGCCGTGGGCGCTGGGACACAGATGTGCGGCTGGCAAAACACATTTTATTGAGGTCTTCTCCGAGAGCAGCAGGGAAGAGGATGAGTATGAGGATGGGGAGGCAGGAGACAGTCAGGCAGCGCAACACCATTTGCCACCTCCACCTCCAGGAGCAGGAGGTGCAGCTTTAGCACCAACAGGGGGGACCCTTGTAGCGTTGCGGGGAGTACCCAAATATTTGACGCCGCGTGTCTGAGGGACAGTACGTGGGCAGCGAGTTTCAGTTTTGGTAGACAGTGGGGAAACCCACAACTTCATCGATGCAGAGATGGTTGAGCGGAGAGGCATACCTACAGAGAGGTTCGATGGATTTTCAGTGTTGGTCTCAGGAGATCAGACGATGCAGTGTGCCAGATATGTTCCAGAGCTGGCTGTGACGATGGGTACCTACATAGTGACCGACCACTTTTTCGTGGTCAACATACCAGATACCAATGTGGTATTGGGTGTACAGTGGCTGATTACTCTAGGGAAGGTCACCACATATTGGGAGGCCTTGGAGATGGAGTGGGATGATAAGAAGACCAGGAAGCATGAGAAGATACATGGGATGCACACTTACCCACCCGAGACTGTTTCAACTCACTGGATGGAGGCAGACTTCCGAAAGGGAGACATAGATTGGACAGTAGAGTTGCGGGCATCAGAGGCAGGGACTACTGAGCAGACAGTTCATCCTGATATACATGCCATCCTTGACAGGTATGACACGGTATTTGGGGAGATACCGCCTGGACAACCACCAGATTGGGGGTTTGAGCACACTATTGAGCTAGAGCAGGGCATCCAGGCCATTATTACCACACCCTATAGGCACCCCAAGGCCTATCAGGATGAGATTGAGCGGGCCATCCAGGAGTTGCTGGCTCTTGGACATATTCGGCCTAGCACCAGTCCTTTTGCTTCTTCGGTGGTGTTGGTGAAGAAGAAGGATGACACATTGAAAATGTGCATTGATTACAGGGCCCTGAATAAAAAGACCATGAAGAACAAGTACCCTATAACGCGGATTGATGAGCTAATGGATGAGTTGAGAGGGGCACAGTTCTTCTCAAAGATTGATTTGAGATCCGGATACCACCAGATTCGCGTGAGGGAACAGGACATTCCCAAGATCGCTTTCAGGTGCCATTACGACCACTTTGAGTTCTTGGTTATGCCTTTCGGGCTAACCAACGTGCCAGCCACTTTCCAGTCATGCATGAACCATATCTTCCATAGTCATCTGAGGAAGTTTGTGTTGGTCTTTTTCGATGATATATTGATATATAACAGGACTTGGGAGGAGCATCTCTAGCACATAGAGGTAGTACTGCATATCTTGGAGGAGCAATAGTTTTATGCTAAGCTCTCCAAGTGTGAGTTTGGGTTGACGGAGATGTTGTATTTGGGACACATCATAGGAGTGGACGGAGTGAGGGTCCGCGAGGAGAAGATCAGGGCCATCAGAGATTGGCCAGAGCCAAGAAACGTGACGGAACTTCGAAGATTTGTTGGTATTTGCACATATTACAGGAAGTTTGTCAAGAGTTTCTCTCAGTTTGCTGCACCCCTTACAGATTTGATGAAGAAGGGGGCATTCAGTTGGTCAGATACAGCGTAGCGGGTCTTTGACAGGCTCAAGGAGGTTATGAGCAGCTGCCCAGTGCTTGCGTTGCCAGATTTTACGCAGCCTTTTGTTTTGGAGTGTGATGCGTCGGGAGAGGGGATTGGCGCAGTGTTGATGCAGGGAGGCCACCCTATAGCCTATGAGAGCCGGAAGCTCCTTCCTCATGAGCGGTTGTATGCTATATACGACAAGGAGATGCTGGCCATTATGCATGCATTGGCCAAATTCCGGCAGTACCTGGTGGGTAACAGGTTTAGGGTGAGGACTAATCACAACAGCCTCAGGTTCTTTTTGGAGCAGAAGCAGCTACAGGAGAGACAGCAGAAGTGGATCAGCAAGATCTAGGCTTATGACTTTGACATTGAGTATGTCAAGGGGAAGAACAACGTGGTAGCCGATGCACTTTCACGTAGACCAGCCACGTTGTCTCTGATGAGTTTAGATACAGATTGGAGGGCTCGACTTTTAGTAGAGTACTCCAAGGACAGGTTTGCTTGTGAGGTTATGGATGGTCAGGTGACAGATGATAGATACAGGGTGATAGATGAGATCATCTACTACAGAGATAGGATCTTCTTGACTGAGGGCTCCTAGCTCAAGAAGAAGATACTTCAGGCATCTCATGATTCACCATTGTCCGGCCATCAGGGGTTTACCAAAACCTACAGGGCCATCAGAGAGAGGTTCTCATGCAAGGGCCTCATGGAGGATATGCTCCAGCACATCAGGGAGTGTGAGGTTTGCCAGCGAAACAAGAGAGAGATGAGCCATCCAGCAGGTTTGTTGCAGCCTCTTCTCATTCCGGAGGGGAAATGGGAGAGCATTTCGATGGAATTCATCACAGGATTGCCCATGGTGCAAGGCAAGGACTGTATATTCGTCGTCATTGATCGGCTGACGAAGTATGCACACTTTTTCGCCATATCCACACACTATACAGCAGCACAAGTGGCAAAGTTGTTCTTCAGAGAGATCTTCAGGTTACATGGTCTTCCCAAGACCATTATCAATGACAGGGACAGCCTCTTCATGGGCGGATTTTGGCAGGAGCTTTTCCGACCGGTGGGGACAGAGTTGACATTGAGTACCAGCTACCACCCACAGACAAACGGGCAGACAGAGATAGTTAACAAGTGGCTAGAGGGCTACTTGCGTAATTATGTTAGTGGGCAGCAGAGGGCATGGCTGAAGTGGCTGCATCTAGGGGAGTACTGCTACAACAACACACATCACATGTCCATCGGTATGTCTCCGTTCTATGCTTTGTATGGATATTATTCTTTATCTTTTGTTGATGTGATGTTTGGTGCTAGCAAGGCTCCGAGAGCCAAAGATTGGATCCAAGAGATTCGGGACATTCTCCGAGCTCTCAAGGATAACATGGCTACAGCGCAGAACCAATAGAAGTTGTATGCCGATAGGGGTAGGGTGAAGAGACAGTTTGAGATAGGGGACTTGGTCTACCTATGTTTGCAGCCATACCGACAGTCGTCACTGAAGCAGAAGGGAGCTGAGAAGCTCAAGCCTCGTTTTTATGGGCCATACAGGGTGATACGCAGGGTTGGACAGGTTGCTTATGAGTTGGAGCTGCCCCAAGGCAGCAAGATTCATAACATTTTCCATGTATCATGCCTGAAGAAGGCATTGGGGCAGCAGGTGACAGTGACAGAGGAGTTACCGCCTACAAATGATGAGGGGCATTTGGTGTTACAGCCCGAGGCCATTATTGATACCAGAGAGAGGCAATTGCGAAACAGGACAATCTGGGAGTTCTTGGTGAGGTGGAAGAATTTGCCTGATGAGGATGCCACTTGGGAGAGTGAGAAGATCTTGTAGCATCCATCACTACAGTTGCTTGGGGTCAAGCAACATTTTGCCGGCGGAGACTGTAATATTCCTAATTAGCAATGGCTAATTGGAAATATCGATTTTGGTCAATTTTGCCTTATGTAGCTAAATTATAAATAAAAGTGAGTAGAGGGGGACATAACTCACTCTAAAAATAAAGTGCACTCCCTAGTAGACACAACGTTGTAACTTAAGTGAGCCAAGGGGGCCAAGAGACCATGTAGAGAGGGGACCCACGTAGACCACATGGAGGGACTGCGCAGGTTGAGTTGAGCACGTCGCAAAGGGAGGCTACGTTGGAGGAGGTGGGCCTTAGGGTTTGAGAGAGGCCAACGCTATAAAGAGAGGAGAGCCTCCTCATTTTGGTCATTCGATTTTATGATATTGAGTTGGTCATTTCGACTTCTTGAGCACGTTGGTTGTTTAGCTAGTCTGCAGCACTGTTTAGTGCACCGAGTGTCTCCATTCGGAGATCTCACCCTCAGTCTTGGGGGACTTCGAGTGCCTGCTCGGGTGAGGTTGTCCCATCAGTATTTTGCAAGAGGATTCATGTTTGGCTTTTGTGGAGGAGCAGTGCATTCATAGATTGCGCAGTCTTGAGAGGGAGGACGCAGTCCATTTCTTGGGAGCTCCGAATTGGGTTCTTTTGAAGGTTTCGAGCTTTGAGATTGAGCAAGGGGCCAACCCTTGCCTATTGGAGGATTTTGGCAGAGTTTGAGGCAATATTTTGGTGGATTCCCTTCCGTGTCAGCACAGAGCATTGGAGGATAGCGTAGATCCTCAAGGGGGTGATTTTCGGAGCTTGTCCATTCCAAAAACGCTGTCTGGGCTTTTCTAGGTTTGGTGAGTAGAGGCTGATTCCAGAGTTTCAGCTTATTCCGAGTAGGGGAGCAACCCCAAATACTCATCTCGTTCCAGCAGTAGCAGCTACACGGCAGTTTTCCAGCTGGCTGGACGTAGATCAAAGAGCAGCCATTCCATTAGCATTCTGAGAGTATTTCTTCACTTGCTTTGTGCAAGTCTAGGTGCCATCACTCTGATCACCTATTGTACTCACTTATATTTCTCAGTATAATAAAATGGCTTAGCATTCTCTTTGCATTTCTTGAGTATCTGTTACATGTTCTATATATATGCTGTTGTATGCTTGCACTACTGTTATTTTTCTCCTCGAGCATTCCAGTTATTATACCACTTGGTGTGTTTTTCCCATACTCCTAGACAGAGTCTGGAAAGGGCCAGATAGCCTCCAAAACTCACCCTCTTTTTAGAGCTGAAATATCTGGTAAATGCCCTCCCAATCCATCTCTGGTTGGATTTTGCTTGTGTTTTAGAGATATCCCTGAAAGGGGATATTACACAAAAAATTCAACATGATAAACTTTTAACTTTTACTGCACATCCACAAAAACACTGGAAATAAGAAGCAGCTGAGCCATTTTATTATAAATCTGGAGCAATATTACAATAGTGTGGAAGGAGTGCACCTAGGGTTGCCTCAAAGGAAAGTGTGACAAAGTCCAGGTGATAAAATGACAAGCCCGGATGATAAAATCAACTATCTCAGCGATGCCCTGCGCTACCCCAATAAAACTGCACTTTCTATTGCAAATATGCTGCTGAAAACCCCACCTCCAGTGCTAAAAAAAATCCACCAAATTAATCCCAAACTCAAGAAAAACCCACCAAAACCCAGATAGGGTTTGGCCTGGTTTTGACCTTGAAATTTGGCCCCCAAAACACCATGTCCTACTCAAACTGCTAGAAAGTACAACCTTCCTACACACTAGTGGAATTACTCCCAAATCACTCCAAAAAATGCTACAAAACATTCCCCCAAGGTTTCTGTTATTTCTCCCAGCAAGTTCCAGCCTCCCCAAGCAATCCTCCAACTCCCACGTGTGCCCAATAAAAGGCTTCTACGCTGGCCCACGAGCTGCAAATTCGTCCCACACTCTAGCTGCCACCTCCTGCTCCAAAACTCCACCTAGAACCTGCTATACCACTGAACTTCCTTCACCAAAATTCTCCCAGAATTTGCTCCCTGGAAGACCCCTGAAATGACTCCCACGTGAGCACCTCATGCGTCCTCCTAGAACACGCTATGGCTGAGAAAATGTTTGAGTGTAGGTTCAAAAATATCCTCAGCTCTCTTCAGAATATTGTGATAAATCCTCTCTAGGGCCGCACACGAAGTCCCTCGAAGAAAGGGTGAGTTCTCCGCTCGGAAAACTTGTTGCTAAAAAACAAGTGACCTGACTAAACAGCTCGAGCAACCAAAGTGAGTTCGATAGGAAAAAGATACCAAATAAGGTTAAGCTCATCCTATTTATAATTTCAAGGGCCTTCCTTCCCATGTGGGCCCCTCCACCTTGCCATTCGACTTTCCTCCTAAGTTATTCAAACTCCTGACTTGGCCAAGTGTGTTTTCCTTCATGTGGGTGGCCCCCACACTCCACTAACAAAATAATACGACCTCCTTTTCCTCCCTAAGTCTTTTCATCAAAATTGAGTGGGTCCCATAGCCTCCAAAAATATCAAAAATTGTGGAAAATAAACTTGTAACAAAATAATTTAGGAAGGGAAATTACAGTCCTCCCCTCCCAAATGTTGCTTACCCCCAAGAAACTCCAGGGCTAAATGATCAAGTATGTGTTCACCCTCCTAGGTGGCATCCTCATCTGGTAGGCTTTTCCAGCGCACCAAATACTCTTTGATAATCCTGCTCCTCTGCTTTCTTTCCCGAGTCTATAGAATGGCTTCCGGTTCTAGAACCATATGCTCCTCATCATCAAGCGGAGGCAACTCTACAGTTGTCGTCACCTCCTAGCCCAACACTTTCTTGAGGCACAAAACATGGAAGATGTTGTGGATCTTTGTAATGTTCCTTTTTTTGGTATCACCTATGACAGGGTTAGGATGGAATTTTAGAGTTGGGAGCAGATAGATCATAGATTAAGGTTGGTGTCATCAGCGGGCCCAGGGGATTTTTGGAGGAGTTTTGAGGAGTTTCTATGAGGATCGGTGGCATTCACTTGATATATTCCATCATCCGCACAATTTGCCTTTCGTTCCGGTGTATTCCGACAACTTTCAGAAAACTGAGTTATTTTTGGGTTTAACTCAATTAATTACGCTCAAGGTGGCATTCCGAGAGGAATACGTGATAGAACACCTTAGCATAATAGATCGTTGGAACCGAGACGAGGATACCTACATGATGGGACGGTTGGACATGAGTTTCAGTGACCTGAGGAGACAAGGTAGCCGATTTACTTTTTCCTGCATTTAAAAGGAATATTTTAATTGGAAAATAAGAGGGAAAAGTGCTCCATGATCAAAATAATAATAAAATAAGGCTCTAGAAGGATCCATGAGATCTATAAAAGAAGAGGAGGAGGCCATTGAGGGATACTTGGGTTGGATCATTTTCTTGTGTGAGAGGTTTGAGAACTTGGTTCTCTACTTCATGGGTATCCCCAGGACGGAAACCCTCGGGTGTGCTAGTGGGTGTTGGATGAAAACCTAATACTCTTGAGGAGGTTTCACTTAGAAAACTCACAGTGCTTCAGTGGAGTTTGGAGAGAGCAATTTTTCCATAGCCGGTTTGCAACAATCTTCTCACCGAGCCATCTACATCATTTCCATAGTCATTCATCAGTTGGGCCAGAGATCTTTTTCTGGGTTTTGCTCCACTCGCTTGGCAAGCTCAGATTCCACTATTCCTTCATGTTGATGTACTATTTCCAGTGGATTAATAAAATAACTCAGTGATTTTATCGACATCCATTGTGTATTATTTGTTGGCTATGTGTCTATTTACGTTTATTTAGTTGTTCAAGTTTATTTCTGTAATATCCCGTTTCGGGGATATCTCTAAAACACGGCAAACTCCAGCCAGAGATAGACTGGGAGGGCATTCACCGGATATGCCGCCTCTGAAAAGAGGACGAAATCTGGAGGCTACCTGGCCCTTTCCAGACTTTGTCTGAGAGTGAAAGATAAACACACCAAGTGGTATAGAACTAGAATGCTCAAGAATATATACAAATAACAGTGCAGCAGACATACAATAACATAGACAGAATGTACGGCAACTCATCCAGAAATATAGAGAGGAAATGCTAAGCCATTTTATTAAACTGAGAAATATAATGAAGTACAATAGGTGATCAGAGTGATGGCACCTAAACTTGCTCAAGGCAAGTGAAGAAATACTCTCAGAATATACAGGTAATGGCTTCTCTCTCAACTGCGTCCCAGTTGGTGGAAAACTGCCGCAGGGTTGCGGGGAAGCTTCAACCCCCCTCGTTCCCGTTTCCGAAACGCGCTCCCGAAAACGCTTCCTGAGGGGAGCGTTTTCCGGAGTGCGTTTCCGACTAAGTTGCCAGAAACGCCAAGGCTGGCCCTCAGAAACTCGCATCCCTGTTTCCGAAACGGAAACCCGTACGAAACTCCTCGGAAATGGCAGTGATACGTATCCGACCCGTTTCAAAAATTTCGGAAACGGTTTTTTTGGAAATGTCCCGTTTCTTGGCCGTTTCTAAAAATCGGAAACGTATTTCATAAAAATCAGAAACGTATTTTCTTTTTTTGAACGTATCAGGTCGCTTAGATGGACAGTTGAGGTGTAGTGTGGATATTGAAAGCACAAATCCAGTATTGGTATTACCACCTTTGAAAACTGTATTTTTCCATAGTATGTTTTTGCACATGGGGGAATTTGATCATGCCTCATTTGCCCCACTACAAAAACAAATGGATGGTTCCAGTCATCTTAACCAACAGGTTCTTTCACCTAAAATAGATTGTTTTCAGATCACAAGTATGCATGAAAAATGAGCCTTGAAGTTCTCAGATAACGAGTATGGATGAAATGCCTTGAAAATGTCTACAAGAGCAAATACCAATGAGACACTATAAAGTGGAGGAGCAAGTGTTTGAACTTTAGGCCCTCAAAATCTCTTTACTATTTAGTGCAGGTCAATTTCAATTAAACGGACAGTTTTGGGGGAACAGTATATATTTTTGAGAATGTTTCAACTGATTACTGGGTTTAAATGTTGCCAAAGAAATCCCGTGTTTCGCGGATAAATCTAACTGCATGTATTCATATTTATGTGAGTACACGTTAGTAGAATCCAAGCTGCCTGAAAACGAACAATTATGCGGAAATGCAGAGCAAATGTTTGCCCTCTCAAAAGCTCATTACAATTTAGTGCGGGTCAATTACAGTTAAACGAGCATTTTGGGGGAACAGAATACATTTTTAAGAAAGCTTTAACTAGTTACTGGGTTTAAATGTTGCCATATAAATCCTGAGTTTTGAGAATAAATCAAACTGCATATATTCATATTCATATTCAAGCGAGTACACATCCAGTAGAGCAGCCTGCAATACAACAATTTGCCAATTAGATCTGAAGCATTCTTCCTAAGCAAGTTGTTTTACCCCTTTATACTCTTGGTTTTATCCTGTATTCTTTTACTGTAATAAAGCAAGGATTGAATGTTGCCTTCTTCACAAGCCTTCCTTGATTATGGAATCGGGATAGATCAACATATTGAATCGAGATATAAGACATCAATAGAAAACACATATTGAAAAAAACTCTGCTCAAGATATAAAGGGCATTGATACAAATTGCATATACATACAAGCATCCTATCAGTAGAAGGTGCTTGGTATGCTTTTTCCAGTTGTGGACACAAAAACTGTCTAACACCCATTAAATTGTAATATACTCGCCTATTTTTCCAGCCAATAAAATATCATACCAAAGTAATCCACCTGAATGCTGCTTTATTTCTATAACCTCACAAATTGCAAGTTCAAGCTATCATCATGACAGTTCAAGTTTACCCCTTTAAACAAAAACTTGATGATAGCTTGAACTTGAATCATGATTCATGAATCATCATTTATGAATTTTCAATTTATAAATTATAACTTTATGTTGATTCCTGAATTGATGATGATGATAGATGATAAATCATAATTCATATATGATAATTGATGAATAGATGATAGATGATAGAATCTAGATGATTAATCATTATGCATTTTTACTATTTAGATATAATCTAGATTCTCAAACTTCAAAGATGAATCATGAATGGCAATGTAAATTTGATATATATATATATATATATATATATATATATATATATTTTAATATATATATATATATGACGTGGCGTTTCCTGCTGTATCGTATCCAGATTTTTTGAAAATTTGCTGTATCCGTTTCAAACCCCGTATCTGTATCCGTTTCAGTGCAACTTAGGTTTCCGAACCTGTTAAAACGCTCCCTGCCTTTTCGGGAGCGTTTCAGGAAGCGCTCGGGGACCGTTCGCTCCTCGGGGAAAAAAAAAAAAAAAAACCCCGCTTCCCGCTGTGCGCAAATTTTTTTAAGTAAAAAAACGAATTGTTTATAAGGGGGGGGGGTGTTTCATTTTAGTTTTTATCGTTTGTTGAGTGTTGAGAGAGAGAGAGCAAGAGACAAGGATAGCAAGGAAGGAGAGCAAGAAGAGACAAGGAGAGCAAGGAGCAAGGCAACAGGAGGATTGCAAGAAAGAGGTAGGCCTTCTAATTCAATTTTGTATTTTCTAGGATGAATTTGTAGGTTGTTAAATTGTTTAAAAATGAAAACTTGACTTTTTCTTGAATGTTGCATTTTATTGGATTTAAAACTTAAAAAATGAATTGTTTTTTTCCTATGTTGCATTTCCTATTCCCATTTGGCATTTTTCCATTTGTTTTGCAAGCTAGAAACTTGAAACTTGTTTCCATCATGGCTATATGGCTAGGGATTTTCCTCATGTTGGTTCCTTTCTTTGTGATAATGGTGTTGGAGAGTGGTAGAAGAAAGAGGCAAATCAGAGAAGAGGAGGATGAAGAGGAGGGTTATGGTGGATTTGAAGAAAATCCTGAAGAGGAGGAGGGTTATGGTGAGGAGGAAGTGGGGAGTGGGGAACCTGAAGACACAGATTCCCCAACTAAACGAAACCAAACTCAAACACCTTTGTGGAAATATTTTCAGAAAATGGAAGGAGGGAAAGGTGGTGGAACCACTAAATTTATTTTCCCCCATTGCAATAAACAATACCATGGTTCATACACCCGTGCGAGAAGGCACCTTTGTGGGATAATGCCAGGGGATGGAACTAAAAATATTGGAATCAAAGTTTGTACTAATGTGCAAGCAGCACAGAGAGAGATATATAGGAAGGAAGAGGGGGCTACCCTACAAAGATCATCTAAAAGATCTAGGGGTTTCGTTGATTCAGGCCCAACACGTCATGGACAAACAAGTTCAACTTCCACCCATGCCAGTGGTTTTGGAGGCAGTGGCACTGGATTAAGGCGTAGAACCATATCCGATTACCTGGACGAAGGGTGTAGGAATGATGTGGATTCAAAAGTTTACCGGTTTCTATATGCATGTGGGGGTGCCATTCAATGTTCTTCGCTCACCTTATTGGCATGAAATGGTTTCTGCCATTAATGATGCCCCCAAAGGATACAAAAGCCCTGGGTATGACAAGGCCAGAACCGTGGGTCTTGATCATGAAAAAGCTAAAATAAACAATTCTTTGGCTAGAATGACAAGTTCGTGGAATGAGCATGGGATGTCCATTGTCTCTGATGGATGGACCAATGTAAAAGGAAAACCATTGATAAGTGTTTTGGCTGTGTCGGTTAGTGGTGCAATCTTCCTGGCAGCATATGATTATTCAGACAAATTCAAAACCGGCATTAACATTGCAGAACCATTACTTGATATAATTGAAAAGATTGGGCCATACAATGTCATATAGGTCATCACTGATAATGCTGCTAACTGAAAGGCAACAAGAGCAATTATTGAGGATAAATACCCCAACATTTTTGGTCTGGGTGTTTGGTTCACACAATGAACCTTTTGATGCATGATATCATAAAAAAAAAACAACCTCAATTCAAATGGCTTGGTGATTTGTACAAGAGAGGTAAAAAAATGATAAAATTTATTACAAATCATAGCAATACCCATGGGCTTTTCCGTACTCACTCCAAATTGGAGTTGTTGAAAATAGCAAAAACTAGATTTGCTAGCTATTACCTCACCTTCAAGCGCCTTTTGAAGGTAAGAGAGTCATTGGCTGCAATGGTATCAAGCCCACACTGGCAGCTATTAAAGGACAGGGCAGCAACAATAGTTGACAGGCAAGGTTTCGAACATGTGGAGGAGACCGCCCTTGACCCTCTATTTTGGGCACGTGTGAGGGAAATTTTGAATTTTACCAAGCCCATTTATAACATGATTCAGTTTGCAGATACTGATAAACCAGTGATTGGAGAGGTTTATGAGAAAATGGATAGCATGTTGGGGCAAATAAAAGATATTGTTAAAGATAATGATCCCAACTTGTATGCTATGATTCATGACTGTGTGTGTGCACGGTGGAATAAACTCAATGTTCCACTACATGCTTTGGCATATATCCTTACACCAAAATATTACTCTCCATCTTGGTTGGGCCAACCTACACCTGGAGGTGGGGTTAGGGTGAAACCTCACACAGATCCAGAGGTACAAGAGGGGTACATGAAGGCATTGGACAAATTGGTACCTGACAGGGAGGAGTGTGCTAGATTGCGCCTTGAATTAGGCAAATACTTCAGTTGCACTGCTAACTTTGGTTCTTTCCATGCAATGGAAGACGAGGACAAATTTGATGCTATCACATGGTGGGAAGCATATGGCGGCATGGGACTTTTGCCAAAGTTGGCTAAAAAAGTTCTCTCACAGGTTGTGAACACTTCTTCTGCAGAGAGGTGTTGGAGCACCTACAGCTTTATACACAATGTGAGAAGAAACAAGCTGAATGAAAACCGAGCTGAAAGCTTGGTTTATGTGCATTATAACTTGAGGTTGTTGAGCCATTACTGTGATCGGGCAAATGAGGATCAATCATACAAAGTCTGGGACAACAACCTAGAGGATGATAATTTGGAGGACGACACGTTACATCTGGAAGAATTGGAAGCAGAACTTTATAGGGATGATGATGAAGCATCAGCAGCACCGCCACACACAGGGCCAGTCCCACCATCTACTGGTAGCAGTGCGGGTGCCAGTGCCAGTGCCAGTTCTCGATATCACACTATTGTTCCTTTGCAGATCCAACCTCCACCTTCTAGTCATGGTCGTGGTACTCCTGAGAGTACTAGAAGACCACCATTTCCTCGTGGCTCGCACAAATTAGACATTTCTCGTGGGCGTGGCAAGGGGCTAGCCAGTAGATAAAATAGATTTGTTGTTTACTAGTATTTTCTAATTGTTGTTGACAGTTGAACAGTTGAAACTTGACTCTTTCATATATTTAATGACAATTTAAGTTTGAAGTTTGAATTTGAAAGGTGAAACTTTGAAGTTGGCATTTATAAGTTTACTATTTACAAGTCATTATGAATTATGAATATGATGCTTCATGAAAGTTATATGGTGATCAATGAATCAACGATGATAAATGTTATATAATATCAATGATGATAAATGTTATATATTGAATTTTGAAATCAATGAATCAATGATGATAAATGATATATATCAATGATGATAAATGTATATTGAATTTTGAAATCAATGAATCAATGATGATAAATGTTAGATATTGAAATTTGAAATCAATGATGATAAATGTTATATATTGAATTTGAAAGCTTGAAACCTTCAGATTGATGATTTGCGAGACTCAAGAGTCAATATGTTGTATGCTTCCAACTCGTGGGCGTGGTTGATGAAGATTATAACTTCTAGATGATTGATGTTATATGATTCAATCTATGTTTTTATGTTTTTTATGTCTAATTCATCATTCTACATGTTTTTGTTGACATATATGCATCAAAATATTATAAAAAAAAAAAAATATATATATATATATATATATATAAACACTCCCGAAAACGCTCTGGACCGGAGGCTTCTAAAAATGGCGCTCTTGCTCCCACTCCGAGTTTTCGCTCCCGCTCCCAAGTAACCCAGAACTTCCATGTAGCTGCTATTGCTGGAATGGAATGAAGTCTAGGGGCTGATCCCCTTGCCGGAATGAGCTGAAAATCTGAAATCCTCGTCTACTCACCAATCCTGACAAAACTCAGAAACCATATCAAAAACGGCCGACCCTCGAAATCCACCGAAAAACACCCCCTTGGGGAATTACACTGGCCTCCAAGGCTCTGCGCAGAGGCTAAATGAGAATGACTGAAACGCTGCCTCAAACTCCACCAAAATCCTCTCAACGGCAAAGGCTGACCCTCTGCTCAAAATCTCGGCTCAATCTCCTGCAAAAATCCCGATCCGGAACACCTCCAAGATGGACTGCGTCCTCCCTCTCAGTGACTGCGTAGTCTCTATGAAAGCCTAGCTTTGCAACAAACCCAAACACCAAAACCTCTCACAAAATACTGAAAAAATAACCTTGCCCGAGTAGGCACTCGAAGTCCCCCGGGGCTAAGGGCAAGATCTCCAACCGGAGACACTCAATGCACTAAACAGTGTTGTAGACAGGCTAAACAGCCAGCGTGCTCAAGAAGACAAAACGTCCAGCTCAATATCTTCAACAACAGAATGAATCAAATGAGAAGGCTCCTCCCTCTTTTATAACGTTGGCCTTCTTCCAACCCTAAGGCCCATCTCCTCAACGTAGCCTCCCTCTCTTGCCACGTGCTCATCCTCTCCTACGCAGTAGCTTCTAAAGCATACGTGAGCCCCCTCTCTACGTGGTGCTTGGCCCCCCTTGGCTCCCCCTTAAGTCACAATGTTGTGCTACTAGGAGGGTGTTTTATTTCACTTAAGTGAGTTAGATCCTCTCTACTCACTTTTTTATTTATTTACAACTATAGACGGCAAAACTGAACAAAATCGAATATTCCATGTCGCTAATTAGGAATATTACAGTCTCCACCGGCAAAATGTTGCTTGTCCTCAAGCAACTGAAGTGATGGATGCTGCAAAATCTTCTCACTCTCCCAAGTGGCATCCTCATCCGACAAATTCTTCCACCTCACCAAGAATTCTCGGACTGTCCTGCTTCGTAGCTGCCTCTCCCTGGTATCAATAATAGCCTCTGGCTGCAACACCAAATGCCCCTCATCATCTGTGGGTGGTAACTCCTCTGTCGCTGTCACCTGCTGCCCCAACGCCTTCTTCAGGCATGATACATGAAAAACGTTGTGGATCTTGCTGCCTTGGGGCAGCTCCAACTCATACGCAACCTGCCCAATCCTGCGTATCACCCTGTATGGCCCGTAAAAGCGAGGCTTGAGCTTCTCAACTCCCTTCTCCTTCAGCGACGACTGTTGGTATCGCTGTAATCGTAGGTAGACCAAGTCCCCTACCTCGAACTGTCTCTCCACCCGACCTCTGTCGGCATACAGCTTTTGCTCGTTTTGTGCTATAGCCATATTGTCCTTGAGAGCTTGGAGAATGTCCTGACTCTCTTGGATCCAAATCTTGGCTCTAGGAGCCTTGCTAGCACCGAACATCACATCAGCAAAAGATAAGGAATGATACCCATACAAAGCATAAAACGGTGACATACCAATGGACATGTGATGTGTCGTGTTGTAGCAGTACTCCCCTAAATGTAACCACTTCAGCCATGCTCGCTGCTGCCCACTGACACAGTTACGCAAGTAGTCCTCCAGCCACTTGTTAACTATCTCTGTCTGTCCATCCATCTGTGGGTGATAACTGGTACTCGGTGTCAACTCCGTCCCGACTAGCCGGAAAAGCTCCTACCAAAATCCGCCCATGAAGCGGTTGTCCCTGTCACTGATGATGGTCTTAGGAAGACCATGCAGCTTGAAAACCTCTCTGAAGAACAGCTCGGCCACCTGTGCTGCTGTGTAATGCGCGGATATGGCGAAAAAGTGCGCATACTTTGTCAGCCGATCAACGACGACAAAGATACAATCCTTGCCCTGCACCATGGGCAACCCTGTGATGAAGTCCATCGATATGCTCTCCCATTTCCCCTCCGGAATGGGAAGAGGCTACAACAATCCTGCGGGATGGCTCATCTCCCCCCTTGTTCCTCTGACAAACATCGCACTCCCTGATGTGCTAGAGTACGTCCTCCTTGAGGCCCTTCCATGAGAAACTCTCTCTCTAATGGCCCTTTAGGTTTTGGTAAACCCCTGATGGCCTGCCAATGGAGAATTATGTGATGCATGAAGTATCTTCTTCTTAAGCTGAGATCCCTCATTCAAGAAGATCCTGTCCCTGTAGTAGATGATCTCATCAACCACCCTGTACCTGTCATCCGCCACCTGCCCCTCCAGCACCTCACATGCAAATTTGTCCTTGGAGTACTCCACTAAAAGTTGAGCCCTCCAATTTGTATCCAAGCTCATAAGAGATAACGTGGCTGGTCTACATGAAAGGGCATCTGCTACCACGTTATTCTTACCCTTGACATACTCAATGTCAAAGTCATATGCTTGGATCTTACTGATCCACTTCTGCTGCCTCTCTTGTAGCTGCTTCTGCTCTAAAAAAAACCTGAGGCTGTTGTTATCAGTCCTCACCCTGAACCTGTTCCCTACCAAATACTGCCGGAATTTGGCCAAGGCATGCATAATGGCCAACATCTCCTTGTCGTATATAGAATACAACCTCTCGTGCGAAAGGAGCTTCCGGCTCTCAAAGGCTATAGGGTGTCCCCCTTGCATCAATACTGCACCGATCCCCTCTCCCGACGCATCACACTCCAAGACAAATGGCTGCATAAAATCCGACAATGCAAGCACTGGGTAGCTACTCATCACCTCCTTGAGCCTATCAAAGGCTCGCTGTGTTGTATCTGACCAACTAAATGCCCCCTTCTTCGTGAAATCTGTAAGGGGTGCAGCAAGCTGTGAGAAACCTTTGACGAACTTCCTGTAATAAGTACATATGCCAATGAACCCCCGAAGTTCCGTCACGTTCCTCGGCTTTGGCCAATCTCTGATGGCTCTAATCTTCTCCTCATGGACCCTCACTCCATCCACTCCAATAATGTGACCTAAATACAACATCTCCGTCATCCCAAACTCACACTTGGAGAGCTTAGCATAGAACTGTTGCTCTTCCAAGATGTGTAGTACTGCCTCTATAAGCTGGAGATGCTCCTCCCAAGTCCTGCTATGTATGAGTATGTCATCAAAGAAGACCAATACAAACTTCCTCATATGACTGTGGAAGATATGGTTCATGCAAGACTGAAAAGTAGCTGGTGCATTGGTTAACCCAAAAGGCATAACCAAAAACTCAAAGTGCCCATAATGACACCTGAAGGCGGTCTTGGGAATGTTCTGTTCCCTCACGCGAATATGATGGTACCCTGATCTCAAATCAATCTTCGAGAAGAACTTGGCTCCTCTCAGCTCATCCATCAACTCATCGATCCTGGGTATAGGATACCTGTTCTTCAGGGTCTTCTTGTTCAGGGCCCTGTAATCAACGCACATCCTCAAGGTGTCGTCCTTCTTCTTCACCAACACTACGGAAGAAGCAAACGGACTCGTGCTCGGTCTGATGTGCCCAAGAGCCAGCAACTCCTGGATGGCCCGCTCAATCTCATCCCGATAGGCTTTGGGATGCTTATAGGGGGTAGTGATCACTGCCTGAATACCCTGCTCAAGCTCAATGGTGTGCTCAAACCGTCGGTCTTGTGACCAACTTGGTGGTATATCCCCAAACATTGCATCATACCTGTCAAGGATGGCCTGTATATCTAGATGAACTGCTCGACCAATGGTCTCTGCCTCTGATGCCCGCAACTCAACCGCCCACTCTATGTCTCCCTTCCGGAAATCTGCCTCCATTCGGTGTGCCGAAACTGTCTGGGGTGGGTAAGGGTGCATCTCGCAGATCTTCTCATGTTTCCCGGTCTTCTTATCATCCCACTCCATCTAAGGCCTCCCAATCCGTGGTGACCTTCCCCAGAGTAATCAACCACTGAACACCCAATACCACATTGGTATCTGGTATGTTGACCACGAAAAAGTGATCGGTCACGGTGTAGGTACCCATCGTCACTGCCAACTCCGGAACATACTGGGCACACTGCATCGTTTGGGCTCCTAGGACCAAGACTGAAAATCCATCAAAGTTGTGGGTTGCCCCACTATCAACCAAGACTGACACTCGTTGGCCACGTACTGTCCCTCGTACGCGCAGCGTCAAATACTTAGGAACTCCTCGCAAGGCTGCAAGGGTCCCTCATGTGGGTGTAAAAGCTGCACCTCCTGTCCCTGGAGGTGGGGGTGGCAACTGATCCTGGGCCATCTGACTATCTCCTGCCTCCTCATCCTCCTCCTCATCCTCTTCCCCGCTATCATCGGAGAAGACCTCAATGAAGTGTGCTTTGCCAGCAACACACCTATGCCTTGGTGCCCACGGCTCTTGAAAAGTGAAGCATAGCCGCTTCTTCCTCAACTCCCTCCTGGCATCATCATCTATCTATGCCCGTCCCTGATTCCCCTTGGGAGGCGGAATCCTCACATCCTTCCCCTTGGGCTGGAAACCTTGTCTCTGGGGGTAAGGTGTCCGAGTCCTGGGCAATGCATCCTGCAAGTCTCAGGTCCTGCTAATAGCATCCTGAAGTGTAGCTAGTCTAGTAGACCTGACTAGACCCCGAAGTGGCTCTGCTAACCCCTCCACAAACATATAGATCATCCATGCTACGGACAGATCTAGCACCATCACTGAAATCCTCAAGAAATCTGCAATGTATGTCTCGGGGCTCCTGGTCTGCTTGAGCCTCGTCAGCTCAACAAAGTGTTGTTCCGGATCCCTCTGGTCAAATCGCTCCATCAACCTCCTGGTAAACTCGGCATACGTCGTCACTGTAGAATGCCCGAGTGTGACCATCCCATGGAACCACCAGTCCTGGGCCTCACCATCCAAATGTAATGTCGCCACCTTGATGGCCTCCGTCTCCGACATCTGGTTAAGTTGGAAATAGATGTTCAGCTTCTCCACCCAAGACTTTGCCGAACTGTTTGATGAGCCATCAAACGTAGGCAAATGGAATCTGCTAGATGTGCGGTGGGTATCTCCATCATGATAATGTCGGTGCCCTCTATGATGGTCGCGGGGTCTACTGTCCCGCTGGAGCTGAACAAAATCCCGAAATGAGAGAGCATCCCTGAACTCCTGCCCATAGCCTTGATACTTTGCAAAATACTCGCCCATGTGTCCGGGCTCTGCCTCCTGCTAGGCTCCTGCCCCTGTGTCTGTGCCCAAGAAAGTGGGCATGGTAGAGCGGGTAGGTGCACGTGAAGCCATCGGCTGAGGAGTATCACGCTAAGCAGCACCATGCTCCGGCAAATGATGAGATGTACCTGATCCCTCTCCTACCTGAAAAACCCGTGGGGTCTCACGCTGTCTAGCCTCTACAGCGGTGAATCTCTGACCCATCACCTCAATCTGTCTAGCTAAATCCTGCACCGATTTGAGGAGTGCCTCCCCATTGTTTGGCCTCCGTGTCATCTGCCATTGGCCCTCTCTGCTCTGAATCTAATACGGGCTCCTCCTGCTCTGCGTCTATCACAGGCTCTCTCTCCTGCTCTGTATCCACCACCCGAACACAGTCTCCCTCCCTGTAGGTGTTCTCCAACCTACGCTCACGGTCTCTGTACTTCCTGCCTCTGTAACAAATATATGGTCTCTTCCCCGGTGTCCTAGACCACAGGCTAAGTCAGAATTATGCTCTGATACCACTGTAATATCCCATTTCGGGGATATCTCTAAAACACGGCAAACTCCAACTAGAGATAGACTAGGAGGGCATTCACCGAATATGCCGCCTCTGAAAAGAGGACGAAATCCAGAGGCTACCTGGCCCTTTCCAGACTCTGTCTGAGAGTGAAAGATAAACACACCAAGTGGTATAGAACTAGAATGCTCAAGAATATATAAAAGGTTGGGAAAAATACTGAGAGGGGGGGTGAATCAGTATTTACAGTATATTCAAAACTTTTTACTTTTCTTTACTTCAAAACCCATACGCTACTTTCCTGAAGAATACTAGCATATATACGCAGATACCCTTTATCAAACTCGCGTATACACAGAGAACCAATTATGTCATTAATTCTTCACTTAAACCATTCCATCATTTATTCATCAGATATTCAATAAACAGTAAACATGTGCAGTAAGAACAGAATAAACCATCACTCAAAGCATCACACATGAACACCAGGATTTTTAGGTGGAAACCCAAGTCGGGAGAAAACCACCGCTGCAGTTGCTCAGCCTTCAATATTTTATTATAGAGAAAACATCTAACAACATATGTGCTGGCGCAGACTTGACCAGCACGCAGGCACCCACCTGCGCTCGTTTACCAGCCTCTCCTGGAAGGGAGCTCCAAAGAAAGGTCGCGTTTAATGCCCCTCCCACTCGGGAAGGGGAGCCACGACCCCTCGATCTCGTTTACCGCTTCACTCGGAAGGAGCTACAACCCCCGATCGAAGGCTACAACTCGGAAGACTTCTTCGGACCACGTTTTCTCATCAATTTTCACACCGGATCCAACAACTTTAATAGAACAACACTTGCAGGCCACATTTCATCATATTTTCACACTGGACCCTTTCCATACTTTTAACTTCAATCATACATCACCAACAGATACATATCAACACAGATCAGATAGCAGAAACACAGCAGAACAGATCAGATATTTCATACCCCTTGCTTCAGCAAACCCTAGTTTGCATACGCGCTTTTACTTCACCGATGTCGCGTATATACGCGCTTCCGTCCACACAAACCAAGCGTATACTTCTGTACATTTTACAGAACTAATTTAATTGCGCATACGCGCATTTCTTTCAACGAAGCCGCGTATATACGCGCTTCCTCTTCTGCGAACTAGCGTATGGTTCTTCAGAGATTTTAGGTCATTGCATTTCTTCAGAACAGATACTTCACACAGATTTAACCCTTCACTTCAGACAGATGTTCGCCTCTTCTTGGATCTAATCATTCCATAAACAGATCTAGCAAATACAAGCACATTTCATATCTAGATCCCCTTCTTCATCATTGGTGCATCATACACTCAGATTTATCATTCAAGTGTAACCCTTTCCATTCAGATCTACTTCAGAGAGAAGTATTCATTCAAGCTCAGACATCTTGCACCCACACTCATGATTTGCACAATGAATTTCTTCTCCTTATATAGGTTTACCCTTTTTCAATACCATGAGCCCTTTTTTCAATACCATGAGCCAAAACAATACCATGAGCCCAAAACTACATTACTTCCGATGGTATTCCTGGACGGGGTCACATAGACGAATCATTACCCAATACAATGGGTCAATACCATGGTGGTCACCCCTGGTTTTGCACTTTTAGAGTGCTTTAGCCCATACGTGACTTTGCACGTTCTTTTCCGCGTGCATACGTGACTTCCCTTAGACAGATCCGCGTATGCCTTGAGACATACTCTTTCACCATAGATTTAGCACAATCTGAATTCCTTTCTTCACTGCCTTCTGTACTCACTGTAGATACATCAGATTTACTTCATTAAGAACATATTCTATCAAGTACAACTTCATCAAGTTGTCATCATCTTCATCAATGTGGGTTGCCATCAAGGACAACACTCTGCATCATATTGCCAACAATCTCCCCCTTTGGACTTGATGGCAACCACAATGGTGTTTGGTTACCACAACAGATAGGTACATTAAGGATTCAATGACACCATGTCACTCTCTCTATTTTTGACACCATTCAAACACCATGTCACTCTCCCCCTTTGACATCAAGAGCAAAGGGCGGACCAGAACCAACATACTCTCTCCCTGAGTTCATGCTGAATTTTCAAGCATATTTTTCAATGAAGTACATGATTCTATGAACTTCCTATCACCAATGACTCATACTTACATCAAAGATCCATCCAGGTAGATTTACATATGAGACTCAACTACCCAACCAAGTGGGTTTAAAAAAAAATGACTCAGCTACCCAACCAAGTGGGTTTACAAATTCGACAAGTCCCTACAAGACTGAATATTACAATCTTACATCATGGGTCTTAACAAGACCTTTTCATCAAATTACAAATGTGACTTTTCATAACCAACACCAGAAAGTCTTCAAGAAGGAGAACATAATTCAGAATCATCATAATGCCAACAATGCATTATACTCAGCAATGCTAAAGCTCCCCCTAAATCTGTGCATCCAAGCATCCTTTCCAGATGACTAAGGCTCCCCCTTAGTTTGTGCATCCTGAATACTTTCACCAACAAATCATCAAGGCATCTTTATCAAAACATGAGAAAAGAATTATGAGAACTGGAACACCACCAGATATACCGAACAGTATCAGAGATACCAAACAGCACTGCAGCTGTGCTGAAGAGAGCTGACTCCAAGCAGAACAATGTCAGCAAACAAACATACGCGGTTTTATGTGCAGGAACTCACGTATATACGCGACTGTGTTTCATGAAACCCGCGTATCCACTGTCATATGCTAAATTTATGCAGATTTGTTCTTTTGACTGGCAGAGAACACTCCCAGCTTCTGTCTTAGATACTCGAACGCTTCCCTGGGCAGAGGTTTGGTAAAGATATCAACAACTTGTTCTTTGGAGGGAACATACTCCAACTTCACCTTTTGCTCAAGCACTTGTTCACGTAAGAAGTGATACTTGATGGGAATGTGCTTGGTCTTCGAATGCATAACAGGATTCTTTGAAATACTAATGGCACTTGTATTGTCACACTTAATGGGGACAGGAGGTGTACATTTTATTTGAAAATCTTGTAAGGTTTGCATCATCCAAAGGAGTTGAGTGCAACAAGATGCGGCAGCCACATATTCTGCTTCTGCTATAGATAAGGCAATAGAATTTTGCTTCTTGCCGAACCAAGATACTAACCGGGGCCCCGTGTAGAATGCACCACCACTAGTACTTTTCCGATCATCAACACTTCCAGCCCAATCTGCATCAGTGTAAGCATGAAGAGTAAGATCAGCATTCTTTGGATACCATAGACCAAAGTCTTGAGTTCCTTGAAGATATTTGAATATTCTTTTAATAGCCTGAAGATGAGACTCTTTTGGATTAGCTTGGAATCGTCCAACAATCCCAACAGCATGCATAATGTCTGGTCTAGTCCCAGTGAGATAAAGTAAACTCCCTATCATCGATCTGTATTCTGGTTGATTCACCGTGGGAGAATCATCCTGAGAACTAAGATTGCATCCGGTTATCATCGGTGTACTTACAGGTTTGCATTCTTCCATACCATACTTCTTCAGAATTTGCTTAAGATATTTTGCTTGTGATAGGAATATACCATCCGCAGTTTGATGCACTTGCAAGCCAAGAAAGAATGTTAGTTCTCCAAGTAAGGACATTTCAAATTCTTGCTGCATGACGGAAGCAAATTTTTGACTCAAAGATTCTTCATTACTCCCAAATATGATATCATCAACATATACAACCACAATCAATAGTTTATCATTTTCAACTTTTGTGTATAAGTTGCTATCAGCAGACCCCTTTGAAAATCCTTGTTGATGAAGATATTTGTCAAGACGATAATACCAAGCCCTTGGAGTTTGTTTGAGACCATATAGAGCCTTTTTAAGTCTACAAACAAGATTTGCATCATTTCCCAAAATGAATCCTTCCGGTTGTTCTATATATACTTCTTCTTCTAGATCACCATTAAGAAAAGCAGATTTAACATCCATTTGATAGACTTTGATTTGTTGATAACTTGAAAAGGCAAGAAACATTCTTATGGCTTCAAGTCTAGCCACAGGAGCAAAAGTTTCTTCAAAGTCTATACCTTCTTGTTGAGTATACCCTTTGCATACCAATCTAGCTTTGTTTCTTACAACATCCCCATTCTCATTTAGCTTGTTCTTGAAGATCCATTTAGTTCCAATGACATTTTTATCATGTGGTCTTGGTACCAATTCCCAAGTGTCATTCTTTTCAATTTGATCAAGTTCTTCATTCACGGCTTGCTTCCAACATTCATCTTTGCTAGCTTGATTGACATTGTGTGGTTCAATTGTGGATAGAAGTGCCAGATGATTAGAAGATCCCACAAGAGTTCTCCTTGTTCGTACACCTGATTCCTTGTCACCCAAAATTTGAGATTCAGGATGATTTTTTTGCACATATCTTGATGGAGCTTTTCCAGATAGATCATCTTCAGGTTATTCATTGGATCCATTGTCTATATCATTTGATGTAGAAGGACATAGGTCATCATCATCTTCTTTTGTTTGTTTTTCTTCTTTAGGAGCTGCAGGAGACTCATCAATAACAACATCAATGCATTCAACAATCTTTCGAAGCCTTTTATTGTAACATTTGTATGGTTTGCTTGAAGATGAGTAACCAAGAAATATCCCTTCATCTGATCTAGGTTCAAACTTGCCAAGCTTTTCATCATTATTTTTGATAAAACATTTACTTCCAAAAACTCTAAAATGCTTCACAGATGGAGAATTACCATACCAGAGTTCATATGGAGTTTTGTCACTATTTACCTGAACATGAGCCTTGTTGAGAATGTTGGCTGCTGTATGTGCTGCTTCTCCCCAGAACATGTCAGGAGTTCCAGAATCATCGAGCATAGCTCTAGCCATTTGTTGAATTGTTCTATTCATTCTTTCTGCTACGCCATTTTGTTGTGGAGTACCTGCTACAGAGAATTGTCTTTTTATGCTATGCTGTTCACAAAATTCAAGGAATTCATTTGATGTATATTCTCCTCCTCGATCAGATTTAAGACACTTGATTTTTAGATCTACTTCATTTTCAACTAAAGCTTTGAAGATCTGAAATTTTTCAAATGCTTCATCTTTGTGTTTAATGAGCCCGATCCAACACATTCTAGAGTAATCATCAATAAATAAGATATAGTATTCTTCCCCGCGTGGTGACTTCTTCCTCATAGGTCCACATATGTCAGTATGAATGAGTTCAAGAGGCTTACTTGATGATCCTTCTTTGGCATTAAAATGTACTCTGGTCTGCTTACCGAATTGACAAGATTTGCATATGATGCTTTCTGGTAGATTAATATTGGGAAGACCACGAACAGCTTGAAGTCTGCTTGCTTTGTTGATTTGAGAGAAGCTCGGATTCCCCAGCCTTCTATGCCATAGCCAATTTTCTGAAGACTTGCTCAAGTAACATTGATCTATACCGTTTAGTATATACAGGTTGCTAGGATTTCTTTTTCCTTTTATAATGATTTTACCTGTATCAAGATCACGAACCACACATTCCTTTGAACTAAAGACCACTTTTGTTCCTTGATCACACATTTGGCTTACACTTAACAGGTTATGCCTTAATCCATCCACATACATGACATCATTAGCCTTCACCTTTTCTTTTAGAAATACTGACCCTTTTCCTTTAATTACAGCAGGAGTATCATTTCCAAATGTAACTTTCTTTTCCTTTTCTAGAGCATTATATGTAAGAAGTTTGCTTTTGTCACTTGTCATGTGTCTTGAGCACCCACTATCAATGTACCATTGATTTTCTTCACCTTCTGCAAATAATGCTATCCCACAATTTTCAACCTGTAATTCTTTCTTTTTCCATACTTTAGAGCTTGAGGAAACATGTTCATTTGGCTGGACCTTGCTCCTACATTCAGATTCTTCTTGACCAAAGTTATTGCAATAAGTACATTCAACTTCATTTTGAAGAGGAGAAAAGTTGTTATAGGTATTCTTCTTTGGTTCAATATTCATTCTTTTCTTTCTTGCTTCTCTTGTCATGATGGTTTTATATGCAACACATTGAACAACTTTATGACCAAAATTGTGACATGAGAAACATTGTCCATTGAAGTAGAAATTTCGGCGACCATGAAATCTTCTATTTGAATTTACCTGTTGGGTGTTGCTTCTTTGAGGGATCTCCTTGTTAGTGATCCTTGTTTTGAGATGATCATGCTTTACCTGTAAAGAACCTTTGTTCCCTTGCTGAGTGGCTGAGTGAAGAGAACCAGTTGTGACTGCTTTCAGATAATTTGGTGCTGAAGTCTGGGAAGATTCCCCAGTATATCCAAGACCTGTTTTTACAAGAGGAGACCGTTGTGTCTTGATAATCTCATCTAAGGTTTCTGAACCTTTTGCAAATCTAAGATTGAGAGTCTTCACTTTCTCATTATCTTTCCTTAGACTTACTATTTCACACTCCAATTCCTCAATGCATTTTTCCTTTGCTTCAAGCTGATTTTCAAGTGTCTCTATGATTATGTTCTTTTCTTCTAGGCTTACTTTGAGTTGATTGCTTTCTTCAAGAAAATCATTGTCCTCTAGAGCATCCACAAAAGTATCCTTTTCTTCTCTTTGTTCAAATGCCATGAGAAGTCTAAAGTCTTCTTCACATTCTTCCTCACTATTAGATGATTCATCACTGTCTTCATTAGTATAATAACTTTTTCTTGTGCTAGATCGATTCTTATTCCTTCTTGCTACTTCTTTTCCTTTAGCCGAGGTTTCTTTATAAGGACACTTTGCAGCATAATGACCAACTTTTCCACACTCAAAACATTTGAAAGGAAGCTTACCTTTGAATCTTCCAGTTCCTAGTTGGAGTTTTCTCACGAAATTCGCTTCTTCTTCATCGGATATGTAGCTGGATTCTTTGACGACTTCCTTTTCTTTTCCTCTTGCAGATACCTTAAAAGCAGCTTCTCTGATTTGAGAAGGACCTCCTTGTCTCATTTCAAAAGCAGTCAAAATACCATGTAATTGAACAATAGTAAGAGTTTGCAGATCTTGCCTTTCTTCAATAGCTGAAAATTTAGAGTCAAATTTTGAAGTCAAGGATCTTAAGACTTTTTCCACCAAAGTAGTATCAGTTATGGTTTCACCCAAATTTCTCATTCGATTTACAACATCATCTAGATGAAGAAAGAAACTGGCAACACTTTCATCACTATGCATCTTCAAATTTTCATATTCAATTCTAAGAGTTTGGAGTTTTGCATTTTTTACCTTTGTATCTCCTTCATAGCTCAAAATGATTTTGTCCCATATTTCTTTTGCTGAATGTAGCTGCATCACTTTAGAAAATTATGATTCAGACATGCTTCCTAACAAGACATTTACTGCTTTGGCATTGGTTTCATACTTCTTCCTTTCAGCAGCATCAGTAGGAATACTTGCCGGGTATTGATAGCCTTCTTCCACGATTGCCCATACATCTGCACCAAGACTTTGTAGATACGCTTTTGTTCGTACCTTCCAGAATATCAGATTGCTTCCATTGAATAGAGGTGGCTTTATAGACATCACTCCTTCTTGACTTCCCATTGCGACGGATCTTCTTCAAGCGATCAAGCTTCTGCAGAAGAACCTGCTCTGATACCAATTATTGGGAAAAATATTGAGAGGGGGGGTGAATCATTATTTACAGCATATTCAAAACTTTTTACTTTTCTTTACTTCAAAACCCATACGCTACTTTCCTGAAGAAGACTCGCGTATATACGCGGATACCCTTTATCAAACTCGCGTATACACAGAGAACCAATTATGTCATTAATTCTTCACTTAAACCATTCCATCATTTATTCATCAGATATTCAATAAACAGTAAACATGTGCAGTAAGAACAGAATAAACCATCACTCAAAGCATCACACATGAACACCAGGATTTTTAGGTGGAAACCCAAGTCGGGAGAAAACCACCGCTGCAGTTGCTCAGCCTTCGATATTTTATTATAGAGAAAACATCTTACAACATATGTGCTGGTGCAGACTCTACCAGCACGCAGGCACCCACCTGCGCTCGTTTACCAGCCTCTCCTGGAAGGGAGCTCCAACCCTCTGACTCGTTTACCAGCCTCTCCTGGAAGGGAGCTACGACCCCCTGATCTCGTTTACCAGCCTCACCTGGAAGGGAGCTACAACCCCCTGACTGAAGGCTACAACCCTCAACACCCCTTCGGACCACGTTTCATCAATTTTCACACTGGATCCAACAACTTCAATAGAACAATACTTGTAGGCCACGTTTCATCATATTTTCAGACTGGAACCTCTTCATACATTTAAGCTCAATCATACAACCAAACTGATGCAGACAACTCAGAACAGTAGAATACAGATAGCAGCAATACAACATAATAGATCAGTCATTTCTTACCACAGACTTCAGCAAACCCTAGTTTGCATACACGCTTTCACTTCACTGATGTCGCGTATATACGCGCTTCCATTCACACAAACCAGCGTATACTTCTGTACATATTATAGAACCAATTTAATTGCGCATACACGCTTTTCTTTCAGCGAAGCCGCGTATATACGCGCTTCCTCTTCGGCGAACTAGCGTATGGTTCTTCAGAGATTTTAGGTCATTGCATTTCTTCAGAACAGATACTTCACACAGATTTAACCCTTCACTACAGATAGATGTTCGCCTCTTCTTGGATCTAATCATTCCATAAACAGATCTAGCAAATACAAGCACATTTCAAATCTAGATCCCCTTCTTCATCATTGGTGCATCATACACTCAGATTTATCATTCAAGTGTAACCCTTTCCATTCAGATCTACTTCAGAGAGAAGTATTCATTCAAGCTCAGACATCTTGCACCCACACTCATGATTTTGCATAATGAATTTCATCTCTTTATATAGGTTTATCCTTTTTCAATACCATGAGCCAAAACAACATTACTTCCGATGGTATTCCTGGACGGGGTCAATTAGGCGGATCATTACCCGATACAATGGGTCAATACCATGGTGGTTACCCCTGGTTTTTCACTTTTAGAGCGCTTTAGCCCATATGCGACTTGGCACGTTCTTTTCCGCGTGCATACGCGACTTCTATTAGACAGATCCGCGTATGCCTTGAGACATACTCTTTCACCATAGATTTAGCACAATCTGACTGCCTTCTGTACTCACTGTAGATACATCAGATTTACCTTATTAAGAACATATTCTATCAAGTACAACTTCATCAAGTAAGTTGTCATCATCTTCATCAATGTGGGTTGCCATCAAGGACAACACTCTGCATCATATTGCCAACAATTGGGCCACCTTCACCATGGAGCTTTGAAGATCTTGCAGCAGATTTCTATTGGGCTTCCTAAGGGCACTCTTGCACAATCAGATCAGTGCAAGGGGTGTACTTTGAGAGCAATAACAACCACCTTTCACGAAGATATTGGCCACGACGATCCTTGAGAGAGTTCACACAGACGTGTGTGGTCCTTTCTCAGTAGCTTCGACGGAAAAGCACAAGTACTATGTGATCTTTGTTGATGATTTCTCTCGGAAGTGCTGGATCTTCTTCATGCAGAAGAAGAGCGAGACATTTTCAAAGTTCTGTGAATTCAAGGCGCTGGTTGAGAAGGAATCGGGGAAGCATGTGAAGGCTCTTAGGAGCGAAAATGGTGGTGAATTCATCTCTACTGAATTCAAATACTTTTGCAGCGTAGAAGGGATTCGGAGAGAGCTCATCGCACCCCATAACCCACAGCAGAACGGGGTGGTTGAGCGGAAGAACAGAACGATCTTGGGTGCTGCACGGGCGATGTTGCATGATCAGGGCCTACCCCTTCACTTGTGGGCTGAGGCATGCAATACAGCAGTGTATGTGCAGAATCGTTGTCCTCACAAGATTCTTGGCATGAGTACACCAGAGGAGGCTTATTATGGCAAGAGGCATGACATTTCCCATTTGCGGATTTTTGGTTCTCCTGTCTACATGCATGTGATGAAGGATGCCAGAAAGAAGCTGGATCCGACCGCAGAGGTTGGAATATTTGTGGGGTACACTGATACACCTCACAACTATCGGGTGTATTTTCCAGACAGTCGCAAGACTGTTGTGCGACGGGATATCAAGTTTTAGGAGGAGAAATCCATGCAGTGTTCGCTTGAGAGGGAGCCACACTTGCATGCAAATGAGGAGCTGTTAGTTCCTAAGGAGGAGCTTCCGGATGTGGATCAGCCACAAGAGGAAGTTCAAGAGGTGGAAGAGACCACCCATGCAGTGCCAACCATCAGAGGGCGCAAGTGCACTACAGAAGCTGAGCGACTGGCTCGAGATGCAGAGAAGGTTGTAGGACAACCTACAGCACAGCGCAGACAAAGACAGTCACCAGATCGGTACACTGGATACATGGCTCTTATGAGTCAATGTGTCGTGATGGAGCCATCCTCTTTTGAGGAAGCTGTGGAGGAACCCGCATGGGTACTTTCCATGATCGAAGAATATGATTCGATCGTCAGAAACAGTGCATGGGAGATTGTCCCAAGACCGGAGGGGAAATCAATGGTGGGTTCGTGATGGATCTACAAAGTTAAGCAGGCAGCTGACGGGAGTGTGGAGAAGTACAAGGCGAGATTTGTCACCCGTGGCTTCTCACAGATCGAGGGAATCAATTATGAGGAGACTTTTGCACCTGTCGCAAGGTACTCTTCCATACAGACGATCCTAGCTCTCTCAGCGCAGATGAGATGGCACATCCATCAGATGGATGTGAAGATTGCATTCCTCAATGGAGTCATTGAGGAGGAGGTGTACATAGAGGAGCCTGAAGGTTTCGAGATCTTCAACAGTGAGTCGCATGTGTGCCGACTCAAGAGAGCACCGTACAGGCTGAAGCAAGCACCTCGTGCTTGGTACACACGGATAGACAGTTATTTCACCGGGCTTGGATTCTCCAAGAGTGAGGCGGATCCTAACCTGTACCAGATTGTGGTGGAGGGGAAGTTGCTTATCATTGTACTGTATGTAGATGATCTGATTTTGACGGGTGATGAGCTGTTGATACTTTCATGCAAGGAGGATCTTGCTAGAGAGTTTGAGATGAAGGACTTGGGCCTCCTTCATTATTTCCTGGGATTGGAGATTTGGCAGCGCAGTGGAGGACTGTTTGTTTCTCAGGGTAAGTATGCCCGGGAGATACTGGAGAGGTTCAACATGCATGGATGCAAGCCTGTTGATACTCCTCTTCCTGGTGGTTGGAGGAAGGAGGATGCTACTTCAGCGGAGGTAGTGGATGCCACTGTCTATCGACAGTTGGTGGGGTCACTTATGTATCTGGTCAATACACGACCCGATATATGCTATGTTGTTAACCAGCTTTCGCAAGCTATGGTTAAGCCTACCAAGCTCTTATGGAAGGCAGGCAAGCATGTATTGCGTTATCTTAGTGGCACATCGGGATATGGTCTATGGTACAGACAGGAGGATGGAGCGAAGCTTTCCGGCTTCACTGATGCAGATTGGGCAGGGAGCCCAACGGATCGTAAGAGCACATCTGGAGGTATTTTCAGCATTGGGTCGACAGCAGTTTCCTGGTACAGCAGGAAGCAGAGATCCGTGGCACTCAGTTCAGCAGAGGCTGAGTACATGGCAGCAAGCTTGGTTGCATGCGAGGCTGTTTGGATGAGGAAGATCCTCATTGGATTGTTCGGGTTTCACTTGGAGCCTACTGTGATTTATTGTGATAACCAGAGTTGCATTAAACTCTTGGCTAATCCAGTATTTCATGATAGATCCAAACACATTGACATCAGGTACCATCATATCATAGATTGTGTTCAACGGAGAATCATGTTACTTTCATATGTTCCCACGGAGGATCAGGATGCTGACATCTTGACGAAGGCGCTCACCAGGAGCAAGTTAGAATTCCACAGAGGCAGGATAGGGGTTGCAGATAATCCATATCTTGTTGAGAGGGAGTGTTGAAAATGCAACAAGATGATGGAGCTTAGTGAAATGAAGTCGCCTTCACTAAGTGGGCCCGCAGGCTATTTTGGCGCAAAGTCTATTTTTAGACTATGTCTATTTTTAGACATATGGAGCATGGTCTAGGAGTTGCAGTATGCTATTCTTGGATGATTGGTCGAGTTGGTAAAAATAGATGGACCTCTATTTTTAGACATACGGGTCGAAGTCTATTTTTAGACTGCCTGTCTAAAAATAGGTCAGTCAAATATTATTAGCCCTTAATAATATTTGGACTCTAAACTTCAGTTTATTCTCTTACAACACTTCAGTTGGAGCTACGGATGTGGCCCATACATCTGACAGAAGGAATTACGCTATTCCTTGGGGTTTGGTGAGCTCATGCATGGTTGACTTCAGTGGCAGAGTTTGGTGGAGTTGATGAGACAGTTGGTGGAGTTGTGTTCGGTTTAACTTAGTTGAACTAGTTGTGATTAGTTTAACTAGCTAATCAACTAGTAATGAGTGGGGTGAATTAAATATTATTTAATTCACTAATTATTAACTCATTATTCAACTCAAGAACACATCAGTTCACTACAGTGCATGGACAGTTCAGTGGAGACCAGTGGCAGAGGTAGATGAAAGGGTGAGTTTGCTATTAGTTGCGACAACAGTTGTGCATGAGATTTGCACAAGCATTGGAGGAGATTGCCAATGATGATTGCGCAGTTGGAACCAGTGAGATTCAAACTTTGATCTCTCATTAGACCAGCCTTGATTGTGCAATAGAGGAAAGCAATTAGTGGATGAGTTTTGAACCTGTGACTTGTTCAAAACCAAGCTAGTTTGTGTGTAACTTTTGGAGACAGTACTGAGTACTTGTGAGGAGTATTGTACTGAGATTGTTACATGTTTCTCTTCTATTATAATATAAAAATAGCTGGGGGTTTTCAGCTATAAGATTTTTCCATTACATATTGTGTTTATGTGCGCATGCGACTGTTTCTATTTCTGCAAATTGATTATTGATTGTAGAAGAGATTATGTGTTGCATATGAATTCGAATTAGTATGTGATCAGGATAATCTCGGTGGATAAATCTTCATTATTCAACAAATTTCTACAATTAATTTCAGAAGTATGAGCAGGATCAAATGTAGTAGCGTGGTGTGTGCTTCTAGTGCCTATCAAGCTGTCTCCGACATGAGAGTCCTTTAATTGAGGAGGAACATTGAAATTAGATCTCGACGTGTTAGGAATTTTTTCATAGAGCATGCCAGACTGAGTGTAAATCAAGTCTAAATATTGGGCACGAGCGATAACATGTTATTATGTGACGAAGCCACCTTTAGCCACATCCTCAGTTATATATGGTAACAGGGACTTAATGAACCATTAAGCAAGTAGCTGATTTGGAACAAATGTCTTAACCATTCTATGACGACATTGCCACTCATGAATATGATCAGAGATGTGAGTAGCATTAATCTGTTTGAAATTGGTCAAGAATTCCGTTCCAGTTTCATATCTGATAGGTAACTGGAAATGAGTCAAAAATAAAGTAGCTAGGGCAGTGAAATTATCAAAAGAATATCTAGGTAACTCAATGTACCATTTTGCAACCGGATCTATGAACTTACGCAGGAAAAGACATAGTCAAATAGAATCATCATTCAAGAAGTTAGATGAACACCATAAATGATAATTCATGACATGAGTCGACGAATATTCTCTAGGGTTTCCATTGAACTTAGGAATATCCGAGGGTAATTTGTGGGGTATCATCGGCCGCCAAGCAACATAGTTGATTGGATCATTGGTTAACTGATTTAAATCTGGTAACTCTAAAGTTGCAACAAAAGGCAACTGTCTATTAAGGTCAGGTTGAACATAGCCAAGGTAAGATGGAATTTCTTGAGCAACAGGCCATTGAGCACCAGCATAAGGAATCTGCTGCTGCTAACCCAGATAGGGGTTGTTTTGAAAAGAAAACGCTTGAGGATTATGTTGACCAAAACCTAGAAATGATACTTGTTGAGATGAAGTTTGAGGCATTTGTGCCTGAGGTTGCCAAGGGGTCTGTCCACCAATATTATAACCCAAATTAGAATAACTTTGATTCAGTTGATATGTATAACCAGGTTGCGTTTGTGACATCCCATAAAATGGTAAACCAGCTTGTGAATAAATGATTCCGGATACAGGTTGTTGTAAATTAACCGAAGGATTTGGAGTTTGTGAACCCAACATTTGATGGTATTGAGTTGAAGGACCCGCTTGATAAGGTTGATTTACAACATTTTGACTTTGTAACAGGGGTAAAGATGTATTAACAAGTGGTAAAGAGGTGGTTGTACCAGGTTGAACTGGTTGATACGAGTGTACAATTGTTTGTGGTTGGATAGGAAGAGTGGGCTGCCATTGACAAACATTCATTTCAACATTAGTTTGACCAAAAAGTGACGGATTATTGGGATATTGGGTGACAAAAGGTTTCCCCCTAGCATGAGGAGGATAATAAGATGAAAAATATTGTTCTCCAAATGCTGGGATTCCAGTTGATATGGTACTTAAAGGCATAGACCCAGAAGGACCGACTTGATATTTTCCTGATGATGTGTATAAAGAATCAAGCTATTCAGTACTAACTATAGGATTACTAGTTAAAATACCGGATGATGACATTGGTAGAGACCATGGTTTTGAAGATGCACCAGAGTAAATTCTAGATAATGATTTATAACCTGATGGGACCATAGGGCCTCCATGAAAATATGACTCTGGTGAAGTTGTAAACATCAACGGAGTAGTGAGGGCAGGAGATGACGTAATTGGAACAAATTTCCCAACTGAAGATGTTGGTTCAGGCATGGTTGCTTGACCAAATGTATATCCTTTAATATCGACAAGATTTTGAATGGGAACTGGATCAATAAAATCAGATGGAAATGATCGAGGAAAAGACTCGTACAGGGAAAAGTCCTCCCCAAAATGGGTTGGAGTTAAAGGTGTCTCGTCTTGTGGGATTTCTTCAATTGCTATTAAACCAGGTGGAAGTATTTCACTGTCAGGCCCAAACTATATTTCAGGTGGTTGACTGTGTGATATAGGAGTTTCAATGGCTACAGAAATTTGTGGGATGACCAAGGTAGGAACAACTTCTGGTTGTTCGACTTCTAGATTCAGATGTTCTAGGAAAGAAGAGACATGATTTGGATCAATTTGTGGTTGAACAACGTCAGGTCCAGGAGGTATGGTCTCACTGATTGGATGGATCCTGACCACGGGTAGCTGTGAAGACTCCGTTTCGACAACAATAGATGAACCGAGATGTGTAGAAATAACTTGAGTTAACTCTAGTTTGTGGGAAGATGATGTTTCATCAGAGGTATGGATTGTACTTGATTCGGCATTTCGTGATCGCCTTCGCCTACCAGAAGTAACTTTTGGTGGTAAAGGTGGTTTTAATGCTAATCTACGCGAATGATGGGGGAAAGGATTTTTTTCTTCCACGATTACTGATTTATTTTAACAAAAAAAAAATAAACAAAATAAAAAGGTAATGCTAGGCAAAAGGTTTACCAAGAAAATGTGAACTACAGAATACCTCCTAGCGAACAAAGAAGTACGGGCAGGAAATCTCCCCCAATGCTGTGTTCGGTGTATCACAATTTACAAGGTGGCCGACTCAGTTCACTATGGATGGATAACACCTAAAATTTGTCCTCTCAAATATACCCAAAGGTACGTGGAGGCCCAAGTCCGTATTAGCATTGTCTGATGCGAAACTGCATAGTGAGAGCACCCCTTTATACTTATCGTACTGTAACACCGCCCGATATACCCAAAAGTACGTGGACGAGCTACGATATACTTACGTACATGGAGTGAGGTATCACACTCAGAATGTATTGTAGACAAGGTAGCGACAACTGCTATGTTTTATGACGCTAGAACACGTCTCTAGCCTAGACCTTCTAAATGTTATCGTTATGGTTCCAATGCTTTGTTAGGTAAATTGAGATAAATTTTATGTTGATCTTGTTTAACAATTTTCCTTTCAAAGGTTCACCGTGATGATGTATTGGAAATTCCTAAAATGCAAACTAAGAATGATAAATAATCTTTCAATTTTAGTTTTTTCAATGAAAATCCTAGCTACTAGAGGGAAAGAGCAAACAATTTGCGAGCAAACAAATCAATGAACACAAACTAAATGCAGATTTCCTAATTGTTCCTTTTGCAAAACATACAAACCACTACATGCAAATGCAATTTTTTCTTTTCAGTTCCTTTAATTCTATGAACGCAGAAAATAAACTAAGTGCACTAAATCAACAAAAACAAATGCCTTTTACTTTTGAGAAATGAGGAATACAAACAACAATTTCTCTTTTGAAGGAAAAATGAGGAATTTAACAACAATTTATCCTATCAGGAAATGAATAATTTATGACAATTTCATTTTTCAAAAGCAAATGGATCTAATGTGACAATGAAAATACTTTGAAATTAATTTGTCAATGATAAAGAAAAACACTTTAAACAAACATTGAACAATTTTTCTTTCAAAGGAGGAAGAAGTAGATAGATTCACTGGTCGATATGAGGGTCAAAATTTTCAAAAAGGAACAGAAAACAAACTGAATCAAATTGCAAAGACGAATTGAAGGGAATTTGGATGGTTTCCGGAGGCAACGCAGTCTCTAAGGAGAGACAGGGCTTTGCAATGCAGGACTGAAAGGGAGACAGTTCTATGCAAAGCACTGTGTCCTGTCCAAGAGTGCATTGGGCGCAGTGTATAAGGAAAAACATAGTTGTTTAACACACTTCTTTTGCAAATTTGGATTTCAAAAAGTCTAATATTTGTGAGTAAAAACTACTGGGTGAATAAACAGAGCAAATCAGAGGCTAAAACACCTAGGATAAAGAGAAATTAACTCCCCAGCGGAGTCGCCAATTTGTTGGACAGAATTGTGGATTACAGATAAAAAATGCTTCGCTAGATAGGTGCTAATCAAGAACATCAGGTTAAAGACTATACAACTACTTTTGATAACTAAGAACATACACACAAAATGGATTAGAGGCTTACTTGGAATCCAAGTGCTTCCAAATGATTCCTTCTGTCGCTTCAGTTGTAGCTTCAAATGCTAGCCAACTGTGCAAAATATTTCCTACAAGAATGAACACTAAACAACAGAAGATAACAAAAATACAGATTTCTATTCAAGTTAGTTTTCTAAATCAGTAAAGCATAAACCATATACATCAACTAAGATCTTGCAATATGGAAAATCAAAGCCAATACAGATGAATATAGGGAAAGTAAGTTGTATTCTTTATTAACGATAGAAGGGGAGGTTACAACCTAGTGACTGATTTGAAGTGACCATCTCCAGTAGCATCCCAACCTCATCACAGTATAAATCTCTCTAGCAACTGTTACACAAATCTTTTTCTCAATTGAAATTCCACCAGCATTTCTCTACTCCAATTCTTCCTTACCAAGCACTAGGATCTATGCTCAATTTATAGAGGAGTTGAAGGTAGTTTTACAATCAATGAATTTCCAATAATAGGCAAGACATGTTCCCAATCTTGTAGATGTCTAATGGACACATGGATTCGAAGCTTGACACATGTGAACTCTTCTAGAAGGCACTAGCCAAGTGGAGATTCCCGAACAATGATAATTTCGCTCCTAATATGACCAACGCACTTGTGAATGTTGGGAAGTGCTTTGTAGAGTAGCCTTGCATGGGGCTGCCTGCATATGAAACACACTTAGTCCCTTTAGAGGCAGTGCTGATGAGCTCTCACATGATATATTATAAACTTCAAATCTTGGAAACCTTTGCAGATGAAAGTCTTTGAATGATTTGTCTTTTTCTTTGTCTTAGGGCATGTAGCAACTGAAATGATAGGGAATAATAGGCCCTTAATCATTGGTCCTAGAGATAATGCCCAGTTAACCAGGTCATTGGGAATGGTGCCCAAATTGACCTATAACACTCCTTAACTATCAAAGGCAGCCAAGCAAACTGAGGACGAAGTGCACTCAATCTATGATTTAAGTGGAGTCAAAATAGACTCAATCACTATTTTCAAGGGAGCTGTTGGTAGCTTCCCTATAGAATAAATAGAGCAGAGCTAGAGCTAGGAAGGGATTCGATTCCATTCATAACTTTTACTGCAATCTATTAAGCTTTTTATTATTGTACTTAGTAATTAAAATTTTAGAAATGTAACGAGGCTATTCTCTTCCTGAAATGAGAAGACATACTCCATTTTATTGATTTAGTTCCAGAGAGTTGGGCTTGTGGGTTAGGACACAACTCATGTGCCTCAAATTATCTGTTGTTTTCATTCTTTTCTTTCTACCATTTAGCTAGTTTTATTTCCGATATTTTCATTGTTTTTTTAGTTTGTTGTTGTAGATTTAATCTGTTTATCTGCATTGTAGAACAGTTGATGAACTCCATAAAACTGTGAGGAAGCCTTCCCCTCTCATCTCTATTGATAGAGCTCGAGGAGAGTAGACCTTCCTGTAGACCAAAAATGCTTTCTATTTATGATTCGTTGCTTCTCATATTAGAGTAGAGTGCAATAACAATTTTAGTCTTTCTTCCACTGTGTTATCACACATTGTGCCTTTTTTTCCATGCATGAATCCGCAGGTTTGTTTGCAGGAATCAGTATTAAAGTTCCAAATAAGTTCACCCTCGCCTTCCCACTTCATTTTCCATCCTTTTTTTCATGATTCCAAACACCTCTATTACGCTCTATTCCCTCCTTATTTTATTGCAGCTATCACCCTTTTTATTCACAAAACGCTTGAAAAAAAATTAAAAAGTTTAACCTCCGCCCTTGCTCCTCAAAACTCCCGCTCACCGTACTTCGCTCATTGCCAATCGCATATCTCTTGCATTCTCTGTTTATGCTCTCCCATTCCAAGCCCCAATTTCGATATATACTTCCGCCTTACCTTTTCCGCTTGTCAGTAAAAAAAAACTTCATAAACATTAGAATCCAATCATTTTTCCTTCAAAGACTTACTGCAATCACAAATCACATTTCTCATTTGGCTCCCATAATACTTACCGCTCATGTTCGTCGATTGTGATATTCTTTTTGTACTCCTCCACATCACCCATCACATATCACATTTTGCTCCTGAACAACACTTCCACTACTCTCCAGCTTTGCGGTCTTGTGATTGCGATATCGCATATCACATCTCACACTTCCATCACCCATCGTAATTGCAAATCTTGTCCCATCGCATTTCGCATTTATCTCCTGCTCCCGAACAACACTTCCGCCGCTCCTCCAACTTTGCGATATTGTGAATTGGAATATCGCATATCACATATCACACTTCCGTCCTCCCATTGAAATTCCACCATCGCACTTTTCAAAGCCTTCCTCTCCAAATAATTTTTGCAATATCATAAGGTTTAATGAAGTCTAAACCCCTTTTTCCACCTCTAATCCTTGTTACATGTGTTAAGCCTTCTATTAGCATCTTTAGCCCTTTTTCCTTGAAACTGCAAGCAACACTTTTTCAAGTTTACTTAGATCATGAATACTTGCATGGTAGATAGATCATAGGATAAGTAGAGTGCGTTTAGACGTTTGGCCCATTAAGTGTGGTTATAATTAGTTTCCTTTCTTGTCATTTCTTTTCAACAATTTAATTTAGTTTCCTTTCTGCAATTTAGTTTAGTTTCATTAAAGTGTGACAGACTTCACCAAGAAACCCTAGAAGTAGCACCCTTTCGTAGAGCGGAAGATGATGACATGATTAGAATGCATCTTTTGTGTATATGGCACTATGACTTCCAAGTTTGTATGAACCCCAGGTTGATAAAATAAAGTAGGGCAATAGTCCCTAGGATTTACAACACCCTTGGTGCAATACTAGGGCTCAGCACTTTTTGGCGTCATTGCTGGGGAGGTGTCTAGTAGATGCTTTGATTCTATTTTAGCATTATTTTCTACTTTCCTTTTTCATTTTGTTTCCGAAATATTGAAAAAGACAAAAAATATTATTTTCATGCCTCATAGGAGTAGGGATACTCATATTTTTTTGAAAAATACTTCTCCAATACCAACCACCCCACTTGACCATGTGGTGCAGTAAGAACCACATCACCATACACTTTTGAAGGTAGAAGAGATGGATGGATATAAAGACAATGAAGACGATATTATTGGGTTTCCCATTCAAGATATGGACATGCTCAGTGTACATATGAAGAACATCCCTCCATATTTCCTTCCCAACTTCCATGGTATGAAGATAGAGGATCCATAAACATTTCTCTTTTAATTTGAGATACTTTGTAGATCTTATGGATACTTATCTCACACTCAAAAACTGAGATTGTTTCTCGCAACATTCAAGGATAAAGCTCTTAAATGGTTCATGATTCTAGGTACTAATTCAATAAGATCATGGAATGATATGCAAAAGATATTTCTAGGAAAATATAAAAACCATGATCTTAAAGAATAATTTGTTAGAATGAATCAAAAATAGGATGAGAGCCTTGAGGTTCTCATATATAGGTTCATGTTTAACGTTAAGAGGGGAAAATTGCATCATTTAGGATTTTACACACTAAAAACCCTCTTACTTAGAACAATTAGGGATGAGTGGATTGATCTCCTTAATCTCAAGAGTAGAGGAGATGTATACCAATTGTCATTTGAAGATATTTGTGAAACATGCAAGCGCATATCAAGAGGAAGGGAAAGAGTAAGTAAATCCGCCTCAACATTGGTAAGGCAAGATGAACTTGGAAATTTTCTTGAAAAATTTAAAATAGAAATTCTTAGCAATCTAAGTGAACAAGTAGAAATATTAAGAATGCAAAATGAGCAAAAAGAAGATGCTGATATTTTTGTTATCCATGCATAATCATATAACACTAAATTTTTTCCATCATTCCACAGGTTTAAATAAGTTTACCAGGAAGACAATGGAGCAAGGAAATCACCAAAGAAGCTATGTTATGTTGCTCCAAGGAGACCTTGGAAGTCTAGTCAACTTGATATGATGTAAGGACCCACTTCACATTTTCAAGCTTATTCATATCCATCTCAAACTAATTGGGACACACTCCCTCCTTGGAAACCTTGGCCATCTCAACCCCAAAACCAATCTTGGAAACATGGTTGGCAAGGAAATTATTGGGAAAATCCATAATATCCTCAATATTTCCCTCCATATCCTCCATATCCAACTCTATGCTATCCCTACCATCCACCTCCACCACAACCACAACCTCTACCACATCCATCTCATATATTTGCCCCAACTGAACTACCTATACTACCATTTCCAAACCCATACAATGAAGTATCTCAGCTAACTTATAATGCTGAGGTAAAACACTTCCAAAAATCTCCTCTTGATCTAGATGGTATTCATCTTAGTTCAAGAAAGGTATTTAAAAGAAGAGATTTTCTTAATTTAATTAAAGGACAACATCAAGAAGAAGAAGATCCAAATGAGGAGATCAAAAGATGAAGGAATGCACTTGATGAAGAGCCGACATCATAATCATATGTCGAGAAAGTTTCCTCATGTTTACCAACATGTCCTCCATGTGTTCAAGAGAACAATTAGAAAAAAGAGGAAGATTTTAATGTCATAATAGAAGAGGAAATCCAAGGTGATCCAACTCAGCAAGTGGATCATGGGCATCAAAACTATATTGACATATGGTTCCAAACAGTCATCAAGTTGCAGCAACACGCCCTTCTTCAACAGTACTTGATACAATCCTAGCCAAAGCAATTCATCTCTCATATTCAGGTACATGTAAAAGCATGTATTCCAAGTGTGCACATGATTTTATCTGTCATATTGATGTGTACATGCTCCATTGGAAGTATTAATATACTTAAAAAGGTTTTGTTTTTTCAAGTAGAGTCTGAAAGTGAGAAAATAAAAAAGGGAAAGAATAAAATCTCAGGTGAAAACCTCTTTTGAGGCGTTTGAGATTGGATCATTGATTGAAAACCTCCATGAGGTAGTCATTGGGTTTAAAAATAAGGAAAAAAGAAAAAGAAAAAGAAAATATCATAGGTGAAAACCTCCTTTGAGGTGCATAGGCAGACCTACCAGTTGAAAACCTCATTAAGGTAGCTAGTAGGCCTTAAAAAAAAGAAAATCCATTTCTCCATTTATCTCTCTCTAATGAATGTAGGTGCTCTCCAACCTTTGTAAGCAGAAAAAAAAAAAGTTGGCACAAAAAGAAAATTTGGTCAACACTTTAGTCAAAGGTAGTCAAACTTGGACTTCCTCCTCATGTGCTCAGATGCTCCAAAAGGACCTCAAGTAGATCACCACATACAACTTCAGTAACAGCTTTAGTAGCAGCTTCAATATCACCTACAAAAATAAATCAATGGTAAGGCTTAGGTATGGAATCATTTAACACTTTCTTCGAATCTATTTTAGCTTAAGAAAACATTAAAAAGTGTGAGAAGGAATTTTTTTTTATATATAGCCAAAATCAGTAGCAGAGCAACCTCAGCCTTATCTAGCGACTAGCCTCACTTTTTCCACCAAGAAGAGGAGCAAGACAAAAGTAAAAAGGACTTGTGAAAGTGGGTAGTAAGAAGTTCATTGTAATGGAAGACAAGGAGTGCCAAGGGGTAACCAAGGGTGAACTCAGTTAACAGAAAAAGAACTCTAAGTTTATTTTTCATGCAATAAAAAAAAAGGAGAACAAAAAAAAAGGAAAAAAGAGAACAAAAAAGAGAACAAAATAGAAAAAATTAAATAAAAGGTGGATCCACCACCTCTTGGCACAAAAAATACAAATTTTCTTATGGAATCTGAGGACCTATTGTACGGTACAACAACCCTCCCCATTTCAAAATTTTAGAATAAAGTTTGTTTAGAAATATGTCCCCTTTCTTTTGAGATAAAATAAAAGACTATGAGGAAATCCGATTATTTTATATAAAACAATAAAAAGATTCATTGTTTAAAAGTCATATATCGTATATCGCATATATCAAATACAAGTGAAAAAATGTGACATTGAAACTTTTCCGATCCGATGAACTATCAAGTCTTATATTGCATCGGCACAAAGCATAGAAGTATTCATGTTAAAAAGTCTGATGCAATGAATTAAATCACAATCGCAAATCGGTAGGGTCTTAAAGGTTTCACTTTTTTTTTTCAAAACCCTGATGCGATGTAACCTATCGCAATCGCATTCCGAAGAAGATACCCTTCATTCGGTCTATTGCAAAACTCCGATGCGATGCGATTCATCGCAATCACACTTCAGAGAAGCAACATCACATTTATTTGATTTATAAAATCTCGATGCGATATGACTCATCGCAATCACATTTCGGAGGAACAACATCACATTTACTTATTCTGCGAAACTCTGATGTGATGGACCCCACCATCATCGCAATCACAAATCGGCGGAAGTCGTATACAACTTAATTCCTTTGGGAATGTCTGATGCAATATGCTATCATCGCAATCACAAATCGACAGAACATATGAGATGATATTTGATTCCCTTTCAAAACCTCCGATGCGATGGGTAGTTAAGTCTTTGTTTATTACTATTTGTGCCGCACATATATTATTTATCAATCGCAATTGGAGAATCCAAAAGGAAAGTTTTACATTAACATTTCAAATCGCTGATATCCGATTGTGCGATCATTATTAATTAGAAAATCAAACGATCTATGATGATCGATCCTATATGAATGCGTGAATGTGACTCTTATGGAGGGCATTTAAGTTTAAGACGAATTTAATCAATTGGGGTCATTAATAAAATATTTTCACACAATTCTTCTAACTTCATTCCTTCCCGTTCTGGAAGGTTTTTCTCATTTGCAGAGCCATAGACCATCCAACCCTCTCGTTCGCCTAGCCAGTGAAACTATACCAGATGGGAAAATGTCTAAGAAATTTAAGAAAGCAAGAACTGCTACCGCCGCAAAGACTGTTGTCACTCCCACAATACCAAAAGAAAAACCAGCTAAAATCAAGCTGGTTACAGACACGACATGCCAGGGTCTGGGGAAGCTTTCATGGGAAGAAGTATATAATTTGATTGAAGCCGAAAAACCCACTGTAACAGAGGTAAAAGCGATAGTACTAGATGAAGAAGACTCATATTCTAATTCTGAGACTCCTCTCAAAGCACTTGCAAATTCTTTTCTTCACAGAATCTTGGCTTGAGCGAATATGTTCCCCTGTTATGATGTAGTACAATGGGTGATAGACAATATCACCATCACAAACAGAACCTTTGTCTCAACTGCAAGAACAAGTTTTGGGTCTTTTAGAGCGGAAGATATCAAAGCGATGTATCATCTCCCAAATTCGTAAAAGGTCTACAACAAAGCTTTCATAGCAGATTTCGCTATAAGAAATGAAGTTCAATCAGAACCTATTAAGGAATGGAGACGAGCTCCAGAAAAACATAAAAATAAAGCATCAGGTATGTACTCCGTGGAGTCTCTTGCACCCCCACATTGTTATGCTGCTGCAATGATGTGTAGAATCTTTGGGAATGAAAATTCTGCGAAGTTTTCAATTCAGATGGTACCCCTTATTCATGCTGCTATAAATTCTGAAATTATGGATTGGTCAATTATCCTTTTTGACAAGATAGCTAATAGAATTCTGGAATATAGAAAGGATAAAGACACTGGAAATACAACTCCTTTTCATTTCTGTGCCTATATCTTAGATGCCCTATGTTTCAATTCAGAATTTCCTATTCTAGGTTGGATATGGACTCCACAGGAACCTGTTCCTATCCACATTTACCATAAAATCTTGTGGAAGGTCCATTTTAAAAATCATGTATATAGGATTTGTCACGGTTTTTTGTTGCCTGTCTATCAAGCCATTTTTAACCAGTTTCCTCCTCAGCTCTCTAAAAAAGCAAAGAATGATATATCCCTTATTGGAAATTGGTTTGGAGAAGAAATATTTACCTATATCAGAGTTTTTGGAAGCATTGTAGAACCCCATATCCTACCTCTATATGTTCTTGACAAACTGTTAGCCCAAGAAATTTCTTACCAGTTGACGGAAAGAGGTATGTCAAGATGTTTAAAGAATGCCAAGAAATTGATGTGGCCTACCTTTCCTTTCATTGTGGAAATTATACTTTAAATGATTTCAAACATGATGAGAAGGAAGTCATTAAAATAAGAGATCTTAAGCTTGCAATTGTCCCAGGGAGACAATATGATCCAAATAAATTAGCTTTCGATTTCACAACTTTGGTTCAAATTTCTAGGTTTGAGCATGAACCTGATGAATTTGATGATTTATTTGTCTCTATTGAGAAATTTTCCCAAGTTTATGACTTGGCCAAATCCAAGTTTCAAGTAGAAGATATGAATTTTTTTTTACAATTCAGAAGTCAGAGATTGCTGAAAGCTCCCCTTGACCAGCTAAGAATTCCTTTGTAAGAAGCTGAAAATATAGAAACAGAACAAAAGAAAAAGGAAGATACAACTAGCAAGACAGATAAAGAAGTGTCTACCAGGAAAGCTGATATGCATACTGGAAAAGAAAATACAGCTGGAAAACTTGATGTTCAAACAGAAAATGAGAATACAATTAACAAAAATGATACGCAGTCTGAAGAAAGAAATACAGATGATAAACCCAATGATCAACTTGAAAGAGAAACAACCATGGAAAGAGTGGTAAATTCTGTTGAAATTATTGTTACTCCCCAATTGTTAAGACAATATGAGCAATTTGAACAGCAAATTGGAGGACAAAATAATGCTCCAGTTGATAGTTTGAATAATCAAGATATGGAGATTATCCCTGAACATCCTTCAGAATAAATTGTGTTGAAAGTTGAAGAAATCCCTCCTCTGGATATCTTTTATAGTCCTAAGCATAGGGATGTTTTCAGGAAACAATGGAAAAGAAGGAGGAAAGATCAAGAATCACTTTCATCCCCGCAGGTTGAATTCATGAATATTGTCTAGAAGAATACTGAGGTAGATCCTTTAGAGGATCTTACCAAATTATCACAATATGCAAGTGCCTACAGTGTAGCCACTATAGATAAAGCTGCTGAAGTCAATAAAATGATCAAACAAAAATAATTACAAATAGCAATGCTAGAAGAAAAGACATCAAATTATCAACAAAAAATAATGCAATTGGAACAACAGTTAGCAGAAGAAAAACTCAGAGCAAAACAACTGGAAGAACAAATGAGTGTGGAAAAGAAAAAGCTTGATCAACAAGCTTTGAATAAGCAACAACAGTTGTCCCAAGAAGTGTCCAAGTTACAAACCCTGCTGCAAAATGAGAAAACTGCCAAAGCAGAGCAAGGAAAAACATTTCAAGCAAGATTGGATAAATTTAAGGATTATCCTAAAATTGACCAATTTAAAACTGAAGCTCTGGAAACAAATAAGCTATTGTCTTTGCAGTTAGATGATCTCTATCAAAATATTGCACAAGCAGAGCCTTTATGTGAAATAACATCTTCTCTTATTGATGGATCAGTTAGCCTCATACTTGAATTTGAAAATGCAGATGACAAGATATCAGAGTTTCTTTCATTGAAAAACTCATAAGAAGGAAAGAATGCAAATCTTCCCAGGATTGAAGAAAGACATAAAGAAATTTTATTTGCTGAATGGAAAAAACAGTTGACTAAAGAAGAACAAGCTACAACAAGGGCCAGAGCTATGATGAACAATTTGACACAATTAGTTAATGATAGCTTATATGCTATTAATTTAATTTTAGATTGTATTCCAGGTAAATTACCAAAGGTGAAAGAAGATGATACCAGGTGGAAGCAGGAATTAATCAACAAGAATCAGAAAATCAGGAAATTTCAGGATATTACATGGGATGTCATGTGGACATACTTAATTAAACCACATAGTCAACAAATGACAATCAAATTCCTTTCAAACGCCATCAATTGCATCATTGCAGAGTTATCCGATGCCACGTACACTAGTCAGTTGCATTCGAGGCCGTGTCATCCAATAGAAGTCAAGGATATGCTCAAAATATGCCATCTCAGCACACTGAATACAGGAGAAAATCAATGAATTTGTTTTATTTGGATATCGCAAGTCTTTTTCAGGATCTCCGATGATAGTTTCTAGCATAGGTTATAGATAATCTGTTTTGTTAATTTCTTATTTAAACCCCTTTCATGCATTTAGAAAGGGGTCCTGAATTTGTAATAATTTTGGCTTGGATGATACATTTCTGTACTCCATTGACTACTTTATTTTTATAAAGGATCATACCTGTGATTTATGGCGAATTATCTTTAAGAATTTCATTTCTGTATCTTGGAGGTTGTTTTAAGTTAAAGCACAGGATCTAGATATTGAATTGCATCAAGAAAATATCTCAATGAATCTGGTATTTCTATTGATTTACTGTTATTTTATTTATGTTATGAAGTATTCCCTTTGAGATTTACTATCATTTGTATATGCTTGTTTTCACAAATATTTCTTTATCATATCATTTCTGAAGATATATAAATATTCATCTATCATAGTATATGCAAATGATATATAGAATTATGAATGCGATGTGTTATTCTAACTCTGTTTATTTTCTTAAACAGAGTTATCATTATATGATATTGCATCTTTCTATTGAAATAATAATTCATTTTTCATGGTTATTTGTTTAACTGAAATCATCTTTAAGTCGTATTCATACTTAATGCCCGGGTTAGTTTTAGAATTATTTGCAAGTTAGAATTTGTGTTAGATAGATTATTTCATTCAGTTAGTTCTGTTATTCACCTATACAAACACTCCATTACCAATTTATTCACTATTAGGAAACTGGTCCTATAAATCCAGTCGGAGCCACCATACCAAACGGAAAAGGAGCTGTCCTAAGGTCCCAACCAGGTGGTTTTCCCTTGATGTTTGAAGCAATGATTTTCTAGGCTTCAACAGGACCTCCATGCAATACCCACAAGAATAAATGCAAGAAAAATAGCAAGAATATTAGCATGAGGAGCAGCGCATGGGCCAATAAACATAAAACGAAATAAGCGAGCATGCAGGAAGAACTAGAAGGCAGGGAGGATGGATAAGTATCTCAGAGGATGAGAAACAGTTTCAATAGGGGGGTGATGATGGGCCTCTAAATTAGACATAAAATTAGGCCCATCTAACCTTCCTTATACACATAAAAGATATATTAAATCTCTCCTTCTACACTTAATAATGTTTTCTTATGCTTTAATATGTTCTTAGGAATGTTTAAAGGTAATTGCATATTTCTACCTAATATTGGTTATTTTTGTAGAATATTGTGAGAATATTGGGCAAGTTATGAAGATTTGGAGAAGGAGATAATTTAGGGACTTGGTCCCTGCCACTGGAAGATCAAGATTGAAGAATAAATGAACACAATTTCAGGAAATTATGGAGAAATCTTGGAGAGATTCAAGGGGTTTGTCCACCCTCCTTAACTCTCAAAGGTAGCCATGCAAACTGAGGACGAAGTGCACTTAATATATGGTTTACTTGGAGTCAAAATGGAATCAATCACTATTTTCTAGGGAGATGTTGGTAGTTTCCCTGTAGAATAAATAGAGCAGAGCTAGAGCTAGGAAGGATTCGATTCCATTTAGAACTTTTGCTGCAAGCTATTACGATTTTTATTATTGTATTCACTGATTAAAATTTCAGAAGTGTAACAAAGCTATTCCCTTCCTGAAATGAGCATACAAACTCCATTTTACTGATTTAGTTCTAGAGAGCTGGGCTCGTGGGTTAGGGCCCAACCCATGTGCCTCATCTTCTTTGATGTTTTCATTCTTTTCTTTCTATCATTTAGCTAGTTTTATTTATGATATTTACATTGTTGTTATAGTTTGCTGCTATATATTTAATCTGCTTATCTGCGCTGTACAATAGTTGATGAACTCCATAAAAATGTGAGGCAACCTTCCCCTCTCATCTCTGTCGATAAAGCTCGAGGAGGGTAGACCTTCCCACAGACCAAAAATGCTTTATGTTTATGATTTGTTGCTTCTCAGATTAGAGTAGAGTGCAATAACAGTTTCAGTCTTTCTTCCACTATGTTATCACAAATTTTGTCTATGTTAAAGTTTCGGAGAAGTTCATCCTCACCTTCCCACTTCATTTTCCATCTAAGTTTTCACGCTTCCAAACACCTTTGTTACGCTCTATTCACTCCTTATTTTATTGTAGTTGTTTCCCTTTAAATTCACAAAACACTTGAAAAAAAATTAAAAGTTTGACCTCTTCCCTTGCTCCTTGAAAATCCCGCTCACCATACTTCGCTCCTCGCAAATCACAGATCTCTTGCGTTCTCTATTTATGTTCTCCCATTCCAAGCCCTGATTGCGATATTTCTTTCTGCCTTACCTTTTTTGCTTATCAGTAAAAAAATAACTTCATAAACATTAGAACCCAATCCTTTTTCCTTCAAATACTTACTGCAATCACAAATCGAATTTCTCATTTGGTTCCCATAATACTTACTGCTTTTGTCCACCTATTGTGATATTATTTCTGTACTCTGCCACGTCACCCATCGCATATCGCATTTCACATTTCACTCCCGAACAACACTTCCGCTACTCTCCAGATTTGCGGTCTTGCGATTGCGATATCACATATTGCATCTCGCACTTCCATCACCCATCGTAATCTCAAATCCTATCCCATCACATTTCGATCCCACTCCCGAACAACACTTCCAGCGCTCCTCTAGCTTTGCGATATTGCGAATTGCGATATCGCATATCGCATATCACACTTCCGTCCTCCCATTAAAATTCTGCCATCGTACTTTTCAAAGCCTCCCTCTCCAAATAATTTTTGTGATATCATAATGTTTAATGAAGTCTAAACCCCTCTTTCCACCTCTAAGCCTTTTCACATGTGTTAATCCTTCCATTAGCATATTTATTCCTTTTTCCTCCAAACTGCAAGAAATGCTCTTTCAAGTTCAGTTAGATCATGAATAGTTGCATGGTTAGAAGCATGGTAGCACGGTAGATAGATCATAGGATAAGTAGAGTGAATTTAGTCGTTTTTCCCATTAAGTGTGGTTAGAATTAGTTTCCTTTCCTGTCATTTATTTTTAGCAATTTAATTTAGTTTCCTTTCTGTCATTTCGTTTTTGAAATTTAGTTTAGTTTCACTGAAGTGTGACAGACTTCACCGAGAAACCCTAGAAGTAGCACACTTTCATAGAGCAGAAGAGGATGACATGAGTAGAATGCATCTGTTGTGTATATAGCACTATCACCTCCAAGTTTGTATGAACCCTGGGTTGATAAAGTAAATTAGGGCAACAGCCCTTGGGAGTTGCAACACTCTTGGTGCAATCCCAGGGCTCACCAAATATTATGAAAAAAAATTCACACAAATAATTCAATTGAAAATAAAACCACTCGAACCAAAATAATTCTCGATTCATTATTTCACACTCTGTAGAAACTACAAAAGTGTTTTCATTATGGTGAGCATGGTTCCAGCTAGCTGATGTTGGAATTGGTTCATGATGGTAGAAAAATCATGTTGGAATTGATGTCAACCCTAAGTAGATTATTTGATATGTTGATGCCATCATTGTAGAATGGTTGTAACTGGTTGAGTTGGCATTGAGATGGCTATGTTGGCATTGATGGTCAACCTTTTAATGATGTAGGATGATGGTAGTGATTGGTGATATCTCATGTGTTAGTGGTGTTGTCATGTTGAGGACTATGACATATTAGGTCATCATGATTATGTTCTTATTCATGAATTTTTCTTCCTATTCATGACTTGTTTCAGTAGTGCGTTGATCTTATGATGACATTGGAGATGTGATTCAGTGTCTACAAATGTGTTGTAGCTTGTGGAGGTGCTTGTGGAGAGTGGAGAAATTTTTAGCAGTCTTTTCAACCCTTATTTGTTGGTTTCGAGGTTCATTTGGAAGTGGAACTTGGGGGACTTATTTTTGTCATTTGCATAGGTGTCAAAGGATATGTTAGAGGATTAGAGGCTTGTACAGGAGCTAGAGAAGGTGACCAATAAGGTGGCAGAGGTTCTGAGCCGCGTTTTCATGTTTTTTATTAGGATATGCCCCAACAACACCCATGTAGGATTTTGCATGTGATTGAAAGGCTCCAGCTGCATGGAAACAAGCATGTGCTTGTGGATACAACTAAGATCAGGCAATTTTGTGAATGCAATTGAGGTTATTCACAAAAAATCATCGCATTCCTCGCACACATCTCGAATAATTTTACTTGGAATTTCCTAGAAGGTTCTATACTAATTGAAACGGGTTGAATTAGGTTGAAAGAGTCCACTATTGAGTGTGAACACCTTTAGTTCACAAGTAGTGATGATTATGGTTAGATTTCGTCAAATTTGTGAACTCTTAATCCCAGTCTAAAAGTGGATTTCACCCTACATGTTTTATATTCTTAACTTTTGAGTTGTGTTATTGTTGGTTCAGTGTTAGAGTGAGTTAGATAAGGGTACATAGAGAAAATATGCCTTAGAACTAGTTGTGAGCATAGATGCTTCAATATATGTTTTCTGATGGTAGAAAAATGAGCAGATCTATTTGTTGAAGCAATGTTTTGATTCATAACTTCATATTGTAGCTCAGAGAGCAAATAATTGTAGCATAGGTGTTCGTAGAGATGGAGAGCTTGATATAGCTCCATATTTTAGACTCTCACATTTGTTTTTGTAGGATATGATGATGCATTTGGCACATAGTCATTGTGTTTTATGTTGTTGATTGTATTATGCAGTAATTATATTTTGGAGTGAGGGTTTGATGTTATGGAAGAATCTGAGTTTTATTTAGCTGTTGGTGACTATATTCTTAATTTTTCATTGGGTAGATTGTGGAAACTATTTTTTCTGGCATGGAGAGCATATGATTGTGGTGATTTTATTTTATTTATTGATTGTGTCTTGTTTTTGGAGATCGTATTGTAGAGCTGAATCAATTTGAGCAGAAAGTATTGGGATCCAATATGAAAATAGATGAAACAAGGTCCACATAGAGTAGGGGAGTAGTGAATTCATGGGTGTGGAGCAGTGATTGTGAAGTTTTAGTGAAAATAATGTTGAAAAGTCAACAATAAATGTGTGTCTAATTTAATTTTCCCTTAATTAAATTGGACAATAAAATGTAATATTTTCTCATAATCACTTGTAATAGTTAACTGAATGTGATAAACTTAGTTAGCTCATGAATTTCGAGTTGAGGGTGGTTGGTGAGGCATGTAGAGTGATTCTATTAGTTATTGAGTCAAATTTGCAGTTAGTGAATTAGTTTAATGCATGAGAAATCAGCTAACTCAATTAATTGAGTTAAAATTTGTTTAACTAGTTGTAACTATTTGTTGCACTAGTGAGAGGTCAAGTGAATTAAATCATATTTAATTCACATGAAGTGATCTGTCATGTAACTGAGATTTACTATTAATAGTTTCATGCATGTCATCCCCATAGGAGACCCAGTTGAGAAAAAGGTTAAAGGGATGTTAAATATTAGTTGTATTATTAGTAGGCTGCTCGCATGCAGTAAAAAACCCATAGGATTTCCCATGATAATTGCGCATTTTTGGAAGGTTGAATTTCCTAAAGAATAGGGATTTCATTCCACATGAATTGCGCAAGGCAGACAGGCTGAGAAGAGGCTGAAAATTGGCTAAGTGTTGGTCAATTTTATCTGGATCAGTGTGAGACAGTTGTGAGAGTGCAGGAGACTCTTGTGAGAATAATGCATTGTAATTGTTTCATGATTCCTTGGTGAATATACAATAGATGATAGAGGGGTTTTGAGAAATAAGCTTTCCCCGAGAAAATATCTGTGTTGTGTTTTGATTTTCTTCTTTCTTTACTTGTTGTGATTGGTGATCATGTTTATTTTCCACAATTAATTTGTAGAAGGATTCAATATCTTGCTTTAGAATATTGCATGATCGGATTGATTCCATTGGTATACATATTGGTTGTATAATTTATACATGGTATTAGAGCGTAGGAAATCACTATAGTGGAGAAGAAATTGATTTTGTGCTGAATAGAATTCATTTTTTTATAAATATTCTTTGGTGTGACAAACGGATGAAGATGAATTTCAATGGCTTGAGATTGGAATATGCACTCGAGGGAAGTTATAATTATATTTCTTGGAAAGACAGGATGGAGACAATTCTGGAGGACAATGATTTGAAATAATTAATTGATAATGACATTCCCTAGCCCGCAGTAGTAGATGTCGCTCTTCTTGATGCTTGGCAAAAGAAGGTTACAAAGGCGAGGAGGATATTATTAGAGGGAGTACGAGACCACATTGTCTCAAGTATCCATGGTAAAGTGACTCCATAAGAAATTTGGAAGGCTTTGACAGATCTTTTTCAGAGTAGCAGTGACCACCAAAAATTGGCATTGAAGGATAAGCTCAGGAAAATCAAAATAGAGAAAGGTGACACGATTCCAAAATATTTAACCAAGTTCGTCTAATGTCGAGATGATCTTGGGAGCATCAGAATTACTATAGCGGATGATGAATTGGTGAGCCTAGATCTTATAGGCCTTCCCAAGAGGTTGCATAGTTATCAAGACTCTATCAATGGGAGGGAGAAGCTACCAGATTAGGAGCGACTTTGGTCGGATTTGGTACAAGAAGAATTCAGGCGGAATACCAGGCATGGATCCTCATCCAAGACGGATGATGAGGAAAATTGCACTTTGGCTGGTAAGGAAAAGAAGGGGAAGGGAAAGAAATCCTATTCCAAATATGAGACTGAAAAATAAGGAAAGAAGTGTGACATGTCTAGAGTGAAATGTGTTCACTATCACGAGCATGTACATTATGCCACTAATTTTCCACATAAGAAGAAGAAGAAGAAGGATTCAGGATCTACAGCTGGCGAGGCTTTGGCCTCACAATTTGAGTTTGAACTCTCACTCATCGCATTCTTGGTGTCTAGTGCGATGAGATTAGTGTGGTACTTGGATAGTGGTTCATCTTTCCACATGACGGGAGACAAAGAACTTTTTAGTAGCTTGGAGGAGAAGGATCTCTAGATGCATATCGAAATGGGTGATGACGGGAGGTATAGCGCTACCGGGATTGGTACAGTTACTTTCCAGAGAAAGTTAGGTAAACCCTTCTTATTAAAATATGTAATGCATGTACTAGGTTTGAAAAAGAATTTAGTTTTAGTTGCAATGTTTGAGGATAGAGGATATGATGTGGTTTTTAGTGAAGGGAAAGCATTCCTTCATCACAAATCCACATGAAAAGTCAAGAATATTGGGATTCATGTGAAGAATCTCTACAAAATTGATGTAGATGGCTTCTCAACATTGATGGGTAAAGCAGAAAAAGTGGTGAGTTAGGATGAGGGTGAGTTCTGGCACAGGAGCTTGAGCCATCTACACCATGAAGCTTTGAAGGTAATGCAACATATTGCTATGGGGATTCCAAAGGGTACTCTTGTGCAGATAGACACATGAAAGGGATGTACCATGGGGAAGTATACAAAGGTCACTTTTCACAAGAAGGAGAACCGAGCAGCAAAAATCCTTGAGAGGGTTCACTTAGATGTGTGTGGACCATTCTCTACAGCTTCGAAAACAAAGCACAAGTATTATGTGATTTTTGTTGATGATTTTTCTAGAAATTTTTGGATCTACTTCATGCAGAAGAAAGATTAGACGTTCTAAAAATTTTGTGAGTTCAAAGCACTAGTTGAGAAAGACATGGGGAAGCATGTGAAGGATTTTAGGAGCGACAATGGTGGTGAGTAAATCTCCAATGAATTCAAGAACTTCCGTAGAAAAGAAGGAATTCAGAGAAAGTTTATTGCGCCTGTAACCCACAACACAATGGGGCCGCAAAAAGAAAGAACATAACAATTGCGAGTGTGGCATGAGCGATGTTGCATGATCAGGGCCTACCATTGCATCTGTGGGCAGAGGCATGCAACACAGTAGTATTTTTGTAGAACCGTAGTCCTCATCGGATACTTGGCATGAGTACACCATAGGAGGATTTTTCTCGTAAGAAACCTGATGTTTCATATTTAAAATTTTTTGGCTCATCTGTCTATTGCCATGTGACCAATGATTCTAGGAAGAAGTTAGAACCAACAGCTGAGTTTGGGATATTTTTGGGGTACACTGATACTCCCCACAACTATTGGGTGTATTTTCCAAACAACATGACGACTGTTGTGAGACGGGATATAAAATTTTATGAGGAGAAAGCCATGCGATTGTACCTTGAGAGGAATCTTGATTTGCATGCAGATGAGGAACTATCTGTTCCGAAGGATGAACCTAAAGATGTGGAGAAGCCACATGTGGAGGATCATGGAGTGGCATAAAACACTCATGCAGAGCCATCCACTAGACATGGTAAAAGGTGCACCACAGAAGCTGATAGATTGAGACTTGATGCTGTAGGACATGTAGGAGCACCTACTTCATTGCGTAGACAAAGATAGTCTCGAGACAGGTTTACTAGATACATGCCTCTTATGAGCAAGTGTATTGTGACAGAACCATCCTCTTTTGAGGAAGTAGTGCAGAAACCAATTTGGGTTGACAACATGGTTGAGGAGTATGACTCCATTGTCAAGAAAAGTGCATGGGAAGTTGTCCCAAGACCAGTCAGAAAATTAGTGGTTGGATCTAGATGGATCTATAAGGTGAAGCAAGCAGCAGATGGGAGTGTGGAGAAGTAAAGGCTATATTTGTAGCTCGGGGATTATAAAAAGTTGAGGGGATTGACTATGAGGATATTTTCACACCATTTGCAAGATACTCATCGATTAGATCTATCCTTTCACTCTCAGCGCAGATGGGGTGGAAGATACATCAGATGGATGTGAAAACTGTGTTTCTCAATGTAGTTATTGAGAAATAAGTGTACATAGAGCAACCAGAAGGTTTTGAGACCTTTGACAGTGACTTGCATGTGTTGCAGACTCATGAAGAGAGCATTGTATGGGCTGAAGCAAGCACCTCATGCTTGGTACACGAGGATTGACAACTATTTCACCGATTGGGCTTCACAAAGAGTGAAGCGGATGTGAATCTGTATCAGATTGTGGTTGATTATAAGCTATTGATTATCATACTTTATGTTGATGATATAATTTTGAGAGGTGATGAGCAGCTCATAACTTCTTGCAAAGAGGATCTTGCAAGAGAGTTTGAGATGAAGGAGATGGGACTCCTTCACTATTTCCTTGGTTTGGAAATATGGCAGCGATATGGTGAGATATTTTTTTCTCAAGGCAAGTATGCCAAAGAGATTCTAAGAAAGTTTCACATGGAGAGCTGTAAACCCATGGAGACTCCTCTTGCTTGAAACTGGAGGAAGGAGGATGCTACTTCAGGTGAGGTACTAGATGCTACTATTTACACACAGCTTGTGGGTTCACTCATGTGCTTGGTGAACACCAGACCAAACATTTTATATGCAGTTAACCAACTGAGTTAAGCTATGGTTAAGCCGACCAAGCTCTTTTGGAAGGCGGGGAAGCATGTATTGAGATATCTCAAGGGCACTACAGAGTATGATTTATGGTACAGACTAACATAGGGAGTGAAGCTTCAAGGCTTCACCGATGGAGATTGGGCATGAATTCCATCAGATAGAAAGAGCACACCAGGAGGGATCTTCAGCATAAGATCGAAAACAGTTTCTTGGTATAGCAGGAATTAGAGATATATGGCACTCAGTTTAGCCGAGGCAGAGTACATGGTATCCATTCAAGCTGCATGTGAGGCCATCTGGATGAGGAAGATTCTGGTTGGTTTGTTTGGTCATCAGATGGATTCGACAGTGATACATTGTGATAACCAGAGTTGCATTAAACTCTCGGTTAATCCGGTATTCCATGATAGGTCCAAGCATATAGACATCTGGTACCACCATCTCAGAGATTGTGTTCAAAGACACATTATGTTACTTCAGTACATTCCCACAGAAGATCAGGATGCAGATATTCTGATGAAGGTGCTCTCTAGGAGAAAATTCGAATACCATAGAGGCAGGATCGGGGTAGCTGATAATCCCTTTCTTGTTGAGAGGGAGTGTTGAAAAGTCAACAATAAATGTGTGTCTAATTTAATTTTCCCTTAATTAAATTGGACAATAAAATGTAATCTTATCTCATAACCACTTATAATAGTTAACTAAGTGTGATGAACTCATTTAGCTCATGAATTTCAAGTTGAGGGTGGTTTTTGAGGCATGCAGAGTGATTCTATTAGTTATTGAGTTCAAGTTGCAGTTAGTGCATTAGTTTAATGCATGAGAAATAAGTTAACTCAATTTTAACTAGTTGTAACTGTTTGTTGCACTAGTGAGAGTTCGAGTGAATTAAATAAAATTTAATTCACATGCAGTGATTTGTCATGTAACTGATGATTTACTATTAATAGATGAATGCATGTCAGTTCCAGTGGAGACCCAATTGAGACAAAGGTTAAAGGGATGTTAACTATCAATGGTATTATTAGTAGGTTGCCCGCATGCAGTAAAAAACCCATAGGATTTCCCATGATAATTGCGTAGTTTTGGAAGGATGAATTTCCTAAAGAATAGGGATTGCATTCCACATTAATTGCGCAAGGAAGGAAGGCTGAGCATAGGCTGAAAATTGGCTATGTGTTGGTCAATTTTGTCTGGATCATTGTGAGACAGTTGTGAGAGTGCAGGAGACTCTTGTGAGAAGAGTGCATTGTAATTTTTTCATGATTCTTTGGTTAATATACAATAGAAGATAGAGGGGTTTTGAGTAGTAAGCTTTCCTCGGGAATATATGTGTTGTGGTTTGATTTTATTCTTTCTTTACTTGTTGTGATTGGCGATTGTGTTTATTCTCCACAATTAATTTGTAGAAGGATTTAGTATCTTGCTTTAGCATATCACATGATCGGATTGAGTCCATTGGTATACATATTGTTTGTATAATTTCTACAATGAATATTTTCCCCATCCAATCAAAGTTGGGCGAGGATCATTGATCGTGGTGGCTTTCACCAGATGGTAGTCTGTAGATCCATGTAAGAATATATTCTTCTAAGATGATCAGTAGAATCGAGTCTCCTGGATGATTAGTGTTGGCCTATTGTATATGAGATCAAGTATCCTAGTTGACGAGAGTAAATTTTTTTTATGTAAAATACATAATTGTCTTAATAGAAGATTCAGAGAAGCGCAACAGAAAAAAGGGTGCTTTTGTTTCCTGGTGTAGGGTTTTCGACCAATTATCTTGTGTCTCTTGCGTGGATGTGTTTTTGATGTGCTGATTATTGTTGTTGTCATGGTTATCTTGTTTTAGACGCTTATATGGTTTATATGCATGAGATAATATAGTGTTTTGCTGACTAATATACGTGATTCAATAAGAATTTTAAATTGGTGAAAATTATTAATAAGACACACTACTGATTGACCCCCCCCATCCTCTCAATAGTTCTCAAAGATTTCCAAAATTGGTATAAGAGTGGGGCTTTTGGTTGCAGCTTGATCGCTAGAGAGTAGATATGGGGTTTGTTCGAGAAAAAATTGATTTTTTTATTTTTATTTTATTTTTATTCAGAGTGACTTATCAAGGAATGGTTGTCCTCAATGCTACAAATTTCAGGGTATGGGGAAAATGTTAAATCTCATTTTTTGTCTTATAGATCTAACATTTGGATATTGGTATGTGAAGGATGTGGTAAGGATCCAATTGCAAATGAATTTTTGCAATAGGATGCACAAGCTAGATGCATAATCTACAAGAATATTCATTGTTAACACTGGAAAATCGTATAGCAGAAGATGACATCAATTAATGTCGACCCCAAGGATTTACAGGACAGGAATACATTATGGAATCATGAAGTATTTAAAATCTCTAAGGTTTTGAGAAAATCACTTTTGAAGTAGTTGTAAATGCTCAAATGCATGCTTTATCCTTCGATAAGAGCACCTTCTGCGTGACTTTTTTCCCAATAAGTGCGCATTCCTGGAAATGGAAAAAGTCACTTTTCGGGACCACAACAAGCAAAGGATAGTTACTCCTTATGTGAAAGCTGCCTAAGGACAGCCATCAGCACCTCCTTAGACATTATGTGAGCACACAAAAGAATATTTGAGGACAAAATGGAATCACACCTCTCCCTTGGGTCACCATTGATCATGTACCAAGGGAGGGAAGGAGGATTTGAATCTCACCTATATAAACCCACCAAGAGATGAAAAAATGGTGACCACAATGTTTTTTTGGCCAAAGTTGCCCAAGAAACACCAGAATTGTGTGTGACCTGGAGCTGGAGCTAAAGAGGACTCTATAGTTGGCCACCCAACATCTTAGTCCACCACAACAGAGAGAGAGAGAGAGTGAGACTGCATCATAGGCAGAGCTTGGAAGGCAACATCCTTGCATCGGGACCTAGAGCCATTTCCTAGGGGCACTTTGGAAAGTGGGTAAAATTTCTTCTCCATTTCAAAAATTTAATAAGAAGAGGCCATCGAGCCATCATTTGCATTATTATTGTTTGGAACTTTCTATATAGCTTCTGTATATTTGTGTTTTTTAGTTTTAGTTTAACCAGAGCATACTTCAACATACTATTTCCATTAAGTTTTATGATTTTGAGCTCCCCCACTTTCTGCCTGTTACCAATAGTTTAGAGAGTAGACCGCACTCTCTAAGCTTGTGCGATTTCGTACACCCGTGCGACTAATCCACAACAAAAGGATTGGCGACTGCACTGACGTGTTCCAAGTTTATGTGGTTGTGCCATCTTTTGTAGGAGACCCTTTGTCTATGCTAGAGTGGAGCTGATAGTCCTCTGACCCATCTTGCAGTCCCTAGACTCACTGAAGTAACATACTGAAGAAGGCAACTCCTAATATTTTTACTTGCAGGATTTTTGTGCGCAGTTTTTCCTCACAGAGGCGCATTGTGCGCATTCAGGACTGACCTGCGCACAGTAAGGCGCACCTGTCAAGGGCTTTTGCGCGCAAATTGCAGAGATATTTTTTTCTCCCTATTTTCTGCATTTTTTCTGCTTGTAAGTGTGTTGGGCAGCCCCTAATGTATCTGCCAACACCTATGTTGATACCCCACAGCTTTTGAGAACTCACTTTTTTCTTCTTTCTGTAAACATTTAGTTGGTTTTCATTTAAGTTGGTTTTTGCAGAAAGTGTTCACATAGTTTAAGTAGGGGGCGAATTAACCATTGCTTTCCGAAAAAATTATGTTTTTTGCACATTCTGGTATGCACACTTAGTTTAACTAGTCCAAGTAAGTGGCTCAAGACCACATATGCATAAGCTAGTGTAGAAATTGTTTAGTTTAAATTCAATTTTTGCATTTAGGAAATTGCGAGACTAGGATTGAATCTCAAATTAGAGCAAGTAATATTTGTTGTCTTTGCACCATTTGGTGACCCTAGACAAGCATATGAACACTCTACATTTGTGATTCTCCATCTCCCTTTAGTCACTCACATATATTAACTAGGAAGATTTGGAAGCGACCCATTATCCGCAAATGCTTTCCATTTGAGCAAGGAACAAAGTCACATAGTTTAACTAGGGAAATTTTGTAAAGGATCACCGATATCCACATGTTCAAATTATGAGATTGTTCACCATACGCTTACACACATTCACCCACTAAGAAAATAAAGCCACCTAAAAATAACTTAAACCAACTCACTAAATTCTCCCCACAGGAGCCACAAGAGAATTTATAGATTAAGTTAGGATCAAGGGGGTAGGCATCCAATAATCCGCCTTGATAAAACTTCACATTGAAACATAGAAGTTGTGTATTTAGGGAGCCTTTAAATCCACCTATCAGCCCATGGAAAAGAAAACCCGATCGCGGCAGAGACCCGATTCAGAGGGGGTTAGGCTTAGGCGCAGTGCGTGCGGTATCAATTGGGGCTACCTGACCCAGCTGATACTCGATACTATTAGCTGACTACCAAGAAGCCCAAGACTCGAATGCTCACATGGGACGGTGGTTCTTAGTGGCCAAAAATAGGGCATCCTTTACCCTATAGGTGACGGTGCAGACAACCGCCAGACCCTCTACCCTTACCTTGGTTGATTCTTTTTAGCTGACTGGGGGTATCGCCAACTCTTACGGGATGTTGTGCCAATACTTGCAAGAAATCATCTCAAGGCCCAGTTACTTTTGAGTGTGTGAGGACGTAATAGGTCTTATAGGCTTTTGAGTATCACACGCAAACAAACAAAACCATTTTTTGCTTGATTGATCACATAGATTAACTTAAAGGGAAAATTAATTTCATTTTCACTTTGTTTTATGTATGTGGCCATAAATTTGTCATGATCACAGATTCAATCCCCTAAATTTTTTTCCAAAACCTAACCTGGTCGACACTCAAATGGTTCCAACGTAACCTCGTCAGTCCAGGCGTCTTTTGGACCTCCCCCCATTACCGGGAGGGGTTCTAGGTCTTTTGTCGTTTAGGCATCAAAGACGAAGCATTTCCACTGTGGTTGTTTCCTCCTTTCTTGGAGCAACCTTAGTTGGGAACCCTAATCTGTCTCCCAACACCACACTGCACACCACTCCCCCCTTGTCCCATGGGGGGAAGAGGAGCGCATCCCATACAGGAAGCCAACTGAATTCACAACAGGGTACGTCACAGACTATCCCTCGTTCTAACCAGAACTTCGTGTCTTCACATGTTTCCATGGTGTCAACCTCCCAGTCACCCTTCTTAGTGGCATTGAATCTACCAGATTTGACCAAGCTTACCAATGACCCCATCACACACGACCCCAATTGGCCTCCCATGCCATGAAGCTCCCTTCGGACATACCAAATTTTGAAGGCAAGAAAGCGGAAGAACCAGGAAATCATATAATGACCTTTCAATTGTGGTGCTCATCGAATAGCAGCATCAATGATACTATTCGGTTGAGGCTATTTCAATGCACTCTTATGGGAGTGGCCGCAAAATGGTACGTGGAGCAACCCCCTGCTTCACATGGAACCTTTAACGCCCTCGCTACCACGTTCCTCACATAGTTTTAGTTGCCCATTCACCACGATTCGGGAATCGAGTTACTAAATCACTTCAGACAATCCCCCTCTACCCATATTTTAGAGCATCTCCATGAGTGGAGGCAGTGTCGCAGTTTATGCAAAGCAAAACTCGACGGTCGAGTCCTTTTAGATTTATTCTTGAAAACTCTGAAGGTGGAGATTTCAAAGGATGTGGCACAACGTAACCCGAGTCCTTTTAGATTTATTCTTGAAAAAAATGAAGGTGGAGATTTCAAAGGATGTGGCACAACGTAACCCCACATCTGAAGAGGACACAATCAGTAAAGCCCAACATCTTGAAATGATCTACACACAATCAAGATACATATACAATATCCTGCCCAATGCCCTGCGCCTGCAATCTCATCAAGAATTTCCAGGTGCATCTAACTTTGCAGACGGACTTATTGGGTCAATGACCCAAGGGTGCCTAGGCAGCAGTAGTCAAAATCTCGGTTACACACATGGGTCTACCCAGAACATGTCTCAACCCATATTTCAAAGTTATCATATGCAACAGCAAAATTTGACTAATAAGGCGCCAGCGTATCACCAAGGAGGACCTTATCATCCGGCTGAGGGGACCTAGTACACAGGAAGAAATATTGATGGAAGAACTCCCCCCCAATGGCCAGGTGCAAACATGGGACAAAAATACGCTCAGTCCAAAGCACACAACCCACCTACACAAAACAATGCACAGGTGAACTTTGTGCAGCCATCCAAAAATCAACCACACTAGTATGATCAGGAGAACTACCCTCCTAACGCGGTTAAGAAAAAGGAAAAAAGAAAGACTAAAGGGAACCTTGGACAGGGGGCAGCAACGAACAGTGCCTACCACGATCCCAGGCTAGAGGCAACTCCAACCGGAATCAGAACCAGGAGCCAAGCAATGACCAAAGTCAAGGCAAAAGGCCACCTCTACGAATAAACCATTCTTGTTAAATATGTGGTGAGTACAGATACTATACTCACCACTGTCCCAAAATCCCTGAGCTTAAAAAGCTTCAGAGTAACCGAGGACAAGGAGGATCTTCCCAGACAACTGCGGTGATGCAAGAACCCTTCCCCCATCAAGGAACGATCAGCACTTAGCAGCAAAACCCTAACGATTATGGGAAAAACAACCATGAAATTTACATGGTCGGGGAAGAAATGTTTTTCCAAACTTAGAATCATAGCTATGACACCCCACTAGACACCATTATGTCAGGGGCTAGTACGAGTGTGCCGACTGCACCTTTAACCATTCCAAAGATTCCTGTGGAACCATTGCCAAAAATGGTAAAAGGGCCTAATAGGTGACTAGGTAAATACTCCAAAGCGGCCCACAATTATAGCATCGTAGATGATTTAGCTCAATCACCTGCTGCTATATCTACATTGGAAGTACTGTAGTCGTGCCCAAAACAAAGAAAAGCCTTACTTTCTACATTAGGTGCTGTCGACCCTGCCGACACGCGCAGGATGGCTTTTGACTTAGACAAAGCCACCCCTAGGCTTCCCTCCATGGTCACCTTCCAGATACCAGTATCAATACAGAATATCACTACTCACCGATGTTTCATTGACAAGGGTGCATCCACATGCATCATGTCAAAGAACGTATGGCAGAAGTTAGGAGCCCCTGAACTCAAACCTTCTGTCATCACACTCAGAGCATACGACGGTCATCCCTCGACCCCTGTTAGTCTCTTCCAAAATGTACTGGCCTGCTTAGCCGACACGACGGTCTACATAGACATAGAAGTCTTGGACATTATTTTGGATTACAATATACTCCTTTGCAGAGTTACATGTACACCATGTCTGCCATGGCATCCTTCAACTTCTGCATCATGATGTTCCCCCACGAGGATCGAATCATCACAGTAGACCAGCTAATGCATAGTGAAAAGCGTTCCTTGACCAACATGGATATGGTTCTACCCTATTTAGATACAACCACATATGGTCTTTCACGATATCACGAATATGGCCCTGGCCAATTCAAACTGTCATCCGTCCTAGGGTCATTCCTAGGAGATCCTCCCATTACCCCTGAGGTATCTCCCGATGCCACACGGGCCCCGGTATGCATGATGTCCACATCAAGCACCAAGGTTAAACAAGACATAGACTCAAGCAGTAACGACACTGAGGCATCGTCCATGACAACCTCCTTAGTCTACGTTGCCTCCCAAACCCCTTTACTCTACCCACGTCCTGGCTTCACCTCCCAGAAGGTTTTGGAAACACTGGTGTTACCCAACATATCGTTGGAATTCCCAGTTTGGTACCTCGTTCCCCCTTCAGGAACAACATCGACCAACGTTACTGCATTTGGGTTAAATCCCCCCAGTCATGAGGAGCCCCAACCTACCCAAGTAGTGGTCGAAACCACCCCCGCAAGGGAGATTTCCATTGTGAAACTGGTGACCACGACCAAGAAAATCGCCAAGAGAGGAAAGAAAGCGGTGACCCCCACCATTCAAAGGGATTCATCAGCCTGTGCTATATGTGATGTCACAGGACACCTGACCCCCATATGCCCGGAGTTGGATGAATTAAAACCACTCCTCGGCTGCGAAGCAGGCACCTCAACATGACGTTCCCATAAAAAGGAACTTGCCACCAAAATTACAGGCAAACCACTGCATACCAATCACGCATGTACTCTCTGTGAGACCTATGGGCATTATACCCACCATTGTCCAGAAATACTACTGTATAGGGACACCTTACATGGAATCAAGCGATCCTATCAAGAGGATCCCTCTATCCAATCTATCAATGATGAGCCTCGTATCATCTTGTACCTGCAGGAAGAGCGACGATCACCTGAACGACCCCCGCCATACCACCTCCCCCAGTCGAAGGGTGCGTACTTTGCGATGAAATTGATCATTTCATCATTGACTGCCCAGCCTTGGAAATGTTCCAACGATGGTACCCAGTCCATGTAGTGTACCACGCTAACATAGATATTCAATATTCATGCCAGATATGCGGGGACAACCACCCTGTATGTCATTGTCACTACGTGCCAAGATTCCACACAACTTTAGACTGTATGCGATCAACCATTGTCCACATCTCCCAAGAAGATGGTGCGGGCTGGGATTCCATGGATAGTTCAAAAACCTAAGAGGATGTGACAAATACATCCACCCCGTCGTGGCCATCTGGAAGATAGAAAAATAGGGAAATCTGTCCCCCACCAAACACCGATGATGTGACACACCAAATACGGTTCATAACATCATACATTGGAACCATGACTCGAGCTGTCTGCTTATCTACCATAGGTGTTGAGATAGCGGCAACTACAAGAGTAGTTGTCCCTATGACAATACATACCCAATCTGTCTGCACTCTATCAACGATGTTTGGTTCCACCACATCCACGATGGAATCTTTGTCGTGTTTCTCAACTAACTCCACCAGGATCACCCCCATTCAGTCTAAACCTACGAAGGAACAATCCCCCTTCAAGACCTTGTTTCATTCGGATGAGGATATCCTAGAAATCATGATGGAGCCTGATTACCCATGGGATGCAATGCATCACCGCTCGTTGTTTCTTCCGAGGAAGACAGTCAATCCTAACAAGACAACCGAACCAGAGATCTATGCGATCGAATCAAAAGACTTTTTGCCATCAAAAAAGGTCGACTAGTATAAAAACCCCATCCCAGCGCCCGATGCATTTGAGGAAGGAAATATGTCAAATATTTCACCTACCATCAAGGTGAACATATCTCAAAATCAGTCAAAGGTCGAAGAAATCTCACTGGGGGCAGCACGTTCTTTGGAAGAGGTAACCTCTTATACCAAATTATTATAAGAGTATCGAGATATCTTTGCTTGGGAATACTTAGAAATGCATGGGCTTAGTCTTATAGTTGTAGAGCACCATATTGACACTTGGCCGGATGTAACCCTAGTCTGCAAAAAACAATGTCAACTGCACCCATCAAAGGCAGAAGCAATAAAACAAGAAATTGAAAAGCTTCAAAAATTCGGGTTTATCTACCCCATCGCTTATACATCTTGGGTTTCTAACCCTGTTCCTGTCATGAAAAAACAGGGCACCATACGCGTCTACACCGATTTTCAGGATTTGAACAAAGCTTGTCCTAAAGAAAATTATCCCAACCCATTCATCGACCAAGTTATCGATGCTTGCGCTAGACACGAGGCTCTATCCTTCATGGATGGGTTATCCAGATATAATAAAATCCAGATATGCCATACAGATGGGTACAAAACTGCATTCACCACCCCCTAGGGCACATTCGCATACAAGGTAATGCCATTCGGCCTAAAAAATGTCGGAGCCACCTTCCAAAGGGCCATGAATTACATATTTCATGACTTGGCACACCTTATCCTCGCCTACTTGGACAACCTTATAGTATGCTCCAAGAAACACTATGACCATCTCAAGGATCTGCGATTGGTATTCTAATGATGCCATCAATAAAACCTACGCTTGAACCTTCTTAAGTGTTTCTTCTACGTCAACGCAGGAATACTATTAGGTTTTATTGTGTCCCAACAAGGGATTCGAGTCAACCCTTTAAAGGTTCAATCCATTAAAGAAGTCCCTCCACCTTGAACCCTCCGGCAACTCCAAAGCCTGCAAGGAAAGGCAAATTTTCTGAGACGCTTTGTCATAGATTATGCCACCCGTGCTCAAGGATTCCTACGCCTCCTCCGCTAGGACATCCCGTTTAAATGGGATGATCATGCCCAACAATAATTCGATGTGCTGAAGGAAACATTATCTTCAGCACCACTTATCAGTCCCCCAGACTATAACAAGGATTATATCCTGTATCAATTAGCCTCCAACTCCACGTTGGCCAAAGTATTGGTCCAGGAGGGCCTAGATGGGAGGGAGCACATAATATATTACGTTAGTAAAACCATATCAGGCCCTGCATTAAGATATGAGCCCAAAGAAAGAACTGCCCTAGCATTAATCCATGCAGTATAGAAAATTCACCACTACATCATCTTAAAAACTACAACGGTCATAGCAGATACTAATCCCGTCAAGTACTTTCTCACGCGCCGACTAATGAACCACAAGTATGCTCACTGGATATTCATTCTCCAAGAATACGACTTACAGTTTCGCTCTCCCAAAATAAAAAAGGAACTTTCCCTAGAAGAGTTCATCACCGACCTCCTAGGAGACTCTAAAGCATCACTAGTAAAGGATTCGTTACCAGATGAACCCCTGTTCTTTGTAGCAACCGATGACCCTTGGTATGGGGATATTCTCCTATTCTTGCGAACCCAAAAGTCAAAACCTCACCTAACGCGAGAAGATCGTTCGCGCATACACCAACAATCCCCTCGATACCTCCTCATGGGAGATGTATTATATAGAAGAGGCATTGATACAATCTTGCGGTGATGCCTCACTCACAATCAAGCAGAGCAAGCCCTGAACGACTGCCACACAAGTGCGTGTGGCGGCCACCTATCCGGAATGGATACCGCCAAAAAAGTCCTACGAGTAGGGTATTTTTGGCCATCCCTATTTTGCAACTATATCACGGTAGTCAAAAGATGCGAGCGGTGCCAGCGGTTTACCTGCAAGGCAAGAGAACCACCCGTACCTCTGCATCCTGTCATAGTAGCCAGCCCCTTCTGTAAGTGGGGAATCGAGTTCATGACTTGTAACCTAGCCTCATTAGGCAACCATAAATACATCATTGTGGCTATCGACTATTTCACCAAGTGGGCTCAGGCCATGCCCACATACGACAACACAGCAGAAACCACCACTTGATTTTTGTTCAACCATGTGATCGCTCGATTTGGCGTCCCCAAAGAGTTAGTTTCCGACCACGGAAATCACTTCGAAAATGAATTCTTCAAGGAGCTATCTCATCATCTTGGATTCACCCATGAATTCACTTCACCATATTACCCCCAGTCTAATGGATAGGTAGAAGCCATTAACAAAGTACTCAAAACTATGTTACAGTGCATGGTGAATAACCACAAAACCAACTGGCACCACATGCTCTTCTCCACCCTATCGGCATACCGCACGGTGGTTAAGACTTCCACTGGTTTTAATCCCTTCCACTTAGTATATGGGATCGAAGCCGTGATCCCCATAGAATGCGAGATCCCAAACTTGAATGCTGCCATTGAACTCCTTGATGACACCCAACCTCTAAAACAACGCTTAGTACAACTAGAGCTAGTTGACAAAAGCCAGCGACAATCACTACAACACAATGAGGCCCATAAGAAAAGGGTAAAAGCATCATTTGATCGCCACATCACCCCTCGCTCATTTACCGAGGGAGAGTTAGTCCTTCACTACGATGTCGCAAAAGAAGCCTTAGGGCCAGGAAAGTTTGAAACCTTGTGGAAAGGACCCTATATCATCAAACATTGTCTCCGATGGGGGGTATACATCTTGATGGAACTGGATGGGACCTACCTCACTAACCCCGTTAACCGCCTTTACCTCAATAATTTCTACCCATAAGGGCCCCGGTAGCCCTTATCCCCTAGAGTTAGGGTACACAAAAATCCCAATACCAAATATTTTTGACCCAAAGACCTAAACACGCTAAAATTACCACCATGGATCACCAACTTGAACCCCATTTCAGATTTTCTGATGGAGCATCGCGATGGTCTCAAAACTTAGTTGCAGCCGCTTGGGTCATCTACCACCCTGACCGATCACCACTATGTTCAAATGACATGAGCATCAGATCAACAACCAACAATTAGGCAGAATATGACGCTGTTATCGGACTTATGTGCGAGGCCCTCCATCAAGGCATCTTCCATATGCATGTCTACCTCGATTCCCAGTTAGTGGTATCGCAGTTGAACAAAACATTTGAAACTAGAGACGCAAACCTGTTTAGAAAATATTTGCGTGCCAAAAGATTAAGCATATAATTTGATTACATTACATTTTCACATGTATCAAGGAATCAAAACCAAGCAGCTGATCACATAGCTAACAATATCCTAGACTGGAATGCATTGCGAATAAACTACCATTTATAAAAACCAAAGGCATAGATATCCATCAACATAACACAAAATGCATAAACCAAAATAGATAGCACACCATGTAGAGTTGAAAAAAGATCTCTCATATATATATATATATATAAATATGTGTATCTGAGTAAAAAAATGGTATCAATGGCCCATTGGCCAACCCAAAAATACAAGGTTCATCAAAAATCAGGGAAGCATCCTCATAATGGGTGCTTTCCCTGTGTACAAAACTACTCTAGGGAGGTGCCCCCTCAAGAGGAGCACTTGGGCCCACCACTGCTCCTGGGGACACCATCGGAGTTGCTGTCGCCACCACGATAGCTACCCATCATAGAGTGGGCTGGTAATCCCTCTCGCGGGCCATTACTGTCTCTAGCCAAACCTCCTTGAGGTCATTTATAAAACCTCGGGCAGGCATCCTGTGGGTCAAGCGGTCCACTCCACCTCGGAAGTCCTCTAGAGTAGCCACCTGAGCCATAAGTACTGCGATGCACGCCTCAACCGCATCCGCACGAGCTCGCTCGACCATTACGTCAGCTGCAGCCAATCTACTGCCCTCACCAGAAGGGCCAGCGCCATCCCCGCTAGGTCCACTTACACCACCTGGTCCCCATATGACACCTCCTCCTCGACCACACTGCAGTCGTGGCAGAGGATCATGACCCACCAGTCGGGCCACTGGGCGTCCCACCTTGCCAACATTTGCACGAGTAACCAAAATAATGTTAGTGTCAATAAAAAAACACACAAGTACGTAAAAACTCAAACAAATGTAGAAAAATAACACATACTGCAGGACCCCAAACATAACCAAAAGGGAGACCGATATCTGGATCACCTTGAAAGTCCATCCCCGCATACATATATGGAAAGAACATCTGTGGATTGGCCTTGAGCCAGGCCTCCATCGTGTCGTTCCAATAACGACCCACCATGCCACCACCGCCGCGTGGCATCACTGGAGCCCACCTCCTCATGCGTGGTGACCTCGACCCCCCAATAGGCACTGCCACAATGGGCCTTAGCAGCACCAGCCTCTCATACATAATGGTGCACAAGATGCTAGCATACGCAAATGATTTGGATCTACATTGGACCCTGTTCAGTTGCGACACCATACCATCAAAACAGAAACGGGCGAAATCAAAAAATGCCCGTTCCTCAAACGGCATAAAACTCCCACCTATGGGCCCGATGCCCAATGTGGAGCAAACGACCCCACCAGTCATACAATAATGGCCAGAGCACACCGCTCGTCCACATCTGTCACTGATGCAATATTGATGCACCCCTCAGTGAGAGGCGCACCACCACATTGCCTCCTTCGGAACCTGTCGATGTTCACTCTCCCAGTAGGGAGTGGATACCTCAGTGCCTCGCCCTGAGGTAGTAATCCGGTCACAAAGTATATATCCATCTCTAGACAGATAATCAAGTTCGTCCCCCTCAAAATGAACATATTGAGCCTCCTGTGCCAATGCTGTATGATATAACGTAGCAATCAGTCCTGTGACCGAAGGAACTCATTCTCAATAAATTTCAGAAGGCCCCATGTGGCCAATTGATGGCATGCCCCAACATCAGCAGCCAGAGCAGTCCGGATCTCGGGCTAGTCTCGCTCTCTCTACACCAACCTACCAAGCAACAAGCACCCATCAGGATAGAGAAAAACATCAAAAGGGACAAAAACCCTAGTTTTTACAAGAACCATGCCCTTTGCGCGCCTGTCCCTCAGACATATGTGCCCTTGCGCACCTGTTTCGTTCACAGGCGCGCTCTTGCGCACAAAAAGGAGGGAATAACGTGCCCTCACATGCCTGTCCCTCAAAAATAAGCGCAAGGGTGGCGCCTCTTTTCCTAGATCGCCCATGCAATATAGGACAAAAAGTCCCTTTGAGGCCATAAAAACCCAATTTTTATGGCCCTCGGCATCATCAAACTGAAAAATGAAAATGCAGGACATCATGGAAGTTACTCGTCATAATATCGCTAATCCCCAGTACACAGGCTGACCGCAACGACAAGAAAGGCTCTGCAATTACCTCTGATCTCCCAACACTCAAAAAGTACAAATGAATAGGATTAGGGCCATAATCCCATATTTATCGCCCTTTTCCAGAACTTCGGAGGTCCATAAAAGGAGATCAAAAGGTCCATTACACAAACTATAAGTTGCACCATCATCAGTACACCATGACGAGCGAAAGTGATGCCCCACATCCGCTTTCTGGAAAAAATAATTTTTTCAGCGTCGGCAAGTATGCACCCTCCCATCTTCCTTTCCAAAATTCATGTTTTTCAAATATTGGATGAAAATAAGATGCTTTCAGTTGGGGTAGTTGTTTTTTGTAGGAATAACTTGCAAACCGTTCACAACACCATCCACCGAAAGTTTCGGAGCAGGTATCATTCTACCCTCAGCATGATAGAGTCCCAGAGAACTTTGCATATCCTGACATCATTTATCCATTAGAAATAAACCATAGGGTCCTCATACCTAACCACATTTATCATCACCTCCCCCTGCATATGATAAACGCCCGCGATGGTCGGTAGAGCCTCCCCTCCATGGCGATCGTCATCCAAAGTAGACCATACATCACCCCACAAGTGATGCCATGGCCATACCATTTTAGTCTGGGAAGCACCTCATGCCCATCCATATATCATGCATAAGGTCAAGTTCACTGTTCAAACTCAACCCCCTTCCTGGACGATCAGGTTGTACAAGCAGATTCAAAGCGCACCTCCGTGCACCGTGTCTGCTCAACTTAGTGTTCCTAAATTGATGTCATAAATTGTCAACCAGGGCTAGTAAACTGTTGAAGTGAAGTGCACTATATGTGCCTAGGTATCTGCTTCCTACTTCATTGTGCTTAGTGTTTTTCTAGTGCTTTTGGTTTTGTGTTTTTATGCTAAGAGGAAAAGAACTAAGTTGCTGGCAAAGAGAAGTTATTGGTCACACTAAAACAGAGAAAAATCTATTCTAAACTATGTATGGCACCTAAGAACAAAAAATTGTTAATTCACATATTGCAAAACTTGACAAGAAAATAACTCATAACATGAACTCAGTCCAATTCATTTCATTAGAAGTATGTTGGAACAACTTGAGAAAAGGATAAGTTTAATGCAATGAGGTTCTTCTAAATAGACAACAACTTACAATATCACAGTGAAAATCTCATCCATGGTTAGAAATTTGTTGGAACTCATTTGGAAAGATTATCTGCAACATAGTAAGGAACCCTACTCTAAATTAACTTATGACACTAAAATTAATCCATTCTGCAACTCAAAATGTCACTATTAAGCCTCATTCAAGGGTTAGAAATCTTTTGGAATAGTTTTGGAAAAGGCAGTTTGTAAAATTATGAGAAATTGCAGAACAGTCAAGACTTCAAAATGACATTAACAATTCTTGTTCCTATGATAATGATGTATTAGCATAGATTAATAAAAATAGTAGTTTGTAAATAATGAAGGCTTTTAAGTCTAATTTAACAGACCTAGAATACGACTAGCTAATAAAACTTAAAATACATTAAACAAAACCGAACTAATATGCAATTAATCTCTGAAATACTACAGCTGAACTAAAATGCAATTAGTATCTGAAATACTACAGCTCTATCTCATTCAGTGTTAGTGGTATTTTGGAACAATTCATAAGAAAAACACTGACTGTAACATTCAATGTAAGTTAGCATAAAACATAAAGTTCAGAAAACTGCCTAAATTAGAAATGAAACAGAGCTAAAGTTACTTATCTAAACAATATGCAAAGATCCTCTCAGGCAGTAGGGGCCCTCTACCACTAGATTAGCACATGAATCTCCTCAAGATTGGTTCAGATCATGTATTAAAGTTGTTCTTCTTTCATTAAAGGAAAACTCTTCAAAAACAGAGTATTACGGTCTTGGACAACTTAACAATAAAACATCAATCTAGCTAACTGTCTCTCGGTTTCCCGAGTTATTCTTATAAGAGAAATACATAACTGCCCTGGAGAAGAAATAGGGATAAGTGTCTTTTTCAATTAAAATCAAATTAGAACTCTTATGGAGGCCTCGTACTTTGCTGAAGACATCTGTAGAGTCCTTGTCCTGGTAGGAATCTACTTCTTAGTTTTGGTTTCCTCCACGTGCATAACCACTTGCATATTTTTGCTCAAACTTCGTAGAGGACAAGAAATGATGTAGGAGTGTTGTGGAATTCAAACATATGCATTTTTCCTTTAAGTGACACCTGTAACCTGTGTGAACATGAAGATATCTGTGGAATAGGCGACTAGCTATAGAATGGCTGCATTCTGTAGCTAAGTCTAGTAAAAAATTAATACAACAACAAAACCATAAAAGTATAGCAAGTCAGTCATTGCATACATTCTTAATGTGACTTTAATCAATCCTATTGATCTTTTTAAGCCTATAATTGATAAAGGACAAAGGAAATGAAGTGAAATTTGGTGAAAGAAAAGGACATCTTTGGGGCTCAACACACCACATTTGGCCCGCCATACCTCCATCAGCATAATCCCATATGCGACATCTTCCGCTTCATCAACCCCACACATGAGACCAACCAATGTGACCCCTTCCCCCAGAAAAACACCATCCTCACACCTTTAGTGGGTAACCCTCTTTCATGTTTTGGGGTACCCATGTTTGTGTTTTGTACAAACCAAACCCCATTATTTTATTCTTTTGGTAAGCGTATAAAGACCACAAATGATGCCCTTCGCCACTTCGCCCTGATATTTCACCTTTTCTCCCATGGCAGCAGTCCCCCATCTCCCTTGCTCAAAGTATTTCACCCCCCATGCACGCACCATTACGACAATCATAGCTGGTTCACACCTGCCCTAGAAGTCCTATCAACTCCAGGGATTTTTCCTTCAGAAATACCTATGACTGCCACCAAGCTGCTCAAGTGTACTTCGACCTCGGGCCACTGAATCCCCATCATCTGTTTTCAGTCACCTCTCACCAACATGCCTATGTTAAACTCATCACATCTCGGTCCCCGACCCCTTATGTTGGCGACCCATGGTTTGGTTAAGGCTTCCTTTTTGTTGACCTCAACACCTATTTTCCAAAAAGGAAGCGGTACTTTGGATAACCCTCCCCATGCAAAGGGGGTATCCTTGGGTGGCATTATGGGAGACATCATTGTCCACAGATGTCATCGATCCTCCTAACATTCAACCACAACAAAATCTTTCATGTCACGATGGTATTGTACCTTACAACCATTGCACTTTGATCAGATCTGTCGAAGACCCATGCCTCAATAAGCGTCTCTAACAAATAATGCTTACACGGGAAGGTCCCAGCCAATACATATGCATACATTGCGCAATGATATGCCATACCAAGACTACGCATATGGGTACCACATTCCACCTATATTCAAAGAAAAAACACCCCTGAGGGTGTCAGCAGTTGTCATCAACAACCACCAGCATCACTACCACAGTAGTGGCGCAGACATCACATGTATCTGTCAATTTTGTTTAACTAGCCATAGCATCACGAGGATGGGACATGCCCGCCTCATTGAAATTTTGTAAATATGTTATATATTTTGTCTGCTTGCAGGGGGTCCCTTAGGCCATGGTTATCTTAGAAATGGTGCAAGGTGTTATCAATTCCAAAATACACGCAAACCTCTCTCTCTTTCTCTCTACGTACGATACAGAAAAGGAAATATAATATATTTCGGCTATACAGTTATTCCTAGACTTCACACGTTAGGAGGCAACTGTTAACACTGTAAAATCGTACAACAAAAGATGACATCAATTAATTTCAAGCCCAAGTATTTACAGGATAGGAATACATTATGGAATCAAGAAGTATTTAAAATATCTAAGGTTTTGAGAAAATCATATTTGAACTAGTCATAAATGCTCAAATGTGTGCTTTATCCTTCGAGAAGAGCGCCTTCTATGTGCCTTTTTTCCCGATTAGCGCACATTCCTGGAAATGGAAAAAAGTCACTTTTCGGGACCACAACAAGCAAAGGACAGTTACTCCTTATGTGAAAGCCGCCTAAGGACAGCCACCAGCGCCTCCTTAGACATTATGTGAGCACACAAAAGAATATTTGAGCACACAATGGAATCACACCTCTCCCTTGGGTCACCATCCATCATGTACCAAGGGAGGGAAGGAGGATTTGAAGGTCACCTATATAAACCCACCAAGAGATGAAAAAATGGTGATCACAATGTTATGCTGGCCAAAGTTGCCCAAGAAACACCAACATTGTGTGTGACCTGGAGCTGGAGCTAAACAGGACTCGATAGTCGGCCACCCAACATCTTAGTCCACCACAGCAGAGAGAGAGAGTGAGAATGCATCAGAGGCAGAGCCTGGAAGGCAACATCCTTGCATTGGGACCTAGAGCCATTGCCTAGGGGCCCTTTGGCAAGTGGGTAAAATTTCTTCTCCATTTCGAACGTTTAATAAGAAGAGGCCATCGAGCCATCGTTTGCATTATTATCGTTTGGAACTCTCTATATAGCTTCTGTATATTTGTGTTTTTTAGTTTTAGTTTAACCAGAGCATACTTCAACATACTATTTCCATTAAGTTTTATGCTTTTGAGCTCCCCCACTTTCTGCTTGTTACCAATAGTTTAGAGAGTAGACCACACTCTCTAAGCTTGTGCGATTTTGTACACCCGTGCGACTAATCCACAACAACATTTATGATGATGATTTGAAGAGGCTAGTAGGTTTTAAATATGCCAAGGAAATGTGGGACAAGATAGAATCCATATTTGGAGATGGTACCAAAAGCAATATGGAGAATGCGAAAAAGAGAAACAAGAAGAAGAATAAGAAGAAGGGCCTACAAAAATAATAATATGAGCCATAAGAGTCTCATCCTACAAGTGCAAAGGATTCATTTGATGATGAGAAGAGACCATAAAATCATGAACCTAAAGGTATAAATATTAATGATTTTATTTTGAGTTACAATTTTGATAATTCATATTTTGATCATGTTGAAGTTCCTAGTGAAGATGAGAATGATGTTAAGGTTCTTAGAGTGGAGATATCTAGACTAAGAACTACACGCAAGGATCAATAAAAACTGTTGCAGTTCTATTATGATAAGGAGACCAAGCTCAAGGAAGAGATTGTAAACTTAAATTTTAAATTGGAAGAATCAGAAAAAGTTGAGGAAGGCATGAGGAAGCAGTACTAAGAAAAGGAAAATGAGTGTGAGATATTAGGAGTTGAAGTGGTGTCCTTGAAAAAGAAGTGGAAGATGGAGAAGCACATTTTGGCCTTGGATAGTTTGCTTGAAATAAAAATATCTCCATTGGATAAATTTGATCTTGGATTTAAAAATGGCGAGTCTAGTTTGCATGCAGGTAAAACCACCAAATTTGGACCAAAATAACCTGTAGCGAACAATGCTAGTAGCAAGAGTGAGATCCAAGGAAATAAGAAGAAAAACCAATGTGAAATCAAGTAGCAAAACCAATAATAGCCGAGAATAAAATATAAATGAGAACCTACATTTAGAATATCTTTTGCTCCTAGAGAGGGTCATGGAAGATTTGTAAGATTTTGAAGGAATCAAAGTCCCTTCATTCCTTTGATGAGCAAGGTTGAGTGTTTCAACTACCACAAGCTTGAGCATCTTGCAGCTAACTACAAGGGAAAAATGTGTAGATCCAATCAACATAGATTGTAGCAATATAAATAGCAAAGGAGATTGGCCATCGGGTATAATTTTGGTTTTTATGGTTATTGCTATTCATGTAACCTATTTTTCCATAAGGAATCTGATTGCATATCTAACTAATGGAGGAGAGGCATATTGAATGCAAGGTATAGATATTGCATGAGCAACATGAGATTTTATCATCTTGCTTCATATCTTGGCCACGTGGAGTGCTACACATGTCATAACTTTGGCCGTATGGCAATAGACTTCTTGATACCCCATTATTCAAGGAAAAACTGATAAGAGAAACGAAAACAGAGAGGAGCGAGTAGAAAAATAGTGAAGGAAGAAAATAAGTAACCAAAGACCATGTGGATAAATAAGGAGAAAAAACTCTTCAAGTAGTGAAAATAATCCCTTCATGCAGTCCATGATTATTTCTTGCATATTTATAGAGGACTGCATAGTTCATAAGAGGTGCATAACCTTAGGGGGAGCATATGACATAAGTATAACATCATATGATGAGCTTGTTTCATCCTCATGCAAATTCAGGTCCACAAGATCAAACTGTCTATTGAAGGTATATTGAGTTAATGTGGAGCTATGCATAGTATGATATTTGCACACATTTTCTGAATTGTGTTCATCACTTTCACTCAGTTATTTGCAACAATTATATGCATGTTTTCCTGAGTGAAATTGATACATTTTTCAGCCACATATATGTTTTTGGTTTCCACTAATAGTTGGTTGAAAATATGTTCATCCATGCATAAAATGTGATCGTTGCTTCAGCCATGTATAGAGATGACATGAGACATGGAACAACCATGTATAGGCTTCTATATGCAGTTTATTACAGCCATGTATTTACCATTGTTTTGGCATTTCACATTGGTATTGGATCCAATCATTGGTGAGTTGAGTAATCATGGTGATAGGCATGTATAGATGAGTTTCATGAGTCTATTTTGCAGCCACTTGTATGGGTTTATTATGATGTCACAACCATGATGTGTCATATTTTTGTGTCATTGCTTCATATGATATGATCATAGAAGCCATGTATTTATTGATATATCCATGTAAAATTCTCATGAAGCCATGTACTTGTTTTCATCTATAATTGGGTCATTTAGTCATGAGTCACGATTTCATGTTATGGTCACATGAGTTATGTATGAGGTATCATGTCATTACTACAACCATGTATGTAGAATTTAATATGTCTTTTAGTCATGGTCATGTGGAGTCTTGGTCCATATGGTGCTTCATTTTTTTGAAAGGAAGCTTTGTTTGTAGCGGAAGTGGTTACAATAGGTTGGAAATAGCATGTTTTCAAGGGGAACACTATTTTATCTTGTTACTTCAGCCATACATTGTTGGAATTATGATTCTCTTGGAGGTGTCGTGATGTGCCTCATTTTATGCTTTGACTATTGGGGTTCTTGACCTCATTAAATGAGAAGAGAGGTTGATGATGTCCATTGATGTTTCTGCTATGTGAGATATGGGTGGATGCTGATGTACATATCACTATACATTATGTGATGATTTCTCATTGAGGCTATGTGATTTGGTTTGTTGTTATGGAGACTTAGATTGGTGCCTTATATGCTTGATGTTGCTTATGGTTTCCTTATGTTGGCATATTTTTGTATACCAATAGAAGTTGTTTGGTGTGACATGTTGCTATGAATGATGATTGGTTTATTTGTTTCTTGCTATTGATGTGAGAGAGGATGGATGCTGGTTTATACACAACATTTAACAGCCATGTAGAGATCAATTACTTGAGTGTTTGTGCTTCAACTCTTACCGCATTATCATATGGAGTTGACTTGATAGAGGAGATTGGTCTGGAGATTATGTGTGGTTTCCATCAATTCCAAAGGGGGATATTTTTGGCATTATGGTGTGCACGGTTCTAGCTACTTGATGTTGGCATTGGTTCAGCAGGGAAGCTAGATCATGTTGGCATTGATGTCAACCCTATGTAGTATAATTGATGTGTTGATGAATTCATTGTAGTATGGTTGTAGTTGGTTGAGTTGGAATTGAGATGGTTATGTTGGCATTATTTTCACTCTTGATGTCATCCTTTTGATGATGTTGGATGATAGCAATGATTGGTGATTTCTCATGTGTGAGTGGTGTTTTCATGTTGAGGACTATGGCAGATTAGGTCATGATGCTTATATTCTTGTTCATGAATTGTTGCAATATAATGTTTACCTTATGATGATGTTGGAGATGTGCTTCAGTGTGTACACATGTGTTTCAACTTGTGCAAGTGTTTGTGGAGAGTGGAGGACTTGTTGGCAGTATTGCAAACCCTTGTTTGTTGGTTTCTAGGTCCATTTGGTAGTGTCACTTGGGAGACTTGATTCATTCATTTGCAGAGGTGTAAAAGTATATGAAAGAGGTTTGAAGGCTTGTACACGAGCTAGAGAAGGTGACCAAACATGTGGCATAGGTTTTGAGTTGATTTTTCATGTTTTTCATTAGGCTCCACCCCAACTGCACCCATGCAGACTTGTGCATGTGGTTGAAATGCTCCAACCACATGGAGACAGGCCCGTGCATGTGGATGCAGCCGAGATAAAGAATTTTTATCCATGCGACTAAGGTTATTCACTAAAATTCTCCACATTCCTCATGCACATCTGAAATAATTCGACTTGTAATTTCCTATAAAGTTATATACTAATTGAAAAAGGTCAAATTGGGTTGAACGAGTCCTCTAGTGAGTGTGGAGACGTTTAATGCAAAAATAGTGATGATTATGGTTAAATTTCGTCAACGTTGTGCACTCTTGATCATAGTACAAAAGTGAATTTCACCCTACATGTTTTATATTCTTCACTTTGGAGTAGTGTGATGTTTGATTTAGTGTTAGAGTGAGTTAGAGAAGGATGGATACAGTAAATATCCTTCAAACCTAGTTGTGAGCATATATGCTTCAGTGTATGTGTTCTAATGACAAAAAAATGAGTAGATATATTTGCTGAAGTAGTGTTTTGATTCAGAACATCATATTGCAATTCATAGAGCAGATAATTATAGTAGAGGTGTTGGTAGAGATGGAGAGCTTGGTATGGCTCCATATTTGAGACAGTCACATTTGTTTTTGCAGGAGTCGCTGATGCATTTGGCACATAGACATTGTGTTTTATGTTATTGATTGTATTATGCAGTAATTATATTTTGGAGCGAGGGTTTGATGTTATGGAAGAATATGAGTTTTATTTTAGCTGTTGGTGATTATATTATTCATTTTTCATTGGGTAGATTGTGGCCATTATTTTGCTGGTGTGGAGAGCATATGGTTGCAGTGATTTTATTTGATTTATTGATGGTGTCTTGTTGTTGGAGATGGTATTGTAGAGATGAATTAGTTTGAGCAGAAATTCTTGGGATCCAGTATGAAAATAAATGAAACGAGGTCCAAATAGAGTAGAGGAGCAGTGACTTGATGGGTGTGGAGAAATGATTGTGATTTTTGGCAAAATGAATAGTTTCTCCATCCAATTGGATTTGGATAGTCCAATCAGAGTTGGGCAAGGATCATTGATAGTGGTGGATTTAATTAGATGGTTGTTCGTAGATCTGTGTGAGAACATAGTCTTCCGAGTTGATCAGTAGAATCAAGTCTCCTGGCTAATTGGTGTTGGCCTATTGTATATGAGGTTGGGTCTACTTGCTTATGGGAGTTAACAAATATATGTAAAATACATAATTTTCTTAATATAATATTCAGAGAAGCGCAATATTATAAAGGGTGGTTTTTTTTCCCGGTGAATGTTTTTCCACTAGATTTCTTTTGTCTCTTATGTGGATGTGTTTTTCATGTGTTGATTATTATTGTTCTCATGGTTATCTTTTTTTAGTTTCTTATATGGTTTATATGCATGAGATAATCTAATGTGATACTAGCTAATATATGTGATTCAGTAAGAAAATTAAATTGGTGAAAATTGTTAATAAGACACACTACTGATTCACCCACCCCCCTCCTCAGTAGTGCTCAAATGTTTCCAACAAGAAGGCCCTTTGTGACCTGATTTACATTACACATCCCCTCTTGGCATTGCGACCATACTTGACCTCCTCAAGCCTCTTGATACTCTTCATTTCACACCTCTCTACTCTTTATTAATTTTCGATTTACATAATGAAATTCAAAAGGATTCAGAACTGATTTCATTTCATATCCACAAAATTCTCACCTAAAAATCTAATCTAAGATTCTTATATCCACAAATCCTTCAAAATATTTAACTACCCTCAAATTTCTCCAACTCAATCAAATATTCCTGAGATCTTTCCTAAGGAATATGCATGATTACAATTTATCTTAAATTCTTTAAAAATATAAGAAAATACAATAATTTAATTAATATACTCAATTTTGGAACCAAATCCCTTAGTAGGTGGAAAACCCCTAGTCTATTAAAAATACACTTTTACTTGAAAGTAATATGCTCCTGCATCATACTCCCAATGTTGAAAAATTTCATGGTTAGCTAACCATGTGCCTTTATATATTGCTGGTTAAAAAACATCCAAGATCGCAAACTTTTGTTTGCAGTTGGTCCTCTTCCTTGTTGTGTTGTTTCTTCTTTACTACTTCTAATTCTCCAGGTTTCTCCTACTTTATGTTGTTGTTGTCCACTTTCTCTTTTGGTACACGTTTTTTCAGTTAGCTACATCTCTTTTCTACCCATCCTCCTCCTTTTGGTATATTTTCTCCATGATGTTTTCCTCCACATCCACATTTCACCAATCATCATATCAATCTCTGTCCTTGGATGATATTTTTTGTTGTCTCTATCCTCAATTTTGGGTATGTTTTATATTATTTCCACGACTAGTCTCAGAATAATTTTCTTAGGGTCCAGGGTCATGCCTTGGAAAGAAATTTATAGGAAGTCTTGCGTATGGTTTTGGGCATGATGGTTTTCTTCCCTTGGTATTTTGTGGATCTGATCAAGGGAACTATGGTTATGTTCTAATCCAGGGTTATTGGATTGGGTTTTTTGAATGATTCAAAATGTATATATATGTATTATAACATTGAAAGGAATATAATGAAAATTCAATAGGGTAGTCCTAGTTTTGCGATCCAGGGGAAAAGCTTTGTGTATATTTGTTTTATGTTATCACCATTGTATATTTTTTGTTTTAAGAATTTGTTTATAGGTAATTTATGTATAGGGTTAAAACCTCCATTTGGTATCAGGGAATTTTTAGCTTCAAGGGGACACCTTTGCTGCTGAGGGTTTTTTCTTGGGCTTGTGGTAGACCTTGTTCAGTGGGAGATTTGAGGGATCGATTCTTGGGGTCAACGGAGATGGAAAATAATTGAAAGATAGAGATTGAGAAATTTAATGGTCAGAGTTTTGAGCTATGGAAGCTCAAGATGGAGGATCTATTGGTGAACCGAGATCAGTAGATTGTTGTAGATCCATGCACGACACTAACAAGAACGTCGACATAAGACTGGGTAAAGTTAGATCGGAAGGCGAAGAGAAAACTATGATTGTGTCTCTTAGATTCAGTATTTTTGAATGTAACATGGGAATATATGATGAAGTATTTGTGGGAAAATTTAGGGACTTTGTACCAATATAAGTCTTTAGTGAAAAAACTTAGTGTTCCTATGGAAAACATTGTATAACCTGAGGATGAAAGATGGAGACTTGATGACAGAGAATATGAATGCCTTTAATAATGTGGTAATCTAGTTGTTATCTATAGATATAAAAATTTCACATGAATATAAGTTCATCAGTTTGTTGTGTAATCTACTAGATTCGTGGGATAGTTGAGTTAATGCTATAGGTAGCAATACAAATACCTTGAATTTTGATGAAATAGTATCACCCTTGTTGTCATAAGAGATGAGATAGAAAAATATGGAGAGCTAGAATGGAGATTTCGTATATTTAATAGGAAGGTCCCATAATAGAAACATAAATAAGTCCTCAAGTGAGAGATCTAAATTTGGAGGGAGATCTAAATCTCCAAGAAAACCTGAAAGGTATGCTTGAAATTTGGAACATAAGGGAACTACAAAAACATATTGTAAATATAAAACTCGTAGGGAAAGGGATCTGATGGTGCTCCTTCTACAGAGGTAAAACCACCTCAGATGAAGGTGGGGATGTGCACTTGGCTTCTTGTTTAATTACACATGTAGATCATGAGGCGTGGTTGATTTAATTAGGTGCATCCTTTCATTTTACTCCCCATAGGGAGTGGTTCTGAAATATGATGGTGGTGATGTTTTCCCAGTGCATGAAAGAAGGTCAAAATCCTCAAACATTGAAAATTCAAGCTAAAGTCACAAGGTGGAAGGATTAAAACACTTCCTTGTGTTCTGCATATTCTTGCATTGGCCAGAAATATGATTTATATAAGAAATATGGATGATGCAGGTGTAAAAATAGTGTTTGATAAAGATACCCGAAACATGACTTAGGGAGCACTAGTATTGATGCGGGGAGTTCAAATTGGAAATTTGTATAAGCTTATGGGTAGCTTTGTTATTGATGGGTGCAACAGTTATGTGGTTCCTGAAATTGGAGTTAAAAATATGGTGGTCTGTAGAAAAAAGACCATGTTGTGGCATCAAAGACTTATACATATTGGAGAGAAGGGACTTTCAATATTGCATGGTAAGGTATGGTATAAGGTATGTCTAATTTCTCTATGGATTTATATTTCGATGAAAATTTTGTATATGGGAAGGGGAATCAGGTGAGTTTCCCCTTTGGTGCGAAGAGGGCGAAAGGAATATTAGATCTTGTGCATATTGATGTGTTTGGACCTGTGTCGGTTCATTACTAGGAAATTCTATGTACTATGTCTCATTTATAGATGAATTCTCAAAGAATACATGATATATTTCCTCAGGAAGAAATCTAATGTCTTTGACAGGTTTAAATAATTTAAGGCCTTGGTGGAAAATCAGACTAAAAATAAGATCAATGTGTTGAGGACATATAATGGTGGAGAGTTATACAAGAAGGAATCTGAAGAGTTCTGTAAGAAGTGCGGTGTATCATGATAGAATACTACTCCATACACACCTTAGAAAAATGGAGTTGTAGAAAGAATGAAAAATATGTTTATGGAAAAGGAAAGAAGTATGCTCAGTGGTGTCAAGTTGGGATTGGAATTCTACGCAGAGGACGTGGATACTACAAGTTACCTATTTAATAGATCACCTTCATCAACGTTGGAGGATAATACTCCACATGAGGTATGGACTGGTAAGAAACCATCTCTCTCACATCTCAAGGCATTAGGCTGTTATGCATATGTACATGTTCCAAAGGATAAAATAACCAAGTTGGATAGTAAATCTGAAAGGTGCACATTTATTTGGTATAGGGATGGTTTAAAATGTTATAATATTTGGAACCCAGAAACAATTAAGTTTGTGTAGAACCAAGGTGTAGTGTTTAGAGAGGTGAAGGATGTTATTAAACATGAATTCCTACCAAAGGAACTTGAAAATATAAAGTTTGAAATGAAGGACGAAGAATTAGAATCTAGAGAAGAACAAGAATCAAAAGAGGAAGAGCCACAAACTCCAATTTTGAGAAGATTAGTTCAAGAGTGAAGGCATCCAAAGAGGGATAGTCCATCTAATTTCTGTTCAAATTTTTCTTTATCTATTACTGATGATGATCCCAAAACTGTTAGGGAGGCAGTGGATTCAGAGGATGGAAAACTCTAGAAAGAAGCTATGGTTGAGGAAATGGAATCTTTGAATAAAATTAGGCTTGGGATCTGGTGGAGTCTCCAGCTGGAAGAAAACCCATTGGAAGAAAACGGTTTTTTAGGAAGAAGATGAATTCAAAAGGAAAGGTGGAAAAAAAACAAAGCTCGATTGTAGAATTTTTTTATTCATAAGTGCCGAGAATTGATTTTGGTGATATTTTTTCTCTTATTGCAAGATTAGCTTTTATTATATTATTTTTATCTGTTGTTGCTACTTTTTATTTTGAAGTAGAAAATATGGATGTGAAGACAACATTTCTTCATGGGGATCTAGAAGAAGAGATCGACATGAAGCAACCTAAAAGCTTTGCAGTGAAGGGTAAGAAAGAACTGGTATGTAGGTTAAAAAAGTCTATGTATGGGTTAAAAAAATCACCAAGGATGTGGTATCAGAAATTTGATACATATTTATAGGGACTTGGCTTCACCCAGAGTAAAGCAGATCATTGTGTGTATTTTAAATTAATTTGTGACCATGTTATTTATTTGGTCTTGTATGTGGATGATATGTTGTTGATTGGAAATGACAAAGAAATTATCTAGAATATGAAGATTGAATTTTCCTCTAAATTTGACATGAAGGATCTTGGTGCTGCAAACTATATTTTGGGCATGGAAATTAAACGAGATCACGAAAAGAGGAAACTTTGTTTAAAACAGAGGAAGTATTTCAAGACAATATTGTAAAGGTTTAATACGCAGGATAGTAAATTGTTGGAGGTATTTGTTGAACAATGTACCAAGGCACAAGAAGAGGAATATGACATGTCCCATGTTCCATATGCGAGTAAATTTGGTAGTATGATGTATGCAATGTTTACAATAGACTAGACATTGCACATGTAGTGGGAGTATTAAGAAGGTTTATGTCAAAACGAGGGAAGGAGCATTGGAAAACAGTGAAATGGGTTTTAAGTTATTTGCGCGGCACTAGTGATTATGGATTGTGCTATCAAGGAACACCAGGATTGGATGGATTTTTAGAAATTCGTGGCTTTCTTGATGCAGAATGGGCCAGATATCTAGATAGAAGAAGATCTATAAGTGGGTATGTGTTTAACCTATTTGGAGGAGAAATCAGTTGGATGAGCAAGAGACAGTTATTAGTGAAAATTTCAACTACAAGGGTTGAATACATGGTAGCCACTCATGAAAGCAAGGAAGCAGTTTGGTTTCAGAGATTGTGTTCAAGTATGGGGTTGGTACAATGATCTATAAGGATAGATTATGAAAACCAGGGTGAAATTCTCTTGGAAAAGAAACCTTCTTATCATTCAAAGAAAAAACACGTTGATGTTTAGTATCAATTTTTGAGGGATATGGTTGAAGACAAAAGGGTGTTGCTTCTTAAGGTGGACACTTTGAATAATTTTGCAGATGCATTGATGAAGTTTGTGAGCACTGAGAAGTTTTATTGGTTTATAGAAACAATGGGAATTGCAACCTTGGATCGATGGCTATGCACTCTTGTGGTCTGTGTGTGGAAAGAAAACAAAAAGTGGGATAATGTTGGGTATGTGTTATATTATTTCCAAGATTGGCCACAAAATACTTTTTTTGGGTCCTGGGCAACACCTTGGGAATTTGTTTCTAGGCAGTTTTGTGCATGGTTTTCGCACATGGTTTTGGGCATGACGGTATTCTTCCCATAACATGTTTTAGATATGATAGGGAATTATATTTATGTTATAATATAGGTTTAGTGGATTGGGGTTTATGAATGATTCAACATGTATACATATGTATTATAAAATTTAAAGGAATATAATAAAAAATCAATCTAGTAGTCCTGGTTTTAACTTTTGGGATCCAGGGGAAAATATATGTGTTTATTTGTTTTATGTTCTCTCCATTTTATATATTTATGTTTTAAGAATTCTCTTGCAGGTAATTTATGTAGAAGGCTAACACCTACACTCTAACTGTTGCATATCACCCTCAGGCATAAGAGTTATTAAACTCTTTTCGATCCACCAATCACATCTTGTAATCCTTTGTTCATTGTTCTATTGTTCTTGTGACAAACGCCCTCCAAAATTTTTCTCACACTTGAAATTTGGAGCCTACTGAGGATCTTCCGATTTATCGTTCCATGGTCACTCTATGGTCATCTAATGTTTTGAAATTTTTTAAGTCTTCTTGTAAGTGTCAAAATCACTTGCTTGCACATGTTCAATCCTTGATGAATTCATAAGTGCACTTATTTTCATACAAGCTTAGATAGGCATTGTGAAATCCCTGAAAGTAAGGCTTACAAAACCTATAGGAACAATGCTTGTGTAATGCTTAGTATAGTAAAATGCATAACCTATGTTGACAGTTATTTCACATTCTCCATTATCAATTTTTCTCTCACTTTGGTTGCAATTGTATAACTATTTGAGTGAGTTTTCCCAACTGTCACTTTTGTACTCCTTTTCTTTCACTTTCATGGCTATCATTTTCGCTTGGTTTAACTCCTACAAGTGTAACTTTTGTGTTCTCTTATATATAGAATGTTCTGCTTTCACTTTCTTTAGATTTTGCAACTGTTGTTTTCAGTTTTTATTACTGTCCCACGTAACACCTTTTGGTAACGGAAGTGTCGCATTTAGTAAAAGGGAGTCATATGTACACTCTTGAAGGGTAACATTCATGCATTATATTGTACTATTTTGTTCTATCTATCATAGGGATATGCATTAGACTCATTATCCAAGGCTTGAGCATTGTTTCATTACTGTCATCACTTGTGTCACAAAGTGTATCTTAAGTGTCGCACTAGGAGGTAAGTGTTGTTTTTTCATTGTTTCGATGAGGAGATGTTAATTTTGGGTGGTAAATGCTTCATTTTCAAGTGGTTTATCATATATAAGTGTGTGATAATTTTCAATTCATGTTCTGGTATCATCTTCTACCTCTTGGGTCCCACACTTGGTAATTTTTTGAAGATGATCCTTACTCGATCAACCTCCCCCGAGTCTGCCTCCCTAAACTATACATTGCATAGTCTCAGGCCACATTTAGCCAGTCCTTCCTCTTGGAACTGCACAATTTATAGTCACTTCCTCCAAGGATCGTGCATTGTGTAGTCACAATGCTCGAGAAATACCTCTTTCTCTCCATAACTACGCAATATTACATCTAAATCAATAGTTCACTGTACATTGCAGAGTTTTAGTTAGCAGTATGTTTCTTTGTCTCTTTGAACTACGAAATTGCGCAATCCATTTTCTTAATAGCTCCCTTGAACTGTGATTTTATTAATAATAGTAAGAAAGCCCTTCCCGTCCACCTCTTTGGCTTGCTCAATTGTGCAATCTTCAGTCATTGGCCTCCCATAACTGCGCATTTCATAAATTGATACATCATTGGCATTGGCATTGGAATTAATACATCATTATGAATATCCAAGTCATGGCTTATAAAAGTGTCATTAAAATTTCATATGTGTCAATGATTCTTTCCACATGATGTGGATCTTAATTATGTATTTCCAAAAAATGACAAAATGTAAATGTGTGGAAGTCTAAGAGTCACATGTGGAATATGAAAGGTCACATGTAAACTAAAGAGTCACTACAAAAATTCCAAGAGTCTTGTAAATGTTCAATAGTCACTTGGAAGTACAATATATATAAGGTAAACTTAAGAGTCATTGGGATATGAAAGGACATTCCTCTTGTTATAAATAAACCCTCATTAGTCAATCAAATGGATTTTGGGGGCTTAGGATTTGGAGAGCTAGCCTTGGATTATATAGCTTAGTATAAGAGAGAATATCATTCTTTGGAGAAGCAAGAAGTGACTAAAGTTTCACTATTGGAGCTAGTGACTTGCCATTGCAACAATGTACTTGGATATTTCACTTAATAATCAGAAGCTTGTTGAGAAAACACATTTTCATGCATGTATCATTAATATTGCAAGAATATTCTTTAGATGTTTATGGTATATGTTATGTTCATATGTACTAAATATATTTAACTAATTCATTGGCTTTGGTACTTATCTTGTTGAACATGTGTTGTATTTTATTTAATGATCATTGTGTCTATGTGAAATATTTCACTAGATAACTAAAAAATGTTTCCTTCCTCTCGTGTGACTCTCTTAGGATAGTACTATTACTTTCCTTCTAGAGACTCGCTCTTTATTTCCCTCTCGTGAATTTATCCTTTTACACATTTCAATCAGTGTTTCAAACTATCAACTTAATTGTTGATTTCAAAGGTTATGTGCATACTATCTTATGTTATCCATTGCAACTAAGGAAAAACTTAGAGTTATGTTGGTCAAGTTGATACTCCAGATGGGGCTTCTACTAAAAAATGTGTGAGGTATAATTGGGACTTCACATTAGGGAGACCCTCTTGGTTGATGTATTTCCAACACCACCAACATGTTCTTGAATGTAATTTCCTCCAATTCCATATTCATAAGATGAATATGCAATCTTTGGCTTTTTATTCTCTCCACCAAGGAATCTGACCCTTCATACAATTCAAAAAAATGATCTTGACTTGTCTCTATGTCTTTTGTGCAATATTCATCGCTTTAATTCTCCTTCAGAAGTTATTCCCTTGTGCTTTATTTCTCTGAAATGCAACTTTAAATTAGTATTGAAACCTCCTTTATCATGTTCACATGGAGAAATTATCGATTTTCTAATGTTTCTTCATCTCTTGTGCTCACATAATATTTGTGCTTCATCAATTAAGGGAGAGATGATTTTGTTTCATCTTCTAAAATAGAAATTAAAGATTGTTCTCCTTCAATTTTCTTGGTCATAGAAGCTTTCTCTTGAAATTCACCATCTTCATTGTGAGCAAACACTTGCTCACAAAATTGCTCCATTTCAACCGTCTCTTTGATAAGTTTCATTTCTTTGTTAGCTTTCATAAATACATCAGTTAAATATTGATCATCACCTGCCAAACCTAAACATACACAAAATGTAAAATTCAAAAATATAAGATTCTTCGTTTTACAATGCTTAAGATGCATGTTCTTCTCCCTGTAGTTTGTTTATAAATTTCTCTTCAATATCCCTTTCTTTGTTTGCACCAAAGAAAACATCTCTTTTAAACTTAAATTCTATAAGTTCTTCTTTCATCATGTTATACTTTATCTATATTAACTATGTCTGCAAAGAAGGCCATATGACCTTCTTCATTTGCAATTTCTAGCCATAACACTATTTCTTCTCCCATTCTTCATATTTTAACGTATTAAAATCTGCTCTTAATTCAACAATTTCTGTTATGCGGATTAATCCCTCTTGCGGACAAGAGCAATCTCCCTAGTATTCTACGAATAGCTAGAAACAAATGTCCATTTGTAAACCTTTTTCTATAGATTTATTTCAATTCAGAATTATTATAAACAAAGAAAGAGGACATGCCCCTACCTTGAAATCTAACGTTCAATGAAATATTTTATATAGTTGCTCCAAAGAGGCTTCTCCAATAAATATAACTTGCAATCAAAGATAGACAAAAGAATCAAAGCACCTGCAACATATAATAATTAAGAAAAGCTAATCCAACTTAGTGATCAAGGAGTCTAAGTTTTGATTTTATTCAATAAGCACAAGAAAAACTCAATGAGAAAAAGAGATCCATATGTATTATCTTGAATGAAAAGAGTAACCAGTACAACCTGATGCCTTGATGTCGTACAGGTTTCTCCCAGGGTCCTGAACAATCGTTCCTCCTTCAGTTTGACAAACCTTCCTCTCTGAATACTAGCATAGAGTTATCAACATAAGGGTGTGATCATTATCATTCCAACAACAACTAGTGTAGAGAGTATGCACTCTTGGGAATTTCTTCAGCAATTACCATATACAAGCTACAACATTCACAAACTACCCTTGAGACTGAAACATGAGCTCAATTTATAGAGAAATGGAGGTAGTTTCAATTCCATGAAGAGGGGGATGGATTCCTCTCATGAAGGTATTTGAGCTCCATGGACCAAGGGATAAGCTCCATGAGTGGAGGGATAAAGCTCGAACTGATCGCGCCTCTAGAAGCTTCCAGTTGGGAGAATATTTGACCAGTTGGGCTTCTAGAATTTACTTTTTCCTTTATTTGACTTTTACTGGGGTTCATAGGTTTTAGTAGCATAACGTGCGGGAGCTGCCGCATGCTATAGAACAAGTATCTGTGAACCCATAGGAAAAGGCTAGAAAAAGTGTGGAGGTAGACTTTTAAGGGTTTTAATGAACTTTTCTCCAATTCCAATACTTGGTTTAGGAACATTAGGGTTTTTTACTTCTAAGGGAGAAAGATATAGGTAGTGATAGACCTATATGAATAGTCAAATGTCATGGTGAAAAAATAACGTGTAACAATTTCCCTCTCCCTTTCTTCTTCATTCATTCTTATTTTCATGCCTACTACTTTTGCATCCTTCCCTTTCTCTTTGTGACTTTCTTTTAAACCCTGCACATGACTATCAATAGCCATTTTCACCTCTCTTTCTTGTGAAATTTCTTATTCACCAGTGAGCTGCAAGAAGCCTATCCCTCTCTGTAACAAGTCTATTGCTTGATTCCAAAACCAAGTCCTCCTTTTGGTGCTTTATTTCTTCTTCTAGACAATTACACCCACACTCACTGTATAACTACCTTAGCAACTTCTACCCAACCTCTACTTGTTGGAATTTGTCTTCATTATGGTTCCTTATAGTATAACCTCTTCTCCTTATTTCTTTGAGCGCATATACACCTCAACTTTCAATTTTTTCTGGATTTTGTATCTTCATCTGCTCACTCTTCTTGAGATCTCTACTGCCCTCATCTCAACAATATCACCTTGATTTTATTTGTTCTGTCACAATCCTTTCTTGAATTCTTTGGTTGCTTCCTATTTCCCTTGTCATATATTCATTGTTTTATGGATATTGATACCTACAAACATAATCTCTCACAACTAGAGACATCCTCAAAATCATCAAAATCAATAAGATACCTACCAAGATCTCTTGTTCGACAATATTTATTTTGGTACACTTCTTTGAACCAAATCCTCCACCATTTATCCTTAAGATCACATTAGCTCCTCTAGAATCCTGCAATCATCTTCAGGTCTCCAAGAAAAACTTCTAATTGCAAGCTCAAAAGCTTCAATTTTATCCAATTCTATTCTTCTATCTTCAGTCAAATATCTTTCAATAAAATATACAAAAACAATTACCTTACCTCTACTGGTTTTTAACCCTTGTAAGAGTTTTCATCCTGTCAGTTTCCCCTTGTTTGGAATCTTCAATTTATGTTTACAAGATTTCTATATTCTCTTTTATTCTCCATCCAATTCACATTGTAAAAAACAAATGATTTCCTTGCAAGTTCTGAGCTTGAACATTATTTTTGTCTTTCTTCCTAATTTGGCTACTATGTCTGCAATTTTCCATTTAATTTGAAACCACAATATTTTCTAGACAATCCCAAAAATGCTCCATCTCAGACAAATTACTTAACTAAACCCCTTGCACATTATAATACTAAGGTTTATAATTTCCATCATCAATCTTTGAGTTGGGCTTAATTCATCATTTGTTCTAAGATTTCAACACAGTACTTAAATGTAAAACAAACAACTATTTTCGCATAAGTCAAATATCTATTCCTATAAATCCTTTTCCATTCTCATGAAAATATAGTCCAAAATGAGGTTCAATTCTCAGAACTCAGTTTACCTAATATTCAAGCCTCCATATAAAAATCTATGCGATGAAAATTCAATGCCTACTTCTTCAAGTTTTGATCCAATATTTAACTTTGATCTTCATTGTCCTTTTAATTTCCCAAGATATCTATATTTTTGTTCAAAATTTTGCCCTATGATCACCAATCCTTAGTTTTGTTTTTATATAAATTGAAAAGAAAGAACAAATTACCTCATTGAAATCCTTCAAGACCTTTTTTACTGGTCATTCTTCTGTCATCTTCCTTTATCTATTTTCTTTCAATAATGCCATGGTATTGAAATAAGAAAGTTTCAAAGAATACTATGATACCACTTTGATGTATTAAGTAAACCTTTTCCCCTCTTGTAGCTACATCACTGCGGATCTTCCCCATAATTATTTCAATGTTTCGATTGTAGAAATTCTCTCTAAGGTCATGGTGTGATTTATTTGTTGATCGCTCAATCATAGTTTCCTTGGGACAAATACACTTTCTCAGGTTACGATTGCCATGATCGTAATCTTCCCTAACTGATTGCAATGAGAGTTACTTTTCCCAACTCCTCTTGTTTCTTCTGGTCAATTCCCACCACAATTTATTTTGAACTATTTTGATGAGGCCAGTTCATCATTTTGTCTCCATTTCATATGACTCTAACGTTATTGTGAGGGATTAGTTTCCTATCATTTGTGAACAACATGACTGAGACACTTCTTTTACCCTCGATGTGAGGCAACTAGCTCTCTACCCATAGCTTTGATCACATCTACATAATGGGAGCTTGTGACTGATCATGCATTCCTATGATAGAATTCCTTGCCACAATATAGTCTATCACTTCCCTTTTTTGATCCCTTCATGCAATGGCATAAATTTACTTCATATCATTTTTAGGAGAAGCCTACTCTTGACAAGAAATAAAGTGTTTTGTTGACACTGCTGGACCTTCCAACATTCAAGGGGTCACCCTAATATGTGGTCCCTATTATATCTCACACCATTTTGGATAGGATCCCCATCTGGAATATAGCCTAATTATTTTTTTCTTAAAGCTTTGCCTTGGCTCTAATTGTTAGCAAAAGAGAGGATTGCATATGCACATTCGAAAATAAAGTGTGTTTGGTGAGTGCTTGATTTTATGTGTGTTGAGGTTCTTCTACTATTGAGGGGAAGAGAAGTGAGCCCCTAAAATAGAGGTAATATTACCACCCTAGTAGAGACGCACATGAAAAAAAGGATTCGTCTAACATCCAATATAATAGTCCACAAAGATGCGACGATCATTGAAACCAACACAAACAAGAAAGATATGTCTAACATCTAGTAGAATAGTACACAAAGATGAGAAAGTCATAACAACCATTACAAAAAATTATCAATATGATAAGCACTAAAATAACCAAAATAATTCAACTACTTTAGCATAAGTGAAAACAAACATTAATTATAAACATTCATAGAAAAATCTTACAAATATTCATAATCCATGCATGAATAATGTGTTGGCCATCAGGATTCTAATATTAAGTAAAAGTCTCAAGACACATGTATACAATGGGCATTGATAGAACCGATAGTGAAGCATTGGAGCCCCTCCTTACTCCCCAAAAGAACTAGTTTGCCTCTCTAATGCCTTGCGGGAGGAGCCAAGGTCAAAAGTCATTTTCTCATAAAATGAGGGTGTATATATAACCAATGGGGGGGTGATGCTTCACCTTCCTTGTAAATCTTTGACTTCCTATGACTTTTCAACTTTACATGACTCTTCAAATTATGTACATGTACTTTGGACTTCCACTTTACAATACATTTTCGAATAGAAATTTACATAATCCACCAAAATGATGTGGCATATGGTGACTCATGACATTATATGAAATCAAAAAGATGACATGGACTGTACGATGACATGGCACCATCATGTAATTTTTGCTTCTTCTTGATTTGTGTATGCTTAAGAATTTTTTTCTTTCCACCTCCATATGTCTTAGAGATAAGGAGTCTTTAGTGATGTGAGGGATTGAGATGCAGTCACAAACTGATGTTGCTTATCTTTCTTCTGATTAGTCAACCTGCATATTAAACTACAATTATGTATTATAGAATGCTATCCTTCTCCATCTCCTCCTTCATCATCTTGCCATAGCATGATAGAGTACATGCATTTTCAATTCACTCATGACAATATGACGTCAGTCTGAAAAATCCCTACTCTAAGATGTTGCATGGTGATTCACTAACTCAGCCAAAACCAAGTGACAGATTGAGGGAGGGGCTCAGTGACTGTGAAATTTCACAACTCATGTAGTCAAGGGTTGAGGTTGAGCCTTGAGACTCCACAATGCACACTTCAGGTTGGGACTGAGAAAAAATATTTCACAATGGGGGAGCTCAGGGAACCAGGCTAAGGGCTTGAGTACTGATTTTTCCCATTGCGCAGTTATGTAAGGAAGAGAAGGTTGGTTGATTGCAGAATTGCATAGTTCAAGAGATTAGGTTTGAGGCTCGAGCCTTGTGAGTTTGAAATTCTGAATACTAACTGGGAAGGAGAGAGAAATAATGAAAATTTTAGGGTCATAGGTTGAGCATGAGCACTGTGTTTGTGAAATCCACAGTCCTAGGAAGTAGGAAATGAAAATTTCCAAGTTCCAAGAGGAAGGGCTGCAGCTTGAGGGCTGAGACTACACAAAACACAATTTAGGAGGGTTGGATGAGGCTAAGTTGCTTGGTGGGGAAGTTTTCCAGATTTGGATAAGTGTGGGATCTATGGAGTTGATGTGAACAATGATAATATTTGATTGTGATAATACACTTGGAACAATTGATGACACAACATTGATCATCAAGAACACATGAACAACACACTTCCCTTATTGCGAGAACTTTGTGACAACTTACGACAAGTGCAAAACCAAAGACACACTTTGCGAAAATAGTGATGAAACTTGTGTGAAAATGTGGCTTAAAACTTTGGAAATGAGTGTAGTATATGTTTAAATGATAGGATCAACTAATTTACAGAAAGATAACCCCTTAAAAAAACCAAAAATATATTTTGTGCGACGTACTACACTTAACACGTGAAAAGATGACACTTTGATTTTCTTGCAAATGGACCAAAACTCTTAGAGAAAAAACATGTAATGAGTCTTAATGCTTCTGACGACAGTATGCAAAAAGAGAAGGGGCTCCGAAATTTGGGTGCAGGCCAAAATTCTGGAGGGTGTTGTAGCAGTGACAACACTTGGCGACACACTGGTAGAATTCCCGATTCTCTATCTTGGTTGATTCTTTTGTTCAGGGTCATATTTATTCGGTAAGTATTAACTCATCATATAGATCACTCTATTTTTCCCACTTACCCTATGAATAAAAATATCCCCTCTATCCCTCGGTTGAACACAAACATAATATCAATAATATCACAATGTTTTGAATTATGAAAGATATTTTAGTTCACGAGGTATTGATTTTTAGAGTATATATTTTCATCTCTAGTGTTTCTCCGTTGCCAACAATTCTCGACAGTACCCTGACGGAGTCACTACATGAACACAAACACTGTTCCGCTTCCAGTGAGCCTGGTCAATACCTCGATGAAGTTGCTTTCTTCACCTCTTTATGCAGGAAGCCTTTCTCCTCTTTTGCCTTTATTCATTGCTTATTTTAATAGGACTGTGCATAGGAACTTATTCATTTCATGGGAAGAAGAGGGATCCCAAATTATTCATAGAAAAAGAGGTTTTATCATTTATATTTTCCATTTTTCCTCTTCCACTTGATTGGATAAGCACTAAAACACTAAAATATAAAGAACCAAGTACGGGCGTAAGGTTTCGAGAATAGATGCAGGTATCATGGTTCAACACAAAAATCTCCTTACAATCATATTTTCCTTTAGAACATCATTGAACAAAATATGTAGCCAACACAAAGAAGGATGACCCGAGTTTAACCAAATTTTTTGATCTCACAAGACTCCTTTCAATTCGACCACACAAAAAGAAGCCAAAAAACACATTCACACACAATGCTTATTTACATAAATGAAACAAAATGAAAGACCAAACAAATAAGAAAACAAGAAAAGAAACTATGTACATAGTGTAGGGAATAGCCCTATATCATCATTTAAAATAGTGTTTTAAATATTGGACATTAATAGGAAGAGAGTCAGTCTTCACGTATAGAGATTGAAGATGATATGTGTGTTAGCCAAGTTTTTTGTTCACAGTGAACAGTATGATCCACAAGGATTGGAACTTAGTGTGTTTTCCTTTGTCCTCATGGAAATTTCCCCACTTCAATACTAGGTCACCCACATTGAATTCATTTATGCCTATATACTTCTTGTTGAACCACCTCTTGATATGACCCTGGTGAAGAATTTTTTTTTTCTTTTGATTTCTGTCTTTATTCCTACAACTTTCGGAGGGTGTCCATCCTACTTTGAAAAAGTAAGAAATCCTTGCCTTCTGATCCTTGTGAAAGTTGAAGGGAAGGAAAGTATATGTTCAAGGGTAAGATGGATTCTTTTCCGTACACCAGGAAGTAACAAGATATTTAGGGAAGGTTTTAGTGTGACTCAGTCAACCCATAAGGCGTTCACCAAAGAAAAGTGCTAGTTCCTCTGTTTATAGAAAACAATATTCTTGATAATGCAGATACGGTTCTTGTTAGTGGACTCAGCAAGCCCATTTCCCTGCTGATAATAATTTACAAAATGTTTCAATACAATGCCATTTGCCAATGCAAAATCATATAATATTAATGATGAAAATTAAGTTGCATTGTCAAAAACAAGTTAAGTAGGAATGCCAAACCTAGAAATGATATTATGTTTAAGGAAGTTGATGACTACCTGATAATTCACTTGCTTTAGATGAACTTCTTGTCTACCGCGTAAAGTAGTCTGTAGCAATGAGTAGTATATAGTTGTGTTGCTTTGACGAATGCAGAAAAATTTCACTAATAATATCTAAGCCCCATTGTTGAAATGGTTCTTTGACAACGATAGGCTAAAATGGGGTGGTTGACTTATTTCCTTGGTCAGAAAACTTATGACAACCTAGCCATTTGCAGGCATATGAATGAGCATCCTTGAATACTGTGGGCCAATAAAAACCATCCTGCATAACTTTCTGCATCATTAATTTCCTACAAAGTATCCCTCAGTTGGTCCATTATGGAGATCATGCAAGACTTTCTCTGAATCATGTGCTTCTAGGAATTTGAGCAGTATTCCATTATGGTGCTTTCTAAAAATCACCCCATGCACTGTTGAAAAGTCAAAAAGAAATGCATGTCTAATTTAATTTTCCCTTAATTAAATTGGACAATAAATTGTAATCTTATCTCATAATCACTTGTAATAGTTAACTGAGTCTGATAAACTCAGTTAGCTCATGGAATTCAAGGTGAGGGTGGTTGGTGAGGCATGCAGAGCTATTCTATTAGTTTTTGAGTCCAAGTTGCAGTTAGTGTATTAGTTTAATGCATGAGAAATCAATTAACTCAATTAATTGAGTTAAAATAATTTTAACTACTTGTAAATGATTTTTTGCACTAGTGAGAGGTCAAGTGAATTAAATCAGATTTAATTCACATGCAGTGATCTATCAAGTAACTAATGATTTACTATTAATAGCTGCATACATGTAAGTTCTGATGAAGACCCAGTTGAGACATAGGTTAAAGGGATGTTAACTACCAGTTATGTTATTAGTAAGCTGCCCGCATGCAGTAACACACCCATAGGATTTCCCATGAGCATTGCACACTTTTGGAAGGCTGAAATTCCTAAGGAATAGGGATTTCATTCCACATGAATTTTGCAAGAAAGGTAGGCTCAGCAAAGCTGAAAATTGATTGTGTTGGTCGATTTTTTCTGGATCAGTGTGAGATGATTAGCAGAGTGCAAAAAAATCTTGTGAGAAGAATGCATTGTAATTGTTTCATGATTCCTTGGTGAATATACAATAGAAGATAGAGGGGTTTTGAGAAACAAGCTTTCCCCAAGAAAATATTTGTGTTGTGGTTTGATGTGCTTCTTTCTTTTAATTGGTGTGATTATGCTATCATGTTTATTTTCCACAATTGATTTGGAGAAGGATTCGGTATATTTCTTTAGCATATCACATGATCGGATTGCATCCATTGGTATACATATTGTTTGTATAATTTCTACACGGTATCAAAGTGCAGGAAATCACTATAGCGGAGAATAAATTGAGTTTGTGTTGAATAACATTCAAATTTCCAAAAATATTCTTTGGTACGACAGGCAGATCAAGATGGCTTTCAATGGCTTAAGATTGGAATATGCACTTGAGGGTAGTTCTAATTATATTTCATGGAAATATAGAATGGAGGCAGTTCTAGAGGACTAAGGGTTGAAATAATTCATTGATAATGACATTCCCAGGCCTGCATCAACAAGCACTTCTCTTCTTGATGCTTGGCAAAAGAAGGTTGCAAAGGCGAGGAGGATATTATTAGAGGGAGTTCGAGACCACATTGTCTCGAGTCTCCATGGAAAAGCGACTCCATATGAAATGTGGAAGGCCTTGAAAGATTTTTTTCAGAGTAGGAGTGACCACAGAAAATTGGCACTGAAGGACAAGCTCAGGAAAATCAAAATGGAGAAATGAGACACTATTGCGAAATATTTAACCAAGTCCATCCAATGTCAAGATGAGCTTGGGAGGGTCAGAATTACTATAGAAAATGATGACTTGGTGAGCCTAGCTATTCTAGGCCTTCTCAAGAGTTTGAATAGTTATCAGGAATCTATCAATGGGAGGGAGAAGCTACCAGATTGGGAGCGAATTTGGTCGGATTTGGTACAAGAAGAATTCAGGCGGAATATGAGGGATGGATCCTCATCCAAGACAGATGATGAGGAAAATTGCACCTTGGATGGTAAGGAAAAAATGGGGAAGGGAAATAAATCCTATTCAAAATCTGAGACGAGCAAAGAAGGCAAGAAGCGTGACATGTCCAGAGTGAAATGTTTTCATCATCATGAGCATGGACATTATGCCACTAATTGTCCACAGAAGAAGAAGAACAAAAAGAAGGCTTCAAGATCTGTAGAGGGTGTGACTTTGGGCTCACAATTTGAGTTGGAATTCTCACTCATCGCATGCATGGTGTCTAGTGTGATGGGATCAGTGTGGTACTTGGATAGTGGTGCATATTTCCACATGACGGGAGACAAAGAAATTTTTAGTAGCTTGGAAGAGAAGTATCTCCAGATGCATATCAAAATGGGTGATGATGGGAGGTATAGCGCTACCGAGATTGGTACAATTACTTTCCAGAGATAGTAAAGTAAAGCCTTCTTATTAAAAGATGTCATGCATGTACCAGGCTTGAAAAATAATTTAGTTTCAATTTTTATGTCGGAGGATAGAGGATATGATGTGGTTTTCAGTGAAGGGAAATAATTCCTTCATCACAAAACCACAGGAAAAGTCAAGAAGATTTGGATTCGTGTGAAGAATCTCTACAAAAATGATGTAGATGGTTGTGCATCATTGATGGGTAAAGCAGACAAAGTGGGGAGCTGAGATGAGGGTTTGGGCCATATACACCACGATGCTTTGAAGGTCATGCAACAGATTTCTACGGGGCTTCCAAAGGGTACTTTTTCATAGATAAACACATGCAAGGGATGTACCTTGGGGAAGTATGCACAATCCACTTTTCACGAGAAGGAGAACCGAGCAGTGGAAATCCTTGAGAGAGTTCACTCAGATGTGTGTGTACCATTCTCTACAGCTTTGACAACAAAGAACAAGTATTATTTGATTTTTGTTGATGATTTTTCTAGAAAGTGTTGGATCTACTCCATGCATAAGAAATATCAGACGTTTTCAAAATTTTGTGAGTTCAAAGCACTGGTGGAGAAAGATACAGGGAAGCATGTGAAGGCTCTGAGGAGCGACAATGGTGGTGAGTACATCTACAATGAATTGAAGAAATTATGTGCCAAAGAAGGAATTAGGAGGGAGTTGATTGCAGCTCATAACCCACAACATAATGGGGTTGCAGAAAGAAAGAATCAAACAATTGTGGGCATGGCACGAGCGATGTTGCATGATTAAGGCCTACCATTGCATCTGTGGGCAGAGGCATGCAACACAACGGTATTTTTGCAGAACTGTAGTCCTCATTGGATACTTGGCATGAGTACACCAGAGGAGGATTTTTCTGGTAAGAAAACTGATGTTTCATATTTTAAAATTTTTGGCTCATTTTTCTATTGCCATGTGACCAAATATTCTGGAAAAAAGCTAGAACCAAAATCTGAGATTGGGATATTTTTGGGGTACACTGATACTTTCCATAACTATCGGGTGTATTTTCCAAACAGAATATGAATGTTGTGAGACAGGATATAAATTTTGATGAGGATAAATCCATGTGATTGTCCCTTGAGAGGGAGCTTGATTTGCATGCAAATGAGGAACTCTTCGTTCCAAAGGGTGAACCTCAAGATGTGGAGCAGCCACATGCAGAGGATCATGGAGTGGCTGAAACCACTCATGCAGAGCCATCCACTAGACATGGTATAAGGTGCACCGCAAAAGCTAACAGATTGAGACTTGATGTGGTAGAACAAGTAGGAGCACCTACATCACTACGCAGACAGATACATGGCTCCTATGAGCAAGTGTATTGTGACAAAACCATCCTCTTTTGAGAAAGCAGTGCAACAACCAATTTGGGTTGACACCATGGTTGAGGAGTATGACTCCATCGTCAAGAACAATGCATGGGAATTTGTCCCAAGACCAGTTGGGAAATCACTAATTGTATCTAGATGTATCTATAAGGTGAAGCAGTCAATAGATGGGACTGTTTAAAAGTACAAGGCTATATTTGTAGCCCGAGGATTCTCACAAGTTGAGGGGATTGACTATGAGGATACTTTTTCACTGGTTGCGAGGTACTCATTGATTAGATCTATCCTTGCACTCTCAGTGTAGATGGGGTGGCAGATACATCAGATGGATGTGAAGATTGCATTTATCAATGGAGTTATTGAGGAAGACGTGTACATTGATCAACCAGAAGGTTTTGAGACCTTTGACAGTGAGTCGCATGTGTGCATACTCAAGAGAGCACTATATGGGCAGAAGCAAGGACCTCGTGCTTGGTACACTAGGATTCACAACTATTTCACCAAGTTGGGCTTCACAAAGAGTGAAGCAGATGTGAACCTGTACCATATTGTGGTTGATGGTAAGCTTTTGATTATCATACTTTATGTTGATGATCTTATTTTGATAGGTGATGGGCAACTCATAACTTCTTGTAAAGAGGATCTTACAAGAGAGTTTGAGATGAAGGATATGGGACTCCTTCACTATTTCCTTGGTTTGGAGACATGGAAACGTGATGGGGAGCTATTTTTTTCTCAAGGAAAGTATGCCAAAGAGATTCTGAGAATGTTCCACATGGAGAGATGTAAACTCATGGAGTCTCCTCTTGTAGTAAACTGGAGAAAGGAGGGTGCTATTTCAGGTGAGGTAGTGGAAGATACTATTTACAGGCAACTTGTGGGTTCACTCATGTACTTGGTGAACACACGACCAAACATTTTCTACGCAGTTAACTAGATGAGTCAAGCTATGGTTAAGTCGACCAAGCTCTTTTGGAAGCCGGGGAATCATTTCTTGAGATATCTCAGGGGCACTATAGAGTATGGATTATGGTACATACAAACAAAGGGAGTGAAGCTTCAAGGATTCATTGATGCAGATGGGGTAGGTAGTCGATTAGACAGAAAGAGCACATCAAGAGGGATCTTCAACATAGGATCAACAACAGTTTCTTGGCACAACATGAAGCAGAGATTAGTTGCACTCATTTCAGCTGAGGAAAAGTACATGGCAGCTAGTCAGGCTCCATGTGAGGCCATCTGGATGAGGAAGATTCTTGTTGGTTTGTTTGGTCATCAGATGGATTCGACGGTGATACATTGTGATAAATAGAGTTTCATAAAACTCTCGGTTAATCCAATATTCCATGATAGGTCCAATAATTTTGACATCCGGTACCACCATCTCAGATATTGCGTTAAAAGACGCATTATGTTACTTCATTAAATTCTCACGGAGGACCAGGATGTAGATATTTTGACGAAGGCGCTCACCAAGAGAAAATTCGAATACCATAAAGGCAGGATCGGGGTAGCTGATAATCCCTTTCTTGTTGAGAGGGAGTGTTGAAAAGTCAAAAAGAAATTTGTGCCTAATTTAATTTTCCCTTAATTAAATTGGACAATAAATTGTAATCTTATCTCATAATCACTTGTAATAGTTAATTGAGTGTTATAAACTTAGTTAGCTAATGGAATTCCAGTTGAGGATGGTTGGTGAGGCATGCCGAGTGATTCTATTATTTTTTTAGTACAAGTTGCAGTTAGTGAATTAGTTTAATGCATGAGAAATCAGTTAACTCAATTAATTGAGTTAAAATCAATTTAAATAGTTGTAACTAATTGTTGCACTAGTGAGAGGTCAAGTGAATTAAATCAGATTAAAATCACATGCAGTGATATGTCAAGTAACTGATGATTTATTATTAATAGTTGCATGCATGTCAGTTCTGATGAAGACCCAGTTGAGGCAGAGGTTAAAGGGATGTTAAATATCAGTTATATTATTAGTAAGTTGCCCGCATGCAGAAATACACCCATAGGATTTCCCATGAGCATTGCACAGTTTTGGAAGGATGAAATTCCTAAAGAATGGGGATTTTATTCCACATGGATTGTGCAAGCAAGGCAGGCTTAGTAGAGGCTGAAAATTTACTAAGTGTTGGTCGATTTTGTCTGGATCAGTGTGAGACGATTAGTAGAGTGCAATAGAATCTTGTGAGAAGAGTGCATTGTAAGTGTTTCATGATTCCTTGGTGAATATACAATAGAAGATAGAGGGGTTTTGAGCAGCAATATTTCCCCGGGAAAATATCTATGTTGTGATTTGATGTGCTTCTTTCTTTTACTTGGTTTGATTGTGTGATCATGTTTATTTTCCACAATTAATTTGTAGAAGGATTTAGTATCTTGCTTTAGCATATTGCATGATCGGATTGAATCCATTGGTATACATATTGTTTGTATAATTTCTACATGCACGAACTGGTTGTTAGGAAAAATGCTAAGAGGGGTGGTGAATCAATATTTAAAAAATTGATTTAATTTTCTTATTTTAATTTCTGTACACTACTATTTTTAAGTAAACATGCGTATGTATGCAACTTTAATGCATAAAACTAGCGTATATCCAGTCAACTTAGTTTTCAGTCAATTTTATCTTGAACCAATATGTTATTAATTCATTAGCATTAGATATACAGTTACCATGTGCAGTAAGAATAAAATAAAGCATCACACATAAGCAACACATATGAACACCATGATTTTTAGATGGAAACCCAATGTGGGAAAAAAACCACCGTTGTTGTCATTTATATCTTCTTTTTATTAGGATGAAATAACTCTTACAGTCTTATATTTGCACACACATACCAACATGCAAGAACCCACCTATAGATGGCTACAACCTTCTCTCATTCTCTAGCACCTACTGGAAGGGAGATCCAGCCCCCTGATTCAAAACATCACAACTTGTAGGCCACGTTTCATCAAATTTTCAGACTGGACCCACTACCATTATTTAAGCCCAATACCAAATATCAAAACTAAAACCAATCACTGTGACAGATCACCCAGTCATTGAACCAACTGAATCAACCGATTACTGAACCAACTGAGATCAAAATCAATCAAATCATTCTTAAACAATAAAAACAGTTAGATCACTGTAACTAGAATACCAATACTGAACCTAAACACTGCATCAACTTGCTAAGCAACTTGAAAACCTTGATCAATCAAATGTTAGAATATATACTCTACTTTACATTATCTAATCTGAGAGTATACATGAATTACTTGAAGCATGCCTACGTACATATCTAAAAACATTGAACCCTGAAACTGAATCACTGTCATTCTGAAACAAACATTGAGTTATACCTCGAACCACTGAATCATTCTAAAATAATTAGAAAACCATCACATATCTTCAATCAGATATAGCTAGTAGCATCATCATTCTTCAATCAATCAACTCAGCCTTAATCATCACTGTTAAGCCCATATCATCAAGCAATACTTCATTGAAAGACATCAGAAACATAGTAATATTGATTAGACTGGTCATACATCTTATCAAGAAAAACCCTAGTTTATATACGCGATTTATTCAAACCACTTTCGTGTGTATACACACTATTCAGGAATCAAACCTGTGTACAAATCTTTCTAAAAATGCAGGATCTTCATGCGACTTACCAACATGAATCCCACGTATGTACACACTTTTCAGGTTATCAAATCGACGTACAAATTTGCAATTATTTATTTATACCTTCGCTGCACATCATACCTTCAGAACAAACCCATCTCACACCATACGTAATAAAACAAGGGTTAGACATAATATCACAATCAAACTAGTCCATTATCACTATATTCATTTATCTATTAGATCTGATCCATCATCAAATTCCCAGCTGCATACTTAGTGTCAGATGAAACAATTCATTAATATCCCATTACATGCACACTTGCTTTAGATCTAACTATTCATGAAATATTCATCACTTGCACACCTATTGTGCTAATCAATAACCCCCATTATTTTAAGAAATAGTTACCTTAGAAAATAATGGGGACCCTTTTAATTTTTTAGAGTTACAAAAAATAAAACCCTTAGAGTTTTTCATTAGATAGAAATAGGGATCCAAAAAGGGATGAAACCTTAAATTTTGGATTTAAAAGCACTTAAGTGGAGGAAAATCGCATCATCGCAATCGAAAAACCAGCATGAAATGTATATAACTCCTAAAAGGTCACTTGAAACATTTTGCGATCCAATGTATATAAGAAAAAGTGCTTTTAAAATGAAAAAATCCATATTTTTCGAGAAAATTCCATAAGGAATGCCTGCAGGACCTACTTCCTCCACATAAGCTATCGCATATTGCATTTTTCATTTCTTGCCCCGATGGTCTTATTGTTACCTCTCATATTCCTCGATGCGATATACTCATCGCATCGCATTCCCGCAAGCATAATCATTCTTCTACCATGACCATATTCGTAAATGCGATCTAGTTCGTCCAACATATCACACATCGTACTCTTATCAACTCAATAATTTGGCACATCACCCACTTTCGCCGATATTACGATTGTGATATCGCAATCGGCAGAAAGCCAAGACGATCAATATTTAATGAATATTTGCACACAAGAAATGCTGCAATGCAACATATATGGTTTTACTAAGGAAATGATTATATGGGCACAACAAACCATATCAGCTATTAATGTTATAAATTAACATTTTTTTTCCCCATACCCCCATAATCATTCTCCTGTAATAGACATTCAATTCATATCTTATCAGGATGCAAAGTCTCATTTATTTGAGCGTTACTATTGCTATGGTACTTGTGCATATTGTAAAACCAAAAAGTTCCCTCTTTTCGCTTATCCTTTCTCATTTATTTGTAGGATAGCCTGAATAAGCATAATTCTCCAGAGATGTCTAAGGCTCTCAAGAAAGCTAAGAAGCATATGGCCCCTGTAAACCCTGCACCTGCCACAACCGAGAGAACAAAAATGCTTCCTCTCTTTACAGATACGACGTGTGGACTAGAAATCAGATCCTCTTCATGGAAATCCATGTACAAGATTCTCAAGGATGAAAACCCTTGCAAAATTCAAAGAAAATAAACTGTCAACACTCCCAATTCTTCCAAAGCTACAATTGGAGAATGTAATATTCCTAAATTAGCATGCGGCTAATTGGAATATTCATTTTTGTTTCTGTCTTCTAGATAGATGAATAAGTGGGTAGGGAGACCCATAAATCTCTTTAGTAGGAATAAAATCCCTCTTAATGTGAAAAGGGATCATCATAATAGCTGGATAAAGCACCTCCATGTGTGAACAGGGGAAAAATCATGTGGACAAGGTCAATGTTGACCAAATCAATAGCGTTGATATAGAGAGAGTGGAGCATCAATGTGAAACAACGCAGAGTTAATGGGAGAGAGTCTCCATGTGAGTAGTGTCTTTAATGAGTGGGACCCAAGGTGAGAAGGCTAAAAGTGCATATAATTAAGGGCAAGGAAACCACAGAAGGCATGTTAGATGATTATTGATATTGATCTTTTTATATCTAGAAATTGTCAGGTGACATTTCTATGCATGCTTTTGTTGTTTAGCAGGGTTGTTGTACTGTTTAGTACAAGGGTGTTCCTGAGTGGGAATCCCACACTCATCCTGATTAGGAGAGAGTACTGAGTTGTATAGTCCACATTTAGGCTTTAGGCCAAGCTTCAGTCTTCAGCTAGAGTGCAGTATCTATTTAGAATTGTGTTGTGTTGCAGGTTGTTGCAGTGGAGAGATTGCAGGGCCATTTTCTAAGCTAGTTTTCAGTGGAGGAAGCATTCCTTCCATATGGAGGTCACTAAGGAAGTTCCAAGAGCTGTACTGCATATTTTGGCACCAAGAAAACCTATTTCCACCTCCTACAACACAGTTTCCCTCTAGAATTTTGTTATTTCAGTGAGTATCTGCAGTGGGGGTTTCAGTGCCTCATTTGGGTTGTTTGCTTTTCAGTGAAGGGGTCAATCTTTCATTGAAGAGATATATTGGAGGAGATCTATTCATTTATATATTAGTTTCATCCACCTCCATCCAGTTATTCAGTTGCAGCTACAATTATGCCCCAGGGCTACATTCCAGCATTTTTGCATTTTGGGTATTTTAGGAAACCCTTTCTGGGTTGTCTTGGAAATGTGTTTGGGAGCATAGATCTCTAGCCACAACACCTTTTAAGCTATATAACATAATATCTAAATTTTTATATCATTCCTGTAGCAGTTTATGCCCTAAAACTGCATTGTCTTGGATCATGGCAATTGTATAGCAGCTATTGCTCATGCATTGACATATTTGCATAATAGAGGTTTGTTTTGTATTGCTTGAGTGACTTGATCCTCAAGATATTGTGCCTATTATTTGCTGATATGTTTAATAATATGGTTTTAAATTTGTCTCATGTAATGGTGTATTGATGTATTAACTTCTAGTTTCCATGTTTATGCGCTCTATTCCTGCTTTTCTTATTTGGGAATATTACAGTGGTATCAGAGCATAATCTTGGCTCAGCCTGTGGATCTCATCCATTATGCTATCAGGAGAATAAGAAGAAGGATAAAGATATCAGAATGATGGAAGGAAGGAGTTTTATCTCATCTAGTTTCAGATCTAAGAGGGACATCACCAAGGAGGTCAAGCAAAGAAAAGTGGAGAAAAGAAATGAAACCACACTAGGGTTTCAAGATGAGGAAGGACCGTGCACTTCCTATTAGCAGAAGAGAAAACCGATATTTCGTAGAGCTCCAAATCAATACACTATGCCCTTTCCTTTCGAAGAAGAAGAAAAAAGGCATGGAGATGGAGGAAACTTAGATCATAAGATTGTAAGTGAGTATCTTACAGAATATTAGTCTCAAACTAGAGCTTTCAAGGAGAGTATAACTCTCCCACAGTTCATTCAGCTCAAAGAAGAAAGAAGGCCTTGCAGCAATATATTTATATTGTTTACATTTGATGGGCCACCCACATGCACAGTAAGGGCTTGGGGAATGAAGTTGGATGCATTCTTCCTGCTACATCCAGTAGTAGAGAGAGAAGTTGTTGAGATTGCAACACTGCACCTTGAGGGTGAAGCAAACATTTGGTGGTTCAACCATTTGAGTCATGCAAAAGTGACAACATATGTAGATTTTACTCAAAGGTTGATCAAGAAGTTTGACAAGAATAAATTAGAGGATAATAAACTTCTACCACCACTTACTGCAGGAGCACTTGCATCGGGAGGAAGAACACTTGCACCCTTGCAAAGTGGTCTTGATCTCTTGACATTTAGAGTCCCATGCACTATTATGGAGATGCATGAGGAGGAGGAGACTTATACCGGCACTGGTGTAGCCATAGAGGAGTATCCATCGTCATCAGTAGTTGGAAAAGTCGTCACACCGGTGGGAGGAACCCTTGTAGCAGTACAAGTTGTTCCCAAGAAAAACCAAGGTATGAAAATGTTTCCAATTTCTATTATTTCAGCACATCTTATGGAAGGTTGTGGGAATATGCCATTGCATGACCTAGGGTCAAGATACACTGTTGATTTGGAGTAGTAGACTATCACCGCATAGAGTACCCTTGATAGAATCAAGGAGGAGATATACATTCATCCTGGTATGTCATTTTTGAATGTCACATAACTCTTGGGGTTGGAGTGTATATTTTTGGAGGATAGGATGAGTATTGTCCTAAAAAATCCAATGTAGAACTATATGTTTAGCATTTATCATGATCATGAGATAGCAGATGCACCATCATGGAGATCAACAACGCTGTCATTGAGAAATAATGATGAGTTGGGGGGCCAACTAGTATTGGGAAATTCTGATGACCAATATACTTGTGTAGTATTGGATAGGCAGATGGTTGACGAGAGGCATCTTATCTCCCATTATTATGATGGATCTTTCTTAATGAGTGCTTCTATTATCACCCCAATTTTTTTTTCAAAACATTGTATGACAACTCTGTTTTTAATCATGGTCTTAAATATGTGTGAAAGTTATTTTTAGTATGGTCAAGGGTATGTCATAGTTTTTAGAGGTTTAGTGTTCATCATCTAAATTCAAATAAGGTCTTTACAGATCCATTCCATGGTAAAAAATTCACATTTTTCATTTAAGAGTCATTTAAGTAAGTTTCGTGCTAATTTTCTGCAATTATCTAGGAATCCACCGCTTCGTAGCACCGTTAGTTCAAAAAAGGATTTTTGCACTACGAAAGCATTGCTACTTTCGTAGTGAAAAGTGCAAAAATTACACTGTGAGCGCTACAAAAGTGCGATTTATTAGCAATCATGTCAAATAAGCCGAGATCTACCAGTTTTAGTTGGGGACTGATATGATTGGGGTATGGTGAGTCAGTTAGTTACCAGATTCGATGTACCCACCTGTCCTACGGTCATCATAGTCATGATAGGATATCAATGAAACATCATTTAGTCATGAGGTGGCATCTCTAATTCGAATTTTTTTTTCCTAATTGAGTCATCTCAGTTTCATTTGCCTTCACATATGTTGTCTGAGCTCTGAAGCAGTAAATATAAGTTTGTGGTTGTTCTATGCCAAGACAAATTTTATCAAATCAAGTGAGGCTGTTTTACAGGTTCTAGAGAAGCTAGCAGGTTTTTTGCAAGAAACATGGCAGAAGAGAAGAAGGTCCATAGAGGGGGACATTGTCTAAGATACGAGTCTAATAATGTAAATGCAATTTTTTAGGATCAAATGGTGATGGAGGCTTTTAGCAAAGCTGGCTGTCTCAAATTTTGTGAAAAGCTGCAGGGTTGCCACACTCAGGTGTCCAAAGAGTTTGCTTTACATTTCAGTGGAACCACTACCAAAATTGGAATGATAAATATGCCAGTTACACCTGAGATCATAGCTTCTATGACAGAGATACCAAGGGGATATGAATCTTGGTTTAAAGGTTTTAGGTTTGACATGGAATCGTGCAAGGAATTTTGTTGGCAATATGATGCAGAGTGTTGTCCTTGATGGCAACCCACTGAATGAAGATGCAGACATATGACTGTTGACATGTGTTGTCCTTGATGGCAATTCACCTATTGAAGTTATTCTTGACATAATGGACTTGTGTGTACAGAAGGCAATGAAGAAAGGATTTCAGCATGTGCTAAATCTTGATGAAAAGAGTATGTCTCTAGGTATACGCGGATTTTCTTAGGGGGAGTCGCGTATGCACGCGGGAAGCAACGTTCCAAGTCGCGTATGGGCAAAAGCGCTCAAAAGTGCAAAACCAGGGGTATCCACCATGGTATTGACCCATTGTATTGGGTAATGATCCGCCTAATTGACCCCGTCCAAGAATACCATTGGAAGTGATGAAGTTTTGGGCTCATGGTATTGTTTTGGCTCATGGTATTGAAAAAGGTTAAACCTATATAAAGAGATGAAATTCATTATGCAAGAACAAGATTGTGGGTGCAAGATGTCTGAGCTTGAATGAATACTTCACTCTAAATTAGATCTAAATGGTAAGGGTTACACTTGAATGATAAATCTGAATGGATGATGCACCGATGATGAAGAAGGGGATCTAGATCTGAAATGCACTTGTATCTACTAGATCTGCTTATGGAAGGCTTAGATCTGTGATGAGGCGAACATCTAGGCAGACATCTGCCTGAAGAAAAAGGGTAAATCTGAACTGAATATCTGATCTGAAGAAGTATGCTGCTCTATAATGATTGAAGATCTATACGCTACTTCGCCGCAGAGGAAGCGCGTATATACGTGGATTCTCTGAAGATAAAGAGCGTATGCGCAATGAAATATACACAGAGGTATATGTTGGTTTGTGTGGACGGAAGCGCGTATATACGCGACATCAGTGAAGTGAAAACGCGTATGCAAACTAGGGTTTGCTGAAGCATGGGGTATGAAACATCTGATCTGTTCTGCTGTATTACTGCTATCTGATCTGTGTTTTCTGAATTGGTTAGTATCTGTTTGGTGAAGTATGTTTGAGCTTAAAAGTATGGAATGGGTCCAGTCTGAAATTATGATGAAACATGACCTGCAAGTTGTGTTCTATTGAAGTTGTTGGATCTAGTGTGAAAATTGATGAAACGTGGTCCTCAGAGGTACTGAGGGTTGTAGCCTTCAGTCAGGGGGTCGTAGCTCCCTTCCAGGTGAGGCTGGTAAACGAGATCAGGGGGTCGTAGCTCCCTTCCAGGAGAGGCTGGTAAACGAGTCAGGGGGTTGGAGCTCCCTTCCCGGAGAGGCTGGTAAACGAGCGCAGGTGGGTGCCTGCGTGCTGGTCAAGTCTGCGCCAGCACATATGTTGTAAGATGTTTTCTCTATAATAAAATATTGAAGGCTGAGCAACTGCAGTGGTGGTTTTCTCCCGACTTGGGTTTCCACCTAAAAATCCTGGTGTTCATGTATGATGCTTTGTGTGATGGTTTATTCTGTTCTTACTGCACATGTTTACTGTTTATTAAACATCTGATGAATGAATGATGGAATGATATAAGTGAAGAATTAATGACATAATTAGATCTCTGTGTATACGCGAGTTTCATAAAGGGTATCCGCGTATATACGCGAGTCTGTATCAGGAAAGTAGCGTATGGGTTTTAGAAGAAAGAAAAAGTAAAATTTTTGAATATGCAGTAAATACTGATTCACCCCCCCCTCTCATTATTTTTCCCAACAATTGGTATCAGAGCAGGTTCTTCTGCAGAAGCTTGATCGCTTGAAGGAGATCCGTCGCAATGGGAAGTCAAGAAGGAGTGATGTCTATAAAGCCACCTCTATTCAATGGAAGCAATATGATATTCTGGAAGGTACGAACAAAAGCATATCTGCAAAGTCTTGGTGCAGATGTATGGGCAATCGTGGAAGAAGGTTATCAATACCCGGCAAGTATTCCTACTGATGCAGCTGAAAGAAAGAAGTATGAAATCAATGCCAAAGCAGTGAATGTCTTATTGGGAAGCATGTCTGAATCCGAATTTGCTAAAGTGATGCAGCTACATTCAGCAAAAGAAATATGGGACAAAATCATTCTAAGCTATGAAGGAGACACAAAGGTAAAAAGTGCAAAACTCCAAACTCTTAGAATTGAATATGAAAATTTGAAGATGCATAGTGATGAGAGTGTTGCCAGTTTCTTTCTTCATCTGGATGATATTGTAAATCAAATGAGAAATTTGGGTGAAACCATAACTGATACTACTCTGGTGGAAAAGGTCTTAAGATCCTTGACTTCAAAATTTGACTCTAAAGTTTCAGCTATTGAAGAAAGGCAAGATCTGCAAACTCTTACTATTGTTCAACTGCATGGTATTCTGACTGCTTTTGAAATGAGGCAAGGAGGCCCTTCTCAAATCAAAGAAGATGCTTTTAAGGCTTCAGCAAAAGGAAAAGAAAAGGAAGTTGTCAAAGAATCCAGCTATATATCTGAAGAAGAAGAAGAAGCAAATTTTGTGAGAAGACTTCAACTAGGTACCGGAAAGTTCAAAGGTAAGCTTCCTTTCAAATGTTTCAATTGTGGAAGAGTTGGTCGTTATGCTGCAAAGTGTCCTTATAAAGAAACCTCGGCTAAAGGAAAAGAAGTAGCAAGAAGGAATAAGAATCGATCTAGCACAAGGAAAAGTTATTATACTAATGAAGACAGTGATGGATCATCTAACAGTGAGGAAGAATGTGAAGAAGACTTTAGACTTCTCATGGCTTTTGAACAAAGAGAAGAAAAGGATACTTTCGTGGATGCTCTAGAGGACAATGATTTTCTTGAAGAAAACAATCAACTCAAAGTAAGCCTAGCAGAAAAGAACATAATCATAGAGACTCTTGAAATACAGCTTGAAGCCAAGGAAAAACACATTGAGGAATTGGAGTGTGAAATAGTAAGTCTAAGGAAGGATAATGAGAAAGTGAAGACTCTCAATATTAGATTTGCTAAAGGTTCAGAAACCTGAGATGAGATTAGCAAGACACAACGGTCTCCTTTTATAAAAACAGGTCTTGGATATACTGGGGAATCTTCCCAGACTTCAGCACCAAATTATCTGAAAGCAGTCACAACTGGTTCTCTTCACTCAGCCACTCAGCAAGGGAACAAAGGTTCTTTACAGGTAAAGCATGATCATCTCAAATCAAGGATCACTAACAGGGAGATCCCTCAAAGAAGCAACAACCAACAGGTAAATTCAAATAGAAGATTTCATGATCGTAGAAATTTCTACTTCAATGGACAATGTTTCTCATGTCACAATTTTGGTCATAAAGCTGTTCAATGTGTTGCATATAAAACCATCATGAAAAGAGAAGCAAGAAAGAAAAGAATGAATATTGAACCAAAGAAGAATACCTATAACAACTTTTCTCCTCTTCAAAATGAATTTGAATGTACTTATTGCAATAACTTTGGTCATGAAGAATCTGAATGCAGGAGCAAGGTCCAGCCAAATGAACATGTTTCCTCAAGCTCTAAAGTATGGAAAAAGAAAGAATTACAGGTTGAAAATTGTGGGATAGCATTATTTACAGAAGGTGAAGAAAATAAATGGTACATTGATAGTGGGTGCTCCACATGACAGGTGACAAAAGCAAACTTCTTACATATAATGCTCTAGAAAAGGAAAAGAAAGTTACATTTGGAAATGATACTCCTGTTGTGATTAAAGGAAAAGGGTCAGTATTTCTAAAAGAAAAGGTGAAGGCTAATGATGTCATGTATGTGGATGGATTAAGGCATAACCTGTTAAGTGTAAGTCAAATGTGTGATCAAGGAACAGAAGTGGTCTTTAGTTCAAAGGAATGTGTGGTTCGTGATCTTGATACAGGTGTTAGCCTCCTATATCAATAGGTTTCATCTTTCATGATTGTCTTGATGGAAGTGTGGAATATGTTCAAACCTTCTTACTTGAGCAAAGGTGTTCCATATTCTTGAAAAAACAAAAAAATCAAAAAATTTAAAAAATGTAAAGAGGGTATACCCTAAAAGAAAAATCAAAGGGTAAAAAGAATAAAAATGGTCAAAAAGAGAAAAAATGAACCCCAAGCAAAAAATAGACCAAGGAAAGTGCGCAAGTCTAAATGCCACTACTTTTTTCATCTGTTGTAATAAAATAATTGTGTGCAGCTTGTGAAACTTTTGCCACAATTCATGAATAAGTCAAACTGTTTAAACTTGGCTTAGTCATATTTCAATTTCATGTTTTAGATTAGAGAATAAATATCTAGCCAAACAGTTTAATCTTGGCGGATAAGTAGCTAGGTAGAGTGAATAAAAGGTGCTCAACAGTTTAATCTGAGCCCTTGGATGTAATAAGGGTAGAAATAGATAGATTCATCATGTAAAAAGAAAAAGATTGAAAAGGGTTTGCAAGTCTAAATGCACCCTAATAAAGAAGACAACATGGTAGTGTTAAGTAGATAGGGTAGGTAGATGGTGCTGCAAAGTGTTATCTGATGAATGGTGCTGCTACATGTTGGTTAATCATTTACTTTCATCACAAGTACTAAAGCAGGAAATACACTAGAAAATCACAGCAAGCAAAGTCAAATTCATTAACCTCCCTCATCATTTTCCCCCTCAAGAGTTTTACTAATTTCCCCAAAAGTACTAAGGTAATTTGAGATCAAAGGGGCTCAAGGCATTTCCTTGACTTCTGGAGGGACCGGACCCTCGGCCTAATGATCAAAAGACATAAGCACTTGAAATAATCCATCATTGATTATCTTCCATTTTTAACTTTTTCCTAAGTAAAATCCTATTTTACTTAGGAAACTGATGCAACATTCCATAAAATTCCTCAAGACAACTTGTTATTCTAAGCTTAAGTGTTGAAGATAAAATGTGCAATTTACTTCATAAGTTTTCACTTTCTTAGATATACAAAGGTGTTTTGATTTTCCTTGTCCTTTATCATATTAACATTTAACTTTATTAATTCCCTAGTGAAATCCCTTTTTCCTATGTATATAACTCCCTTTTCTAATAAATATCCCCAAAACCCTCTTATTATAATGTTTTACCAAAGTATATATAGTCCCGCACATTTAAAATAAATACCCCGCTTTATAAAGCCCTTTGGTAAAAAATATAGCCTTATATATACATTCCGCCCCTATGATGAATTGATTATATTAATTTATTCATCGTATAATAAAAATATACAAAAAACCTTTAGACATGCGACAGGTGTGTTTAATATCAAAAATATATTAATAAAACTCCGCGGAAGTTTATGCCACCGTTTTCTGTCCACGGGGCATTCCACATGGCCAAACTCCGCCACGATCCATTTCATAAATTCACGGGGTTAATTAGTCATTTGGACTAATTAACAACCATTCCCCGCCTATTAACTTCTCCCCGGGGTGATTAGATTACACGATTAAAACCTTTTCAAACCCCGACGGGCCCACCTTTGAAGCCGCACAAGTTCCCATCCTTTTCAGCCGTCAGATCATCCCTCCTTTAATCAACGGTCCCGATCAATCCCGCTGCCCATCCCGTGTGAGTTATTTAGCCAGCGGGGAGTGGGCGGTTTTTGACTATTCAACATTCCACGTGGCAAGCGTCCTGTGGAATCGCTGCCATCGCGTTTTTTACCGCCCTCGTCCAAAAGCGGTGTGGGCTTACCGCTTACCGCCTACCGCATACCGCCGGTCCCACTCCCTTACGTCACCCCGTACGTCAAATGACGTCATCACCTCGAAAACGACAAAAACCCTTTTTGACTTGTTTTTAAGCCATTTTCGCGTTTTTTTCAGTTATTTTAGTTTCTGAAAGAGACCAAGCTCCCGCTACAATTTTCAAAATTCACTGCAAATACACCAAATTACTCAGAAATTCCGCTGCGCCAGTATTGAAGAACGTCCCCGCCATTGTTCATTACCTGTTGAAGAACCAGTTTCCATTAAAAAACAGGTATTTATCATTCCGCGCCCCGACTGCAAGTTAAACTTAGTTTCCTATGTTTTTCTCTGAAAAAGTGGTCAAAAGTCCTCTCTGAAGTCCTCATTGAAGATTTAAGACCTGTGAATTTGCTTCCCAAACCTGCAATTTGTTCCAATTTCCTCTTTTGTCGGATATCCCGTCCGGTCTGCAAGAAAAACTGAAACCTCCATTTTGAATCCACAAGAACCAAAATGGAGGCCCCAACTGCTCTAAATGTCACTCCTTTGAATGCTCCTCACCGAGATTTGGACTATTTACCTCTCATAGATGAAGATTTCCAAATAAAAGACCTACATTTTGATGAAAGTCCCCGTTTGAGCTTCTGTCGCTGCAGAGACGAATACTCAAAAGGGCAAGATCTTATAGGGTTGTGGGAATCCAATCTCCCAAGGCTATCAATGCTATGTTACAATTTGAGCCAGAACAAGAATTAGCACCTCTATCCATGGAAGGGCTAATTGAGAAAACCAGACTGTTAACTCCAGAGAAATTGAAAGCAATGTGTCAGTACTTCATGTTACCTGAGCATCAGCCAAAAGGGACTCCCCCCTATGGTTTTTACTTTTTCAATCAATTGGGAAGGCTTATTGTGAATGTAATATCCTTTGTCTTAGGATTCAATACCGGTGAGTATGTTGACGAGATAACTCTGGCTTTGCTATCTATCTTTACCCCTGGGCAGCCTCCTGAGATTAAGTATGACTATGCTTCCTTCATTGCCAACAAAATCCATGATCAATTTTTAAGGCTAGATGATGAAAAGGTTTTCAAGTACTCCTCAGTTATCTATCATCTCATAATTTTCTATCACTCAGACAAATTCCCTTTCCCTGTTCAGAAACTTGATGCTAAAGGTAATCCCAGGTCTGTTATTTTTTGGTCCCCCATCATTCATTTATCCTCTGATTCTCCCTACTCTTATTCAGAATTCATTGATCAGTTTGTACATCCTGCTACAACCTTGTTAACAGGAAATTCTCAAACAGGCTTCAGCAACAGGTACTACAGGACAACAGGAACAATCATCTCAGGTGAATATTTCTAATTTGGATTCTGAGGATTTGATTAAACAGATGGAGAGTTTGCAGCTAAAGGTCACAGAACTCCAAGAAGAAAAATTACAATTAACAAAATTGGAGGGAAAATATGACACATCCAAAAAGACAGTAGCTGACAACCTCAGAGAAATAAAAAGGTTGGAAAAATTGGTTGAGGCTTTACAAAAAGATCTTACACTGGAAAAGCCTCTGAATGAAATAAATGATATTCTTTGGGACAACATCATTAATTTAATAAGAGATATTTGGCCTTCCATTCAAGCTATTTTTGAGCAGAATGAGTTAGTCAAGATAGCCCAAGAGGAAATAAACAAAACTAGACATGAATTAAGAGGCAAGCCAGAGCTAGCCCAGCAGCTCATTTAGTTTTTGAATTCCAGAACAAAACAACAGCTAGCATTGCTAGGAATTGATGACAGAACAGGTGTAGTTTTGGAAGCAAAGAGAATTTTCACAAAGAGAACTTTCATGCAAAATCTAGAAAGAAAGTGTACTGATATTTTGGTCGACATCAACGTTTTCAGGGAAACGTTTCAAGCTCTGCTCGACAGTGAAATGCCAAGTCCCATGCTCACAGAGGATCAAATAGTAGACTTGGAAACTTATGAGAAAAGAATCAAAGCTCATGCTAAACATACAGCTATAGGTTCTACTAATATAGGTTCTACTAGCTCATCAGAACCTGCAGTACCAACTGGGAAGAGTATTTATGAAAAAGTGAGGAATCTGTTTCATCTGGAGCATGAATTAAAATATCTATTTCCAAACGAGCCCACTTTTTATAAACTTACTGAAGCCGATGAAACTTTAAGGAAGCTCAGAAGAACAATGATACCAGATGATCAGTGGTGGAAGGAAATGCTGGAAATTTTGTAAAAAAATGTTGTCAGGATAAAAGTTTATCTTTACTATTGAGTAAATGGTAAAAAACAGAAATGCAGATGAAAGAGTATCAGATGAAAGATTAAAGAGTATCCGTGAGAAGAAAAGTATTCAACAAGTCAAAGGAATACGCAAAGGACAGCACAGAGCCCTATTTTGAGCACTTATCCTTAGCACGTCCATGAAGAAAGGAACAGCACATCAGCCGTTACTCATTATTCTATTTTCGAGACCATGTGTCTCTTGTTTGTTGTAAATACGCTTTCAGTCAGCCTGAATTATTGGCTAGGATAGAGTAAGATTGTTAAGATTATTTTTGTATAAATAAGCCTTCAAAGAGAGTTTTGAAGGGTGGATTCTATTACTCTGCTGTAACACTGAGATTTTCGGAATAAAAGCTTTTGGAGAAATTTACTTGTGGCTTACTGGATGACGATTTGAAGCACTGGACTTGTTGCGGGATTCATGTGTTGGACTACAGTTCAATAAGTGTTTCTACCCTTTGTTTGAAATTTTATATTAGTTTATAATACCATCATATCCATTTCTGAATAATTTACATAAAGGATTGAAACAGAATTTGCTTAATTGTACTCTGTTTTCAAATGTGATTATTCTCGATGTTTTCTTCTGGATTAGTTATAAGCATGAATTCTTAATTGCTCATGTTTTGCTTATTTCAACATTGTTGATTACTGTAACAAAGAATCCTTTATTGCTCTTTGCTTGTAGTCGTTTCTCTTCTTCCTCTTGAGTATGGTGAAAGATTCTTAGTTGCCTTTCATCCCTTCAAGACCATCCATCCACTTTAAATTTTAAGGATTGTTCTCTGTCTAGCTATCTTGCCCTGTAATACCATCTTGTGTTCAGAAAAGAAATCCAGTAAAGCCATCCTTAGACTCCATAGCCCAATGGACTGAAAGCCCTCACCCTTGCCCTTAGTTTGTGGATTCCACCATTTTCCCAAAACAAACTTTGCATCTATAACTAGCCTAAAATCATTCAAAAACAAAGATAAATCATAAAGAGAGAGCCCTCTCTGGATGCAGATTGGCTAGATTCTGCATCTGAAGGTTGGTTTGTGGTTACCTCGGGTATACTTTCCTCTTAAACAACTTCTAGGAAAACACGAGCAGCTCTACTACTATAATCATTATAAAGGAAAAAAGAAATCCAACCTGTATATAATATACTAAACGGTATAGATCAATGTTACTTGAGCAAGTCTTCAGAAAATTGGCTATGGCATAGAAGGCTGGGGCATCTGAGCTTCTCTCAAATCAACAAAGCAAGCAGACTTCAAGCTGTTCGTGGTCTTCCCAATATTAATTTACTAGAAAGCATCATATGCAAATCTTGTCAATTCGGTAAGCAGACCAGAGTATGTTTTAATGCCAAAGAAGGATCATCAAGTAAGCCTCTTGAACTCATTCATACTGACATATGTGGACCTATGAGGAAGAAGTCACCACGTGGGGAAGAATACTATATCTTATTCATTGATGATTACTCTAGAATGTGTTGGATCGGGCTCATTAAACACAAGGATGAAGCATTTGAAAAATTTCAGATCTTCAAAGCTTTAGTTGAAAATGAAGTAGATCTAAAAATCAAGTGTCTTAGATCTGATCGAGGAGGAGAATATACATCAAATAAATTCCTTGAATTTTGTGAACAACATGGCATAAAACGACAATTCTCTGTAGCAGGTACTCCACAACAAAATGGTGTAGCAGAAAGAATGAATAGAACAATTCAACAAATGGCTAGAGCTATGCTCAATGATTCTGGAACTCCTGACATGTTCTGGGGAGAAGCATCACATACAGCAGCTAACATTCTCAACAAGGCTCATGTTCGGGTAAATAGTGACAAAAATCCATATGAACTCTGGTATGGTAATTCTCCATCTGTGAAGAATTTTAGAGTTTTTGGAAGTAAATGTTTTATCAAAAATAATGATGAAAAGCTTGGCAAGTTTGAACCTAGATCAGATGAAGGGATATTTCTTGGTTACTCATCTTCAAGCAAAGCATACAAATGTTACAATAAAAGGCTTCGAAAGATTGTTGAATGCATTGATGTTGTTATTGATGAGTCTCCTGCAGCTCCTAAAGAAGAAAAACAAACAAAAAAGAAGATGATGGTGACCTATGTCCTTCTACATCAAATGATATAGACAATGGATCCAATGAAGAACCTGAAGATGATCTATCTGGAAAAGCTCCATCAAGATATGTGCAAAAGAATCATCCTGAATCTCAAATATTGGGTGACAAGGAATCAGATGTACGAACAAGGAGAACTCTTGTAGGATCTTCTAATCATCTGGCACTTCTATCCACAATTGAACCACACAATGTCAATCAAGCTAGCAAAGATGAATGTTGGAAGCAAGCCATGAATGAAGAACTTGATCAAATTGAAAAAAATGACACTTGGGATTTGGTACCAAGACCACATGATAAAAATGTCATTGGAACTAAATGGATCTTCAAGAACAAGCTAAATGAGAATGGGGATGTTGTAAGAAACAAAGCTAGATTGGTCTGCAAAGGGTATACTCAACAAGAAGGTATAGACTTTGAAGAAACTTTTGCTCCTGTAGCTAGAATTGAAGCCATAAGAATGTTTCTTGCCTTTTCAAGTTATCAACAAATCAAAGTCTATCAAATAGATGTTAAATCTGCTTTTCTTAATGGTGATCTAGAAGAAGAAGTATATATAGAACAACCGGAAGGATTCATTTTGGGAAATGATGCAAATCTTGTTTGTAGACTTAAAAGGGCTCTATATGGTCTCAAACAAGCTCCAAGGTCTTGGTATTATCGTCTGGACAAATATCTTCATCAACAAGGATTTTCAAAGGGGTCTGCTGATAGCAACTTATACACAAAAGTTGAAAATGATAAACTATTGATTGTGGTTGTATATGTTGATGATATCATATTTGGGAGTAATGAAGAATCTTTGAGTCAAAAATTTGCTTCTGTCATGCAGCAAGAATTTGAAATGTCCTTACTTGGAGAACTAACATTCTTTCTTAGCTTACAAGTGCATCAAACTGCAGATGGTATATTCCTATCACAAGCAAAATATCTTAAGCAAATTCTGAAGAAGTATGGCATGGAAGAATGCAAACCGGTAAGTACACCAATGATAACCGGATGCAATCTCAGTTCTCATGATGATTCTCCCACGGTGAATCAACCAGAATACAGATCAATGATAGGAAGTCTACTTTATCTCACTGGGACTAGACCAGACATTATGCATGCAGTTGGGATTGTTGGACGATTCCAAGCTAATCCAAAAGAATCTCACCTTCAGGCTGTTAAAAGAATTTTCAAATATCTTCAAGGAACTCAAGACCTTGGTCTATGGTATCCAAAGAATGCTGATCTTACTCTTCATGCTTACACTGATGCAGATTGGGCTTGAAGTGTTGATGATCGGAAAAGCACTAGTGGTGGTGCATTCTATATGGGACCCCGGTTAGTATCTTGGTTCAGCAAGAAGCAAAATTCTATTGCCTTATCTACATCAGAAGCAGAATATGTGGCTGCCGCATCTTGTTGCACTCAACTCCTTTGGATGATGCAAACCTTGCAAGATTTTCAAATCAAATGTACATCTCCTATCCCCTTAAGTGTGACAATACAAGTGCCATCAGTATTTCAAAGAATCCTGTTATGCATTCGAAGACCAAGCACATTCCCATCAAGTATCACTTCTTACGTGAACAAGTGCTTGAGAAAAAGGTGAAGTTGGAGTATGTTCCCTCCAAAGAACAAGTTGCTGATATATTTACCAAACCTCTGTCCAGGGAAGCGTTCGAGTATCTAAGACAGAAGCTGGGAGTGTTCTCTGCCAGTCAAAAGAACAATTCTACTTAAATTTAGAAGATGGCATTGGATACGCGGGTTTCCTGAAACACAATCGCGTATATACGCGAGTTCATGCACAGAAAATCGCGTATGTCTGATTGCTGACATTTTTCTGATTGGAGTCAGCTCTCTTCAGCACATCTGCAGTGCTGTTTGGTGTATCTGATACTGTTTGGTATCTCTGGTGGTGTTCCAGTTCTCATAATTCTAATTCATGCCTTGATGATTTGTTGCTGAAAGTGTTCAGGATGCACTAACTAAGGGGGAGCCTTAGTCATATGGAAAGTTTGCTTGGATGCATAGATTCAGGGGGAGCATTAGCTTTGCTGAGTATAATGCATTGTGGGCTTTATGATGGTTTTGAAATATGTTCTCCTTCTTGAGGACTTTCTGATGTTGGTTATGAAAAGTAATTTTTGTATATTGATGAAAAGGTCATGTTGAGACCCATGATGTAAATTTGTAATATTCAGTCATGTAAGGACTAGTCAAAGTTGCAAACCCACTTGGTTGGGTAGCTGAGTCATTATTTTTGGGTTGGGTACTTGAGTCTCATATGTAAATCCACTTGGTTGGACATTTGATGTAAGTATGAGTCTTTGGTGATAAGAAGTTCATAGAGTCATGTACTTCATTGAAAAATATGTTTGAAGATTCAGCATGAACTCAGGGGGAGCTTGATCACTTCTATGTATATCTCAGCCCTTTGCCCTTGATGTCAAAGGGGGAGAGTGACATGGTGTTTGAATGGTGTCATTGTATTCTTAATGTACCTATCTGCTGTGGTAACCAAACACCATCGTGGTTGCCATCAAGTCCAAAGGGGGAGATTGTTGGCAATATGATGCAGAGTGTTGTCCTTGATGGCAACCCACTGAATGAAGATGCAGACATATGATTGTTGACATGTGTTGTCCTTGATGGAAATCCACCTAATGAAGTTATTCTTGACATAATGGACTTGTGTGTACAGAAGGCAATGAAGAAAGGATTTCAGCATGTGCTAAATCTTGATGAAAAGAGTATGTCTCTAGGTATACGCGGATTTTCTTAGGGGGAGTCGCGTATGCACGCGGGAAGCAACGTTCCAAGTCGCGTATGGGAAAAAGTGCTCAAAAAGTGAAAAACCAGGGGTATCCACCATGGTATTGACCCATTGTATTGGGTAATGATCCGCCTAATTGACCCCGTCCAAGAATACCATTGGAAGTGATGAAGTTTTGGGCTCATGGTATTGAAAAAGGTTAAACCTATATAAAGAGATGAAATTCATTATGCAAGAACAAGATTGTGGGTGCAAGATGTCTGAGCTTGAATGAATACTTCACTCTGAAGTAGATCTAAATGGTAAGGGTTACACTTGAATGATAAATCTGAATGGATGATGCACCAATGATGAAGAAGGGGATCTAGATCTGAAATGCACTTGTATCTACTAGATCTTCTTATGGAAGGCTTAGATCTGTGATGAGGCGAACATCTAGGCGAACATCTGTCTGAAGAAAAAGGGTAAATCTGAACTGAATATCTGATCTGAAGAAGTATGCTGCTCTATAATGATTGAAGATCTATACGCTACTTCACCGTAGAGGAAGCGCATATATACGCGGATTCTCTGAAGATAAAGAGCGTATGCGCAATGAAATATACACAGAGGTATACGCTGGTTTGTGTGGACGGAAGCGCGTATATACGCGACATCAGTGAAGTGAAAGCGCGTATGCAAACTAGGGTTTGCTGAAGCATGGGGTATGAAACATCTGATCTGTTCTGCTGTATTACTGCTATCTGATCTGTGTTGTCTGAATTGGTTAGTATCTGTTTGGTGAAGTATGTTTGAGCTTAAAAGTATGGAATGGGTCCAGTCTGAAAATATGATGAAACATGGCCTGCAAGTTGTGTTCTATTGAAGTTGTTGGATCCAGTGTGAAAATTGATGAAACGTGGTCCATAGAGGTGTTGAGGGTTGTAGCCTTCAATCAGGGGGTTATAGCTCCCTTCCAGGTGAGGCTGGTAAACGAGATCAGGGGGTCGTAGCTCCCTTCCAGGAGAGGCTGGTAAACGAGTCAGGGGGTTGGAGCTCCCTTCCAGGAGAGGCTGGTAAACGAGCGCAGGTGGGTGCCTGCATGCTGGTAGAAGTCTGCACCAGCACATTTGTTGTAAAATGTTTTCTCTATAATAAAAGATTGAAGGTTGAGCAACGGCAGCGGTGGTTTTCTCCTGACTTGGGTTTCCACCTAAAAAATCCTGGTGTACATGTGTGATGCTTTGTGTGATGGTTTGCTCTGCTGTTACTGTTCATGTTTACTGTTTATTAAACATCTGATGAATGAATGATGGAATGATTTAAGTGAAGATCTAATAACATAATTAGATATCTGTGTATACGCGAGTTTCCTAAAGGGTATCCGCGTATATACGCGAGTCTGTTTCAGGAAAGTAGCGTACGGGTTTTAGAAACAAGAAAAAGTAAAAGTTTTGAATATGCAGTAAATACTGATTCACCCCCCCCCCCCCCCTCTCAGTATTTTTCCCAACAAATTTATGAAACCTGAATATGTAGATATGGACCTGAACAATGCAATACCTAGAAGCTGTATCAAGGACAACTATGAAAAGCTGTTATTCAATATTCAAAGATACTTTACATGTGAAGGCAGGTATCATAAATTTTACACTTATCATTTCAAACTATTGTTGCATTTCACAGGTATGATATCATTAGATTTACCATTTTACTTGCATAGAAGCCTTGCCAAAATGGCTGACAAAGTCCAAGCCAAATCTGATGGCCGTGAAACATCTCTATTTCATCACAGTTTGATAAAGTTATTGGTTTTGAATGAGCTTCAGAAAATAAATAGGGATTGGTCTTCCTTTTTATTTATGAGTGGATTTGAAATGGAAACCATAACCCCAGCTAGAAACCCTAAGATTAAGGGGAATCCTTCACCACCAGTAGTAGAATCCAGTCAGCCCGTGGTTACTAAAGAAAAGAGGTTTGTAAAGTTGAAACCAAGGAAATAGGTTGAATATAGAACAAAGAAAACATCAGTGCTTGTTGTAGAAACTCCATCACTTGCAAAATAGAGAGTAGAAAGGGTTAAAGAAACAAAACAAGAACAGGTGGCCAGCAAGCAGGAGATCCAGAGAAAGACATAAAGCCAAGAAACAACATCAAAGGGAAAAGTAGCTATTTCAGTGACAGAGAACAACCCAATGATGAAAGGAAACTTGGATTATATACTTCATGCAATTTATATAGAAGAATCACCCATTGTGCAAGAAGATTTCATTGAAGTAGATGAACACAAACAGAGAAAAATGAAATCAACAAAGAAATTGGAATTTGAAGGTGATAATGCAGCCTTTGTTTCAAGCTAGAAAACCATTAACCAGGCATGCAAAGAAACTCCAAGAAGACAGTAAATATGTACAAGTAACTATTGAAGCAACTAGAGTCCCTAAAGAGGTGGTTGATCTCTCATCAGCTATAGTGGAGCATGCAACCAACAAGATAATGAAGGGTAAGGAACACATGACAAAGTGTCAATTACTGGAAAAAAGATTGAAGCTAGAAAACCAAGAGATGGAAATGATGAGAAAGAGAGCCAGAAAGCATATCATTGAAAAGACAGAGTTCAAGAGGATGAAGGTTGTTTGGGAAGGTCAAACAGTTTCTAGGTCAGAGATTCCAAGCAGTGCAGAGCAGTTTTTTACATGGACAGTTCTAGCCATTAAAGAAGCAAAATTTGTTAGAGTGATCAACACTCATTTGAGAGCCAGTAATAGAAAGCTAAGAGGCCAAGTGGAGGATTTGGAGCTATAATTAAAACAGTCTCAAGATGAACTAAAGAACAGAGGTATAAAATGACAAATTCAAAGCAAACTCAAAATGGAAAATGAGGAATAAATTTGATGAAGGTTATGTTTTTAGTCCATATAGATGATGGTTTTGATGAGGCCAGTGATTTTCTAAAGTTGTGGCACCTTTTTGTTTCAAATTTTTAAGAAAATCTAGTTAAAACTACTTACACAGCTGTTTCGTAGCGCACATAGTGCAAAAAAGGTGAAATACGCTACGAAACTGCTGTAGCAGCGTTTTCACCCTGTCCTTATCAAATTTTGGAGGGAAGATCATGTGTTTTGATTTAAAATTTCTAAGGAAGCTATGTCAAGTGAATATCAAAGTAACCCTAAAGGAAAGGAAGCAAAATTTTGAATGAAAATGGGCAAAAAGACTGCACTACGAAAAGCGCTACGAAACTGTGCTGCTTTCGTAGCGCATGTTTGTTTTCACTGTTTTGAGAAGTTCAAAGTTGATTTTACACAACTGGCACAAGGGGATGACTTTGGACATATGCTAAGAATTTTCCTAACAGAAATTAGCCTCAAATTTATGGGTTATAAGTGGTCAGAGTGTCTCAAGAAACTAAAAGAATCCTAAGCCTAAAAATAGGGGAGCAGTTTCCTAGTTTGTAGGAGATCAACATCATCATCATTATGGTCATAACAAGTTGGAGCTCATCATCAAGATTAGAATTAATGGAAAGATAGGTGGAAAATGAATGTAATTAATTTTAGATAAAGTTGTTTTGAGTAGGGTCAAAAGAGTTCTAATTCTATTTGTAATAGGACTCTGTATTAGGTTTACAACTATTTTTGTAATAAATACCATCTTTTATGGTTAAGATAGGTGTCAAAGCATAGGAATTCGATGTATCTAGCTGTGGAAAATCTTATCTTATGATGTAAATGATCTATAAAATATCAAGGAGTTGAAATAGAAGGGGTTGGACATTTGTTAGCAAAAATTATGTGTTTATTGTAAGTGATTGTTTTCAGCTTAATACAGGATTTCTACTTAGACAACTCAAGATTCATGAGGAGTTGTTGTATGTTCTTGTTTTGATGGCATATTTTCAATATTATATTGCAGTGGTGTTTTCTTATGTTACTCATAATTAGTCAATGATGCTCTGACTTCCTTCATAGACAAACTGACTGCGTGTTTCACTGTTCTACATGTGTATTCCTTGACTTGAAATCTGATATGCCTTGACTTCCATGCTAGGTAGATTGTTTTGGTTTTGATGAAGCTATTATGACTCCATAAGAAAAATATGCACTTGCTAATGTGATTTACAACCAATTTATATCATTTATCTACTTTTACCCCATATAGAGTTAGCCATTTACATATTTATAAAGAATCATAAACCCTTGAGAGAGCCCTCTCAGGTTGAGGAGGCTAAGCCTCAGCCAAAAGATTGGTCTGAAACAGTTACATGAGATTAACTTTATTGGCAGCCTATCAGGTCTGATTTTGTGATAACAGTTTCAAAGCTCAATCAGAATTTTTTTCCTACAACATATGTGGATCCTTATGGGGTCAACTTGGTCATTGATGAGTGGCCTTCAATTGGAGATCTCTAGGAGGTTTTACTTCAACATCCCATGAAATGAAAAATTATTAACCTGATTTGGGATGATGGTATTCTCCATTGGAAGGATACCAATTTTGAGCATGGTAGGAGACACCCACATTTGGATGGATGGGTGAGGATGGTGAGAAAGGGGTTGGTGAGCCACTTGCAGATCTATGACACAGGGAAGCAGGAGCCATGGCTGCACTGGCTACTCTTGAAATAGTTTGGCCATCATGTGACATATCCTATTTCTTGAGGTATGTTATGGTTCGAGGCATTGCATGGCACCCATATGATATGGTAGGAGAAGTTTTGGTTGTATGGGGCATTCTACAAATCGAGCATCATGATGTTACTACATGACGAGAATGAGGAGGTAACAAGAATTGTTATTTCTTTGGATACTCTGGGCTGATTTTATCCCATACTTTGCATGATGTTGTAGAAGTAGATGGTGGCACAATCTTAGTGCAAAGGGGCTACTCCTTAGCTTTGGAGAATCAGGAGGTACTTCCACTTTGGAAGGAATATCCCATATATTGCAACATTATGGTAGATGATTTTGGAATTTTGCATGTCAAAGGAAGGGGCCATAAGATGACATGAGCCTTATTACAAAGGCCAACAACGCCGTCTCTTGGGAGTTTGGCTTTGTTGATGGAGTGCTCCCAGGATCACTTCACACATGATGCACTTGATGGGTAAGTAAGAGATGAGAGTGAAGGAATAGTGGATAGAGACATCTATTACCATGATATGATCTTCTTGACTTGGATATCCAAGCATAAGAAGAATACTTTGTATGCAACACATGGTTCATTCCTTTCCATTCACAAGGGTCTCATGGAGACATATTAGAACACTATGGAGAGATCATCCATGGATCTCATTATCAGCCTACTCCCAGTACATGATAAGAGTTGTGTTTTTTCACTTATTTATCATCTAACATAGTATTTGCATTCTCTTGCCATTTATATACAATGCATTGCTCCACAAGAGGGCAAGATTCTATTTGGGCTTCATGGTCTTTGCAAGACCAACATCAGTGATGGAGATAGCCACTTCTTGTATGGCTTTGGCCAAGTGTTGTGCTATTATTTTTATGCTCAGTTGATGCACAATGTCATTTACTATTTTCTAGTAGATGAGATGACATGCGCAACTAGCAAATTGTTAGTAGGCAACTTGTCATATTATGTTCTGAAACAACAGTTAGCAAAACTGTGCTGTAACCACTTGGGAAACTGTTGGTACCTTCCAGATCTACATGAAACCTTCATTATATTTCTCATTTGGATTCCATATTGTGATGATGTCCTATTCATCATATATGGGATGGTTTGGGCAAGCATGATTTATGACACTAGAGAGAGGATCTTTGAGGATCTAGATTTCTTCTTGCCTCTTGAAGGCAACATTATTGCAGACAAAAATCAGTAGCCACTCTACAATTATCATAAGTGGAGAGAGAGACAACGTGGGATAGAAAATTTGGTCTATCAAGTTCAGATATGCAGCCCACCTACTTTGCAGGAGCCAAAGGTGGAGGAGTTTTTCCATGAGTTACCATTTTGGAGGGTGACTCATTTTGTGTGGATGATAGCTTGGGGATGGGAGATTCACATGGGAATGATGGTTCCCAATATATTTTAGATTCAATGCCTCAAGAAGGCCTCTAGATAGCATATATTTTCCTCCATGGATATTCCACTACTTCACGATGAGGGCCATTTGGATTTGTCACCAAAGGCTAGCTTATACACTTGGGAGGAGCAACTTGGAGACATATTGATGAGAAAGCATCTTGTTCATTGGAGTAGCTTATCATATGAGGATGTTACAGGAGGAGGAGAGGAGGCTATTCAGTTCTATCCTTACAGTTTCTTGAGGAAAAACAACATTTGGGAGGGGAGGACTATAATATTCCTAAATTAGCATGCAGCTAATTGGAATATTCATTTTTGTTTTTGTCTTATAGATAGATGAATAAGTGGGTAGAGAGACCCATAAATCTCTTTAGTAGGAATAAAATCCCTCTTAATGTGAACAGGGATCATCATAATAGCTGGATAAAGCACCTCCATGTGTGAATAGGGGCAAAATCATGTGGACAAGGTCAATGTTGACCAAATCAACAACGTTGGTATAGAGAGAGTGGAGCATCAATGTGAAACAACACAGAGTTAATGGGAGATAATCTTCATGTGAGTAGTGTCTTTAATGAGTGGGACCCAAGGTGAGAAGGCTCAAAATGCATATAATAAAGGGCAAGGAAACCATAGAAGGCATGCTAGATGATTATTGATATTGATCTTTTTAGATTTGGAAATTGTCAGGTGACATTTCTATGCATGCTTTTGCTATTTAGCATGGTTGCTGTACTGTTTAGTACAAGGGTGTTCCTGAGTAGAAATCCCACACTCATCTTGCTTAAGATAGAGTATTGAGATGTATAGTCCACATTCAGGCTTCAAGCCAAGCTTCAGTCTTCAGCTGCAACGTAGTATCTGTTTAGAATAGTATTGTGTTGTAGGGTGTTGCAGTGGAGAGATTGCAGGGTCATTTTCTGAGCTAGTTTTCAGTGGAGGAAGCATTCCTTCCATTGGGAGGTCAGAAAGGAAGGTCTAGGAGATGTATTGCATATTTTTGCACCAGACCAACCTATTTCCAGCTCCTACAATGTAGTTTCCCTCAAGGACTGCATTAGTTCAGTGAGTATCTGCAGTGGGGGTTTCAGTGCCTCATTTGGGGTGTTTTCTTTTCAATGAAGGGATCAAAATTTCATTGAAGGGAACTATTGGAGGAGATATATTCGTTTGGATATCATTTTTAGACACATTCATCAAGTTATTCAATTGCAGCTGCAATTCAGCCCTAGGGATGCATTTCAACATTTTTTTCATTTTGGGTATTTTAGGAAATCCTTTCTGGATTATCTTGGAAATGTGTTTGGGAGCATAGATCTCTCGCCCCAACACATTTTGAGCTACATAAACCGTAGATATACATTTTTATATCATTCCTGTAGCATTTTATGCCCTACAATTGCACAGTCTTGGCTCATGGAAATTGTATAGCAGTTATTTCTCATGTATTGACATATTTGCTTAGTAGAGGTTTGTTTTGTATTGCTTGAGTGACTTGATTCTCAAGATCTTGTGCCTATTATTTGATGATATGTTTAATAATATGGTTGTAAATTTGTATCATGTAATGGTTTATTGATGTATTCACTGCTATTTTCCATTTTTATGCACTCTATTCCTGCTTTTCCCATTTGGGAATATTACAGAGAAGTAGCTAATTATTTCCTACATCGAATTGTTGCTCGACCGAAAATATTACCATACACTGATATGGTAAGATGGATCATTGATAATCGAAATATTGGGGATAGGAAATTTCTTACTAGTAGAGGAAAAATGATTGGTTCCTTCAAGGCTGAAGACCTGAAGTTGATGTACCATCTCCTAGACCTCGAAAAGGTCAATGATAAAGTATTTCTTGCACAGTTTGACAAATAAAATGAGCTCAAATCGAAGCCAATCAAGCAGTGGATGATTAATCACAATAACCAAAAGAATGACGAAAAGGGCATGTATTCTACTTACTCCCTTTCAAACCCCTATTGTTACGTCTCTGCGATGATATCTAGGCTTTTTGGCTAGCTAGACACTACTTGATTTTGAGTAGAATGGGCCCCTCTCATGGAGGCCACTGAAAATTCATATATATGGATTGGGGAAATATTCTATTTAATAATATTGCCACTCAGATTTTATAATATATAAAAAACTGCTCCATTTCTTCCAATATTTTCCCCCATTCTATATGAGCGCCTATATCATGGATGATGTGTGCTTTACCTCAGATTTTATAGCCATGGGCTAGAAATGGACTACCCAAGACCATGTACCTATTCATATATTTCATAGTATGTTATGGGACTCTAAGTATGAGAACCATTTTTACAAAATTTTCCATGGAGTTATTCTCGAGATCTCCCAAGCTGTTTTTAATGAGAAATGCCCTAGACTATCAAAATAGGCCCAAGCTAAATTTTCCTCTATAGGAAAATGGTTGGGTGAAGAGATATTCACCTATGTCTAAGTAATTGGGAGCTTAGCTTGACCGCACGTCTGGCCCCTGTATGTTCCTGACAAGCTTCTCGCAAGAGAAGTTGCATATCAGACTATTGGAAATGACCTAGCCAGATTTCTAAAAGAAGCCAAGAAAGCATCATGGCCTTATTTTCCTATTAATTGTGGTGTTTATGGACTTGATAAATACAAGCATGTTGTTTTAGAGTTTGGTCAGATTTAATTTTTAAAGTTATTTACAATTCCAAGCAGGCAATATGACTCAATCAAAGTTGCTAATAATTTAAATACCCAAGTGAAGATTAGGCATTTTGTACATGAAGATGATTATTTCGATGACATGTTTGAGTCCGTTGACAATTATCCTACAGTTTAAAAGTTGGTAGCTTTACGCCTGCATCTACAAAAATTGGTTAAATTTAAGCAATATAGGAATAAGAGATTGGAATCAATTCCGTTGAAAATGCTTGATGTTTCACAACCATTAGCTCAGAAAGATAAGGAAAGTGTATCGGAAACTAAGAATACTGAAGTCCTTAGCACAACAGACCAAGATAAATCGGCCGAAGTTCAAACTTTTGATTTGGATTTCCCTCGTAATCTAAAGGATGTTTGGAAAGAGTTTTATCTAAAACTCCAAGAAGAACAAGCAGCTATAGTTGGTGATCAGAAAAAAAATTGAGAATAATCCACAAAAGAGAAGTCAGGACTCGTTCACTGCTAAGCCCTCTGACAAATTAATAAGAACAGAAAGAGTGGAATTCATCCTGGCCTTCCCCACCACTGAAATTGTTCTTAACATTGAATAAATTTATTCTTTGGAAATTTTCTACAATCCAAAACACAATTTGATTATGAGTTGACAGAAGAAAAGAAGAATATCGGAGCAACCCAAACCCCTTGTGCAAGGATATTTTTCAATGGATTTTGTATGGAAAAACACTAAGGCAGATCATTCACAAGATCTAACTCGCCTAACTCAGTTTGCAGGAGCTTATGCTTCTGCAACCATTGACAAAGCATCAGAAGTTCAACAACTGATGAAACAAAAGGATGAGAAAATCATCCAACTTGAACTAGAGTTACAAGAAGAGAAACAAAGTGTAAGTCAAAAGTTACAGGTACAAATCGCACAACTCCAATAGAGCATGGACCATTTAAAAATTCAACATCAGATTGAGATTAGTTCCAAGGATACTCTAATTCACAAATTTCAAATCTCTATTGAGAAAATAAAATATAACCCAATGATTGATGAATTCGTAAAGAGGCCTTAGAGATAAACAATTTATTGGCACAACAACAGGTTGTTTTTTGTCAGAAATTATCAAGTATTCTTGAATTGTGTGAACAAAGTGATTCACTTGTGAATCACATTGCCGATATGAGGATTAGTTTTGATGACATAGATGATAAGGTCTCCCAGTTTGTCACCTGGTAGGACTCTTCTGATGGACGAAATGCCAACCTACCTATGATTCAAGATTCAAAGAAAGAAATATTATTTACAGACTGGGATATACAGTTGAAGCATGCAGAGAGATCCATTTGCAGGGAAAAGGATGTTTCTAGTAACATTGTGGAAACTGTTAGCCAAAATCTCATTGGACCAAATCTTATCGACATATTTCCTCCCAGTGCATTGACTTTAGTGAAAGACTTGATAAGATAGTGGCAAGAAGTGTCAAAGGTAAAATAAGAACATATCATGAAGTTGGTAAACTTGGATTGCGAGAAATATTGGAGATATTTAGTAAAGCCTCACAGCTAGTGGCTTATGCTACGTTGTCTCATAGATACATCCTCCTACATGCTGCCCCCACTTTCTGATGTTGTTTTCACTGGACACCTATGCATTAGGCTAGGCCAACCTCCATAGGTTAAGCCTATGCTTAATATCCTTCAACTGAAGGAAAAAATGGAAAAGGAGACAACAAGACAATTCTCGAGCAAGTCATCCCTTTAATTTCTATTTCTGTTTTAATTTCACTTACTTTAAGGAGGGTTGTTTTAAACCTCCTCAACTTTTTATTGTAACAACTATTTTAATACTTGTTATTTTTATATTTAAATCCCTTCATGTCTTTGAAGAAGGGGTCCTGAAATTTGAAAAGAAGACTTTACAAATGTTGCACTTTTTTACTCTTGAAGTTTTCTGAATAGAAAAGGCCGGACCAAGTATTATTTCTCAAATGAGAAAAGTAAACATATACACGGTACTTTTATCCTGTGTTATATTTGAGCTTCAAATGAGAAATAGTTATTTATCTTATGATGTTTTGTTTTATGTATCTATTACAGTTTGACATTAATTCACTTCTGAATATGTTATACTGTTATCATTTGATATATATGCAATACAATAATTTTTAAAGTTGCGATATAAGATTTATTCAATTGATTTAATTAAATATTTGATTGAATCAATTATCACAATTTTTTTCATATCTCTAAGTGAATGTATGATATTTTTTTGCATCCACTGAACGATTATTTTTGTAGATCGCACAAAGAATAGATTTAATCCCGAGATACATAATAGTTAGATTTATTGTTTATTACAAGCTTTCTAATATTTCCATATATCAAGTTCCACATAGAGGTAAAACCATCCATTCACCCCAACTATATCAAACTGGGAAAATGGTCCCATAAATCTAGTCGGAGCCACCATTCCAAAGGGAAAAGGGACGTTTTTTAAGTCCTTGACTGGGTGGTATTCCCTGATGTTGTTGCACCGATTTTCGGGGCATCAATATTTTTGGTAGTAGAAGGATGGCCATATGACTATGAATGGAACCAAATCTTAATCCAAAAATAAAATACCATTTGAAGAGTCATTCTCCCTCCAAATCCACGACTTCTAATCCTAGTTCAAAATCTCCTACTTATAAATCAAAAGTTGTCCATTCTCCCCCAAAATCTCCTAGTTTTGTTCATAAATAAATCTCTTCATAATATAATCCAGAATCACCTGCAGTACAGACATTGATAAAGAAATTTCAATTTCAACAGAAAACCTGTACTTTCTAAAGCCTCATAAAGAAGTGTTACTTCAATATTTGAAGGCACTAGTGTATTAACTCGATCTAAGAGTGAAAAACTCAGAGTATTTCCTTTTGAATTTCCTCTTCATCCTAATCGTAGGAGAACTCTTATCTCCAAAACTCAATCATCAACTAGAGAGATTCAATCCTCTTTTACCCCACAAACAACATCATTTATTCTTCCCTCTTTCACATCTTCTCAAACAAATTATTCATTAATTCATATTCCTTCTTCTTGTCAGTCTAAAACTACTACTTCAAGTAGTATTAGTTCCATAGGTGTTTCTTCTTCACCTTCAACCACTACTAGAACTGCTTATTCTACTTCAAATCCTCCTTTAAACCCAACCAATCCTCTACTTCACATAATGGCAACCAGACCTTGGAAAAATCCTAGAGTTATCTAGTTACCCAGTCCTCTTCATCCTTTACCTAAGCATCCTAAAAGATGGTTGCCTAAGTAGAATCCGAATGATGGATTACCTACAGAGGAACATCTCCATAACTTTATGCTTGCCATAAATATTAATGAAGTTACTGAGGAAGACTCTGTAGTTAGATTATTTCCTTATAATTTTCAAGGATCAACTGGATCATGGTATTTTTCACTACCATTAGGCACTATTACTAGTTGGGATATTTTTGAAGAAAAATTCCTTATTAATTTTGGGGATGATCACACTACTGCTACCCTTATCAATGATATTTACCATATTAAAGAAAACACAAGGGAAAAGATCAAAGATTTCAAGTCCAGATTTAATAAATTTCTCAACAAGATCCCAACCACATCTAAGCCTGGAGTAGACATTCAAATAGAATAGTATATATTCTCTCTTCCTTCTAATATTTCTATTTTTTTAGATAGAGCCAATAAGGCTACATTGGTAGAGAATATAAAAGAAGCTCTTTCTGTTGAAAAAATAATAATTTCTTTAGAGAAGAAAACTGCTCAAGAAGATAGGAAAACTAAGAAGGTTTCATTTAAGGATGAACCTAAAAAGAAAACATCTAAAGATCATTATGATCTTGAAGGATTACAAAAGGTCCTGAAAACCATGTCAAATGATATGGTTGAGATAAAGAAACAAGTAGCTGAGTCTTATTCGAAGTAACCTTTTGGATCTTTTAAGAAGAACCAAGCTTCCCAAACTCCAAATGTAATGTCAAATGTTGAATAAGATCAAGACGAAGCTCATGATGAAATAATATTGTCTGCACAAGAATCTCAAGAAGAAGAGATAGTTGAAGTCCATGGACTATGGGACTTCATCCTTCCAACCTCTGATGATGAAATGAACATGAGGCACTTATGGTTAATACTAGAAGTAAAAATTATGCTAACCTAACTCAGTCACCCCAAAAGAAAAAATATCCATCCTCTATTGTTAAGGATAAAATAGTTAAATAATTCTTCTCCTCAATCAAATCCAAATTATTCTAATCTTCCATCTACGTATAAAAAACAAATAATCTCGGATACTATTGAAAATAATAGAGTGGAAGATATGAAGAAGGTTAAAGAAAATATCTCTTTACATGAGTTGAGAAAATTGAAACAACAACATAAAATTTTTCTCAAAGAATTGAATGCGTTTCCTGCTGCATCCTTGCCTACTCCTATAACTTCGAAAACAACTAAAGGAATAGGTAAGCCTCCTAATGATTCACCTAAGAAAATTGATGCAAGTGATGCTATTTTGATCAGTGACAACTCTAATTCACACACTCCTCCTTTCCTGTTAATTTTTGAAGTGTTAAAAAAAAAGGTGCACAATTGTTTAATTCAATCTAGAGCCTCTTCAAACATCATGCCATATTATATTTGTATGAAATTGAATATATCTCCTCCAAATTCGGCAATACAAATTATCCAATTAGACAGAACAAAATTTAATGTATTATGAGAAATGAATTCAGTCCTTATCATATTAACATCCAATCCAAAATTTCATCAAGTAATTGAAATATTAGTTGTTGATTTTCCTTATTTTTATGGTCTAATCCTAAGAGGAGATTGGTCAGAAAATATTCATTCTTATTTTGCTACTGATTGGTCTCATATGTTGCTTCCCCATAATGGTAAGCCAAATCAAATTAGAGTAGACCGTGAAAAACATTTAAAATACTCAGTAACTGAATTCAAAGAAGAGAATGAACCCATGGATTTTACTAATAAAATTCTCAGCAATCACTCTGTTGAATCCTTCTTAGGGAATTTCAATGCTCAAAAATCTCCATTTCTCACCAATTTAGTTAATTCTCAGATTGAATATTTTTCTTAGTCATATTCCTCTAGATGTGTAAATAACATAGATAATCCTTGTATTAATACTTTGTCTGGACATTATACTTTGATGGATGAAAATCCACTGAAGGAGCAGGAGCTGGTTTTATATTAATCAATCCAGAAGGTGAAAAGGCAATGTTGACATGCAGACTTGAATTTGAATGCACAAATAACACCTTAGAATACGAGGCACTGGTCCAAGGCTTAACCAAAGCAATTGATCTTGGTGTCAAGTATCTCAAGGTCTATGGTGATTCTGAAATAATTTTCAAACAGGTAAGAAATACCATACACTGTATTTATGGTCATCTTAAAAAAATTACTAGTAATTGCTACAATCTCTTACCTCTCATTTTTTTCATTCACTATCTCTTCTGTTCCAAGAATTCAGAATGCAAGTGCAGACCTTCTAGCTAATGTGGCATCCAGGCTTAGTCCTTCAGAATATTATAGCCCAGATAGATTTTCCATAGTGTTGATTTTTTGCCCATCCATTCCTGATAATATTACTAATTGGAGAGTATTCAACGATGATGATAATGTTATAAATTTTCTTACATCAGAAGGGTCATATTATTATCAATTAATTGACGAATATGAACATGAAAGGAAATTGCAACAGAAACCTGAAGAAAATGCCATACCTAAGTCCATGGTCAAACTTGAAGATATTTATGATCTAAAATATAGATTCAAAAAGATTACTAATTCTAAAATTCAAAGTTTAACTTTGATGTTTGAACTGGTAAAACTTGGAACAGATCTTAACCCTCAGAACATCAACTTAGGACTTGGTATTTCCTATGATGAAATATTAGCCTTCATTCATTTATTGAAGAAATATAAAAAATCTTCGCATGGAAATATGAATATCTAAAAAGTTATGATACTTCAATCATCCAACATACTAACCCAATGATATCCACTGAAAAGCCTATACAACAAACGCTAAGGAAAATTCACCTTGATCTTGAAAGTCAAATCAAAAGTGAACTTAATAAATTCCTTAAGGCCAAGATTATCTTTCCTGTTAGGAATTCAAAGTGGGTCTTAAATTTAGTTCTTGTTAGGAAAAATAATGTAGATATTAGTATTTGTATTGATTTTAGAAACTTAAACAAAGCTTTTCCGAAAGACAATTTCACATTACCATCGGTGGAACAAAATTTTCAATCAGTTGATGGTTCTGTATTAATGTATTTATTTATTTATTTTCAGGCTACAATCAAGTTTTGGTTCATCCTAAAGATATATTAAAGACTCCATTTAGAACAAAATGGGGCACTTATGCCTATTAGAAAATTCCCTTTGGTTTAATCAATGTAGGAGAAACTTTTCAAAGAGCAATGGATACTTATTTTAGAGGATTAATAAATAAAACTGTGGTTGTTTATTTAGATGATATAACTATTTACTCCAAGAAAATAAATGACCACTATCATGATCATAAGAAAATCCTTGAACGTTGTTTGAAATATGGAATTTCTTTAAATCCCAAAATGTATTATTTCGCTTTAAGCGAAGGAAATCTTTTAGGATTTGTCATCTCAAAAGAAGGAATTTGCATTGATCTTGAAAGAATAAAGGCATTTTCTGAACTCTCACATCCCCATAAAAAAAATCCATGCAACCCTTTTTAGGAAAGATAATTTTTGTCAAGAGATTTGTTCCAAAATTTTCCCAAATTGTTTTACCTTTGCAAGTAATGATTAAGAAAAATTCACTTTTCAAATGGGGACATAATGAAAGAGAAGATTTTGATCTAATCAAGGAAGCTATCATTAACACTCCTTCTCTGATTAACCCAAAATTTTCTAATCATTTTATTTTATATACTTTTGCATCAGAAACATATTACACTGTTGTGTTAACACAGATTAATGATCAAAAGATCGAAGCACCCATTTCATTCTTTATTTCAAACCTTCAAGGTATTGAACTAAATTATTCATAAGTGAAAAAAAAAGCATTAGTTGTCTATAAATATTTGAAGCACTTTAGACCTTTTCTCCTTAAAACACACACTAAGGTAATAGTTCCATTTTCGGCTGTAAGGAAATTACTTATTCAAAAGGAACTAGGAGAAAAGAGAGAAAATTGGGTAACTACTCTGCAAGAATATGACATTGAGATAAGACCAGCCAAAATCATTAGAGGACAAGTTCTCTGCAAACTGCTATCTAGAGCATCTAATATATCATATGATGAAGAATCAGGTAATACTGTACATATTGTTGAGGTAAGCCTGAATGAATCTGAATCATAATATACTGATTTAATTTTTTACTTGGAAAATGGATATGCTCCTATAGAACTCAATTATAAAAGAAAAAGAGATTTAAGATTGAAATTTAATCAATATCAACTTATAGAAAATGTATTGTTTAGAAAAAACTATGACTCTGTACTACTAAGATGCCTTGAGAAATCTAAAGCATAGAAGATTTTGCAGGAACTCCATGATGGACCTGCACATGGACACTTCAGTGGAGATACCACTATGCATAATATCCTTCATTTCGGATATTACTGACCCACTCTGTTTAAATATGCTCATACATATGTGAGAAAATGAAAAACATGCCAAACTACTTCTGGAAGACAACGGAAACCAACCTTACCTTTGCAACCAGTCAACATTGAACAACCTTTTGAGCAATGGGGATTGGATATCATAAGTGAAATTGTTCCTAACTCATCCAAGAAACATAAATATATTCTCATTGCAACATATTATTTTACTAAGTGGGTAGAAGATATTCCACTAAAGGTAGCTAACTCTGAGGCCATTATTTAATTTATTGATCAACTCATTATTACCAGATTTGGCCTGCCCAATGCACTTATGTCTGATAACACATCTTATTTTTCAGGAAATAGCATGACTGAATTTTCTCTCAAAAGAGGATTTAAGCTTAAATACTTTTCTAACTACTATCCTCGAGGGAATGGTTTGGTACAATCAAAAAATAAAAATCTCATAAGAATCATCAAAAGGACTATTGATCAGAATAAAAAAATTGACATAAGTACTTAAAATTTGCACTGTGGGCAGGTAGAATTACTCAGAAGGCCTCTATAGGAACTTCTCCATTTAATCTGGTTTATGGGAAAGAAGTTGTAATTCCATCAAATTTAGCTCCTCCTTCATTAGCCCTAGTTCAATTTATTGACGAAGTACCTTCTTCTTCCCTACAATTTAATATGTCTCAGATCCTTAAAATGGAAGAGGAGAGAGAAAAGGCCAAGTTAACTCATGCTCGACACCAGAAAATAGTAAAAAATTATTTTGATGCAAATTTTGTTTCCTCTAAAAAATTCCAAGTTGGAGACCTCGTACTCAAGTGGGACAAGGCACATGAGGAAAAAGGTAAGCATACCAATTTCCAAAGAATGTGGCTTGGACCATTTAATATCATTGAAAAAATTGGCCCATCAACCTTCATGTTACAAGACCTTCAAGGGAGAAAAGATCTACTCCCTGTTAATGGGCTAATTCTGAAAAAAAACCTTTTCTCAGAATAAAATTATCTTCTAAATGTACTATACCTGCACTATTATTTTTCTAGGAAAATAATGTTTGACTGCATACTTTTGGTTGTTCACAACACCTCTGAATTATTTTATGTTTTTATTTTTGAAGAATATATTTTTTTGAGGAAATAACTACCAAACTAGAAAATTGAATGAATACTATACAACTCTGAAATATTTTTCCATCAAAATTGTAAATTTTGTAAACCTAAAATTTGTAACATCTTTTTAATTTAGCATCAATCAAAAAAAGGTTCATCTTTAGAAAGAAAATAATTTCTGTAACTGAGCATCTTCAACTCTAAATTTTCATCCAAAAACTCTCAAGGAGACAATGATTCTCCCCATCGATCGAAAATACTTTTTTAGAGTGCAATTCAAAAACATAAAAAACTTGAAAGGATAAGAGGTCTCATTATGAGCCTGCTTACCATGATCATAAGTTAATAATTAACTGAAATTACCACAACTTTATACCAAATCAGGGTAATGGCTCATGATTGTTAAAATAATAGGACAAAGGGTATCATCACGAGCTAGCTTGTTCAGTTCAATTATAACCAGTGAATGGCATTGTCACTTTCTGGTCATCAAGTCAGGACAATGACTTTTTAAGGAACAAAAAAAAAGGATGGGATACTGAATCATACTCAATTTATCTCAAATAATTGTAATAATAAAATGGATGAGATACTGAATCATTGATGGTTAAAAGGTAACCTTGCTTGAGCTATCAATACTTACTATCATAAATGGCTCTACCTATGACAAAAGAGCAAATCAAAAGGCTAAGTTACAAAAGGGCACTTACTTTATCTTTTAAACTATATAATGATTGATATAAAGCAATGAAGATATTTATTTGTGAAAGGTTTCTGAAAGATTAATGACAGGGATGAGTTTTTAATAATCAGAGTAATTTTATTCCTTTGAATATTTAGAAGATAATTCTTGTTTCCTTAAATTATTTTTACTTATTTAAAGATACTAAGAAATTGTTTTTCGGAGATAACTTGTTCTTCCAGTGAATTGCCAATTGTTGTGCTAATTAACAACCCCCATTATTTTAAGCAATAGTTACCTTTGAAAATAATGGGGAACCTCTTAATTTTTAGAGTTAAAACAAATAAAACCCTTAGATGTTTTCATTAAACAGAAATAGGGATAAAAAAGGGATGAAACCTTAAATTTTGGGTTTAAAATCACTTAAGCAGAGGAAAATCGCATCATCGCAATTGCAAAACCACAATGAAACATATATAAATCCTAAAAGGTCACTTGAAACATTTTGTGATCTGATGAATATAAGCAAAAGCACTTTTAAAATGGAAAAAGCCATATTTTCAAGCAAATTCCATAAGGAATGTCTGCGGGACCTAATTCCATCACGTAAGCTATCACATATCGCATTTCACATTTCTTGCCCTAATGGTATTATTATTACCTCTCATATTCCCTGATGTGATATACTCATTACATCACATTCCCAAAAGCATAATAATTCTTCTACCCCTGACCATATTCTCCGATGCGATACAGTTCATCACATATCGCACATCGCACTCTTGTCAACTCAAGCATTTTTCAAACCACCCACTTTCGCCGATATTGCGATTGCGATATCACAATTGGCAGAAAGCCAATATGATCAATATTTAATGAAGATTTTCATACTAGAAATGCTGCAATGCGACAAATATGGTTTTAATTCAGAAATGATTATATGGGCACAACAACCCATATCAGTTATTAATGTCATAAATTAATGGCTTTGTCACCCATACCCCCATAATCATTCTCCTGTAATAGGCATTCAATTCATATCTTATTAGTGTGTGAAGTCTCATTTTTTTGAACATCTCTATTGCTATGGTACTTGTGAATATTGTAAAACCAAAAATTTCCCTCTTTCCTCTTATCCTTTCTCATTTATTGGCAGGCTAGCCCAAATAAGCATAATTCTCTGGAGATGTCTAAAGCTCTCAAGAAAGCTAAGAAGCATATGGCCCCTGTAAACCTTGCACCCACCACAATCGAGAGAACATAAATGCTTCCTCTCTTTACAGATACTACGTGTGGACTAGAAAGCGGATCCTCTTCATGGGAATCCATCTACAAGTCACCAGAGGATGAAAAACCTCGTAAAATTCAAAGAAAAGAAATTGCTGATGCTCCTTATTCTTCTGGAGCTACAATTGGAGAAGTAGCTAATTCTTTCCTACATCAAATTGCTGCCCGACCGAAAATCTTACCAGACACTGATATGGTAAGATGGATCATTGATAATCTCAATATTGGGGATAGGACATTTCTTACCATTAGAGGAACAATGATTGGTTCCTTCAAGGATGAAGACCTGAAGCTGATGTACCATCTGCCAGACCCCGAAAAGGTCTCTGATAAATAATTTCTTGCACAATTCGCCAAAGAAAATGAGCACAAATCAAAGCCAATCAAGAAATGGAGGAGTAATCACAACAAGCACAAGAATTAGGAAAAGGGTATGTACTCTACAGACTCCCTTGCAAGCCCCTATTGTCATGTCTCTGCGATGATGTCCAGGCTTTTTGGTCAGCTAGACACTACTTGATTTTCAGTAGATTGGGTTCCTCTCATGGAGGCCGTTGCAGATTCCTATGTTATGGATTTGGTAAATATTCTATCTAATAATATTTCCACTTAGATTTTACAATATAGAAAATACCACTCCATTTCTTCCAAGATTTTTTCCGCATTCTATATGAGCATCTATATCATGGATGTTGTGTGTTTTACCTCAGACTTTCCAGCCATGGGCTGGAAATGGACTACCCAAGACCTTGTACCTATTCATATATTTCATAGTATGTTATGGCAATCTAAGTATGAGAACCATTTTTACAAAATTTTCCATGGAGTTATTATCTCTTTGTTCCAATTTTTTTTTAATGTGAAAGCCCCCAAACTGTCAAAAGAGGCCCAATCTAAATTTTCCTCTATATGAAAAAGGTTTGGTGAAGAGCTATTCACATATGTCTGAGTATTTTGGAGCTTAGATCGACCACACGCCTTGCCCCTGTATGTTCCTGACAAGATTCTCACAAGAGAAGTTGTATATTAGACTATTCGAAACAACCTAACCAGATTTTTGAAAGAAGCTAAGAAAGAATCATGGCCTTCTTTTCCTATTAATTGTGGTGTTTATGGATTTGATAATTACAAGCATGTTGGTGTAGAGATTGGTCATATTGAATGTTTTAAGTTATTTAAAATTCCAAACAGGTAGTATAAACCAATCAAAGTTACTAATAATTTCACTACCCAAGTGAAGATTAGGCCTTTTGCGCACGAAGATGATGATTTCATTGACATGTTTGAGTCCATAAAAAATTATCCTGTAGTTCAAAATTTGGCAGCTTTACGCCCGCATCCACAACAATTTCTGAAATTTAAGATATATAGGAATAAGAGATTGGAATAAATTCCATTGAAACTGCTTGATGTTTCACAACCATTATCTCAGAAAGGTAAGGAAAGTGAATTGATAACTAAGGATACTGAATTCCTTAGCACAACATACCAAGATAAATCAACTGAAGTTCAAACTATGGAATTGGATTTCCCTAGTAATGTAAAGAATGTTTGGAAGGATTTTGATCTAAAAATCCAAGAAGAACAAGCAGCTGTAGCTGGTGATCAGCAAAAAATTGTGCATGCTCCAAAAAAAAAAATCAGGACTCGTTCATTGTTAAGCCCTATACAAAAATAATAAGCACAGAAAGAGTGGAATTCATCGTGGCCTTTCCCACCACCAAAGTTTTTCTTAACATTGAAGAAATTCGTCCTTTGGACATTTTCTACAGTCCAAAACACAAGTTGGTTATGAGTCGACAAAATAAAATAAGAAGATCAGAGCAACCCAAACCCCTTGTGCAAGGAGATGTTTCAATGGGTGTTGTATGGAAAGACACTCAAGAAGATCCTTCACAGGATCTAACTCACCTAACTCAGTTCACATGAGCTTATGCTTCTGCAACCATTGACAAAGCATTAGAAGTTCAATAGTTGAGAAACAAAAGGATGAGAAAATCATCCAACTTGAATTAGATTTACAATCATAGAAACAAAGTGTCAGTCAACAGTTATAGGTACAGATCTCACAGCTCCAGGAGAGCATGGACCAGTTAAAAATTAAACATAAAAGTGAGATTAGTTCCAAGGATACTCTAATTCACCAATTAAAGCTCTCTATTGAGCAAGTAAAAGATAACCCAAAGATTGATGAATTCAGAAAAGAGGGCTTAGAGCTAAACACTTTATTGGCACCAAAACATGTATTATCAAGTATTCTTGAATTGTGTGAACAAAGCGATTCACTTGTGAATCACATTGCAAATATGAGGATTATTTTGATGACATAGATGATAAGGTCTCCCAGTTTTTCACATGGCAGGACTCTGCTAAAGGCCGAAAGGCCAATCTACCCAAGATTTAGGATTCAAAGAAAGAAATATTATTTACAGACTGGGATATACAGTTCAAGCATGCAGATATATCCATTTGCAGGGCAAAGGATGTTTCTACTAACATTGTGGAAATTGTTAGTAATAGCCGAAGTGTCCTCAGACACGTAATCTTAATAATAAGAAAAAAATACATTTGGAATTATGCAAGAGTTTACACCTGAACAACAAAAACACTCTTGCAATGAGCTATTTATATTCTTAATGTCCTAACTACCACTAATTATGGATCACTTATTAAATAACAAGTGTCCACTTACATTAAATTCTATTCAAAATAAATAGCTAACAAAAAATCCTAAGATACGACACATTTGGAGAGTCATATCTTGTTACAACAATATGCTAATTCTAAATGACTCCATTAAATAATTAAATATTCTAGAATAATAATTATTAATTTTCTTAAATTAATAATTATTTTATTCCAACTTTATAACCTATGATAATATTTTATTTTTGGATCATCTAACATTCCCCCCATGATCCAAAGATACATTACAACAGATACCAAGTTCATCCTTGAACTTAGTAAATTTTATTCTGCCAAGAGGCTTCGTGAAAATATCAGAGGTCTGATCTTCTGAAGGACAATAAATTGACTTGATGACGTCCTTTTAAATGAGTGATCTGATATGATGATACTTGGTGTCCACATGCTTTGTCTTTGAATGAAAAACTGGATTCTTGGTAAGCTTTATCGCTGACTGATTGTCGATGAATAACGAAGTAGCTTCTGTTGGAGGAATTCCCAAGTCCTGTAAAACTTGACGCAACTAAACAATCTCACATGCTGCTTCCCATGCTGAAATGTACTTTGATTCTGCTGAAGAAGTGGCCACTGTATCTTGCTTCTTGCAACTCCAGGAAACTGCAGCTGACCCCAAGTTCAGTAAGTAACCTAAGGTTGATGCCCTGTCATCAATACTTCCAGCAAAGTCGGCATCTGAAAATCCACCAAGTACAAATTTTTTAGTCTTTTTGTAAAGAAGACAAATTTTTTTTGTTGCTTCGATATATCTAAGAACTCTTTTGGCTGCATTCCAGTGGCTATCTTGTGGTTCCTGCATAAAGCGGGAAAGAATACTGATGGCATAAGAAAGATTTGGTCGAGTAGTTGTCAGATAAATCAAGCTACCAATCAACTGTCGATAAGAAGTGCTATTCACCATTTCCCCCCTTCAAATTTTGAAAGTTTCAAGTTTTGTTCCATAGGGGTAAGGACAGGCTTGCAATCCTGCATTCCAAATCGCTGAATAATTTCTGCTGCATACTTACTCTGAGAAATGAAGATCTGATGTGGACGTTGGAATACTTCAACTCCAAGATAGTAGTGAAGTAGTCCCAAATCTGTCATCTTAAAACCTGCATGTAACTCCTTTTTCATCTATTCAATGTGATCATCATTATTGCTTGTGATGATCAAATCATCGACATACATAACCTTAATCACCAGATTTTTACCTTGTTGGCGTACATACAAGGTATCATCAGAGTCACTGCGATGAAAACCAACTTTGCGAAGGCATTCATCCATTTTGGCATACCAAGCTCGAGGAGCTTGTTTTAACCCATATAAAGCCTTTATCAGTTTGCATACTTTATGTTCTTGTCCCTCAATTTCAAAACCTGGTGGTTGTGTCATGTAAAATTCTTCCTGTAAATCTCTATTGAGAAAAGCACTTTTTACATCCATTTGATGAAATTTCCATCCTTGTTGAGCTGCTAAGGCAAGTGTGAGGCAGATGGTGTTCCATTTAGCTATAGGAGCAAACGTTTCCTCATAATCTATCCCTTCCTGCTACACAAAACCTTTAGCAACAAGTCTTTCTTTATACTTGTCAATATCACCATTTTTCTTGTACTTAATTCAATAAACCCATTTGCATCCAATAGGTTTAACATTGTTAAACACCATGTTAAGGCACACACATGGTGTATGAGGAAGATGAACACACACACACAAGAGACTCAACACAATGAAGGATAAGCATGAGGCTTTCTTATTTTTTCCATTATACATGATGTACATTTATAATACAATGGTGTGACTCTTGGTTTCATATTCCAAGGTCACTTGGACTCCATTGTGACTTTTCGCATTCCACACCTACCCATGTAGGATTAGGTGTTCCAACATCCCCCCTTAATCCGAAGGGGTATGTGTGAGTCCAAGAAAAAAGTTGTAATACAAATCTGCAAAGTATACATGGTAGCACTTGGGCTGAATCAACTCTTTGAAATGTTGGAAAAAAGAGATGGTTTAAGGATGACCACCAACACTGGAATGCAAAACTTGTTGTAGTTCCCGGAACTCTTCCAAAACTGGCAAGAAGCTGAAAGCTTCTGCTAGAGGAATTGTCCCTCATAAAAAAGGGAGACCTTCGACCTAAAAGAAGGGAGGTCTACTACTTGTGATGGTTTTAGGATTACCAACAACTCTAGAGTGCTTGAAGCATTTCCTGGAACTCAACCAAAGTTGGCAAAAAGCTGAAGGCTTCTGCTAGAGGAAGTGTTCCTCATATATTAAAGGGAGACCTTCGACCTAAAATAAGGGAGGTCTACTACCTGTGATGGTTTTAGGTTATCCACCAACCAAAGATGATGGTTTAAGGTTGTCCCCAACCGAAGGCATGCTCATGGGAATCCGTGTCTCTGGCTACATCTCTGAATCTGGAATGACGAATTGTGGCTTAGGCTCACTTGAATTGCTGGCTACAACTCTGAACATGGAATGAGAGATTGTGGCTCAGGCTCGCTTGATCTGTCATCGAAGCTTGTACATGACCACCATTTCCCCCCCTGTCAGGGACAAGGTGAGATGATGGCGAAAACTCAACTGCAAGTTTGCTCAATATCCGTGAACAAGTTCTAACATGTGTCGTAAAAATCTTCTTGGCTGCTGATGCCCATTTCCAAGAAGTGATCCATCCAAGATGAATCTTGGTTCTTGCAGGAGGCTTATGTCTGAAGCATCTGTCTGAAGAATGGGTGTGCTGACCACAATGCTTGCATGGATGAAGATCAAAACAGTGATCTTTCATATGGCCAACTCGATCACAGTGTTGGAATTTTACGATCTGTGATTGTTGTTGTGGAGCAGGATCTGGAACAGCAGCAGGTGAACTGTCATACATGAATCCGGCACTCTGAAATATGATGGGCTTGGTGTAGTCTGGAATATGAAAGGACACATTCTTGTCATATCCAAGACCAGTTATGTGCTTGTTGTGGACAAGCTCTTCCCAAGGTCTGATGATGGGCTTGAGAAGTGCAGGTTGAACTGCTGCATCTGCATGTACATCTGCTCTAGTACAAGGAACTGAATGTGAATCATCTGCAACTTTATCTTCTTTCTTCTGATGAGAGTCCTTCTCAATCTTCTGAACAGAAACAGGTTCAGAATGGTGACTCTTTTGCTGAATTTCATCTTGTTTGAGCTGAGATTCCAACTGCAAAAACTCAATCTTTTCTTGTGCATCTTGTAAACAAGTCTGAATATTACAAAGAGCATCCTTGCTCATTTTTATCATGTCATCAACATTGGAATGAATGAGGTTATTCAACAACTCTAACACCTCATTGATTTTAGCCATTTTCAACAATTTAGGCTCAAAAAATAAATGAAAGGGTGTCGGCTTCAACCGAAAATGCACCCGTTTACAATGTGATTCAACAAATACAAATGACTGCAAAGAATTTCCAACTATGGAAATCTCAAAGTACAAAATCTGCTCCTCAAATGATGGAGGGCAATCAACAATGACTTATATCAACAATTTTCCAACAACTCAAATACTGATTGCAACTATGAAGAAGCAATATCTACTCATAATATAATGTCAATATCTCTGCAAAAATATTTGAATGAATGTGCAGCAAAAACAAATGTGCAAGAGGCCTTTGAGGCAGCTGAATTTTCCTTCAAAGAGTTGTTTTGAAAATGATGGCAAACTTGTCTTCTTATGTAAAATTCTTCAGAAAATCACCCTCTTATATATGCCACAAATCATAAAATGTCAAATCTTCTCTTTTCACTATGTATTCAGTCCATCTGCTCATATTTCATTTTCTCTTTTTCTGCTGTTCATGTTTTCTCTTTCTGCTCTTTCTCTCTTCCTCTCTCTCTGCTTTTTTTTTTTTTAATTAATTAAAAATAGATTAATGGGAATAATTAAAAATGGAGGGGAAGGGGATTAATTAAAAAGAGGGGGAATTTAAAAAAGGATGGGAAATTTATTTGAAATGGGAGGGGGCTTAAAATAAATTTAAAAAAGGGAAGGGAATTAATAATTAAAAATGGGAGTAATTAAAAAATGGGAAAAGGGATTATAATAGAAATAAAAGGGAATTTAATAAATTAAAAAAGGGAGGGGTTTAGCTTTAAAAAGGGAGGGGAGGAAATTTTATTAAAATAAATTTAAAAAGAAAGGGAAGGGAATTTTATAATGGGGGAATTAATTTAAAAAGGGAAAGGGGGGTTTTAAAATGGACGTGAATGTACATAAGGTAATTTTAAAGGGAGAGTGAATATGAAAAGTCGAGTTATTAAAGGGGTGGTATTAAAATTTAAAAAATAAAAAGCTAGAGAATGGAATGAGGGAGGCGTAGGACAGTGAAGGGGCCGTGCGAGTGCTGAGGGAGAGCGATGGTAGGATAACACAGATGGGTGTAAGTGCTGGGTGTGGTTGCGTTGGGAGGAGGAGCGAGCAGTGGTAGAGGCGTAAATGTGTGAAGGGGGTCCGCGGGTAGAGTGGAGAGGATGGGATGACATTTGAAGGAGGCCGCAGGTTGGGTAGGGAGGGAGGTGAGTTGAATGGGCCGTGGATCTGTGGGGTGAGCGATGTGAGTGATAGGGGCGAGTGCGTTGGATTAGAGGAAGCCGAGTGTTGGTAAGAGGGAATGAGGGGAGCTCGATGCTCTGTGAGGTAGGCGGAGCCGAACGGGAGTGAGGATGCGCGCTGCTGAGAGGAGTGGTAGGTGGGAAGCGTTGGGTATGGTAGTGTAGTGTGATGAGGGCATAGAGTGAATGAGAGCAGGGTAAGCAGTAGGGCGAGAGTTGCAGAATTTATTTTATTTTATTTATTTATTTATTTATTTTAATTTTTTTAAATTTAAAACAGCAGAGAGTTAAAACCGTTTGTAGAAATTGCATAAATGAGGGTGACAACGAAAATTTCAAGCACTGAAATATAATAGCAATTTTCAGAAATTTCCAGTAAAACCCAGAAAATTTTCCAATAGCCCAGCAGAAGAGGATATTTTCCAGCAGCAGAAAAACCTAGAATTTGCACAAATTTTTCAATGAAAAACTTTGAAATTTTTCTTTCAGAAACCCTCTTTAAACAATATTCAACAGCTCTCCAAATTCCAGAATTTTAAAATGCAGAAATTGCAGGAAAAATGAGAATGAAAACCTTCAGACGGGCAATGCTGCCTTTCTTCAAAACCAATGCCGGAATGCTGCCAATTTCTGAATGCTGCTCCTTCTCCAAGATAAAATTTCTTAATGTTGCAAAATCACTGCTACAAAAACTCTGAGTGCTGCAAAAATGCCAAGAATTTTGCAGATATGCACAGGCCATAAACACAAATGGCTCAGTCAATTTGGAGCAGGGCCAGCAATCGCCCGCTCTGATACCATGTTAAACACCATGTTGAAGCACACACATGGTGTATGAGGAAGATGAACACACACACACAAGAGACTCAACACAATGAAGGATAAGCGTGAGGCTTTCTTATTTTTTCCATTATACATGATGTACATTTATAATACAATGGTGTGACTCTTGGTTTCATATTCCAAGGTCACTTGGACTCCATTGTGACTTTTCACATTCCACACCTACCCATGTAGGATTAGGTGTTCCAACAAACATGTTGAGGACAATCAACAAGTTGCCAAGTGTTGTTGTCTTGAACTGCATGATATTAATCAACCATTGCATGTTGCCATGCTTTATGTTTTACTGCCTCTTGATAAGAAGAAGGTTCAGTAAAATCATTTGCTATCAAAGAAAAATTGCCTTCATTTTGTTTTGATCCCCTTGTTCCTGTTTTATTTTGTTCATTAGGCATTACATCTTTCAAAATTTGAACTGCCCATTTCGGAAATTGATGTTCACTGGTTTGAGCTTGTGAAAAATCACCATCATTAAAAAGAGGGTTGATGTAAACTGATGTTTGTTGATCAACCACAGGTTCTAGGGGCGGAGATTCACTGTCAGTAGAACTGCTGCTGCTAGGAGAGTTGGATGAACTGCTAGAAGACCTGGATGGCACTGATGAAGAAGACAGACTGGATGAATCATCATTAGAAGAAGGAAATTCAAGTTCATACCAACTTGGTGAATTTGGTTGACTTTGTCAATTTCCATTTCTTTTATCAATTTTTGTTTCTAAATTTTGAATAAGACTTTCAACTTCTTCAACACTCTTACTCTCATTTTCATCGAAAATCACATCTCTGCTTACAATAAATTTCCCATTCGACAGAAGTTGGTACCCTTTCTTCTCATCAGAATACCCGATCATTGTGCACTTCAAGCTTAGTTCGTTTTTCCTTTGGAGCTAAGGCATAACAGACTGATCTGAAAACTCTGAGATGCTTAACTCGAGGTTTGAATCCAAACCATGCTTCATAAAGAAGATATGGGAGATCTGTTTCTCAAGTAGATAGCGGTATGAACTGCTTTAGCCCAATATGAAGGACTTAAATTTTTGAAAGTTAACATAGATCACGCCATTCCTAACAAGGTACGATTCATTCTTTCTACTACCCCATTTTGCTACGGAGTGTAGACATTGGTAAGATGTTGTTTTATGCCATTATCCATGCAAAAATTTTTGAATTCATTTGAAGTGAATTCTCCACCGTTGTCAGTTCTAAGAGTGCCAATCTTCTCCTTTACTTCATTTTCAATAAGCTTACGAAAAGTTTTGAACTTTTCAAATGCTTCTGACTTTTTCTTCAAGAAATATACCCAATTCATCCTGCTAAAATCGTCAATAAAAAGTAAAAAATATCTACAACTTCCAAGTGAAGTTGGGAAGGGTCCACAAATATCACTGTGAACCAACTGAAAATGCCTGTTTTCACGTGATGAACTTGTAGAAAAAGTCTCTCGATGTTGTTTTCCAAAAATGCAAGATTCACACTTTGCATTTTCCCTTTTGAAGGTTGGAAGTCCTTTAACCAAGCCCTTTTTTTGTAACTGAGAGAGATTGTCAAAGTTGAGATGGCCATATCTGACATGCCATAATCTAATCAGTGAAATATCTGTACTTGCTACGCCTGCAAAGTCAGAATGTCTTGGAATAACTATCCCTTTCATCCTTAACATTTTTCCATCTTCATAACCTGTGAATATTGTTTGCATGTTCTGTTTGACTGAGTTGATTTTAACTAAGCCATCTTCCATAATCACTGTATGTCCTGCTTGTCGAATCGTGACTATGGACAACAAATTTTACTTGAATGTTGGGACATACTAGACATTTGAAAACATTCTTTCTCCGATGCCTGGTAAAAAAAATTTAACTACACCTTTTCCTGAAGGAGTGTGTTTGGTTTTGTCAGCAAGATAGATTGAATTCAGATGACATTTTTTGAAACTCCAAAAGAAGTCACGTCGAAATGTCATGTGTTGAGTTGCGCCTATATCAAGAATCCATGCATCTTCATAATCACTTCGGAGAAAGCTTGAAACCTGTAAAGCTGTTGCTTCTGTGTTGGTGAAGACATATTCGAAACTATCAGAATCATCTTCATCATTTGCAAAATGGGCTGAGTTTGGATGAAACTTAGAATTTTTCTCAATAGAAGTTTTACAATCTGCTGCATAATGACCAACTCTGTTACATCATATGCAAACGATTTCACTCAAATCGGTGCCTCTTCCCTGAGACTGTCCTCGACCTATGATTTGTCCTTTGTTTTGAGTTTGTCCTCTTCCTGGACTTTGTATTGTGCCTTGATGATATCCTCTATTTTGATTGTTTCCTTTGCCTTGAAAAGTTGTTCTGCTTGAATTGGAGCCACTGTTGGAATTGTTTCCTCTGTGTAGACTACGACCACGACCTTGAGCTACTTGATTTGGATTGAAATTACCTCTTCCTCTGTTTCTGGAACTATCAGTGGAGGAGTTTCTTGAACTGGCTTCAGTGAAGAAGACATATCCCCCAATCTACTTCTTCTTCTCGAAATTTTTATCATGTTGTGCTAACATGTCACTCATTTCATCAAATTTGATCTTCTCTAACTTACCAATGGCTTGCAAAGTTTCCAAAAAATGAGTATATGATGATGGCAATCCAACAATTAAAATTGTAGTTAAGAAGCTTTCATCAACAACTTGAAAGTCAACATTGATGATTTCTTGCTTAATGTTTTTAAGCCGTGAAATGTACTCAAGGACATCACCACCTTCATTTAATTTCTTTTGAAGAAATTTTAATTGAAGATCAACCTTTTTTGATTCAGGTTGTGTATCAAAGAGATCTTTGAATGTATGTAAAGCAACCCATGCATATGAAGAATTCTCAATGTGTATGTACATTTCATTACTAACTGAAGCTTTTATAAGAGCTAATGCCTTGGCATCTTTTATTTCCCATTTTGCAAGTGAAGTTGGATCTGTTGGTTTATTTGGCTTAATGTTGCCATCACAAATGTCATGCCATAATTCATTAAAAATAAGAGTGCATTCAATTAGACGTCTCCCTGTCTTATAAGATTTCATTGCTTCTAGCTTATCAATTTCAGAGAACAGATTAATTAATTTCGACATTGGAGTGTTGAAGTAGTGCACCAAAAGAATCAAGCACAAAAAATTGAGCAACTCGTCACAAGAAACATGCCACGACACACGCCACGTAAAAAACATTCTATCAGGGCTGGGCCTTGAACCTCATATAGTCGTTGAAACAGGAGAAAAATGACTGAGATTTGCACTTGGCTCTAGTCAATTTCTCAAATATTTACAAGGTAACTTTCAAAATTTGACTTTTACAATGATTCTCTTGCAAAATCTAGCAAAACAATGTTACCCCCCCTCAAAGTAAAATTACTTTGAGTCACACTTATCTCTCCAGAAACAAATTACAAAAAATCGCCTTATTACTCCAAAAAATTACAAATAACCTTATTACTCCACAAATATTAAAAAATCCTTATTACCCCAATAACATTACATAAAAAAATATATACCTTATCACTCCATTACAAAAATTTACTTTACTAACCCTTTTAAATGTCCACTTTTTAATTTCTTTTAAACTCCTATTTCAAATAATGGCATTCTTTTAAACTCCTATTTAAAAGAATTTATGGAGTCCCTTTACTAAAGTGAATTCACGTTATCAAGTCACTAAAAAAAGTGAACGAGTCTCCTTTTTTTTTAAAGGTAAAAGGAAAATTTAAATAATTCATACAACACACCTTTAAAAATATTCTTTGGAGAAGTGGCTCAACGCATGTCTTTTTAAAATTCGTTACTTCCTCAAAGCTGGTTCAATGATGCATTCAGGAAGCTACAAAAATCTGGCATGATATTATCTTTCACGCAGTTCTTGTCCACGTGTATTCATCACTTTCATGCTAGTTAAATTTTTTTTCAAGTGCTTCACTCAGCAGACGAATGTAAGGGACGTAGGGGATTAGAAATTCTCACAACACTTGTACCAAGTTTGTAGCTTTGAGGATCTTGCTTTGGTACTCCATCAGATGATCAATCCGAAGACCTCTCAGACAAATAGCATTGTTTTCTCATTTTTCAGGTCTTTCGAGCTATCTGTAGTTGTAGAAGACAGTTGGAAAGTGAATCACCATAATCCGGATTTGAAGAGAACTTTATCTACATTATGATTGCGGCAACCTTAAATTGTGACTGCGGAAACCTTTTACGATCTGGTGATGATCTCCAGAATCGCCGTAATCCGGATTCGAGGTTTTTTAGGTATTAGTAAATGGCCAGAATGTATACACGGTTAGCAGCAATGGCTAACAAGGGTAATCATTGAATTATAATTTGAGAATGGTGCCTTGATTGTACATGTATTGAAATAACTAGTTTTTTGTAAAAGCAGAAGTAATACATATACATATACAACAACAACTACTTCCTATCAGTGTCCTCTTCCGGCGAGACAATCACATAGTTTTGCAATTTTTTTAATAAAATTGATTGTAGAATTTACAAATCTAAAATCAATAATGAAATTTCTGTTCTTTTAAACAAAAAACTTGACAAATTCCATACCAATCATTTGCTGATAAATTCAATGGAGTTTTCCAAGAACTTGTAGAGCTGGAATCTCCTCCTCACATCCAATGCAGCATTACCGTAGCTTTGATACCACAATAATAGCTGAAGTGTCATCAGACACGTAATCTTATTAATTAGAAAAACAATTACATTTGGAATTATGCAAGAGTTTACACCTGAACAACAAAAACACTCTTGCAATGAGATATTTATATGCTTAATGTCCTAACTACCACTAATTATGGATCACTTATTAAATAACAAGTGTCCACTTACATTAAATGCTATTCCAAATAACTAGCTAACAAAAAAGCCTAAGATACGACACATTTGGAGAGTCATATATTGTTACAACAATATGCTAATTCTAAATGTCTCCATTAAATAATTAAATATTCTAGAATAACTTTCTTAAATTAATAATTATTTTATTCCAACTTTATAACCTATGATAATATTTTATTTTTGGATCATCTAACAGTTAGCCAAAGTCTCATTGCATCAAATCTTATCGACAGATGTCCTCCCAGTGCATTTCCTTTAGTGAAAGACTTGATAAGACAGTCACAATAAGTGTCAAAGTTAAAAGAAGAACATATCGTGAAGCTGGAAAAGTTGGATTGGGAGAAATATTGGAGATATTTAGTAAAGCCTCACAACCAGTGGATTATGTTATGTTGTCTCACATATCCATCCTCCTACATGTTTCCCCCACTTTCCGATGTTATTTTCACTGGAAACCTAGGCATAAGGCTAGGCCAACCTCGAAAGGTTAAGCCTATGCTTAATATCCTTCAGCTGAAGGAATAAATGGAAAAGGAGACATCATGATTTTCCTCAAGCAAGTCATCCCTTTAATTTCTATTTCTGTTTTAATTTCACTTACTTTAAGTAGGGTTGTTTTAAACCTCCTCAGATTTTTATTGTAATAACTATTTTAAGACTTTTTATTTTTATATTCAAACCCCTTCATGTCTTTGAAGAAGGGGTACTGGAATTTTGAAAAGAAGACTTTACGGATGTTGCACTTTTGTACTCTCGAAGTTTTCTGAATAGAAAAAGTTGGACCAAGTATTATTTCTCAAATGAGCAGAGTAAACATATGCATGGTAATTTTATCCTATGTGTTATATTTTAGCTTCAAATGTGTAATATTCAAAATTAGCCCAAGCTAATGGGAATATACAATTTTGTTTCATTTTCCTATTGCATGAATAAATGTGTAAAGGAGGACAATAAAAAATCCTAAAAAAGTGAATAAATCAATGCCACATGTGAACAAAGCTAAATCGGGGCTATGTAAATAAAACACCCTTATGTGTGAAAGGGATTGAACCATTTGACTGGGTCAACCATGACCAAATAAAAAATGATGTCTAGAAGAAGTGATCCTCATTGACGCACAATGTAGTCTTAGTTGGAGGTGGCACATGTGAAAGAAGCTAAATCATTGAGATGGTTTAGGGTTTTGCAAGATCTCAATATTATAAAAGGAAGAGGAGGGCAGCATGATAAGGTTGTTGATGACCATATTATTTTCCAAATATTTTTTCTGTTTAGATAGTGTTGTTTAGCACTGGGTGTTCCTGATCAGGAATCCCACCTCCTTCCTTGAGAGGCCTCTTGGAGGAGTCTTGCATTTCTTGTCCACTATCAGGCATTTTACGAAGATCTTATTCCAACTAAAATGCATATCTTGTTGAGGGTTTGGTTGTCTTTGTAAGCTGCAGCAAGTGGAGGCTAGATCTACTCAGATCTAGGCCATTCTAGTGCCTCTTTTTAGTGGGAAAGTATTCTATCCCCTTGGCAAGAGAGTATTGGATGTTTGGAGCACTGATTTTAGATCTTGGCTTCAAGCCACATATTTTCTAGAGCCTACAACGTAGTTTTCATTCCAGTACTGTGTTATTTGCAAGTGCACAGTTCTAGGGTGTTTTTGGCATACTTTTGGAGGATATATCTCTAGTGTTGGGAATCTGCCCTTCAATGTGGTGATCCATTGATTTCACATCTATTCCATGTCATATTTAGATCTAATCTGAATACTATTTTATTTTCTTCAGAATTTCTGAATCATTCTGCAGATCTGCTGCATAAGATCTCAGATCTACTCCATGTACTTCACTTTTTCCTGAAAACCCCAAGGGGAATTTGTAGAGGAGCTTTTCTAGTGTACAGATCTGATATATATCTAACTTTTTGTACACAGATCTACTCTAGTTCTGAAGTGTAATCTACAACTATTATCAGCCAATAAAATAACGTTGTCAAGCTTGTTTAGTCAAATATATGGTTGCAGCACCTCAATTTTGAGGGTTTGCTTCATGTAATAGTCTTCTATTTCTGTTTTACATCTCATGGGCCACATTATAAATCTAATTTTCTGATGTAAATGTCAATTTTGAGCCTCCATATTGGCCTCTACTCTTAATTTTTTGAACTGCGTTATTTCTGTGCAATATTGTTTAGTATTGTTGCTTGTTCCCATTTGGGGATATTACAGTGGTATCAGAGAAATGATCTTGGGACAGCCTATAAGAAGCCAATATGTCTTCAGAAGAAGAAGAGCCTCTTACTGACAGAGAGAAGATGTATCTCAAAAAAAGATAGAAGAAATTGGATTACACAAATGATGACAAAGACAAGGGTAAAGCCCCTGAATCTGGAAGTGATGATGAAGGAAAGGACTTTGCAAATATCCTTTTGAGAGCCATGCAAGATATTTCTAGAGAGATAAAAGAGATGAGAATGGACAGAATCAAAGAATCTCCTAAGAGATTTCATCTTGGAGAAATCTCTGGCATATCTCACCACTTGAATGATCAACCATTGAATCAGCCACAAGTTTCCCAATGCTCTACCATGCCTACCTTTTTGGCTGTGGGAAATGAAGGGTTTCAAGAGAAAGCATCCCTTGAAGACTAATTTGAATAATATGAGTCTCAAAATCAAAGATTCAAAGATTAGCTAAGTTTTCAAGTGTTTTGTCACCTCAAGGACAAAAGAAGACCAAGGCATCAACATAGAGATGGTGGATTCACTCAGAATCATGATCGAAATCACTCTATGGGCAGATTCTTTCTACCCAATTTTGATGGGTCATCCAAGTGTTCTAACAAAGCATGGGTAGAAAAACATGACATCTACTTTCAGTTGAACAAAGTCCCTGAGATGGAAGCTATCAAGATTGCAGCACTGCACTTTGAATGTGAAGCACATGACTGGGGGTTCCATGGCTTGTCTACATTGGGTCATGCTAATGTGACTACTTATTCTGAGTTCACTAGAAATCTGGTGGAGAGATTTGACAGAAGAGATCTAGAGGCACCTTTCATGAGCCTTGCAAAGTTGAAGCAATTAGGTAATACAGAGTCTTATATTTCTGAATTTTTGAGATTATCTGTTATGGTTCCTGACTTGTCTACAGCAAGAAGGGTGTACATGTTCATCGATGGTCTAGATGAACCTCTTCATGGGTTGGTAAAGTCTACCAAGCCCACTACCTTGCATGATGCCATTGACAGTGCTAGAGACCTTCAAGATGCCTTGCCAAAAGCAAAGGCAAACTTTCAGCACAAGCCCTCTTTCCTTTCTAAAGGGAAGGAAGAGAAAGTTGCACCTTCCAAGGAGAGCTCATTCAAGAAGCCTCTTGATATTGAAGTCCGGAGATATCTAAGGGGGAAGAAGCTATGCTTCAATTGCCAAGAACCATGGGTACCTGGACATATATGTGCTTCTGGTAAAGCACATTACATAGAGGTCTTCTTAGATCTTGAAGAAGATGAAGATGATGAACCAAGAAGGGGTCACAACATTGACAATGTTGAAGGAGATCCAACACCATCAGGAGATGGAAATGGAGCATTTGATCCTATTGGAGGAACTCTTGCATCTTTGAGAGGGGTACCTAAGTACTTGACCTTAAGAGTTCAAGGTTCAATCATGAATCAAAGGGTTTCTGTATTGATTAACAGTGGGGCTACCCACAACTTCATTGATGCCCATCTTGTGCAAAGGAGGGAAATACCCACTGATACTTTTGAGGGATTCTCTGTTTTGGTCCCAGGAGATAGAAAAATGCAATGTATGCATTATGTCCCATCACTTTCAGTCACCATGGGATCCTACAGCTTGGAAGATCACTTCTTTTTGGTTGACATACCAGACATCAATGTTATTTTGGGTGTTCAATGGTTGATTACATTGGGGAAAGTCACCACTGATTGGGAGGCTTTGCAAATGGAATGGGTGGACAAGAAGAGTGGTGAAAATAAAATGATAAAAGGCATGCATACATACCCCTCACATAACACTTCCATACAAAAAACAGAGATGGATTCACGCAGTGGAAGCAAGGACCTCACATTCCCATCTATTTTGTTCATGAAATTTTTGCATGGGACACTCATATCTAGTGGAAAACCACCTGGGAGGCCACCTGATTCAGATTTTGTGGGGAAGACCTCACAAATTGCTGCTCCAAACTTAGATCCAGGAGGGATTGGAGAACAAGGCTATAGTGCTGGGAGGCTTGGGTAAGCTCAAGAAGGAGGGAGATCTTCTTCCCTTATCATCATCACCCACTCTCATTTCTGGATCTGCGTTGTGGGAGGAGAAGAATGGAAGGAATGGCCTTCCAACACACACCTTCGGCATGGCAGAAGTCAAGGAGGAGAGCAGCAACATGACAGACATTTATGTTGATGCATCATCAGCGCTGTCATTGTTGAGCAATTTAGATCTGTATTGGAAATCCCAACTGTTAGTGGATTATTCCAAAGATCTTCACACTTGTATGATACTTGATGATCAGTTGCATGGAGAGGGCTACTTAGTCCAAGGAGGGGTCATCTATCATCTTGGTAGGATCTTCTTGTCTACAACTTCTAATCTCAAGCAGAAGTTACTACAAGGAGCATACAAAGAGTTCTGTTTCAACCATATGTATTCCATGAGGATCTACAACATCATCATGAGGAGCTTTGATTGGAAAGGCTTGAAAGAAGAACTACATCAGAATTTTCAAGAATGCATGAACTATGTGGAGTTGGGGCAGCCATATGACTCTATGCAAGAGTTATTTCATCCATCTCTTCCTTCTTTTGAAAGAGGAGAGAGATCCATGCACAACTCCATTTGTATGAGGATTATTGTTGGTGAAGAATCTGATCATGTAAAGCAAGTTTTATTTTCTAATTTTACATATTCTTTCACCATGTTTATGCAGGCCATGATTGCAAGGAGGAGTAGTTTATCATGTACTAAATCTCATGGAAAACATTGGGCCACTAAAAATTCTGAACTTGGCCACCCCTTGATGTGCAAAGGTATATTTTCTTTCATGATGGATGATTTCCTAAAGCACCAAACATATCTCACACTTTCAACCATAGTGAGATAACATGTGAAGCAAGTAAGTTGCGGGGAAACCAATTACCACACCTTGATTTGATGTAGGTAGGAGATGCACTGCGCTGGTACAATATGTGGGACTATGACCCACCTCCTCATGCTCAAATTTCTGTTTGTGTATATGTAGTTTTTCTTCCATACATTGATGACATACTTGTACTTTTCATGGGATTGTATGGAGGGAGGATGGGAAGAATGTATGTATCGCAAGGGATGGAGACTCTCTATGTACCTTATGCTACATGTTTTAGGGAGAGTATTGGTTCATCCATGTTTGTTTCATTTGAGTTCTTGAATCCTTGTGGGATGGAATATGTACATCTCATGATGACTTTGGAGGAACAATTCATGGAGGGTTGGATTGGTGAACACTTAGCTTATGGAGGAAGCTTAATTCATGATGGTGTCACCAATGGAGGAGGATAAGTGTTGCAACACTCACCTTATCAGTTTCTCGAGGAAAAGCAACATTTTGGAGGGGAGGACTGTAATATTCCAAATTAGGCCAAGCTAATGGGAATATACAATTTTGTTTCATTTTCCTGATGCATGAATTAGTGTGTAAAGGAGGACAATAGAAACTCATAAAACAGTGAATAAATCAATGCCACATGTGAACAAAGCTAAATCTGGGCTATGTAAATAAAACACCCTTATGTGTGAAAGGGATTGAACCATTTGACTGGGTCAACCATGACCAAATCAACAACGCTGTCTAGAAGAAGTGATCCTCGTTGATGCACATCACGGTCTTAGTTGGAGGTGGCACATGTGAAAGAAGCTAAATCATTGAAATGGTTTAGGGTTTTGCAAGATATCAATCTTATAAAAGGAAGAGGAGGACAACATGAGAAGGTTGTTGATGACCATATTATTTTCTGAATATTTTTTCTGTTTAGACATTTCTCATTCTCTTGGTTGTTTAGCAGAGAATAATGCTGTTTAGCACTAGGTGTTCCTGATCGAGAATCCCACCTCCTTCCTTCAGAGGCCTCTTGGAGGAGTCTTGCATTTATTGTCCACTATCAGGCATTTGGCCAAGATCTTCTTTAAACTACAACGTAGATCCTATTGAGGGTTTGGTTGTCTTTGTAAGCTGCAACAAGTGGAGGCTGGATCTACTCAGATCTAGGCCATTCTAGTGCCTCTTTTCAGTGGGAAAGTCTTCTATCCCCTTGGCAAGAGAGTATTGGATGATTGGAGCACTGATTTCAGATGTTGGCTTGAGGCCACATATGTTCTAGAGCCTACAACGCAGTTTTCATTTTAGTACTGCGTTATTTGCAAGTGCATATTTGCAGGGTGTTTTGGCACACTTTTGGAGGAGAGATATCTAGTGTTGGGAATCTTCCCTTCACTATGGTGATCCATGGATTTAAAATCTATTCCATGTCATATTCAGATATAATTTGAATACTATTGTATTTTCTTCAAAAGTTTTGAATCATTATGCTAATTTGCTGCATAAGATCTCAGATCTACTCCATGTACTTCACTTTTGCTGAAAACCCCAAGGGGAATTTGTAGACGAGCCTTTCTAGTGTAAAAATATGATATAGATATAAATTTTTGTACACAGATCTGCTCTAGATCTGAAGTGTAATCTACAACTGTTATCAACCAATAAAATAACGCTGTCAAGCTTGTTTAGTCAAATATATGGTTGCAACACCTCAATTTTGAGGGTTTTCTTCATGTAACAGTATTCTATTTCTGTTTTACATCTCATGGGCCACATTATAAATCTGATTTGCTGATGTAAATGTCAATTTTGAGCCTCCATATTGGCCTCCCGCTCTTACTTTGCTGAACTGCATTATTTTTGTGCAATATTGTTTAGTATTGCTGCTTGTTCCCATTTGGGTATATTACAAAATGAGAAATAGTTATTTATCTCATGATGTTTTGTTTTATGTATATGTTTGAATAAAATTCAACATTAATTCACTTCTGAACATGTTATACTGTTATAATTTGAAATATATGCAATACAAGAATTTTTAAAGTTGCAATATAAGCTTTATTCAATTGATTTAATTAACTATTTGATTAAGTCAATTATCAAAAATGTTTTCATATCTCTAAGTGAATGTATGATCTTTATTTGCATCCACTTAAAGGTTATTTTTCTAGATCACACAATGGATAGATTTCATCTTGGGATAAATAATAGATATATTTATTATTTATTGCAAGCATGCTAGTATTTCCATCTGTCAAGTTCCACATAGAGATAAAACCATCCATTTACCTCAATTATATCAAACTGGGAAATCGGTCCTATAAATCCAGTCGGAGCCACCATTCCAAATGGAAAAGGGACAGTTTTTAATTCCCCAACCAGGTGGCTTTCCCTGATGTTGTTGCACCGATTTTCGGGGCCTCAACAACACCTTAAGCACTTTGATCTTCATTTCCTTATATAACACAGGCCTTAGCCAATACCATAGGTAAAAACCATACTACTTCTGATGGTATTCCTTGATGGGATCAAATAGTTGTTACTACACTAAATATTGTGGGCCAATACCATGGTAAAGACCCTTGGTATTTAGAATACCATGGTGTGTAAATTGTATACAACTTTTCTTCTTCATACCCACGTGTGTATGTGACTTTGCTTCACAAAACCCACATGTACCTATTAAAACATCTCCTTTATCATTCCTCTGTCTCTGAAATGCTATGCCTTTTTTCAAACTCTCTGTGACATGTAGACACATCTTGTTGACATCTTCATTAAGTAGGTTTCATCAAAAGAAAACTCATCAAGTAGGTTCCATCAAAGACAACACATTATTCATAATGCCAACAATCTCCCCCTTTGGACTTGATGGCAACCAATTATGGATTCTCAAACACCAAGTTACTCTCACCCTTTAACATCAAGGGAAAAGGGATGATCAATGTTGAATGATCACTGTAGATCTGATCTACACTATATACTGACGATGGTCCCCCTGAGCATGTGATGAAATTTCTGAAGGATTTGTCAATGAAGTACATGACTTTATGACTTAGCTGAATATGACTTTTCCTATCACCAAGGACTTAAAAATATTTCATTTCATCATTACATCAACTACCCAAAAAATGGGATTACATCCATAATTTACTTGACCCTCAATAGTCCAAACATGGCTAAGTATTACAATCATTACAACATGGGTCTTTACATGACCTTTACATTAAGAGACAAATGCGGAATTTATAATCAAGAGAAAAGATACCTCGAAGAGTATGCTTCAAATCAATTCTTGTTTAATCAGTTTATGAATATCCATTTTGTCCCAATAACATTATTATTATGAGGTCTAGGTACTAATTCCCATGTATGATTATTTTCTATTTGTTCAAGTTCTTCATTCATAGCCTTAACCCAACATTCATCTTTTCTTGCTTGATTTACATTTTGTAGTTCAATTGTGGATATTAAGGCTAGATAACTAGGATTCCTAACAAGGGCTCTTCTATTTGTACTCCAACTTCCTTTTCACCTAATATTTGAGATTCTGGATGATTTTTCTGAACATACTTGGATGGAGTATTTTCTGATTCTTCAGTATCATTAATTCCTTCTTCTGATGCTTCACTGATATCTTCCCTTACATCCCTTTGGTTTGTTGCAGAAATACATTCATCATCTACTGGTGTTTCACTTTTGAACCTAAGCATGCTTCATCAATTACAACATCAATACATTCAACAATATTTTGAAGTTTTTTATTGTAGCATTTTTACCCTTTACTTCTAGAGGAGTAACCAAGTAGAATTCCTTCATCTGCTCTAGCTTCGAACTTTCCGAGCATATGATTATTATTTTTTATGTAACATTTAAGTCCAAAGATTCTAAACTTATTGACAGTTAGAGGCTTACCAAACCAAAGTTCATGAGGAGTTTTATCACTCTTTACATGGATATGAGCTTTGTTGAGAATAATTATAGTTGTATGTGCTGCTTCACCCCAGAAGGTATGAGATTTCCCAGACTCATCATGTATGACACATTCCATTTGTTGAATTTTTCTATTCATTCGTTCTAATAACCCATATTTTGAGGAGTCTTAGCTATAGAGAATATCCTCCTAATGCCATGTTGTTCAAAAAAGTCGAAAAATTCATCTGATATGAATTATCCTCCCTATTAGATTTGAGACATTTTATTTTTAAGTATAAATAATTCTCTACTAAATCTTTGAAGACTTTAAATTTATCAACTACTTCATCTTCATGTTTTAATAAACCAATCCAATACATTCTAGTAAAGTCATCAATAAATAAGATGAAATATTTTTCACCTCTAGGCGAATTTTTCCTCATTGGCCCTGTTAGTGTCTGTTAGTCCTGTCAGCCACCAGTGATGAAATCATGCTCTTTCATATGATTGATAGGGTCCTAGGGAATTTTTTTATAGTTTCAGTTGGTCTTGAAATAAAATTTTGATCATTGGATAGGATAGCTAGGTCATTACTACTCCTTTCAGTCCCATGGTCAAATAAACCTCAGTATGGCCAGGTCATCACTTTTTGAAAAAGTGTCTTGGTAATCTTGGTCATCATTCAACGCATTCTTCCATGTAGTGTCATCATTAAGTCATAGGGTTAAAATTATGAAAATAGGTCATTTCACCATAAAAATTATCATTTGAAGTAGTAATAGGGGAAAGTGATCAATAAATATTTGTAAAGTGAATTTTGATCTATAGAAGGATGCAAATATATGAAAACAAATTTCTGAGCTGTAGTACACAAGCAATCTAATCAAATTGTGAAAAGACATGGTGGGACCACATCACCATCAAGAAAGAAAATCAATTTCTAGCCTATAAGAAGACCAAAAAAGCTCATTTTTGCTCATTTCTCTCTCACAAGACATCATTCCATCAAACAGGAGCTTGCAACCCCTTGGATATGAATTTATTTCCTTGGAAAGGAGGATTCTACTACTGCATTGTGCTTTTCACTAGTAATGTTGCGCTTTTCCCTGCCTTGCTATGCTTTTCCTCAGGAAGGAAAATTTCTCATTTTTAGTGGTTTCATAATTAGTCGTAGGTTCCAGCACATCAGTACAAGTAAGTGGGTCCCTCATATAACTCTTTTGACTTCATTGCATGCTTGGAAATCTCATAATTCCCTCTCCTAGGGTTTGACGCATTTTCTTGGTTTCATAGTCTCTTTTAATAGTCTCTTTGTAATATCCCGTGTGCGGGTAGGGCCCGCAGCCACGTGTCTGAGTTTGTGTAATGAGGGGTGATGCGCAAGGGCCCATTCCCTCAGATGCTACAGTGGGGTTAGGCCCACCATTAACACCCTGGGATGCCGCCCTCACTAATAGTTCGAGATTTTGGTGTAGTGGTTGGATCTTCGTGGTATCAAAGCTGAGGTCTCGAGGTCGAGAATCACGGAGCATGGTGGGTTGTAATATCCCGTGTGTAGGTAGGGCCCGCAGCCACGTGTCTGAGTCTGTGTAATGAGGGGTGATGCACAAGGGCCCCCGCCCTCAGATGCTCCTGTGGGGTTAGGCCCACCCTTAACACCCTGGGATGCCACCCTCACTAACAGTTCGAGATTTTGGTGTAGTGGTTGGATCTACATTTTCCATCCTCTTCCTTATATAAAATATGAGTTTTCTTACCCTTGGCCCCACTCAATTAAGTCATCTCTATCCAAAGATACATCTCCCTCCAAAACTGCGTTATTCCTCCTTGGATTCTTCCTCCTCCACAACTGCGCTGTTGACTTAGTCAAAGCATCTTGATTTTATCCCTGTTCACACATGGAGGTGTTTTATTAAGCTAGAAAGAGTGTCTCCTTTCACACTTGGAGTGTTTTTATCCTCCTTAGGAGACCGATGGGCTTTTCTACCCATTTATTGACCAACTAGAGCTGCTGCTAACTCTAATGTTCCATTTATCTTTGAGGCTAAAATTTTGGAACATTACAGTCCTCCCCTCCAAAATATTTGCTTGTCCTCAAGAAAATGTATAAGAAGAGAAAAATTTCTCCCCTCCTCCTCATGTGGCTTCCCATCAATAGCCTCCATCACTGCATCAAGAGAAACTGCAAATAAACTGTCATCCAATGCTTCCTCCCAAGTGTGCAAAACCAAAGTTTTTGCATCAGTCAAAGGTGGAAAGGGTGAATGGAAACTTGCTTCCTGTCTCATTGCCTCCACCAAGTAGGAGTGATGATCATCATGGTGAATGAGTGCCTCCCTCACCCATGCTATCATCCAAATGAAGCGAGTCACCCTCCAACATGGTAACTCATGAAAGATCTCCTCCACCTTGTGCTCCGGAAATGTAGGTGGGATGAATAAATAAACATGATAAGCAAGAGGGCCTATCCCACGCTGTCCTCCTCTCCAATGATGATAAGTGTAGAGGGTATGCTGATCTCGAGCTGCAACATGATTGCCCTCCAATGGCAAGAAGAAGATTGAGTCTCCAAAGACCCTTCCTCCAAAGTCATGAGTCATGTCAACCCAAACCATTCCATAAAAGATGAATGGCACATCATCACCACATGGCATCCAAATAAGAAAATGGCTAAAGGTTATGTGCAAGTTTGGATGATACATATGGTCTCTCTGGTGGATGCAGCGCAGTCCTTTCAACTGCTGATTCAAAGCATCAAGTGGCAAGTTGTTCTTCAAAGAATGTGCAGTTATGCATGTTAGCTCATCTACTATAAAGCAGTAAGCTGCCATATAGACCAGCTGTGTATAATAAAAGCAATACAACACTTTCCCAAAGTCATGTAGAGATGGGTTATCAACATTACAATATTTGGCCCTAAAGTGACCATGAAACCCATAAATAATATTTCTCTTATGTGGAGCAATGCACTGCTTACATATGGTGAGAAAGTAAAAAACCCAATAGAGTAATCAACAAGCACATAAATGTATTTCTTACCATGCATCATGTGTGAGTTGAAGGTGAGGTCCATGTGTGAGTCTTCCCATGAGAATCCCCTCATAAAAATCTACAAGAGGATAGGGTGCATACTCCCTTTGGAACACTCCATCAATAGAAACATGCTCTCAAGTAATAGCGCTGTGGGCCTTAGTAATAAGGCTCTTGTCACTCCATGAATTCTCCCTTTGACATTCCTCATGCCAAAGCCATCCACCATCATGCTGATAAGTGAGAAGATCTTCTCCCGACATGGAAGTCTCTCATGATCCTCCAATGCTGAAGTGTAGCCTCCTTGCACCATGAAGGTGCCTTCCTTCTCTTTAGAAATATCATGAAAAGTATGGGAAGAATTTTGCCCATAATCTCCCAAGTGCAACCATAACTTTTTCTGCTGCATAATCTCTCCCTTATACAAGCCATAGAGTAGGATCATGATGGTCAACTTGTATGATGTCCCAACAAATAGTTCAGCCATGAAGTGCCTCCTAAAATGTACAACATATAAAGTGAGGAGAATCATGCTCCCAATGGGCACCTCCAATATCAAGCCCACTCTCCAAAAAAATCTCCCCATGAACATAGACATGTCAGAAATATATGGAAGCAAGGTACAATAAAAACAATTTGCCAATTGACAATCGGAGAGTGCATCATAGTTCCACCCATGGAACCAGTGCAGTGCATCCTTTTCCTGTATCAACATAAGAAATACAAAGTGCTTTTCCAGACACTTATTTGCTACCACAGTCATCTGATAGGATGAAAAATGAAGTTACAATATGGTGTCAATGGTGCACACCAAGAATCATGTGGCTTCCCCCACAAACCATCAAAAAGATAGCCAGAATCAATGCTACAAGTAGCTGCAAGTACAACATCATACAATATGTAAGAAGAGATAATTTTTCTTGTTACATCATGTTGCTCAAACAAGGAAAAGAAGTACAATACAAAATGTGAAATTATACCTCCTCCATCATGTACTTGAGGTCTTGAGCTGAAATGGCTCAACTGGAAATTCTCCCTTACTCCCAATGAGTAGGAAGGTGGCTGTGACATCCTCTCTATCACCATCTGGGCTATGCATCTCTCCATATGCTGAAATATGTCATGCTAAATGCCCTCCCAAGTGAATTCCTCCATCAAATTTAAATATACATCAAAGTGCATATAAGAGAAGTCCTCATGTGTTGCATGTAGCAGCTTCTCCTTGAGACTAGAAGATCTAGTCAAGAAGATCCTGCCATAAGAATATATGACCACATCATCCACCATGTATCTCTCATCTCCATCTGGGTCATACAGATTCATGCATGCACCAAGACCCTTGGAGTACTCTACTAAGAGCTGAGATCTCCAGTAAGGATCAATCCTCCCAAGAGACAGCACTGGTGATATGGCATGTGAAGCTCTCCTCATGCTGCTGCCTGCTACTTTGATATCCCCCATGCCAAAGTATTCCTCCAAACTCGTCACCCCTCCAAAATCCAAGAGTGGTGAATCAAAAGACAATATGTCTTCCATCAACTCTAGATCAGGTGGCCTCCCAGGTGGAATGCCTCCATGAAGTGAGACATCAATGTCAAGAGTAGACTGCAGAGATGGTTGGGCAACCTTGCCCCTACTTTTACAATGCAAATTAGTTTGCCTCTTCCTTGCATTGGCTCTCTGAAATAGAGAAGGGTGTGTGCCTCTCATCAAGTGATGCTGCTCTTCCTCCCTATCTCCTCGTTCCAACTACAATGCTGCACAATCATGCTACTCATTGATTGTGCTTGGACCTCTATGTATGAGATCCCGGGGAACTTCTTGTAAGGATACAAGAATCCCTCCTGTTGGAGCTTGTGCTCCTCCTTCCTCTACATGAGGCACTGGATGTGCTCTAGATGTGACAAAGCTGTTGCCCTCATCTCCCTCAATGTGTATGGGCAACATCTCAATAGTTGGATCCTCCCATGAAAAGGATATCCCCATGCCATTGCCCTCTTACTCAAGAATATGAATTGGAGGTCTTGCTTCCGGCAATGTGTAATGCAAGATGTCAGCTCCACCCATGGTTTTCTAAAATGGGGTTTCCTTCATCACATGCAAGGGTTTTGTTTTCTCTAGTTTTTATTGCTCATGTGCCTTAGGAAGTTTTTCACCAAACCTTCCCATCAAAGTTTCTATGAATCTTGTATAAGAGAAAGTGTTTGCATTTCTTAAAGAACAAGATTCAGAAATCCACCATGCATGAGCCTTACCTCTGAAATGCAGCGCTGCAACTCTGATGGCTTCATCTTTGGATATATGGTGCACCTGCAAATAGGAATCTAGCTCTTTCACCCAAGCTCCAACTGAACATGTAGGTGATCCAGAAAAAGTAGATAGAAGAAATCTACCTGCATCCTGATACTTGATCTTCTCCACCTGGATCTTACAAAATTTTTCGAAATTAGTATTATCTCTAAACCTCTCAGTTTCAGATTCATACTCCTGCAACAAATCACTAAGAGTTCTCCTCTTAGGCATTCTTCCTCCGCCTATCCATATCAAGATAGACCTGGTCACTTGACTGCACTATGCATCATGGTGTGTAGCTGTATGCTCACACTCACCATGTGCAGATCTAGATTTAGCTCTAGATTCACCCTCTTTTGGAGATCCCATCTCCAATCTCATTTTCTTCAACTCTCCTTGAAAGCTCTGCATAGATTTTGGAAGAAGCTTTGTAAGCTTGTCATCCTTTCTTCCTTCACATACTAAAGGTTTATGGTTTCTGTACATCTCTCCTTCCTCTAATAGTTGGATCTCATAGGCTGAGCCAAAGATCATGTTTTGATACCACTGTAATATTCCAAATTAGGAACAACTCATGAATCATGCATTAAAAACATATTTCCAGCAACATATGCAATTAAAAAGTGAAATGGACTCTTGGATCCTATATATTAGTCAATATAAAACCTAAATCCAAGAATAGAGCTGAAACAAATGAAACTAGGTGGGTTAAACAGATCTCCCACACCTAGGATTGTAGAAATGTGTTAAAACCCAAACATTGCAAAATACCGAAGTTGCTGCATAAGGGACTGCACAGTATAAGAGAGGGTTTAGACTCAGAAAATAGGAGAAAAATATATCTAATCATATATTAATAAAATATTCTTTAAGAACTGAGATATAGTCTCTTTATACAAAATACAAGATAACCCGACAAGGGTTTCTTGTCAAACACTCTGCATACAAAATGTGATATTCAGAAAATTATTGAATCATCAATGCAACACTGAAGCACATGAGTGTAGAAGGCTGAAATATGTCTAATATGATGCAGATCCCTCAAGGGCTTCCTCCCATGAAAGGATGAACCTATCAATCACAAGGAAACTCTGCAACGGAGCCACCAAACCATGCACTGAGCACTACCTCCAAAATAACGAATTCCCTAGCTGGAACAACGCTGGAAATGTATGGGAAATGTGTGCTCTGATACCATAGATATGAAATCAGATTTGGAGCTCTCCAAACAGGTCCCTCAAGTGAAGGAAACCTTCCTCAAATGAGAAACTAGCTCAAAAATCAAGATTCCAATCCCTTCCACTGCTGCACCCAGCAACACTCCACAATCTCTGGAAAAACTGCACTAATAAATATGGATGAAGCTTGGCCTGAAAACCTGATGTGGAATGATGAATGAAAAATCTCCCAATGAGGCTCCTCAAAGGAAAGAGGTGGGATTCTCGCTCAGGAACACCCGGTGCTAAACAACACTGCTACTCTGCTGAACAACAAGAGGAAGCAAAAGTTTGAGTAGACATGAAATATAATCTAAGACCTCTAGAATAATGCTGCCATCATCTTCCTTATATAAATTATGAGTTTTCTTGCCCTTGGCCCCACTCAATTAGGTCATCTCTATCCAAATATACATCTCCCTCCAAAACTGCGTTATTCCTCCTTGGATTCTCCCTCCTCCATAACTGCGCTGTTGACTTAGTCAAAGCAGCTTGGATTTTTCCCTATTCACACATGGAGGTGTTTTATTAAACTAGAAAGAGTGTCTCCTTTCACATTTGGAGTGTTTTTATCCTCCTTAGGAGACTTATGGGCTTTTCTACCCATTTATTCACCGACTAGAGCTACTGCTAACTCTAATGTTCCATTTAGCTTTGAGGCTAAAATTTTGGAACATTACATGCCACCCCTTGGAGATCAATTATTTCCTTGGAAAGGAGGATTCTACTACTGCGTTGTGTTTTTCACTAGTAATGTTGCACTTTTCCCTGCCTTGCTATGCTTTTCCTCAGGAAGGAAAATTTTTCATTTTTAGTGGTTTCATCATTAGTCGTAGGTTCCAGCACATCAGTACAAGTAAGTGGGTCCCTCATATAACTCTTTTGACTTCATTCCATGCCTGGAAATCTCAGAATTCCCTCTCCTAGGGTTTGATGCATTTGCTTGGTTTCATAGTATCTTTGGTCAATATGTTGATAAAATCCCCACATTAAAGCTCACTCACCTTCCCCCACCTTTCATACACCTTCCTAAACACTTTCCCTTCATTTCCCTCAATTTCATCATTTTCCTCCAAACCCTCGCCTACACTACACTTTCCTAGGCTAGGGCTGTTTTTTTCCCTTTTTCACCCTTTACACTCATTCATTTCCCAAAATTCCACTCCCCCCCACTCCCTAACATCTATCCCTACCTCCCTGAATTTTCCTAAGAATTTATACTCCCTATAACCCCTTCATTCCTCTCCATTTCTAAAAATTCCCAAAATCCCTTGTTTTTCCCTACACTAAACCCTAATTTCCCCTCCTAATGAGCAAGGGTTTACTATGGATTCGGAGACTTCAGATCAGAGAAGACATAAGGGAGGTCAAATCAATAGGTATGAGCCCACTACAACATAGGATGTCATGACTGCACCATTTCTCAAGAAATATTTCCAAGATGTAGGTTTCCTTGCCTTTTTCCAAAGGGTTAAAGAACTTGGTTTCAATGACAAGATTAAAAGCACTTTTGCCACTGGTCTAAGGGGAGATAAGGTGACCATTGCAGTGATTGTGTTCACTCTTTCAGTAGAGGCTATTTCCATAGCTACAGGGATTCCAAACAATGGTGAGCTATGGTTCAAAAGAAGAGACCTTGACATTGAAAACTACAAATTTTTTTTGAAACCTCCATATAAAGTTGCTCCAAAACATATTTGTCCATTCAGAAACTTGTTGGAAAAGTATACCCCTCTCATGAAAATGATAATGAAATATTTGAGGGTAGGTTCTCCAGTTTATATCAGTATCATGTGAGACTATTGATTTATTTCACCGGTGTAAAGGCTCACAACTTACCTCATTACCTTTATAGAAGCATGGTCAAAATGGTAGAGAAGGTACATAGAAAAGTGTTGGCAATATGATGAAGAGTGTTGTCCTTGATGGCAACCCACTGAATGAAGATGAAGACATGAGACTGTTGACATGTGTTGTCCTTGATGGCAATCCACCTGATGAAGTTATTCTTGACCTGATGGGCTTGGTAAATGATGTAAATATGATATGAAATGATGTTTGTTAGCAATATGATGCTGAGTGTTGTCCTTGAATGGCAACTTACTTGATGAAGTTGTGCTTGATAGAATATGTCTTGATGAACCTGTTTAAAGATGTAAATCTGATGCATCTACAGTGAGTACAGAAGGCAATGAAGAAAGGAATTCAGCATGTGCTAAATCTATGGTGAAAAGAGTATGTCTCAAGGCATACGCGGATCTGTCTAGGCGAAATCGCGTATGCACGCGGGAAACAACGTGCCAAGTCGCGTATGGGAAAAAGCGCTCATAAAGTGAAAAACCAGGGGTAACCACCATGGTATTGACCCATTGTATTGGGTAATGATTCGTCTAAATGACCCCGTCCAGGAATACCATCGGAAGTAATGTGGTTTTGGCTCATGGTATTGAAAAAGGGTAAACCTATATAAGAAGAAGAAATTCATTGTGCAAATCATGAGTGTGGGTGCAAGATGTCTGAGCTTGAATGAATACTTCTCTCTGAAGGATATCTGAATGGAAAGGGTTGCAGTTGAATGATAGATCTGAATGTATGATGCACCAATGATGAAGAAGGGGATCTAGATCTGAAATGTACTTGTATTTTCTAGATCTGTTTATGGAATGATTAGATCTGAGATGAGGCGAACATCTGTCTGAAGTAAAGGGTAAAAATCTATGTGATGTATATGTTCTAAAGAATTGCAATGACCTAAATGTCTGAAGAACCATATGCTTGTTTTCCGCAGAGGAAGCGCGTATATACGCGGCTTCGCTAAAGAGAAAGCGCGTATGCGCAATGAAGTTAGATCTGTAATATGTACAGAAGTATACGCTGGTTTATGTGAACGGAAGCGCGTATATACGCGACATCAGTGAAAGGAAAGCGCGTATGCAAACTAGGATTTGCTGAAATCTATGGTAAGAAATGTCTGATCTGTTCTGCTGGTTTACTGATATCTGTCAGTGAGTTATATGTATATGTTTCATGGTTGACTGTGCTTAAAAGTATGGAGTGGGTCCAGTCTGAAAATATGATGAAACGTGGCCTGCAAGTTTTGTTCTAAAGGAAGCTTTGGATCCAGTGTGAAAATTGATGAAACGTGGTCCATAGAGGTGTTGAGGGTTGTAGCCTTTAGTCAGGGGGTTGTAGCTCCCTTCCAGGTGAGGCTGGTAAATGAGATCAGGGGGTCGTAGCTCCCTTCCAGGAGAGGCTGGTAAACGAGTCAGGGGGTTGGAGCTCCCTTCCAGGAGAGGCTGGTAAACGAGCGCAGGTGGGTGCCTGTGTGCTGGCAGGAGACTGCACCAGCACTTATGTTGTAAGATGTTTTCTCTATAATAAAATATTGAAGGCTAAGCAACTACAGCGGTGGTTTTCTCCCGACTTGGGTTTCCACCAAAAAATCCTGGTGTTCATGTGTGATGCTTATGTGTGATGGTTTATTCTGTTCTTACTGCACATGTTTAATGTTTGTAGAACATTTAATGAATGAATGATGGAATGATATAAGTGAAGAATTAATGGCATAATTAGATCTCTATGTATACGCGAGTTTTATGAAGGATATCCGCGTACATACGCTAGTTGGCATCAGCAAAGTAGCGTATGGGTTTTAGAGCATGAAAAAGTAAAAAGTTTTAGTTTGCCCTAAATACTGATTCACCCCCCCCTCTCAGTATTTTTCCCAACAAAAAGGAGAAGATCATCATGCTAGCTTGTTCCATCACGGATTGATGAATATCCTTGTTTTTCATTAGCTTGCACACGTAAACTTGTCTTAGGATGGTTTCATGTATTCGACTTCACTCTTGCCGACTCCAACTCAGTCAAGCAATCACTCCACACCATTGACTTCGCCAAGACAACAAGAGGTGGATTCCACAAGAAAACCTATCACAAGGAAACCTAGGGCTAAGGTGAAAAATACCTACAATAGAGGGAAGAGGCTGATGTTTTCTCCTGCTAGTGTGGAAAGGGCTCAACATGCTACAACAATTGAAGATACACCAAGACATTAGGCACCATTGCATGAAGAAACACAAGTATAATTTCACACTCATATGGCATACATATAGGTACATGAGGAGGTCAAAACATCTAAACAGATCATCCAAGAGAAATAGGTTGAGAGTAGAGAGCTAAAGGGAAAGTTTTCCAAGGCAGACTTCATGAAAAAATTCCTTCAACAAGAAAATAAACAGCTCCAAGTTAAGTAACTTTTTCCTAGCAAGCCAAAATCAGATTTGGAAAAGGATGATGCCAAAGGTAAGGAAATTGTTGATATTGATGAGTTAGAGGATCCAGAAAAGTAGGTTAAAGCAAGGAGACCAAGAACCAGAGCTCTCAAGAGGGCATTAGAGCAACAAAGGGAGGCATCTACACCATTAGGTCAAGAGGACTTTGATGACCTAATTGTAGCACAAATTGAGAAAAATAAGGAGTTTTGGCTTGAAAAAGTCAATTACCACTTGGAGAAGCTGCTTAAGATGGCTAAGAGGAACAAAAAGATGCAAAGGCACATGGCCATGCACTATTGCACAAGGAATAGTTTTCCCCAAATCAGAATCAAGCAATTGAAGCAAACCCTAATAAGGCAAAAGGAGAAGGACAAACTTTATTTTTTGGTTGAGGCCTCCCTCATTGCTTGATACATCATCTCCTAGGTTCATGGGATAATTTTGGGCCAATTTTGAAGAAATTTTGCAAAATTTTGAATTTTTGGCGTTTTGGATTACATAGGAAAAACCAATTCAGCCAAAAGCGCAGTGCCTTGGCGCTACAATTTTCCCTCAGAGGTCCAAATGAAGAAAAATTTACATAATTGGATAGCTCTTGAGCTGCACAGTACAAAAATCAACTTTTGGTGCCATGTCAACAAACATATTGGGATATAATTGCAAAAAAGAGGCCAAAAAGTCACATTCTGCCACCTTTTTGACCCAAGGTTGTGCTTTTTGAGCGACCTTGGGAAAATTCATTTTTCTTAGCCTTGGAGAGGCCACTTTGCTTGCTTGAGGTGTCTAATGATAACTATACATCCTAAGATTTCCAATGGTACCTTCAGATCAGGATTTGGAGCTCAGGAAGGTAGTCAAAAGTCCTCTACAATATGGCACCGTGCTTATCCCTGGTGGCGCTTTGCTTTTCCCTATTGGCGTTGTGATTTTCCCTATTAGTCTATTTTTCAATTTTTTAAAGTCAGATGTGGATTTTGATGTTGTAATTCAACTTGTTTTGAGTTTATCTGAGGTAGATAAATGTAGATAGGTGTGTTAATGTCATCTTGATGTAATTTTGAGTTTCATTTATGATGGTTAGGTCAGTCAAAGGCTAAAAGGAGGTGCTTTTTTTAACCTCCCTAGTATTAGTTTTTGTTGGATAAATTCATGTAAACTGATCTTATCTTGAGGGATTTGACCCCTGAGAGAGGGGAATATGGTTTTTGGATATTTTTTTCTAGTTTTCTTTTAAAATCAAGGTTGGAAATCAGTGAGTAGAAGGCTTGGAGTCTTGTGTACAGTTGACATTTTCAGAAATACAAGTTCAGTTGCAGCATATATATATATATGGATTCATCTGGTATGGTTTTGTGGAATATTTTTTCTATTCTAATTCACTTTTATTAATTATTAATTCATATTCCTTCCATATATATGCTTTTCAGTGAATTTCCTATAAGATGTTGAACATAAATCTTTATTCTCATGCTCTGTTTTGGTAGGAAATTCATGTTTGTGTTAGTAATCTTCTGATAAATGAATTCATGTTAAATCATGCTCATTTTGATCCTCTGCTCTTTCACCCTACACTATAATTGGAAATCCTTTTAAGTACCATTGAACATATCTGACATGCCCCTTTGTATCCTTGCAACTGTAATATTTTGGCTCTGACCTAGTTTCCTTTGCCTCTCCTTTTAATCCAGCAAAAACCCTAGAGCTGAACATACCTAGAATAAAACCCATTCTTCCTCCTATTAAACATTGGCTATGATCATATAGAGAGCCCTCTTTGGTTTGGTAGGGCTATCTGCCAAAATAAAAATTTGGTTTGATGTTACCTTCGTCGATTTCCATTCTCAGCCTTGGGACATTGTGGAGGATAATAGGCCCACAAAAATTAGTATGAATAAGATCATTTGGCTTACTTGCGGAACCTTCTTTGGCATTGAATTGAACCATTGTTTTATTACTGAATTGACATGATTTGCATATAGTACTTTATGGTAGAGAGATGTTGGGAAAATCACGAACTGCTCCTAGATTTCTTAACTTATGTATTTGAGTAAAGCTTATATGTACCAATATTTTGTGCCACAAATAGCTTTCTTCTGCTTTTCTTAAGTAACATTGTTCTAGACCTCCTTCTAAGACATAGACATTACCTGGACTTCTTGTACCTTTTATTACTATTTTTCCTATATCGATATTTCGAACAACACAATTCTTTGATCTGAAAACAAATTCATTCCCTTGGTCACACATTTGACTAACAGTTAACAAGTTATGCTTCAATCCATCAACAAACAAAAAAATTCCAGCTTTAAATTTTTCTTTTAGCAAAACAGTTCCTTTTCCTTTGATAATAGCAGGTGAATTATTTCCAAAGGTTACATTATTTTCTTTCTTCATTTCATTAAAAGACATAAATTTAAATTTATCGACTGTCATATGTTTCGAGCGTCCACTGTCAATGTACCACAAGTTTTATCGATCTCTTGCATATAAAGCTAGACCACATTTCTCAGATTCAATGGCATTATTTTTCCATACCTTAGATGTTGTTTCCATTTTCTCATTTTGAGGTGTTGATCGTCCTTTGCTCATGAATTCATATTCTTTATGCCCAAAGTTATTGCAAAAAGAAAATTTAGTTTCATATTGAAGAGGATAGAATGCATTGTAAGAGTATTTCTTTATCCCAATCTCATTATTTTGTTTTCTTGCTTCTCTAGTCATGATAGTTTTGTAAGAAACACATTGAGCAACCTTATGACCAAAATTGTGACAAGTGAAACATTTTCCATTAAAGTAGAAGTTTCTGGGGGCTTATTACCTTCTAATGTTGTTTTCCCTTTGATTGAATTGAGCAGAATTTACCTGGGAAATATTTGGTCCTTTATTCTTTTGCTGGAGGCTGGAGTTTTGTTGACTGCTTATTTTTACTGCATTGAGATAGCTACATGTTTCTGTAGAATAGTTTACAGTCTTTGGTGTTTATTCACTGTATCCAAGAACTATCTTTATAAGAGGATAGCGGTGAACTTTGATGATTTCATCTAAGGTTTCATATCCCTTAACAAATCTAAGATTAAACTTTTTCTTTCTCAAGTTATTTCCTTAGACTTACTATTTCACATTCTAGCTTTTCATTATGCTCTTCCTTTTCCATGATTTGTTTCTTTAAAGTTTCTTTTTCTAATTTAGCTTCTTCTAAAAAAATATTAAGCTGAGTTATTTCCTCAATAAATATATCCTTTTCTTCTAGTTCATCCATGAAATTATCACCAGACTCATTAATACTTTTATCTTCAAATGCCATAAGTAATTGATATTCTTGATAAGAATAACCTTCACCATTTTAAAGACCATCACTATGTTCATGAGTATAAAAGATTCTCCTTTTTTCAAATATTTTCCTATTTATGTTTGCAACTTCTTTCCCTTTCTCACGATATTCTCTATATGGACACTTAGCAACATAATGACCAACTATACACAAAGAAAAACACTTAAAGGTAAGCTTACCTCTAAATCTTCCAATACCCACTTGGAGTTTATTTACGAAGTTTTCCTCTTCTTCTTTTGATACATATCTTGATTCTTCCTTTTCTTTTCATTTTGCAGTAGCTTTGAATAAAACTTCCCTGATATCTGAGGGACCCACTTTTCTCATTTCATAGGCTGTTAGAATTCCGTGAAGTTTTTCAACAATAATATTCTTCATGTCCTACATTCTTCTATGGAAGAAACTTTTGAACCAAATTTGGGAGTTAGAGACCTTAATATTTTTACAACCAGTGATGATTATTTTATTTCTTCACCAATATTTCTCATAGAATTCACAATATCATATACCCTAAGAAATAAACTTGTGATACTTTCATCATTGTGCATTCTGAGAGTTTCATATTGAATTCTAAGAGTCTGAAGTTTGGAACTTTTTACCTTGGTGTCACCTTCATAGCTTTGGGTGATATTTTCCCATATAACCTTTGTTGTATTCAACTACATGACTTTGACAAATTCTGATTCTACCAAGCTTCCTAACAGAGCATTGACAACCTTTGCACTAGTATCAAATTTATTCTTTTTTGCTTCATCTATGGGAATGGAGGATGGATATTGATAGCCTCCTTCAATGATTCCCCATACATCTTCTCAAAGAGATTGTAAGTAATTTTTTTTTCTTACCTCCCAGAAAACTAGATTGGTTATGTTGAACAATGGTGCCCTAATATATGTTTTCCCCTCTTGATTGCTCATTCTAATGAATCTTCCTTCCAACAATCAAGCTTCTTCCGAAGGAACTGCTTTGATACCAATTGTTAGGAAATATAATGGGAGGAAGGGGGTGAATCAATATTTAAAAACTTGATTTCATTTTCTTATTCTGATTTTTGTATGCTGTTATTTTGAAGTAAACCTGTGTATGCATGCGACTTTAATGCAGAAAATTAGCATATATCTAGTCAACTTATTTTTCGGTCAATTTTATCTTAAACCAGTATGTTAGTAATTCATCAACATTAGATATACAGTGATCATGTGCATTAAGAACAGAATAAAGCATCACACATAATAAACACATATGAAAACCATGATTTTTAGGTGGAAACCCAATGAGGGGGAAAAACCACCATTGTTGTAGTATTTGTCTTCTTTTTATTATGATGAAATAATTATTACAATATTATATTGGTGCAGACTCATACCAACACATAGGAACCCACCAGTAGAAGGCTACAACCTTCTCTCATTCTACAACACTTACTGGAAGGGAGCTCCAAACCCTTGATTCAATACATCACAACTTTTAGGCCACGTTCATCAAATTTTCAGACTAGACCCACTACCATTATTTAAGCCCAATACCAAGTATCAAAGGTGAAACAAATCACTGAAAAATCACCCAATCATTGAACCAACTGAATCAACCAATCAATGAACCAACTGAGACCCAAATAAATCAACTTATTCTCAAAAAATTAAGGAAATTAGATCATTATAACTAGAATACCAATACCGAACCCAAACACTGCATCGAATTGTTGAACCAATTGAAAACCCTGATCAATAAAATGTCAAAATATATATGCTACTTTACTTTAGAAAATATGCGTGTATACACGACTTCCTTGAAGCATACCTATGTAGAGATATCAAAACATTGGACCCTAAAATTGAATCACTGCCATTCTGAAACAAACACTGAGGTATACCCTGAACCACTAAATGATTTTAAAATAATCACAAAACCATAACATATATTCAATAACATATAGCTAGTAGCATCATCATTCTTTAATCAATCAATTCAAATTTAATCATCATTGTTAAGACCAAATCATCAAGCAAGATTTCATTAACATACAACATAAACATAGTAAGACTGATTAGGTTGATCATGCATCTTATTCAGAAAAACCCTATTTTATATATGCTCTTTATGCAAACCACTTTCGTGTGTATACACGCTCTTTAGGAATCAAACACGCATAAAATTATGCTTAAAAATGCAGGATCGACCCGCAAATTACCAGCATGAAACTCGCGTATGTACGCGCCTTTTATGTTATCAAACCCATGTATAGATATGCAATTATTTATTTTTACTTTCATGCACATCTGACCTTCAGAAAAAACCCATATCACAACATACATCATAAAACATGTGTCAGGCATAATATCACATATCAAAACAATCCGTTATCACTATAGTTATTTCAGATCTATTGGATTTGATCCATCATCAAATTCTCGGGTGCATACTTAGTTTTAGATGAAACGATTCATTAATAGCCCATTACATGCACACTTGCTTCAGCTCTAACTATTCACGAAATATTCATCACTTTCAAACCTTAAGAAATTTAATCTTCATTTCCTTATATAGCTTAGGCCTTAGCTAATACCACAGGTCAAAACCATACTATTGTCGATGACATTCCTTAACTGGATAAAATATCCATCTTTACGCTCAATATTGTGGGCCAATACCATGGTAAATACTCTTCGTATTTAGAATACCATGGTGTGGGAACTGTACACGGCTTTTCTTCTTCATACCCACGTGTGTACGCAGATTTCTTCACAGAACCCATGAGTACCTATCAAACCATCCCCTTCACTATTCCTCTGTCTTTGAACTGCTATGCCTTTGTCCAAAATATCTATCACATGTAGGCATATCCTGTTGACATCTTCATCAAGTAGGTTTCCATCAAAAGACAACTCATCAAGTAGGTTGCCATCAAGGACAACACATTAGTCATAATGCTAGAACTGGTAATATAATAATTTTAATCTAACTTTCCTCTTCTATCATGTGGATAAGTGAGAGGGAAAAGTGCCATGCTCGAGATACTTGTGCACATACAAGTACCAAGAATTTGAAACGGAAGTGGGGGTGGCTCTCTCAACATTGTACATTTTGATTTCTTTCTCCCACATGGATGGATCATCTTATGTTGCATTCACTGCTTCTGCTAGATGACAAAAACCATGGCCCTTGATAGTGTGAACTGGTTTGAATTCTAAGTCACATTCCTACAAACCAGTCATCCAGATCACTTTTCTTTCATGAACCTCTTATTGGACGAACAATGATCAAACTACTAGGTACAAAACGAAGATGATGCAATGATTCTTCAAGAGATAGGGTTGAAAGTGATTTAACTATTTTCACACTACATATGCTTGTTTATTGATGGTGGTATAGTTCATCTCAGGTCCTTGTAAGATGGAACTCATAAAAGATATTGGTCGCTCATTGTTTTGATCATATTTAGCGTAAGTACAACGAAAAGAGAAGTATCAGAAGCGAAGGTGTAGAGTATAAAATCCTTATTGAAATTTGGGTTGTAAAATGCTGGTGATTCTATGATTTCTTTCTTGATACGGGAGACAACATATTTTTCCCTTTTATCACACTTGTATATTTCATCCTTCATTACCATGTCCTGCATAGGTTTGACAACCTGAGTGTAATCAGATAAGAAATTGCGGAGAAAATTGATCTTCCTTGGGAAGGAATATATGGATTTCTTGTTGAATGGGAAGGGAATATGTGTAATATCCTTGACCCTCTTAGGGTCAAATTTAATCCCACTTTTCTCAATAATGTGGCCCAAGAGGTTTCCCTCCGACACTGTAAATATACTATTCTTGGCATTAAGAAAGATCTTGTATTTACGACATCGCTCAAAGTTTTTCTTCAAGTGGTGTAAGTGGTCATACCTCTTCTTCGAAAACACTATCAAATCATCAATACAAACCACCTTGCAATGTCCAATCAGTTCACAAAATGTGATGTACATTGCATGTTGAAATGCCACACCGATTTTAACTAGCCTAATTGGAATTCTTTTGAATGTGAACGTGACCCACTTCATTTGAAAGGTACTTTTCAGTATGTTAGGCTCTCAAACTAGAACTTGGTTGTAACCAGAGTATCCATCAAGTAAAGAGAACATTCTTTACCATGATATTGTCTACAATATAAGTTCCATAGATGACATAGGGTAGTAGTATTTGTCTGAGGCACTGTTAATATTTTGGAAATCTACCCAAAAGCATATTTTTGTGGAAGTTTTCTTCAGTGGGGCCAAATTAGATACCCAGGTTGAATGTTTCACTTTATAAATGATCCAAGCATCTAGTAGTTTCCACAAATCCTTCTAAATCAGGGCTCAAGCGTCAAACGTACCTTCTGTATTTTCTCTTGAAATGGTTTGGCCCCTTCCTTAATCAAAATAACATGCTAGATTATTCGCGTGTTGTAAGTTTTGAGCTCATCATATTTCCATGCAAAAGCATCTCGATACTGCTTGAATAAGTGGATAAATGCTTTCCGCTCTTGTGGTGTATAGCAAGTGCCAATATTCATGAACTTCAAATCTTTCTCCTTTCCAAGATCAATACATTCATGTGACAACATTGAGCTATTTATTTAAGCATTGATTGGCCCTCTAAAATTATTATGCAAGTCATATATATATTTTTTTAATGATACCATGCCCTTTGGTATGGGGTTCTCCTTGTTCACGCGAGCTTCATCTTGAAACCATTTTTCGTGCTCGTCTTCATCAACAAATGGATATTTGAATACATCAATGTTCACTGTGAAATCAAGTATCTGTTGGTCATCATTAGAAACACATAAACTAGTGATATTATAAGGGACAAATGGTTTATAAATAATTTCAACATAAAAAATTTCCATAAGCGGTGACAACCTAGCAATAGAATTTTCTAATGCATCCGTAGTTACTTTACACATTATATAATATTAAAAGCTTGGAAATGACAAATTAAATCCCATACCTCTTGTTGATAACTTTTCAAATGAGGTGATACACAGTGTATAGTATTGCGTACCTTTCGCACAATGATTTCTGAGTCACTTATTTCTTTAAGGACTACAACATTGAGTTCAATGGAATTTTGTAAGCCCATAATGAGTGATTCGTATTCAACAGTGTTATTAGTGCGCTTGAATTCCAAGAGGCTTGAGATCAGGTGTTTTCTCTATCACAGATCTACTAAAACACAACCAGCTCCAAAGCCCTCCTGTGTATTTGAACCATCAAAATACAACATATAAAAATCATATGTACAAGATCCATCCCCTACACTACTAGTAGTACTACTACTATCTACTGTAAAAAGGTTATTTGCACTAGTTCGACTAGGAAGGAGATCCAACTGTGTATTTGGTGGGATTGGAGAAGGCTAAGCAAGGTAACACGCTATGTGAGTCTCCAAAAATAAATTTCCAAAGATTATATCCGTGAAAGTGGTTAACTCGTTTTTTCCATCGAAGGGTGTGACAGTGTGCTTCATGTAAGGATCTGAGTTCACCCGAATATGATTCCTTTTATGGAAGCCATAACTGTGACTAGTCAGTAGAAAAATACCCTTATAATTGATTGTACCAGTATCTACTTAGTAATACACCATATGCTTCTAGAATGTCTGCAATTACTGTATTTATGCAGTGATGAACTCGTTGATTGGATGATAGGCAGATAAGCATATTTTTGAGTTCACTGATAGCATGGACAAGAGGCTTGTCTAGCTAAATGATTTGTTCATCTGTCTTATCCCATTTTGCATTTATTTTCTTAGCTACATATAGTGGCATTATGTTTACAAATGCACCAAAATCAACTAAGAAATTGTGCACATTATAATTAAAAATTTCAAAAATTAACAAAAATGGAGGGAAAAGTGTATTAGCATATAATATTAATGCATTAAGCATAGATTCCAAGAAACTATATGATGCATGGATTCTAATTTCAAACATATCCTTGCGCATAATAGAGTGTTGTTTACTTAACATGGAAACCCTCATCCAATTACTCGTTAACACCACATTCAATTCAGCTCAAAAATTACATATGAAGAGAGAGCCAAACAATAAACAAAATAATTGCATAAAATTCAACTAGAAATTTATAAATGAAAACCCTTCCTTGGTTGAATATTACAATGATTGGCCGCTCGGCTCTCGCCCTTCATATGAACTCTCACACCATTTCTCTCTATCTCTCACTGTATCTCTCTCTCTCACACAAAGCTCATATTTATACATGATTATGGATTAATGTGAATCCATGATTTCCTCCACACAAATCTCAACCAAACTCTAAAATAGATTTATCCCTATTTTGACTCAACTAAGTTCCATTTAAGGAATTTATAATCCCTAAAATATCTACCCAAACCAATTCCACTCATATCCTCAATTAATTAAGAGAATATTTACAATAATCCTCACATTCATATTTTTCTCTCAAATTATTTTTAAAATGTACATAATTTATAAAATAAATAAATAAATCCTCACCCCCTAAATCACACAAATAAATAATGAAAATTTAGCTTGATGCTCCTGCATCAGACTCCCCATGTAGAGAAGTTTCCATAGACTCATGTCTATAAGGTTTGTCACTTTTCTATAATAATGTGACAACCACAAGTCTCAATAACTTTCTCCCTCTAGGATTTCAAACTCTATTTTGCCGTTGGTCTTTTGAAGTATCAACTCTAATTTGTAATTCATCACATGATTCCCAGAATAGTATTTTCAGAATACTATCGAATGTAACTCTCGATTTTCCATACCACATCATCTTTATTTTAGGAATTACAGACTTGTATAGAATCACTGATACCCATTCTTTTGGTCTCCAAACTCTGGAAGAATCTCGAACTGGTTGTACATCATCATCACTCATTCTATCAACCACATTCCATCGACCTCTCCAACAATTTATTTCGCCAATTCCTTGGAGTAATTCCTCTTTGTTTGATGCTTCCGCCTCCAATTTTGTTGAACACTCAACTTTCTGAAGTGAATAATAATCAAGAATTTCTCCTTGATCACAACTATAGTCATTAAATGCTCCTATAGTAAAAAATTTCTCATTTGGTGTTGTACCTACATTCATCAACAACCTATTAGTTTTAAAAACATAATACCTTTCAGCCTCTTTTGATGCTTCAACACCAATATTCCATCATAGACCTTCTGGATTTCAGTAAATACTCTTCGGAATTACTGGCTGCTTTCATCTTTATTCTGCTGGACTAGTACTTCTGTTTCCCTTATGTCTCTAAGGACATAAATTTCTTGCTGCTCCTGATATTTCATCTCATCTCCAAATAATTTCTGCTCAATTTCTCTGATTTCAACATCATATTTATTAATGTTTCCTTCTGTACCTATAGCCACATGATTATTTGAAGAGTTAAAACATTCACTTAACTCTATAAATGTTAGAAACATTTCATCGTTGTCATGCACGACAACTGCAATCTCTTCTGTATTAGGTTCTACAAGTTTCATCTCTCCTTCAGGTTCCTTGAGCCATCATTCCAAGAACTCTATTTCCATGTGAAATCTTTCTAGCATTTCATCACAACTTTCATTCCCAGTTTCATTCTTCTTCTGGCAATCCTCCTGAGTTATCCTAGTTTTTGTATCATCACATTGCAAAATTTTGTCATCAATTTCATTAAACAAATTCATTTGTTTACCTCCTTGTAATATCACTTCGGCATTTTCATTATGCTTATGCTCCATAACAGCTTCAACTGGCTGTCTTACACCAAAAAATAATTCATTTATGATTTCTTCCTACTGCAACAAATCAGTACCTTCCTCCTCTGAAAGGCATTCTCCTTCATACTTCACCTCAATAATTTCATTCATCTCTGTGACAGTTTCACTAGGTTTTCCACCATCTTCTGCACATCCTGCAAACATACACAAACTATGAGATTTAAAAATACAAGGCTTCATAGCCTCATCTGCTTCTCTTATCAACACATCTTAAAATTCTTCTGAACTATTCCAATAGTATATGAGATCTTTCTCATTGATCTCGTCACCGAGAATTTCACCCTATTCTAGGCCATAAATGGAAACTTCCATTTTCAACTCATCCTCTCTGAGTTCTTCACATCTCATTTGCACACTCATCATTTGATCGAGCTTCCTCAACTCTTCTGTTAACTGTATGTTTACCTGATGTTCCCTCTTTGCGTGTAGTCTCTCCCATTTCACTTTCTTCCTAATGGTCCAACCATGTTTCTGGTCTTTATTTATCTGCAACAATTCCATAAATAACTCAAGGTGAATTTCTATCTCAGCTTTCTCCCGCTCATACTCTTCATCAGTAAACTGCTTACATATGCCATTTTCCTTGGCATTTTCTCTCTTCTTTCTTCTCCTACGGTATTTCTCAGAACCTCTGTAATGACTGACACCAGTCATCTTCTCCTCCTTTGTGAAATTCATCTATTCACGTGTGGATTTCATTCGAATCCCCTTTTTAGAAAGCCTTCTTACTTGCCATCCAACAATACAAGATCTCTTCCTGTGCTTGAACTCTTGCGGTTCTCTGTCTTGGAATCATTTCTGGAAACTCTCTTGCTCCTCTTTGCTGCAAACAAAAACATCAGTAATGCTTGTGTTACAATGACCAAATCTTTGGGTGTCGGGTTCGCCGATCATGCACCCAATTAAATTCAAACCTTTGACTTGGATTACGACTCTTTGACTCCAAACTTTACATCAAATCTTCATCTTGGATGAAAAATGCACCCTCTTGTACAATAACTCAATGGTTTAACTTGACTCAAGCTATCCAAATTTTCATTTGACCTTAACATCTGATTTGACTTCAAGGCTTGACCCAATAATTACAATAGTGGATATTTTGACTCTAATTCAAGTTATACAACATACTAATGAACATCCACCCTTAATACATTTTCATGATGTAAAATATTCGCTCTCTCTCATACTCCATTTTTATGAAAATATCATAAGTTTCCCATTATCACTTCACATGACATTGAAGCCTTTAAATCGAAATGCAATCAATTTTCCCAAGATTTATTTTATGGTGAAAATAAATAAACCATTCAATTTTCAACATTCAAAAATACCTTTTTGAATTATCATACCTTATGCTCCCATCAATAAAACTTTTCTTTGCAATTTCAATTCTCTGGATTTCATTCTTCTGTGTCGTCTTTATCACTGTGAATATTCGCATGCCGCTCATCATCTTAGCGCAAACAATTTTCCTGCACTTCCATGCATCATACAACTGCACATTATAAATTATAAATCAATTCACATCTCTTCACCTTTGTACAGAGAACGAGCTATTCATGTTTTCAACCTCTTTGATGAATAATGTACAATTCATACATTGTGCCCATCCTAAACAACACCTCCTTAGGAACTGTCACATGATGATAAAACAAGGATTCTACAACATCGAGAAATTGTGGTTTGTTTGTGTTTTAAATCTTAAACACAAATCAAAATAATTCTCCCATTTCCAACTACCAGCCTTGATTCAAAATGACTCAACCAAGATTGCTAAGATCCCACACTATGCATAATAAGCCACCTCGTATATTATAAAAATGCATGTTTTTCTTTATATCACCTGTTGTAGACAATTTTGTCACCCCTAGAGACAGCCTAGAGTTGCCATAGACCAGTGCCTAGGGCATCTTAATATAGCAAGGAGCTCATAATATAGCTTGGGTTGTCAGTCCAAAAGCTCTCTTACTATCTCTTGTTAAACAAGGAAATTAGTTTAAATGGGACCAATCTCTCTGAGAAGCTGATACAAAGATAAGAATAATGTAGGAACATCATGCAAAACTCCAATACAAAAGCATCAGACAGTTAAGAGACAACTTACTACAAAGAGGGCCAGTTCAAATAATATGCCACAGAAATAAAATATCAGAAAGTGGATGTAGTGAAGAAACATGAAGAAGATATTAGTTAGCATGAGGCTGATACCTAGATACACAACAAAACCACATATGGGCTTATCCAACTAAGAATCCATACATTAAAATGGCGTTTTAAAAGCACCCTCCTCAGGTAACTAATATAGCAGAAAATATGGATGAAATGAACATGGAACAGTATATCATGACTAGGCCTATTTAAAGCGCTTGACTAATCCAAGTATGGGCACCAACTAGGATGAATCCTTACTTAAAACCAGTGAGCCACTCGCATTCTAGAACATGATACAAGAAGATAAATAGCATGGAATGAGATTTTATATTAACACATAAGAGAAAATTACATACTGTGAGATACCAAAGACCAGAATCCTCATTACAGTTATAACTCCTCCTCACTGAGACCCTACGGGCTCTGAGCCTTCATACAAAAGTGTTACAAGATGTATACAACAACTTCTCACTGCACAGTTTGCTGATAGAAATTTGGAACCCTTACAATGTCTTTCTTTCTAGTTTTAATAGAAGAAGGAGAAAAATCTAGAGAATGAGGTAGGTGATATACATTTAATGATCTAATTTAAAACAAATCTGAAAGAAAAACCTACCTATGCTGTTTGGCGGTGCTGAACTGGTGCAAGTACTCTGCTACTGCTTCATGAAATCAATGCTGAGGATAAAAATTTCCTCATGAACAAGACATAAAGAATAAAATATACAAATGTTCTGTACTTCACTGGAAGAGAAAAATCTACTGCAATAAAACCTTGAGGTTGCTTGTGTTTGTGCATGGTACTTTCGGCCCTCTGATCTTTAATTAGAATGCCAGATCTTTAATGCAGGACGTTGTATTTCTCGATCTTTCACTGATACTTCATGCAGCCCCATTAACATTTCTTGTTGTGTAATATTTCTCTCTGTAGGCGTATTTAGGGTTCAATGGATTTTATTTATGCTTCCATTAATGAGGTCATATCATACAACTACCCTCGGCTTCCCTCCTGAATTTCTTCCTCGAAAACTGTCAAGGGCGGTGCTCTTGAATTCTGTGAACGAAGCAGTGAATCATGATGAATTTTCTACCGCGGAAAACCTGCAAAAACACAAACTAGTTAAGGAAAACCAGACAGGGATGGAGATGAGGACGATGGTGACATCAAAGGCATGGCCATATGGCAAGAACATGCAGGGTGGTGGAGGAAATACGATGGGGACTTTGATAAACAGACGGAATGTAAATTTTCCACGTAAAACAGTTTAAACATGGTGAGAAATCGATGAATATGAATGAAAAACACATATATATATGGCAGGGGAAAAAAACTATGTACATGCGAGATGGTGACACATGGGTGTACGAAAGGCCAAGAGGAATAGATGACGTGGAAGAAAGTACAACAAATGTCAATGAAGGGGTGATGTGGAGATATGGAGTCGACAGGCGGAGGAGAACGCGTCTTGGACCGTCGGATTTTGAAACCAGATCAACGGCTCAAAGGCGTTGGGAGCGATGTAACGGTGGGCCACGGGACACGACAGACACGGGTTAACGCGCGAGCAGCTTCGGAGGATATCCGCTGTTGGAGGGAGGTCGACAGATCCAACGGCGCGGGTGAATTCCACTGCCCGTCCATGGTCGGATATTTAACGCACGAAATGGGCGGTTTGACCGCCGTACTCCGGGACACGCGTCACGCGATTTGTGGAATCGCTGGCATTTGATTGAAAACTGCCAGCCCGGTGGAGGTGGTGCGGAATTAACCGCTGGTTTTCGGGCGTGGGGGCCACCACGTTTGATTTGATTGCGGGCCATTGATTTTATTGGAACGGACAGCTACGGTTTGGCCCGAAAACGTGAAGCGATGAGCTCCCGCCTGTCTGGCACATGGTCTTGTGCTCAGGTCATGTGTGAATTAAAACAAAAGGGGCTAAGGCTTCAAGGGGCCAGGCCCGACATATTTCCAAGCACGGGTTTTAACCTTTGCACAGTATATTTTATGAGCGGAAATGGTAATGTTAAACAGAATTATGGAGGTTTTAGGCCACGACAGAGGTTTAAAACAGATTTGGAAGAGGTAGCAGACCAAAAATTTATATGCAAGGGTCAATATGTACAACATCGGCTCCATCTGGGGACGACATGTTCGTCCTTGGACATGTCGAGAACGCGCAGACCACTGAACATTTATGTATGAACATTCTGTTATTCAATTCTTCTGCGCTTCTTCTGATAATTTTCCAGCACCCTTTCTTTATGAAAACAAAAGCTAAAACAACTTATATACAATATAATACAATAGGAACTCCCAGCCTGGATCAGAATTGGAAGTAGGGCTTGAGGAATTAGCCATTCACAGGGGCATCCAACAAATCACCCTGTAATTTTTCTAAAATAAATGTATTATTTCCTCCTTGATTCACAATTTTAAATGGGCCAAACCAAAGTGGATAAAATTTAGCATGCTTGCCCTTCTCTGCTCTTCGAACGTCCCATCTGAGAACCAGGTCTCCAATTTGAAATTTTCTATCCTTCGCATGCCGACCAAAGATGTTTTTCATTTTCTCTTGATACTCCGCTAATCTCTGATTCACTTGGTTCCGTGTTTCTTCCAACTCTACCAGTTGTTTAATCCTTCTGACCATGTCATCTGGTTCTTCCTGATTTTCCTGCATGAAACGTGTAACTGGAAATGCCAATTGCACAGGGAACACAACTGCTCACCCATATACTAATTCATAAGGGGATTTCCCTGTTGCTCTCTTGCTTGTTATCCTATTCGCCCATAGAGAAAATTTTAATTGAGAATCCCAATTTTTCTGATTTTCATTTATTGTTTTCTTCAAAGTCCTCACCAGGGTTTTATTAGAAGACTCCGCCAAGCCATTTCCCTGTGGATAGTAAGCTGTGGAGTGACTCAATATGATGTTATACTGTTGGCAGAAATTTAGGAACCTGGCAGACTTGAAGGCCTGCGCATTATCAGTTACAATTCTAGCAGGACAGCCAAACCTGGATATGATATTTTCCTCCATAAACTATTTATCGCCATCTTAGAGCATTTTCTATATGGTTTTGCCCATTGTAAGAATTCATGGGTTGCAGGTATCCATTTTTATTGGCTAATTATGTGACATGTATTTCTGAGTAATCTTGACCTCATTTTCAAATGGCTCATTTACGTGAATAGGAATCAAGGGTAAAGCTGCCATTTCTGTCTTTCTGCAAATCTTTGGCACTTGTCACATGCTCTGACCCAAGCAAAAGCATCTGTAAATAATTTTGGCCAGTAGAAGCCGACCTTTAGGATTTTATGAGCTGTAGCCCTCCAGCTGTAATGTCCTCCACAGATTCCTTCATGGAATTCTGCCATTATATTCTCCACTTCATTTTCTGTAAGGCATAATAGTAATATACCTGAGGGATCTCTCCAATATAGCTGCCCATTAGCAATTATGTATTTATGGGATTTCATCCTTACAGCTCTGTATTTTACCTTATCACAACTTGGAGGACAACTGAGCATTAGAAGGTACTCAGCTATTTCCTTGTACCAAGGGCTAGTGAGATATTTTATGTGTATCTTTTGAGTTGCCAGCTCTAGTCCATACTGCTCTTCTCCTTTTTCAGATTCTTCATTTGCTATCATGGATAAATTTATGCCTAGAGCTTGATGATTTGATTCTGATAACATTTTAGCAAGTCCCTGTCCTTTAATCAGCCTAGTAGGTCTGATATCCAAATCATATTCCTGTATTTTTGCAATCCATCTTCCTCTTTTTCCTTCACTATCTCCCTGGACGAGAATGTCTTTGACAGCTGCTATAGGAACATATGTAGTAATGTGGGATTGAAAAACATATGTTATAAAGGTTTTTAGAGACTTCACCAAGGCATATGCCTGCTTTTCTAGTATGTTATATTTCAATTCTGCATCATGCAACACTTGACTGAAAAAGGCTATGGGCTGTTCATATCCTTCTTCATTTTTCTGTAATAAGACTCCTGCTACTGTATGGGGTGAAGCAAATGAAAAGATCATAAATGGCTTTGTATAATCCGGGCCCAAATATACGTGAGCTTCAAGAATCGCCTATTTTATCCTTGTAAATGCATCTCTAGATTCTTGGGACCACTTTACTTCATTATCCTTTTTCAACATATCAGTGATATGCCTAACTATCTCAGCATAGTTAGGAATAAACCTTCTCAGAAAATTGATTCGACCTAGAAACACCTGTACTTCCTTATTATTCCTGGGTAGAGGAATACTATTTATTACTTCAACCCTCTTAGGGTCTATTTTCACACCATCTTTAGTTACAATGTGCCCTAAAAGTTTTCCCTCTTCTAATGCAAATAAATATTTTTGAGGATTGAGGGAAAGACCATACCTTCTGCATTTTTCAAAGGTTCTCTGCAAGTGCTGAATGTGTTCAATATCATCCTTTGAAAATACTATGATATCATCCAAATATACCATCAGAAACTTGTCCTGCTCTCCAACAAAGGCTATGTCCATTGCCCTCTGAAAAGTAGCTCCTGCATTAATTAATCCAAAAGGCATCCTGGCATACATGAATGTTCCCCATGGCGTGGTGAAAGCAGTCTTCTTTTGATCTTCTGGGGACACAGCCACCTGATTATAGCCAGAAAAACCATCCATCATTGACATTCTTGAGGCTCCGACCACTTTCTGCAGAATGTGATCCATCTTAGGCAATGGGTAATTGTCCTTTAATGATGCTCTATTTGAATTTCTGAAATCCACACACAGCCTTATTTCTCCATTTTTCTTTTGAACAGGAACGAGGTTTGATACCCACTCAGAGTATCTCAATGGCACAATTATTTTGGCCTTCAGTAGCTTCTTGATTTCTTTTTCAATAGAGGGAAGCAGCAGAGGATTTATCTGTCTGAGCTTCTGCTTATAAGGCTTTGCATCTTCCCTCAAAGGAATTTTATGTTGCATTATATTAACATCAAAAGTTTTTAGGTCCTGATAGGACCATGCAAATACATCTTTATAGGATTGAAACAACTTCAAATATTTTTCTTTATATTCTTCTGGGACCCTTTTAGATAGTTTTACAATTTTGGGATCAGCATAAGTACCCATATTTAAATCTTCCACTTGATCTTCTTCTATCACTTTTTTTGGCTACAATGGAATATCATATTTGTTAAATAATATTTCTAGAGGCACCAGACCTCTAGGTATAACATTTCCTTTCAGCTGCAGCACTTTATTTCCTGCCATTTTATCTTCCCATTTATTTTCTGGGACATTTTCAGCTTCCTCTTCTTCATTGTCATCAATCTCGATATTAGAGAACTCTCCCACTGTTTCCAGGAATCTCTTCATCTGTTCGCCATATTCGAATACCTGCCAGTGCTTAATATTATCTGGGATAGATGGCCTGTAACGTACCTCCACTTCATATCTTAAAAGTGGATTCTGAGGAGGACGGAATGTATTGGAAGCTACAACAAGAGAATTTTCTATTCTGTTCTGCTCCTGGGGCATGAACTGTATGTTAAATGTCAAGAAGAAATTCTCCACCATGTCCCAAACTTCATTTATATATGCTCTCAGGTGAGGATGCTTAGTTTGACATTGATTTCTGACCTTCCTTACAACCAGCTCAGAGTCTCCCATGACTTTTAAACTTTGTATGCCCATATTCTCGGCTGTCTGTAATCCCAATAGCAGTGCTTCATATTCAGCCACATTATTAGTAGCCTCATATTCCAATTTAAAGGACAACGGCACCCATTTTCCCGTAGGAGAGATTAATAACACCCCAGCTCCATTACCTTCCTTCGAATTTGCTCCATCAAAATGTAAAGTCCAAATTTCTGATTCCTGATCCTCTTTGGGCTGCTCAGCTTGGATCTGACCGAAAAGGGGCTCATGGGCATAATTTTTATTTTATTCTAACATTAAACATGAGAAATCTCCCTCTTTGTTATAAACTGGGGAATTCTCTGAGCAGTCAGCCTTAGTTACCATTTTAACAAATCTAGTCTCCCTGTATAACCTCCTCTCCTGTCCTCCAAAGACTAGGACCGTAGGATATGTTAAGTCCATTTTGAGTGACCCACCAATTTTAGTACCCCAGGAACTTGACAGCAACATGCCAAAGCGGGCTGGGATATCAGCAACCACAATGTCCATGACCACACTTTTTGCTGGGATTTGTGCCAGATTGACCACTAAATATTTAATCATTCCCAAGCATTTAACTCTTTTGGAATCAAATAAATATAGGTCTTTGTAAGGTCTTGTAATTTGCAGTCCTAGTTGTTCCATGAAAGACAAAGGCATAAGATTATGGGAAGCTCCAGAATCTAGCATACAATTGTGTAACAACAGGTCATGAATAACTAGAGACACATAAAAAGGAGGGGTAGAAGGATCTACTTCCTCAACATGTGGGCCAAAGACTACCATGGGTCTTTCTTCTTGAAGGTTTAAACTATCAGGCACAATGGGTATTTCAGGAGGGAGCATGAAGGAAGTAACTTGATATTGATATGCAGGCTGCTTTAACAGCTTGGTCAAGGGGACTGGAATTTTAATTTTCTCAAGTTCTTTTTGCAGGCTAAAAGCAGAAGGGGACTTCTCTATTACAGCGTCTTTTGACTCTTTATTTTCAGCCAAGGATTTAACTTCTTTGGACACAGACTGAACATTAGGAGGATTAACTACTTTTGAAGAAGAAGGAATTTGATCATTAGGCTGTAAGGGAGTATTTAGAGGATTCTTACCTTTTTCTGTGTTTCTCTTTGTTGTTGATTCCTTCTGAGCAGGTACCTCGTTCTGAGGTGGCTCCTCTTCTTGATCTTGAGTTCGGGTCCTCTTCCTTGAAGATTTGAGATCATATTTTATATTGAATTGTGCTTGCATGAAATCAGCAAATTGTTTACAATAATGATCAATCTCCGCTTCTTCTTCTTCTTCTTGCAATGGGCATTCTATATCATCACTGTTTGAAAAATCAAAATTTGAATATTCTAATTGATAAGTGGCATCTTCAGTGGAGTCTTCTGCTGGACCTTCCAAGTACAATGGATGTGGTACCTGATCTGGTTGCTCTTTTGCTTCTCTCGGCAATATCTGCAGTGGTGGTCTTTTGTACTGAGGATTGTATCCTCTGTTTGGAGCATTATAAAAATTTTTGGGAGCCGGGTTCTTTGCCTCCAATTCAAGCTTGACCATCTTCTTTATCTTTTTCCTTATTTCGTCAATCTTTTCTGAATCCTTCTCTTGGCTGGAGGAGGAAACCTCTTCTTTACCTCTCCTCCTAGTATCTTGTTCAACTTTTCCCTTTAATTTCCCAGTGGAGGAAAAGTTTGCTTCCAAATCCAGAGCATCTGACTGAGCATCATCTAGGGTAGCAGGTTTTCTTTCCCTTAGAGAGAATCCAAAATCTGAGTCAAATGCTGCTATGAAAACAACTTTGGCAACATTTTGATGTGGCTTCATATCAGCAGGGAGACTTAGATATAACTTATTAAATCTCTTGATAAACTCTGATACTCCTTCATTATGTTTCTTCTTCAGAGTATTAAACTCAGTAAGACACTGTCCATGGTCTTTCTTTTCTCCCCATTTCCTGAGAAAAGTATTCTCCATATCCTCCCAGGAGGCCACTGAACGGTTTCCCAAGGTCTTGAACAATTTTCTGGCTTCACCCTCCAAAGATTGTACAAATAATCTTAAGACCACATCTAAATGTTCAACATTAAGGTTCTCTGCAAAGAAGCAGAAAGTCTCAAGATTTTTTTGAGCATCAATTTCATTTTCTCGATTAAATCTAGGCAATATCTTCAAATAATCCTGTGGCATATCATTTAGCACTTGGGGTAAGGCCAATGGAGCATATTTGTTCAATAAAAAGGCTGGTACATTGGCCATTGGAGGAGGTGGGGGTTGTGCAAAAATATGAGGTACAAATGGAGGAAGGGGAGGTGGGGGGAGTGGTGTATGTATAACAGTCGGAATGTGCTGTACAGAGGTCTAGGGTGTGGACGGAACAATTCACGATTAACAAAGGATACCTCTGTAACTTCTTTAATTTCCTCAGCCTCAGGAGTAGGAAGAAAATCCTCTTCAATCCTAGCACTTCCCCTAGGTGGAATTTCTAAGTAATATTCGGGATTTTCCTCAGTGGAAATGGGATGTTTGGTTTTGATTTCTTGAGAAGAAGAGGGCGGATAATCTTCTGCAGAATATTCAGGGATCTCAGCACGAACTGATTTCCTCTCTTTCCAAATTCTCTTATGAATGATCTTCTCTGGGTCAGACACATAGGGTGTCTTTGACTGAGATGTATCTGACCTCAAATGTGGCTTACGAGGAGCCAGGACTACCAATAGATTTATCAAATAAATAACCGTGGAGTCGCCAAGGTGAGAGATATGCAACTCTTCAACTCTCTGTGCTCACCTGATTAGAGAGTGAAAATGATTTGTCGAGGCCCAGGGAAACTGATATTCTTGAATTCGCTCCCCGAAAACGGCGCCAGAAAGATGTTGTAGACAATTTTGTCAGCCCTAGAGACAACCTAGAGTTGCCATAGACCAGTGCCTAGGACATCTTAATATAGCAAGGAGCTCATAATATAGCTTGGGTTGTCAGTCCAAAATCTCTCTTACTATCTCTTGTTAAACAAGGAAATTAGTTTAAATGGGACCAATCTCTCTCAGAAGCTGATACAAAGATAAGAATAATGTAGGAACATCATGCAAAACTCCAATACAAAAGCATCAGACAGTTAAGAGACAGCTTTCTACAAAGAGGGCCAGTTCAAATAATATGCCACAGAAATCAAATATCAGAAAGTGGATGTAGTGAAGAAACATGAAGAAGATATTAGTTAGCATGAGGCTGATACCCAGATACACAAGAAAACCACATATGGGCTTATCCAACTAAGAATCCATACATGACAATGGCGTTTTAAAAGCACCCTCCTCAGGTAACTAATATAGCAGAAATATGGATGAAATGAACATGGAACAATATATCATGACTAGGCCTATTTAAAGCGCTTGACTAATCCAAGTATGGGCACCAACTAGGATGAATCCTTACTTAAAACCAGTGAGCCACTCGCATTCTAGAACATGATACAAGAAGATAAATATCATGAAATGAGATATTATATTAACACATAAGAAAGGATTACATACTGTGGGATACCAAAGACCAGAATCCTCATTACAGTTATAACTCCTCCTCACTGAAACCCTATGGGCTCTGAGCTTTCATACGGAAGCATTTCAAGATGTATACAAGAACTTCTCACTGCACAGTTTACTGATAGAAAACTGGAACCCTCACAATGTCTTTTTTCCTCATTTTTATAAGAGAAACAAAAAGCTCTAGAGAATGAGGTAGGTGATATACATTTAATGATCTAATTTAAAACAAATCTGAAAGAAAAACCCGCCTATGCTGTTTGGCGGTGCTGAACTGGTGCAAGTACTCTGCTACTGCTTCATGAATAAATGCTGAGGATGAAAATCTACTCTTAACAAGATACAAAGAATAAAATATACAAATTTTCTGTACTTGACTGGAAGAGAAAAATCTACTGCAATAAAACCTTGAGGTTGCTTGTGTTTGTGCATGGTACTTTCGGCCCTCTAATCTTGAATTAAAATGCCAGATTTTTAATGCAGGGCGTTGTATTTCTCGATCTTTCACTGATACTTCATGCGGCCCCATTAACATTTCTTGTCGTGTAATCTTTCTCTCTGCGGGCGTATTTAGGGTTCAATGGATTTTATTTATGCTTCCATTAATGAGGTCATATCATACAACTACCCTCGGCTTCCCTCCTGAATTTCTTCCTCGAAAATTGTCGAGGGAAGTGCTCTTGACCTCTGCGAACAAAGCAGTGAGTCATGATGAATTTTCTACCGCGGAAAACCTGCAAAAACACATACTAGTTAAGGAGAACCAGACAGGGATGGATATGAGGACGATGGTGACGTCGGAGACATGGCCATATGGCAAGAACATGCAGGGTGGTGGAGAAAATACAGTGGAGACTTTGACGGGACGTAAGTTTTCCACGCAAAACAATTTAAACCTGATGAATGAATAAAAATGATGAATATGAATGAAAAACACATATATATACGGCAGGGGAAAAATACCATGGACACGCGGGATGATGACACATGGGTGTATGAAGGACAGGTGGAAGAATGACATGGCTGTAGACCTAGTCAAACGGGGGAAAAATGTAGACAATTATGAGCCACACGATTGATGAACGGGATCAACGGTTAAAACAACATCAACGAACCATGCGTGGTGGGCCAGGAGCACGATTAGCCTGGGTTAAGTCACGTGCAACTTGGGAGGATGACCACCATTGGATGAAGGCTGAAAAATCTGGCGGCTGCTATGGATTCCGCTGCCCGACTTTTGTTCGGAGGTTAACGCGCGAAATGGGCAGTTTTAAAATCGTACCCCCGGGACACGCGTCACACGATTTGTGGAATCGCTGGCATTTGATTGAAAACCGCCAGCCCGGTGGAGGTGGTGCGGAATTAACCGCTGGTTTTTGGGCGCGGGGGCCACCATGGGTGATTTGGACTCCGCTCCGTCGATTGGTCTTGATCTGACGGCTCCAGACGCGCCCGAAACGTTGAACGTCAAGCCCCTTTCCGCCTGGCATATGGTTTTGCGCCCGGGTCACATGGGAATCGAAATCAGAGTGGTTTAGGCTAAAGGGATAGGCCTGATATGTTTTTGAATGTGGGTTTTTAGCCTTTGTAGGGTGTATTTTTTCAGGCGGAAAGGGCAACGATAGACAGGGCATGGAGGCTTTTGGCCGCGGAAGGGGTTTTAAAGGTTTATATGGGGCGGTAGACCAAAAATTTGAATGGAGGGGTTGACATGCACAACATTGGCTCCATTTGGGGACGACATGTTCATCCATGGACATGTCGAGAACATGCAGACCTCAGACCATCCTGTATGTGAACTCTGTGCTTCAATCCCTTTGCATTTCTTCTGATAATTTGTCAGTACATAATCCTTGTCAAAAAAAAAACTGAAACAAGACTTATATACAATATGGTACAACAAGCCATCTAAGCCTGCATCAATACTGAAAATAGGGCTTGAGAAATTGGCCATTCACAGGGGAATCCAACAAATCACCCTGTAAATTTTCCAATATGAACGTGTTGTTACCTCCCTGTTCCGCAACTTTAAATGGGCCAAACCAGAGTGGATAAAATTTAGCATGCTTTCCCTTCTCTGCTCTTCGAACGTCCCATCGTAGAACCAGGTATCCAATTTGAAATTTTCTATCTTTCGCATGCCGATCAAAGATGTTTTTCATTTTCTCTTGATACTCCGCTAATCTCTGATTCACTTGGTTCCGTGTTTCTTCCAACTCTACCAGTTGTTTAATCCTTCTGACCATGTCATCTGGTTCTTCCTGATTTTCCTGCATGAAACGAGTCACTGGCAATGCCAATTGCACAGAGAACACAACTTCTCACCCATATATTAATTCATAAGGGGATTTCCCTATTGCTCTCTTGCTGGTTATCCTATTCGCCATGGAGCAAATTTTAATTGAGAATCCCAGTTTTTCTGATTTTCATTTATTGTTTTCTTCAAAGTCCTCACCAGGGTTTTATTAGAAGACTCTACCAAGCCATTTCCCTGTGGATAGTAAGCTGTGGAGTGACTCAATATGATGTTATACTGTTGGCAGAAATTTAGGAACCTGGCAGACTTGAAGGCCTGCGCATTATCAGTTACAATTCTAGCAGGACAGCCAAACCTGGATATGATATTTTCCTCCATAAACTTGATTATCACAGCATCTGTAGCATTTCTTGCAGGTATGGCTTCCACCCATTTTGTAAAATAATCTGTGGCTGTTAGTATCCATTTATATTGGCCACTTGATGGGGGATGTATTTCCCCTATAAAATCTAATCCCCATTTCTGAAATGGCTCATTTACGTGAATAGGAATCAAGGGTAAAGCTGCCAATTTCTGTCTTTCTGCAAATCTTTGGCACTTGTCACATGCTCTAACCCAAGCAAAAGCATCTGTAAATAATTTTGGCCAGTAGAAGCCGGCCTTCAGGATTTTATGAGCTGTAGCCCTCCAGCTGTAATGTCCTCCACAGATTCCTTCATGGAATTCTGCCATTATATTCTCCACTTCATTTTCTGTAAGGCATAATAGTAATATACCTGAGGGATCTCTCCAATATAGCTGCCCATTAGCAATTATGTATTTATGGGATTTCATCCTTACAACTCTGTATTTTACCTTATCACAACTTGGAGGACAGCTGAGCGTTAGAAGGTACTCAGCTATTTCTTTGTACCAAGGGCTAGTGAGATATTTTATGTGTATCTTTTGAGTGGCCAGCTCTAGTCCATACTGCTCTTCTCCTTTTTCAGATTCTTCATTTTCTATCATGGATAAATTTATGCCTAGAGCCTGATGATTTGATTCTGATAACATTTTAGCAAGTCCCTGTCCTTTAATCAGCCTAGTAGGTCTGATATCCAAATCATATTCCTGTATTTTTGCAATCCATCTTCCTCTTTTGCCTTCATTATCTCCCTGGACGAGAATGTCTTTGACAGCTGCTGTAGGAACATATGCAGTAATGTGGGATTGAAAAAAATATGTTATAAAGGTTTTTAGAGACTTCACCAAGGCATATGCCTGCTTTTCTAGTATGTTATATTTCAATTCTGCATCATGCAACACTTGACTGAAAAAGGCTATGGGCTGTTCATATCCTTCTTCATTTTTCTGTAATAAGACTCCTGCTACTGTATGGGGTGAAGCAAATGAAAAGATCATAAATGGCTTTGTATAATCTGGCCCAGCTAGCATAGGAGCTTCAGCAAATGCCTGTTTTATCCTTGTAAATGCATCTCTAGATTCTTGGGACCACTTTACTTCATTATCCTTTTTCAACATATCAGTGATATGCCTAACTATCTCAGCATAGTTAGGAATAAACCTTCTTAGAAAATTGATTTGACCTAGAAACACCTGTACTTCCTTATTATTCCTGGGTAAAGGAATACTATTTATTACTTCAACCCTCTTAGGGTCTATTTTCACACCATCTTTAGTTACAATGTGCCCTAAGAGTTTTCCCTCATCTAATGCAAATAAAGATTTTTGAGGATTGAGGGAAAGAACATACCTTTTGCATTTTTCAAAGGTTCTCTGCAAGTGCTGAATGTGTTCAATATCATCCTTTGAAAATACTATGATATCATCCAAATATACCACCAGAAACTTGTCCTGCTCTCCAACAAAGGCTATGTCCATTGCCCTCTGAAAAGTAGCTCCTGCATTAATTAATCCAAAAGGCATCCTGGCATACATGAATGTTCCCCATGGCGTGGTGAAAGCAATCTTCTTTTGATCTTCTGGGGACACAGCCACCTGATTATAGCCAGAAAAACCATCCATCATTGACATTCTGGAGGCTCCGACCACTTTCTGCAGAATGTGATCCATCTTAGGCAATGGGTAATTGTCCTTTAATGATGCTCTATTTGAATTTCTGAAATCCACACACAGCCTTATTTCTCCATTTTTCTTTCGAACAGGAATGAGGTTTGATACCCATTCAGAGTATCTCAATGGCATAATTATTTTGGCCTTCAGTAGCTTCTTGATTTATTTTTGAATAGAGGGAAGCAGCAGAGGATTTATCTGTCTGAGCTTCTGCTTATAAGGCTTTGCATCTTCCCTCAAAGGAATTTTATGTTGCATTATATTAACATCAAAAGTTTTTAGGTCCTGATAGGGCCATGCAAATACATCTTTATAGGATTGAAACAACTTCAAATGTTTTTCTTTATATTCTTCTGGGACCCTTTTAGATAGTTTTACAATTTTGGGATCAGCATAAGTACCCAGATTTAAATCTTCCACTTGATCTTCTTCTATCACTTTTTTTGGCTGCAATGGGATATCATATTTGTTAAATAATCTTTCTAGAGGCACAAGACCTCTAGGTATAACATTTCCTTTCAACTGCAGCACTTTATTTCCTGCCATTTTATCTTCCCATTTATTTTCTGGGACATTTTCAGCTTCCTCTTCTTCATTGTCATCAATCTCGATATTAGAGAACTCTCCCACTGTTTCCAGGAATCTCTTCATCTGTTCGTCATCTTCGAATACCTGCCAGTGCTTAATATTATCTGGGATAGATGGCCTGTAACGTACCTCCACTTCATATCTTAAAAGTGGATTCTGAGGAGGACAGAATGTATTGGCAGCTACAACAAGAGAATTTGCTATTCTGTTCTACTCCCGGGGCATGAACTGTATGTTAAATGTCAAGAAGAAATTCTCCACCATGTCCCAAACTTCATTTCTATATGCTCTCAGGCGAGGATGCTTAGTTTGACATTGATTTCTAACCTGCCTTACAACCAGCTCAGAGTCTCCCATGACTTTTAAACTTTGTATGCCCATATTCTTGGTTGTCTGTAATCCCAATAACAGTGCTTCATATTCAGCCACATTATTAGTAGCCTCATATTCCAATTTAAAGGATAGCGACACCCATTTTCCCGTAGGAGAGATTAATAACACCCCAGCTCCATTACCTTCCTTCAAATTTGCTCCATCAAAATGTAAAGTCCAAATTTCTGATTCCTGATCCTCTTTGGGCTGCTCAGCTTGGATCTGATGGAAAAGGGGCTCATGGGCATAATTTTGATTTTATTCTAACATTAAACATGAGAAATCTCCCTCTTTGTTATAAAATGGGGAATTCTCTGAGCAGTCAGCCTTAGTTACCATTTTAACAAATCTAGTCTCCCTGTATAACCTCCTCTCTTGTCCTCCAAAGACTAGGACCGTAGCATATGTTAAGTCCATTTTGAGTGACCCACCAATTCTAGTACCCCAGGACCTTGACAGCAACATGCCAAAGCAGGCTGGGATATCAGCAACCACAATGTCCATGACCACACTTTTTGCTGGGATTTGTGCCAGATTGACCACTAAATCTTTAATCATTCCCAAGCATTTAACTCTTTTGGAATCAAATGAATATAAGTCTTTGTAAGGTCTTCTAATTTTCAGTCCTAGTTGTTCCATGACAGACAGAGGCATAAGATTATGGGCAGCTCCAGAATCTAGCATACAATTGTGTAACGGCAGGTCATGAATAACTAGAGACACATAAAAAGGAGGGGTAGAAGGATCTACTTCCTCAACATGTGGGCCAAAGAATACCATGGGTCTTTCTTCTTGAAGGTTTAAACTATCAGGCACAATGGTTATTTCAGGAGGGAGCATGAAGGAAGTAACTTGAGACTGATACGCAAGCTGCTTTAACAGCTCGGTCAAGGGGACTGGAATTTTAATTTTCTCAAGTTGTTTTTGCATGCTAAAAGCAGAAGGGGACTTCTCTATTACAACGTCTTTTGACTCTTTATTTTCAGCCAAGGATTTAACTTCTTTGGACACAGACTGAACATTAGGAGGATTAACTACTTTTGAAGAAGAAGGAATCTGATCATTAGGCTGTAAGGGAGTATTTAGAGGATTCTTACATTTTTCTGTGTTTCTGTTTGTTGCTGATTCCTTCTGAGCAGGTACCTCCTTCTGAGGTGGCTCCTCTTCTTGATCTTGAGTTCGGGTCCTCTTCCTTGAAGATTTGAGATCATATTTTATATTGAATTGTGCTTGCATGAAATCAACAAATTGTTTACAATAATGATCAATCTCTGCTTCTTCTTCTTCTTCTTGCAATGGGCATTATATATCATCACTGTTTGAAAAATCAAAATTTGAATCTTCTAATTGATAAGTGGCATCTTCAGTGGAGTCTTCTGCTGGACCTTCCAAGTACAATGGATGTGGTACCTGATCTGGTTGCTCTTTTGCTTCTCTCGGCAATATCTGCAGTGGTGGTATTTTGTACTGAGGATTGTATCCTCTGTTTGGAGCATTATAAAATTATTTGGGAGCCGGGTTCTTTGCCTCCAATTCAAGCTTGACCATCTTCTTTATCATTTTTCTTATTTCGTCCATCTTGTCTGAATCCTTCTCTTGGCTGGAGGAGGAAACCTCTTCTTTACCTCTCCTCCTAGTATCTTGTTCAACTTTTCCCTTTAATTTCCCAGTGGAGGCAAAGTTTGCTTCCAACTCCAGAGCATCTGACTGAGCATCATCTAGAGTAGCAGGTTTTCTTTCCCTTAGAGAGAATCCAAAATCTGAGTCAAATGCTTCTATGAAAACAACTTTGGCAGCATTCTGATGTGGCTTCATATCAATAGGGAGACTTAGATATAACTTATTAAATCTCTTGATAAACTCTAATACTCCTTCATTATGTTTCTTCTTCAGAGTATTAAACTCAGTAAGACACTGTCCATGGTCTTTCTTTTCTCCCCATTTCCTGAGAAAATTATTCTCCATATCGTCCCAGGAGGCCACTGAACGGTTTCCCAAGGTCTTGAACCATTTTCTAGCTTCACCCTCCAAAGATTGTACAAATAATCTTAAGACCACATCTAAATGTTCAACATTAAGGTTCTCTGCAAAGAAGCAGAAAGTCTCAAGATGTTTCTGAGCATCAATTTCATTTTCTCCATTAAATCTAGGCAATATCTTCAAATAATCCTGTGGCATATCATTTAGCACTTGGGGTAAGGCCAGTGGAGCATATTTGTTCAATAAAAAAGCTTGTACATTGGCCATTGGAGGAGGTGGGGGTTGTGCAAAAATCTGAGGTACAAATGGAGGAAGGGGAGGTGGGGGGCGTGGTGTATGTATAACAGTCGGAATGTGTTGTACAAAGGTCTAGGGTGTGGACGGAAACAATTCACGATTAACAAAGGCTACCTCTGTAACTTCTTTAATTTCCTCAGCCTCAGGAGTGGGAAGAAAATCCTCTTCAATCCTAGCACTTCCCCTAGGTGGACTTTCTAAGTAATATTCGGGATTTTCCTCGGTGGAAACGGGATGTTCGGTTTTGATTTCTTGAGAAGAAGAGGGCGGATAATCTTCTGCAGAATATTCAGGGATCTCAGCACGAACTGATTTCCTCTCTTTCCAAATTATTTTATGAATGATCTTCTCCGGGTCAGACACGTAGGGTGTCTTTGACTGAGATGTATCTGACCTCAAATGTAGCTTACGAGGAGCCAGGACTACCAATAGATTTATCAAATAAATAACCGTGGAGTCGCCAAGGTGAGAGATATGCAACTCTTCAACTCTCTGTGCTCACCTGATTAGAGAGTGAAAATGATTTGTCGAGGCCTAGGGAAACTGATATTCTTGAATTCGCTCCCCGGCAACGGTGCCAGAAAGATGTTGTAGACAATTTTGTCACCCCTAGAGATAGCCTAGAGTTGCCATAGACCAGTGCCTAGGACATCTTAATATAGCAAGGAGCTCATAATAGAGCTTGGGTTTTCAGTCCAAAAGCTCTCTTACTATCTCTTGTTAAACAAGGAAATTAGTTTAAATGGGACAAATCTCTCTCAGAAGCTGATACAAAGATAAGAATAATGTAGGAACATCATGCAAAACTCCAATACAAAAGCATTAGACAGTTAAGAGACAACTTACTACAAAGAGGGCCAGTTCAAATAATATGCCATAGAAATCAAATATCAGAAAGTGGATGTAGTGAAGAAACATGAAGAAGATATTAGTTAGCATGAGGCTGATACCCAGATACACAACAAAACCACATATGGGCTTATCCAACTAAGAATCCATACATGACAATGGCGTTTTAAAAGCACCCTCCTCAGGTAACTAATATAGCAGAAAATATGGATGAAATGAACATGGAACAATATATCATGACTAGGCCTATTTAAAGCGCTTGACTAACCCAAGTATGGGCACCAACTAGGATGAATCCTTACTTAAAACCAGTGAGCCACTCGCATTCTAGAACATGATACAAGAAGATAAATATCATGAAATGAGATATTATATTAACACATAAGAAAATATTACATACTGTGGGATACCAAAGACCAGAATCCTCATTACAGTTATAACTCCTCCTCACTGAGACCCTATGGGCTCTGAGCCTTTATACAAAAGCTTTACAAGATGTATACAAGAACTTCTCACTGCACAGTTTACTGATAGAAATCTGGAACCCTCACAATGTATTTTTTCCTCATTTTTATAAGAGAAACAGAAAGCTCTAGAGAATGAGGTAGGTGATATACATTTAATGATCTAATTTAAAACAAATCTAAAAGAAAAACCTGCCTATGCTGTCTGGCAGTGCTGAACTGGTGCAAGTACTCTGCTACTGCTTCATGAAATAAATGCTGAGGATGAAAATCTACTCTTAATAAGATACAAAGAATAAAATATACAAATGTTCTGTACTTGACTGGAAGCGAAAAATCTACTGCAATAAAACCTCGAGGTTGCTTGTGTTTGTGCATGGTACTTTCGGCCCTATAATATTGAATTAAAATGCCAGATCTTTAATGCAGGGCATTGTATTTATCGATCTTTCACTGGTACTTCATGCGGCCCCATTAACATTTCTTGTCGTGTAATATTTCTCTCTGTGGGTGTATTTAGGGTTCAATGGATTTTATTTATGCTTCCATTAATGAGGTCATATCATACAACTACCCTCGGCTTCCCTCTTGAATTTCTTCCTCGAAAATTGTCGAGGGCGGTGCTCTTGACCTCTGCGAACAAAGCAGTGAGTCATGATGAATTTTCTACCGCGGAAAACCTGCAAAAACACAGACCAGTTAAGGAGAACCAGACAGGGATGGAGATGAGGATGATGGTGATGTCGGAGACATGGCCATATGGCAAGAACATGCAGGGTGGTGGAGAAAATACAGTGGAGACTTTGACGGGACGTAAGTTTTCCACGCAAAACAGTTTAAACCTGATGAATGAATAAAAATGATGAATATGAATGAAAAACACACATATATATATATATATACGACAGGGGAAAAATACCATGGACACGTAGGATGATGACACATGGGTGTACGAAGGACAGGTGGAAGAATGACATGGCTGTAGACCTAGTCAAACGGGGGAAAAATGTAGACAATTATGAGCCACACGATCGATGAACGGGATCAACGGTTAAAACAGCATCAACGGACCATGCGTGGTGGGCCAGGAGCACGATTAGCTTGGGTTAAGATGCGTGCAACTTTGGAGGACGACCACCGTTGGATGAAGGCTAAGAAATCTGGCGGCTGCTATGGATTTCGCTGCCCGGCTTTTTTCCGGATGTTAATGCGCGAAATGGGCAGTTTTAAAATCGTACCCCCGGGACACACGTCACACGATTTGTGGAATCGCTGGCATTTGATTGAAAACCGCCAGCTCGGTGGAGGTGGTGCGGAATTAACTGCTGTTTTTCGGGCGCGGGGGCCACCACGGGTGATCTGGACTCCGCTCCGTCGATTGGTCTTGATCTGACGGCTCCAGACGAGCCCGAAACGTTGAACGTCAAGCCCCTTTCCGCCTGGCATATGGTTTTGTGCCCAGGTCACATGGGAATCAAAATCAGAGTGGTTTAGGCTAAAGGGCTAGACCCGATATGTTTTTGAATGTGGGTTTTTAGCCTTTGTAGGGTGTATTTTTCAGGCGGAAAGGGCAATGATAGACAGGGCATGGAGGATTTTGGCCGCGGAAGGGGTTTTAAAGGTTTATATGGGGCGGTAGACCAAAAATTTGAATGGAGGGGTTGACATGCACAAAATCACCCATGATAGCGCATTCTCCCTTTCCATTCATTTAAGCGGAACTTAATTTTCTTTAAAACTGTTGTGGTGATAAACCCTTATACATCCACATTTAAAACATTTTCACTTTAATTCTGATTATGGTTTGAACAACATGTTGACGTATATATAAATAATTCCTGCAAAAATATTTATCTATAATTTCGATTTTGGTTAAGAAAAACCAAAAAATTTCAACATATAATATGCTCGGTCCCAGAATTTTACTTAATGTACCTTTCCAATTTTCTGCGCCCTTCTAATTTTTCCGAGAGAACCTACTCTCAGCCCATTGACTAGTTTATTCACAAGCAAGATCTCCAAATGTGCTTACACATTTCTGTCCATGCGAATTGTAAATTTACAATTTCAGTTTTATTGCTCCATGGCCTTTAATTATCACAGATCATGATTGTGCGTGCAATCATTGAGATCTTCACCGATATCCGTCTCTCCTTGAAGCACAGCCTCAAACAGAACACAACTATGTACTACATTTGGTAAGCAAAAAAACTTATTCCCAATACAATGGACTCTCCATATGTGATTGAATTCATGCTTTGCTTTACTTTTAATGTGCAACATCAATTTTCTGTACAATCATAAAGAATAGAGGCAACGGTTTATATTTGTCAAGCTTTGTGAGTCATAGTTGCATTTGCAACTTCACCATTTATCAAAAAAAATTCCATTCAACTATGAATGTTGACACAATCCATATTAAAATTAATACCATAGGTGAGACGTTGCTTAAGAATGAGAATACTGAAATAACGTTTGCTATGTAAATAGAAACGTTGACAAAAATGGGATGTCGTTCAAAAGAGGAAATGTTGTATGGCATTTTCTGCGTTACTGAAATGGATACTAAGCATGAGACATTACACAGGAGGATCAAAGCAAATGCAATCGGACCCTTGTTAGAGATCATATAACGTTATTTCAAAATTGGTTGCAAACGTTGATTCCCAGCTTCCCTTTATAGTGTGAACCAACAGTCTCCATGGTTGCATCCACCCAACTATGCTTCTACACTCTGACTGACACTCCATTAAAAATGTGTTAAGACTGAGAATGCAATCTCAATTTTTGGATTGTGAACGCAAGTATGAAAGCCATATCACACCATTCGCACACCATAACTCCACAGTGATTGTGTTTAATTGTTCATGCAGTCTCAAAAGGAAATTAGAACCGCACATGCCAAACTTCTAATGCAGTATTGAATCCAGACCATGCTGGCCACACACCACATCTCCACAGTGACAACGTCTAAGGTGTGCCCGTTGACACAGAGGAAAACACCGAACAACCTTCAGTCGATCTCTCTCCAGCGTGTACACAACTTCAAATCGACTGTAAGCTTCAACGGATTCAAACTGATTGTTATAGTTCAATACTCCAGCTATCAACAAACCAATGATTCAATTTTACCAAGTTTGGTTGCATTTACATGCAGATCCACACCTTTATGAATAAAAATAGCATAATATCTATATTATGATTTGAATTTTTGCAATGATTTAACGTTCAATCAGCTTGCATTTGCAACGATAGGAAATGAAAAAAGAAGAGAAATCCTGCTCTTATGTTAGGGATAAAAGAAATCGTGACTTCTGACTGTTGCTTCAAAAATTTGAAGTGTAAAACATTGAATAGATTTTGCACTGATTGTTTACAGAAATCCTTCTCACATGCGTTGGTACTCATCGCCTGATATTCATTGCTATTTTGATAAAACCGTTGAATTCTCATAGATGTCGGAAGGAATCCATCATTGGGGTTGAGCACCATTCTCTTTTGCCACTATGTGCTTGCATTCTTCACAATAACACACACAATCCACTCAGAACCAATTTACTCCCACAACACGCAGGCATATTTCAATCTGATACCAAATGATGCAGGGATTCTTCTATCAAACAGATCCTTGCACATAATAGAGTGTGTTTCCTTAACATGGAAACCCTCATCCAATTACTTGTTAACACCACATTCAATTTAGCTCAAAAAATACATATGAAGAGAGAGCCAAACAATAAACAAAATAATTGCATAAAATACAACCAAAAATTTATAAATGCAAACCCTTCCTTGGCCGAATATTACAATGATTAGCCTCTCGGCTCTCGCCCTTCATATGAACTCTCACACCATTTATCTCTATCTCTCACTGTATCTCTCTCTCTCACACAAGGCTCATATTTATACATGATTATGGATTAATGTGAATCCATGATTTCCTCCACACAAATCTCAACCAAACTCTAAAATAGATTTATCCCTATTTTGACTCAACTAAGTTCCATTTAAGGAATTTCTAATCCCTAAAATACCTACCTAAACCAATTCCACTCATATCCTCAATTAATTAAGAGAATATTTACAATAATACTCACACTTAGATTTTTCTCTCAAATTATTTTTAAAATGTACATAATTTATAAAATAAATAAATAAAACCTCACCCCCTAAATCACACAAACAAATAATGAAAATTTAGCTTGAGGCTCTTGCATCACTAGAAGAATTACTAGATCCCTTCTGCGAAAAGCATTTTCACCTGAGGTGGATTGTTTAAGAGTGTGGACAAGTAGTTCCCGCTGACTCGTGATCCTTGTAAGTTTGAAGAGTGAAATATTTGCAGGAATTTTCTTCATGTCTTCGACTATGTTGTAATCAAGCACAACGGGGATTGCAAAAGTGTCTAGAGGAGTAATCTTATCTGATACTTCTGGAGTGATTAAATTACTTTTAGCATTTGCATAAGTATTCTTCATTTTTTCATTATTTCGAGACTTTCCATGAGTGTTCTAAGCTGAGTTGATAGGGGGTGTGAAATTTCTTGAAGATTTTTCTTTCAATTTATGCCTTCTCAACTCTTTTTTGGAGACCGAACCTTGGATTCTCAACTTATATCGATTGTTCTAATTTTGAGTTGGATCCTCAATATGTGGTGGTTCTTAGGCATTATTATTTTCTACTGCATATTCACATCTGAACGTGTTCACTGTGTGCCCAACACTTGTAGTTTATTCAGTAGAAACAATTTATTCCTTCTCTTCCACTGGCTCAAGCTATTCATATGAAAGTGTTGTATCAATGATGTGTGCAACTATAATTTTCATGCTATGATTCCATTGTGGGAATTTCTTTTCTGAATGATACTCGTGATGAAAAAAACAATATTAGTCCATGCTTATGCTCTCTACATTCAACACAATGTTCGAGCTTTGTGCAGACTTGGCGAACTGATTGTAGTTGCTTCCTAAATTAACATCCCTTCTCAAAAAGTTGAATTTCAGGGTATTTCCGTTAACGGTGGTCTTGCTTGACATTTATTTCAAATTTTCCATCTCATTGAACATAGAATTTAGGGTCTAGCTCAAGCTTTTGATATTTGTTTCTTTATCATTGGCCTTAATTGTAACACCCTCCTCCCACATCTACAAAAGTAATAGGCCAACCAAGGTAAAAATGTGACGAAAAGTTACTATGATATGGTTCAACTCCCTATGTGTCGGTTACCCGTATAAATCCCTCTTGTGGGAAAGAGCGATCTCCCTAGTATCCCAACAGATAAATAGAAACAAAAATACATAAGAATATATCTTTTCCTAAGCTATTAGCATTCAGATTATCAAAAATAGAAAAGAGAGGATAATGCTCTTACCTTTCAACGAGATGTTTTTTTAATACTTTGCCTTTTGTCCCGAAAAATTCCTTCAATACTGAGAAGAAACCTGCAATCAAAAACATGAAAAGAATCAAAAGCTTCTTGGGTATGTAATAATCCAAATACTTTCTTAACTTAATGATCAAGGATTTTAATAATTGTAATTGTTTTAATGAATTTGAAAAAAACACACAATGAGAAAAAGTATCCAAATGTATTATTCAAGAATATAAAGAGAAATCTTACAACCAATCCTTGATGTCATACATATTCCTCCTGTATGCCTTCCCAATATTCATCCTTGGTTTAACAAGCTTTCCACTCTAGAATGACCAACATAAGGTTATCATATGTGAACCCCCTAACCCTGAAGTTTCAACTAAATTTATAGGAGAAACTAAGGAGGTTTCAGATCCACCAATAGAGGGGTGTGATCCACAAATGAGGGGATTAGGGTTCCTTGATCCAAGGGGACAAGTTCCATGATTGGAAGGATTTAACTCGAACTGACATGACTCAGAGACTTTTAGTGCCAAACTATGCTTCTAGAAGTTAATTTTCGCCTTTACTTTACTTTAAATGTGTTCTTAGGTTTTAATGGGAAATAGAGCGCAAAAGTCCGTAGGGAAGCTTAATAATATTCGCGCATGCAGAGGAAGTTGCCGCAAAAAATGTGCATGCAATATTTTAGAGTATTTAAGAGATATTTTCTTGGTTTCCAAGAATTTTTTAAGGAATATAAATGTTGACATCTAAGGAAGCATGAGTGTGGATGGTGATAGATCCATATTGATCGTCAAATGTCATGGTGACAAAATGACGTGTAAAATATTTCCCCCTAAAGTGCAAAGTCTTAGAAAATATTTCAAAAGAGTGAAGTGCTTTATCATACCAAGGATTGGATCAGATAAATCGGTCAAAAACTTGTAAGAGGCATTCAATGCAAATATATAATCATCACTTAGGTAGGCATTCCCATACTTAGAGAAAAACTGACTATATGTGTTGGTACAGAAGTGGCATAGAATTACATCAATAGTAGACACAGTATGTACACAACCATCTATTATGAATTAGTGTACTGAAACATGAATGCATAAATCCTCGCGACTTGGATGTTTGAAACTAGATCTGGGGTCTTCATTTCCATTTCCTGAACTAGTACGAATCTAACCATGCGATATATTGTTTCGAAGTCGAACATGGTAGAAACCACTTGATTACCAGTTGATGATGAAAGTCATTAACAAGTGTAAGAGAAACCACCAATAATGACAATGGCTCTCAAAGTACCTCGGTACAATATATGAACTGTGAATGAATGATTTACAGTCGAACATTCATAGAGTCATTCAATCAAAGGCCAATAATGAAAACCTATCATCGAAGGCAAGCAAACTACCATTAAGGCACACATATTTCAAGGTACTGATAATATTTCTAGATCAACTTCCTATATAATGAGATGAAGTCGATAGGAAGTGATATGTCGTGGGAGGGACTATGACATGAAACCATTATGTCAAGTTTTGAAGAAATATTTTGCAAGGATTAACTCAGGGATGGTCGACGCGAATGGAGAAAAATATTTGCAATGAAAAATGAATTGAAGTTGAAATTTCTCTTGAACACATAATGACACTGTAAATGACTTGGAAGCATGTGAACTAAAGATAATACCCAAAACCAGCTAAATAATTTGAATGAGGTTTGATTAACTGTATGAAAAAATGATTACTAGCCTAGACATGAGTGTGCCAAAGTGTCATGTTCAAGAGTGGTGTGTTGCTTCTAAAACAAGTATAAAATATGGATTTTTTTTTCTCAACCCCCCCCCCCCCCCCCCGACTAGCAAGTACCTCTTTATTTTTGTCAAGCTTGAGGAGGATGCAATTTTCTTGTTTTGTAAGATCATCCTTCGGATGATTCCATCTTAGTAATTTTAACGAACCCTAGGAAGGAGTGGTTCGGTCCCGTTGTGATCGACGGGTCCTGCACTGTTTAATTTTAATGAGTCCAACATAGGATTAACTTGATGTTTTTCAGTTTCAAAGAGTCAGAAGAAAAACATAAGTAAACTCCATAGTGTTCTTTTTTGTAAATTTAGTCTCTCAAACTCGAAAAAGGATAAAATAATGTAGGATAGAACTCTATTGACCATGCTTAGTCAATGCATACCTTTTTCGTGATTAGTCTAGTTCAATCCGGAAAAGGGGTAAACTTATATTGAGTAGCTGAACGTTCATTTATTTTAACGATTTCAAATAGTCAAGTACTTAGCAATATTTTCATGTTTAGAGAGTCTAAAAAGGGTTTAAAAGAGAACTCAAAGGTTTTGATTTTTCGTAATTTTTAATGAGTCTAAAAAATTGATAAACGTGTACTCATATCACCAAATTTCAATTTAATTAATGAACAGGAAACAACGAAAGGAACTCGACATTTTCATGTGTTTTACAAGCATGAAAGATAGCAAAAGAATATCGGTATTTTCATGCATTTAATGAGTATTGAAAATAATAACCGAAATGGACTCGAGATAGGTTTCATTTTTATACAAGCTTGAAACATAGGAAAAATTATGCTTGAGAGTAGTTTCATTTTTACACAAGCTTGAAATAGAGAAAACTGTACTTGAGATAAGTTTCAATGCACCCCAACCATAACCTACAAGGGCACATGCCCCCCAAGCTTTATTTCATTCACCGAAGTAGACTACTAGTTACTAATAGGTGGATGGAATGAAGATCCATTTACGAGATCAAATGAAAGACTCAACTTAAAATTTACGAGATCTAGTCAAGGACTCGACTCAGTTAGGGGAGAATTTGTTTCATTTTTTAATGAGCTTGACACAGGAAAATAAATATGCTCATAATTAACTAATTCATTTTTTAACGAGGTTGACACAGTAAAAGGAAATATCCTCATGGGTACATATTTCATTTTTAACAAGGTTGACACAGTAAAGGAGCTATCCTCATAAGGATCTATTTCATTCTTTAACGAGGTTGACACTGTAAAAGTAACTATCCTCATTTACCTCTTTCATTTTTTAACAAGGTTGACACAGTAAAAGAATTATCCTCATCGGAACCTGTTTCATTTTTTAATGAGGTTGACATAGGAAAAGAACTATCCTCATGGGAACCTGTTTCGTTTTTTAACGAGGTTGACACTGGAAAAGAACCATCCTCACGATGAAATGTTTCATTTTTTAACGAGGTTGACACAGTAAAATGAAATTTCCTCATAATGAACTGATTCATTTTTTAATGAGGTTGACACAGTAAAATAACCATCCTCATGGGATCTGTTTCATTTTTAACGAAGTCGACACAGTAAAAGGAACTTTCCTCATAATAAATTGATTCATTTTTTAACGAGGTTGACACAGTAAAAGAACCATCCTTATAAGGATCTGTTTCATTTTTTAAAGAGGTTGAAACAATAAAAGAGCTATCCTCAGGGGAACATGTTTCATTTTTTAACTAGGTTGGCATAGGAAAGGAACCATCCTCATAGATTCTTGTTTCATTTTTTAACGAGGTTGACACAGTAAAAGAACCATCCTAAAATATTCCTGTTTCATTTTTTAACGAGGTTGACACATTAAAAGAACCATCCTCAAATATTTTTGCTTCATTTTTTAACGAGGTTGACACAGTAAAAGAACCATCCTCAAAGATTCCTATTCATTTTAACGAGGTTGACACAGTAAAAGAACCATCCTAGTGGAATCTTGATCATGTTTTCCAACTGGAAGAAACACAAGTCAAGGGACACACCTCGATCATGGCTTCCAAGAGGTCTTCATCAGATGGAAGAACAATTCTCTGGAAGGAACACATGTCAAGGGACTCAATAGGGATAAAAACATAACATTCAAATACCCCCATAGGGTTTACCATGTCAATTACCATATCTAAGTCAAAGGAAGTCAAGCAAATAGTGAGAGTCTCACTTGCATCGGTAACTGAAAACATGGGACTGGTTGCCACATAATTAACCTGTGGTGGGGTGGCTACCACTTCTAGATAAGGAACATTCAGGGATGTCAGATTACTGGTAGTCAAATCAAGAATAATGAATGTAAGCTGATCAATAGCCATAATGTTTCCATTGTGAGGGAAAGACATCTTGCGAAAGAGTCTCGATACGAAAACATTCATGGCATAGACATAGTCTCGCCCAAGGAGAAAATTGAAATCCAAGGGGCCTTGAACTGCCATAAGATCAATAAAAACAATTTTACCTTCCAAAATAATAGGAAACTTAGGAAGGATTCCTAACGGTTCACTAATGGTTATGTTAAAATCTGGCAGATTTTGTGTAATAGGCACTAGTTGAGGTGAATCCAAAGATTTCCAAGCCATTGGGGATAAAATACTCACAGAAGCACCTTCATCTAAATTTGTGTGACATACATTCTTACCAAAAGCCTTCACAATGATTTGGAAAGGGATGGAAGAAGGAAGATGAGGTTTTTTCAGTTTACTCCAATCAAAGGAAAATATGTCAGTACTTGGAGGGAGTTTTGTAGAAAGAGATGAAATGCCCCCTTGTGTAGAAGAATATGAAGTAATAAGAAGAACCTGAGTGGTATGAATTTTACTCTCTATAGGGAGAGTGGGATCGAATGAATGTGAAATTGAGTCGACCACTTTATCAACCAATGGTTCATCAACCTGAGTGATATGAGTTTCACTCTCCAATGGAAGAGTGGGATTGAATGTACTTACATAACCTACATGGAAACCTAACTTCACCCTTTTTCCCCAGAACCTGAAAATCACTGGTTGATGGATCAACTGTAAGTTAATAAAAAATTTCTGACCATACTTCCAAGACCTTAGGAATACCAGGACAATTGATAAGGAAGTGGTCACCCTTACAAATCTTGCAAGGGTATTTGGGCTTACGATGCAGGTTGGAGGTTTCCTCAACATTACCAATACTTACAACCATGTTTGGTTGGTTGAAAATTTTCTTATCTTGCTTCTTCTTCTTCTTCTCTTTCTTATTATTCTTAGCCACCAGGTTACTAGCATCAAGGATTTTACCAAGAGAACAAGGTAGATGGTCAACATGAGGTTGGTGATGATGAGAAGGTGAAGTCAGTTGAGGTGAAGCATTTGGCCGAGGTGGAACAATTTGAGTATTCGAGGCTAACGAAGTTGAAACTAACCATACCGATAAACCTATGGTAAATCCAAGTAATGACAATGTAGCCATATAAGGAGGACCAACATTTCCAAAGTAAGGAAAAGGACTAGGATTCTTGTTAACATGGATTCCTTGGTTGGTGAATTCTGGAAAGGTCTCTAAAAAGTAAAAATAAACAAGTGAACATGTGCTATCAAATCTAGGAGTCAAACCACACACAAACATTATGTTTCCACAATAAAATCACTAGTTTGTGATGAAATCCAACGTCGCAGAAATCAATGTGAAAAAATAGCAGATGGAACCAGTTAGCCTGACAACCTGCTTAATGAAACAATCTGGTGCAAGTAACTTCACTATGCCATCTCAAGTGAAGATTACCCTCCAAAAAGTTCGAGTGAGTTTAGTCAACATCTATTCTAGGTACAATGGACCTTCCCTCCACCGTCACCTTGGGAAAAATCCTAAGATTATAGCCATTAACGTTACCAAATGAGACAGTGAAACTTGGGTGAATAGTCTGTAGCCCAATATACACACAAGGGCAGAGTATCAAAGTTTAGTCCCCTTGAAATTTCCTCTACATGGTAAATATGAGGTTGACTAACAAGTGATCCCAAGCTCCTCGACAATGGTTAATTTGAGGTTTAGCGTTTGTAATGTGTGCACATATTCTATCTTTACCAAAGAAGTAGGTACGGTTACTCCACTAGGTCTGATATGGCCTCGACTTGAATCTTTTAAGAAGAGATTCAAAGAGAAAAATTGCAACAATTGGAATAATTCCCTACCACAAGATACTATTTTTTGTTTATTTTCTTTGGAAAGTGTGACTACTGCCTTGCTCCAAAGAAATAATGGTGGAATGAGCCCTCGAAAATGTGAAAATTTCTAGATTAATTTTTAATTAGTGTTGTTTTATTAGGTTGTTGCTTACTCAAAGGGTAAATGGATATGCAACCAATGGTGTTATGACCTGACCCAAAACTGAATGCAATCGAATATGATAATGTAACCTTTTCACTTCGATGAATCCTAACTAAAGTAAGGAGAGAGGTTCCATTCACTTCCAACAATGAAAAAATTGATAAATAAGAGAAAATATAACAAAATATCTAATGCACTAATTTTAGCAAGAAAATACTAATGCAAATCAATTCAATGCAAATGTTTATTTTTATTTTGTTTTGTTTTTATGTTTAAAACAAGCATAAAAACATGCAAATTCAAATCAGGACAATATTTAAATGAGAAACACTATATTTTCAATTGATGTAATAACTCTTTAAAATAGGCATAAATGAATATATGATGATATTTTTTGAAAGAAAAGAGATTCACAACCAATTCCAGAAGTGAAAGACTCTTTTTTGATAGATCAACAAACCAACACAAACTAAAAACCCAAAAATGTAAAGATGAGTGATTTTCCTTAGAAAGATAATAAAAGGAATTGATCTAAATCTACGGTTGAATTTTCCAAAATGTAAACTATGCAGCTGCAATCTATGCATAATTCACTTGAAAAATATGCAAATGTAATCTATGCACACTTTTCGTTCATCTTCTAAAAATGAGGATTCTAACTATGCAAATATAATCTATGAAAGGTAATTCTTGTTTCGGGTAATGTTACCCTAAGGTCTTGGGTTGATAAACCTTCACAAAACAGGGGCATGTCATCCCAAGAAGGACTCACTTAACCAACTGTTGGAGCAGGGTATCCCAAAGGCTATGAATTTTGTCCAATTTTGTATAATTTTGTATTGTTTAGTCTAACACAGGGGTTTTTGGGTGGGTCAAAGCCCATAACACATTGTAAATGGGTCAAGGATAGACCAAGAGGTTTGTGGACCATTGGATGCGTAGGATAAACCACTATAAATATATGAACCTTTTTTGAGTCATAGGTAGGAATGACTAGAGATTGATGCGAAGTACGAACTGTTAGATCTGTGGTAGGGTTGTTTGGGTTAGGACTCCTATTGGCTGTGTGCATGGAGATCCTTTGTCCTGTTGTGTGTAGACCCTGCTGGCTGTGTGTGCAGGCGGTAATTTGGGGAATGTAAGAGGATTTTGGATAATAATATAGATATGCGGAAGTATTGCAGATATCTTATGTTTTTTGATCTGATTAGTTATGGTTGATGCAGACTTGAATTATATGCTAATATATCTATTTATAAGCTGCGAAATGTCTCTGTTTATGGTAATTGTATCTGTGATCTATTAATCTGCTATGAATATACATTTCTATGATAATAGCTAATAGTACGCACGTGGATGCGAGCCTGTTAATTAGGTTTGATAACTATATTCTGGGTATTTATTGAAACTCTTGCATAGATCTGATAATTGAGAACTAGCTTGACTTACCTGCTCTCTCCCAGGGTGCAGAAACCTGGTTCCAACACCCTCCCATATTGCTTCGGGTGAGACTTTGACCTCCGCAAGCAGGTCACTTCCAAAAGGGCCAGTAGTATAGGGGTTTGTTGGAAAACCTTAACCTCCAAACCTTGGTCAAGACCCCTCGAGCCAACAAATGGTTTCGTTGTTGGGACCAGGATCATTTTGAGAGAGATCGAGTAATGCTAAGGCCGTACTGGAAAACTGAGAGAAAATAAATCAATGAATGGTTTGAAAAACAAGTTCAGGAATTTGCAGTAAAAGAAAACTGTAGTAAGAAGTTAACCACTGAAGAGTGGAAGAATAAGCACATTTTCCTAGAGATCTATGAGATCTTCTTTGTAAGAATTGCGATCAAGCTCCAGGAGTGGCTCGCAAGGCTGGTTGAGTTTCAGAAGTGTTGGAAAGACAAGCGGGTCACGTAGTGGACCCTAGAATGGATCCAGTAGCTAGAAGATACCGACAACACCATTACTCGCACAGTAGATCACTGGGTGGACAACGTGATAGGAGTATTTTTGATAGAATTTGCAGTCGATCAATTTGTATCCTACTCAGAAGCGGAACGGATTTTCTTCAATGGTTTTTGGGGTAAGTTTTTGAAAACTTTGCCATTACTGATTAAGATCTTGTTGTGTGAAAAAGAATTTTGTGTAGCCATATGGAGTGAATGAGCTCCGACCAGAGCGAGGGCACAACGCGCAGTGGTAATTATTATAGAACTAACCAAGAAGGGGATCGAGCTATCTACAGTCCAATAAGGAATTTTTCCACACATAGCCCTTCGACGACACCACCGTCGAACCCTCACAGGGGTAAAAACTCACCTCCACCCCCACCAGATGATGATATGGCTGCACACATGAAGCTACTTACCTTCAAAGGCATGGGTGATGAGGAAATGGATCGGTTCTGGTTTGTCGCAGGGTCGGTATGGACTGCGCAGAATGTAGTAAGAAATACGGTGAAATGAGCAAAGTTATCCCTTGCTTTTGGGGTGTGGGCCCTAGACTGGTACATGGGATACATTGACCAACATGCGAATGCTACTGTCGAGGAAATTAAGAATGCATTAAAACAACAGTTCAAGAAACCTAAGTCCTACTCTTAGATAGTAAATGATTTGAAGGATTTCAAGCAAGGACCATATGAGTCCATATGGGAAGCATACCAATGATTAAAGAAAGTGATCAGAGAAGGAGGATTCCAGTATGATGACAGATAACACACAGAGTGGTTCATTGCTATGTTGTTACCCCACCTACGTGCACCTATGGGTCATCAAGCCATTGAAACACAAGAAAAGGCCTTGGAGGTTTCCATGAAACTAGAAGCTGTGCCAAGAGATGATACCCAGTTAGGAGTACAACAGATACAAGGCTAGTTAGAAGCAATGCACATGGAGATCCAAAATATGCACAAGGAGTGAGGGACAGAGGCCAGTCCCGAAAGATGGTGCATACGATGCAGGGTGAATGGCCACACCAAAGATAATTGTCCGCTGCTTGTAGAATACATACAGGCCGGGGGACCCAGTCGTCTGTGTCCTAGGGAGGCTGCAGGACCAAGTGGGTTGATGCTATGGTGCGATGACTACCGCGTTGTGGGGCTGCATGATACCAAACACTGCCCCCGCCTTGCCACATATATCCCAGAAGTAAAACAATAGTGGTGTAGGTTTTGTAGGTCTGTAGGACATGGCGAACAGAACTGCCAAACATATGATATGATGATCGACCAGGGGAACCTATATAGGGTACAGTCAAACCCCTCATCACCTAGATCCCCTATAGGTATAGGAGGATCCTTGGCCAGGGGCAGGGCGGGGACGAGGGGGAAGTGCAGGTAGGGGTAGAGGCCAATTAATCTGTTATAATTATAGGGAAATAGGTCACTTTGCGAGGGATTGCACGACCCTAACTCAAAAATCCTATAGATATTGCAGATAGTTGGACCATGTGATTGAGGACTGCTTGATTCTGATGGCTAAGGTACAGGAAAAGCAACAGACTCCTACGCAGAATGTACAACGGGTGAAGGTGGAACCTCTGGAAGAAGGATCGACCATTAATATAATAATGTGCAGCGGTATGATCACTGAAGGGTCGACAGAAAAAGCTAAGACAGAGTCTCTGATCCATAAAACGGCTAATAAACCAGAAGGAGGGGGCTTACTGAAGGAAAAGGAGACCTCTATCACAACCCGACAAAAACATGCTCAAAACGAAACATCGGCCCCAGGTAGTGGAATCGAGGATGAGGTCAAACCATTTTTTCAAGCGTGCATGAAGCTGTTGTGCAATGAGCAGGCTGTAGAGAACCTCCAAGCTCTACTCGACGGTTGTGCAGGAAAATCAGACCCAGTCACGAAGATTAAGGATGTGCACAAACTTTATGAACAAAGGAGACGCACTGGCCGAGAGATGCAATTAACTGCACAGATTGGTGATTATGAAATGGACCAGGTAATTCTAGATTTAGGATTAGATTCGAATGTAATACCTAAACAGACCTGGAAATGAATGGGAGAACCTAAATTGGAATGGTCTACTATCTAGCTACGCATGGCTAATCAACAAAAGATCATACCATTGGGTAGATTGTCAAAGATGGTTGTAGATATCATTGAGGCTAAGGTACACGCTGACTTTGAAGTCATTTAGATTGTAGAAGATGCGGACCCTTACCCAACACTCCTAGGGTTGGATTGGGCTATTGATATAGGTGGAATTATCAACTTAAAAAAATGGAGCATGTTGTTTGAATGTGAGGGAACTCGGGTGATAGTACCATTAGACCCTGCAGAAGGAGAAAGGTACACCGAGCCAGCACATGAAGAAGCAGGGATGGATCACATCTATAAGCTAACTACGAATGACGAAGAATGGATTAACCCTATGGCTGATGGTATGCCTGGCTGTGAGAAGGACAACAAATGATTCTCTGACTCCGATGAAGAGTTAGAAGAGTGGCAAACCCAATTGAAGAAAATATCTACACTACGCTACCTACGAATTACCAAGGATTTCCAATATATATCTTTTGAGGTAAGAGAATGACCCTGCTTTGATGGCTCTGGTAGTATAAGGGAGTTTTGCGCACCTTAGAAGCCAAGGTTCCAAAAGAACGAAGGCTATGGGCTCTTAACATAGCTCTGCATGCAACGCCTGCAAAGTGGTGGGATACACATAAGGAGACGTTCCAGGAATGGGAGGAATGTCAGGATATGATGGTACTTCGGTTTGAACCCCCGACCGATGTGCACGTCAAGAGATTCCAAGGCCCAGGCAATCCGCGTGAACATTTGTTTGCTTGGATGGAGCGATGGTGCGATTGTCCTGTAGGAGAATGGGTTCATTTGTTTATTCATGCCTTGGGACCAATTCCCGCTGCCTGGTATCTCGATGCGGAGCTACATCAACGCACTCGCCAATGGACAACTGTAAGAGATGAATTCTTGGGGACATTTGGGTTAACAGGAGGATTGGAGGTGCTTGAGGAAGCTCTGCAGACTCTAGACACCATTGTGATTGGTGAATCCAGCCCTGACGCAGTAAGAGGAGGACCCACATGGGAAGCACAGATTCAGAATAATGTCGAGCTCCACAAGGCCACTGTGGAATATTGCGATGTAGATCTGCACAAGGTCTCGGTCATAGCATCAGGAGGGGAACACATAGTTGTGGAACCTCTGATACATAAGGTGGAACTAAAAACACGAAGCATTAACATCAGTACGACAGTACCACCCAAGCAGGTTACGATTGAGAACTACTGGGTTGATAGGACAGTAGGCAAGACTACAGAACTAATCATGGCGTGTCCAGATAAGTGTTTAGGACCTAAGGTGGTCACGAGGAACTGGGGCGGTATGCCCATCACCCTCAAATCAAATGCGCGGCGAGAAGAATAGTGGCCTTATCATTCGCGGAGGATCGGTAATACGCTCATCACACCAATCATACAGGTAGAGACCACGCTTGCGAAACTACTGCGTGGGATCTTGGGACATATGGGCTACTACATAAAATCTAGTCGAGGATATGCACTGGTCAGTGAGCTCTTGAAAACACTGCTTAAGCATGATATTCCCCTTAATTGGGATGAAATGCGCCAAGAGAGCTTCGAAAAACTTAGGAACAGGCTGATCATTACCCCTATTCTCACTTCCTTTGATCCGGCGATGATAGTTCATAAGGATTCAGGCACCACCCATGAAGGAGGTCATACATAGCTTTTCACCAGGAACAGTAATCACGAAATCACATGGATTAATCGAAAAATCTCAGGCGCGGACCCCGATTATGGCATCACAGAGGGGGAAGGGTTGGCCTTGACCTGCGAGGTACATACGTGTCAGCGCCATCTGTCGGGAAGCCCCTATAAGATGATTACCGATCCGTGGGTTTTAGAGAACCTGAGGAATATGACTGTGTTGGGGGAGGAAGTCTGCAGATGGCTAGTGCTTCAAGAACAGGATGGTGAACTCATTGACAAGACAGAAAATTTGAATCATTTGCCCCGATTGAGACGGGAAAGCAGTTATTTTCCAGTAAGGTTGTGGATGCGTGTTTTACCAAGATCTCCCTGTTCCTGACCACAAGCATAGTCCCTGGCGAATATTTGGTATGACAAAAGAAGAAGTTCGTTCATCGAATGGTGGGCATCATCAGTATCACACCTCATAAAGTAATGTGCAGTGATGGCCTGAAGTGTGTAAGTTATGAAGATAAAACAAAGGGTCACTATGAAGGTAAGACAATAATGCAAGAGGTCTTAAAGGCTGGGCTATGGCAATGCAGACTCTCAGTTGAACGGAGTCCCTGCAGAGTACAACCGATGTGCTGGGAACATGGGAGGATTACGTGGAACATAGGGGTACACTGGGATCAGAGGGGTATGTTGATCACACCCTGGGTGAGAAAACTAGCCATTGAAACAGTCAAATTGGGTAAAAAAAACAAATTATCGTTGGATGGAGCGGGCGACTGGCATTTAATGCGGCGATTTTGGGATATTTTTTTACCATTTACTTGATGGTAAGTCCTGCGAGAATTTTACCCTACCGTTGGATGGTACCCACAGCCATAAAATAGGTGGGATAGATTAGAGACATGTTTTGTATTGCTCGAATAGCTTGTACTTAGCCTGGTTGTCCTAGATGAAGTTGTGCTATAAGAAATTTTGTGCCTTTAACATCTTGTTCATGTCTAAGCAGCCTACCCCCTCTGACAGTAGCAACCCTGAGTTCATATTTCATTCCATAATGACAGCCACAAACCCTGCCGAACTCTCGGAGCCAATAACCTCAGTGGAACAAGACACGGAGGAAGTGGTGGAGGTCAAATCTGAAGTAGAGGAAATCCTCTCCACACCCAGCCTTACCACCAGGAAAGGAAAATAAAAATATCAAGGCTCAGGCAAGCCCCCGAAGCCTACGAAAGGGGCCACAGGAAAGCCCCGTATCTCCCCACAAAACGTGAAATCCCCACGGGCTGCTCAAGAGGAGGCCCAACCCACTGAGCCAATCAATTGGCTGCCCCCCTTCATGCGACCATGCCAGACATCGATGCGCATGCCAAAGAACCTCAATGGCTTGATCACCTACCTGCATATGCCGCTGACCTCGGGAGAGGTCCCCGTCATAGCTGAACCTTTTGGTCGCCTTCATGAAGTAAATTTCGATGATCATGATTTGGCAAACTTTGAAGCCTTCCCTAAGCTCGCACCCAAGTTATACCTTGATACGGTTCATGGCACTGATGGGGTCAAGGTTGTCCACCAATGCTGGGTACGTGGTTTGGCGGGGTCCGGGCTCCTAAATATGCTAAGGATGCCCCACTTTGGACACTACAATGTAACGGACTAGCTCGCATGGCAATTGCTCATGCTAATCCATGACAGATGCCTATGGATCCAGGACACAATCCCCATTGATGCTGCGCTCGTGCATCGGATTATTGGTCTCCCCATGAGCGGCCCAAACCCCTTGGAGCACGTGGGAAAGAAATATGAGGGGAATACTGCTGAGTTTTTGCGCCATAAGTATCATGTGGACCGTAATACGCGGGGGTTTATCATCAATACCATCAGTGACCAAGGAACGCAGCTGGGCACCATGCTGTTAGCATGTAAAATGATGAGGAAGTGTCAGGTCACCTCTATTCTAACCTATGTTAGTCGGTTAGCCGACCAATGTGCGAAAGGGGTATGTTTTAACTGGGAACAATATTTGTGCGATGAGTTTCTAACTAACTTTTGTGAGTCCCAGGAGCAGGGTCGCGCCTTTTGTTACTCTTGGTTTTTGTTTCTTATAGCATTGGTTGCCTAGGAAGCTCCTGCAAAGTCAGTCCTTCCTGAGATTACCCTAGACATGTGCGAAGGGGCTCGCTATGCGTACTTGTGGGACTTCGTGGATCCACAATGGCTCGAAGACAACCAGGTGTTCTGGGTCCTCTTTCAGAGTAGCGTGGCTGCAACGATTAACTCCCGACCATGATTGTCCCTAGTTGTATACGATAGATAAAAGGGCATTGCCAAATTTCAAGCCACTCTGCACAATGTTCAGATCAGGGCGCACAAGGAGAAAGCCTGGACCTTGCTTCCTTACATGGTGATGGACAAAGAAATCAACAACGTCATTGTGCTCTCACCCCCTAACTGGAAAATTGGCTTCAGAACAGGCGCGAAGGGCGTTGAAAGCACCAGCACGTCTCGAGTCAACCCCCCTGTCATCATCCCAGATGTTAGAGGTATGCCCAAGAGTACCAAGCAAGACACGAGTGCGGCCACCCAAAACGATGCGCAGCAGCAGAAGGACATCGAGACAACGGCCCAGACGGACTCACAGACCGGGGAGGGTATGGAATGTCTAGATGTCGGTGGTACTGCCTCCCCCCATGGCACGAAGCACACCAGTGAGCTGGTCAGAATGCCCTGCAAAAAGGATCGGTATCAGTGAGCAGAATAGGATGAAAAAATCACACTAATTGACAGAGATCTGAAACGAATCACTGATGTAGTCACTCTGGCCGCAAAGAACAGATGGGCCGACTTAGAAGAACAGCAGTGGGATGTAGTCGATAAAATTCAGGCTGAGCTGCGGGCGCTACAATTAAAGATAGACACATTGTAGATCAATGCAACCCCAATACGACAACCCTCCGCTTAGTAGTGCAACACTAGTTACAGATGACAGCTGCCTTTGTCCTCTCCCTAGTGCAGCTCTGGTGCTCAGTCCACTCGACTTGGGACCCCAAGTCTAGGCCAATACAGAAGTCCAGCTGAACTTAGGTTGGCTACCCCATGAGACCTTACAGGGTCTCCACACCATTGTCTTTCAAGAAATCCACCATCGCAACTAACAAGTGCACCAACATCTTGGCATAGATGAGCAAAAAATCATTGCAAAGGATGTCGAAGTATGTACCGCCACTGCGAATCACACAGAGTTCGAAAATACAATCCACCAACTTTGTGTAGACGTTCCCACAGAGATCCTTGCCTCAGCCACCCCTCAAGAAAAAGTAGAAAGACTGGTCGCAACACTCAAGACCTCCCGGGATGAAGTTCAAGTTGTTAAGACATGCATGGTGCAGTAGATCGTAGATCTGCAGGCTGAGCTACAGCCCGAAACACCCCCGGAGATCCGGGCCCAGTGAATTGCGCTGGTCACCACGGCCACAATTGTTATGACAAGGCAGATCGCGCAGGGAACCTAGCTACTGGAGAACGCCATGCAGCTATGGACTAAGGTCCAGTCCGATCCGATTTTGCGAGGTATCAACCAGGACCTGCTGCAAAAAGAAGAGGATTTTGAGACAATCGAAGCCACCTTGCCCACTTTGGTGCCCACTCAGTGCTTACAACGACTACACACTAGCCAAGAACTCCAAGAAAATTTTGAGGACCTACAGCAAAAGAAGAATATCCTTGGTGACCGACTAAAACCGTGGGCTGACGAAGCTCTCAAACAGTCACATGATGCCGATGTTTCTATCAAGCAATTGAATCAAACTATGGAGAGTGTTACCGCCGCGACTGAGGAACCACTATCAGAAAAATTGGTCGACATTGCATAGAATAAAACTGTCCAAAATGAAGGTGTGTTGCCTCCGTTAGCTGGGGTGATCAAAGTATTGCAAACGCAAGTTGAAGCCCCACCGGCACAGCGACTCGGGACGAGTCACAAGATTGTGTTGGGGGACTGTTGGAGCAGGGTCTCCCAAAGGCTATGAATTTTGTCCAATTTTGTATAATTTTTTATTGTTTAGTCTAACGCAGGGGTTTTGGGGTAGGCCAAAGCCCCTAACGCATTGTAAATGGGTCAAGGGTAGACTAGTAGGCTAAACCACTATAAATAGATGAACCGTTTTTGAGTCATAGGTAGGAATGATTAGAGATTGATGCAAAGTACGAACTGTTAGATCTGTGGTAGGGTTTTTTGGGTTAGGACTCCTGTTGGCTGTGTGTGCAAGCAGTAATTTGGGGAATGTAAGAGGATTTTGGATAATAATATAGATGTTTAGAAGTATTGCGGATATCTGATGTTTTCTGATCTGATCAGTTATTGTTGATGCGGACTTGAATTATATGATGATATATCTTTTTATAAGCTGTGAACTGTCTCTGTTTATGGTAATTGTATCTGTGATTTGTTAATATACTGCAAATATATAGTTCTGTGATCATAGCTGATAGTACGCATGTGGATGCGAGCCTGTTAATTCTGTCTGATAAATATATTCTAGGTATTTATTGAAACTCCGGCATAGATCTGATAATTGCGAACTGGCTTGACTTACTTGCCCTCTCCCAGGGTGCGGAAACCTGGTTCCAACACCCTCCCATACTGCTTCGGGTGAGACTTTGGCCTATGCAAACAAATCACTATCGAAAGGGCCAGTAGTATAGGGATTTGTTGGCAAACCTTAACCTCCGAACTTGGGTCAGGACCCCTTGAGCCAACACCAACTCCTATGCTTTAAAATAGAAACTAGAAGTTGCAGACCTTACCCGGATATCCTTTGGTTTTAGTAGATCCCGCAGGGTGCAAAACCCCTGCAACTCTTTGTGCTCCAAAATCTATAAACCAATAAAGAAAAAGCACAAAATCCTAGTTGTATAGCATATATATGTTCTAGATGTTAGTGAAAATCACACATAATCTCACAAAAACAATATTAAATGAATAATTTAAGATCATTGCACATGTATAAAGTATTATTGATACGTAAACATCAGGAACAAGATGGCACTTCTGTTATTAATGACATGTAAAGTAAAAAAATGTGGAGAGATCACCTGAAATCTGCCATGGCCTTCGAGCATACCTTCCTTTGGATCCGTGGAGCCCTAGCCTCTCAAGATTTCTCCCAATAATAGAGCACAATGGATGTCACATAGGGTGAGTGAACATCTCAAGGAAACAAGGGTTTCCTAAAAATATCTCGGAAGTGCAGGAGGCACAAGGAATATATTAGAGTTGGATAGGGTTCCAAAAGCATATAATATCTATATTTCTCTCTCTCTTCCTCCCTTAGGCCATTCCCTTGAGGGGTTTTTATACTCCCTCAAATTAGTTTTTTTCATTTGAGGACAGTTAGGCCACGGGTTGGGGTAGTTAAGTTATAGGAACAACTGTAAACCCCGCCTCTAAAATAGGGAAATTATATATATTTTTAATGTTTAAAAAGGAATACACAGTTCTCTATGTATGGAATCGCTTGTATACGCGGAAAAGTCTGGGCAGAGTCACATATGGGTTTTAAGAAACTGTTTTTTGAGAAATATGTCCAAGTCTGAAGGGAAGGTTTGCCCAAGGCCAATGCATAAGTCATCAATTATATGATGGTGATAAATGATGCTATAAGAGATGCCCCCTAATATATGAGGTCAGAAGGGGTACATGATGGCCGGAATGTATTATAGAAATAACCTTGCGAGGACTAGAGAGGACTTCACCAGATTTCAGCCTACCAAAAAACTAGGGAGAGAGATCAGAAAGATAGCTCATGTTTGAGGCGGGCATACCCATGCTTAGTAAAATAAAAGCATGTACGCATATAAAGTATAGAGCGGATCCAATATGTATACAAGTATAGTTGAAATTTAAAGTACATAGTGAATCATCTGATCACTGCCTGGTAGTACAAGTCAAAATAAGGTCCAAGTATCACATATAGAAGACTGATCAATGATGCTACAACATATATCTGATCACAAAAATTCATAGCTAAATCTCCAAGTACCAAATCATAAGTGGTGGAACAAATGGTACAACACGCAACTCAGGCGCCAACATATAAGATGTTGCCGTGATGAAACTGCAACATATAAGGGTGGATGGTGTCACTGGAAAAAAACTGAAGGAGCTATCAAAGTGAACCAAAGCATGCTGATGCAAACCTGAGGTCTTCACTGATCACCATGGCACAATTCTACACAATGGTAATAAATGAGCTGAAGTCGACCATCTGAGAAATCGTTTGTTTATTGGTCATTGATGTATACCGTTAAAAAACGTGAAACAACCCATCGATAATGATAATTAGTGCCAAGGTGCCCCAGTAAAATCTAGAAAGTGTGAATGAATGAGTTGAAGTTGAAAACTTGAAAGAATATATCAATCAGGAGGCAATGATTTATCCTCACTATTGATAGTGAAAAGTCTTCCATTGATGACTGCAAACCCTAAGGTACTGAAAAAAGGACTCTAGACCTTATTCCCAGAGCAATGAGTCGAACTCGATGGGAAAATATCTGCTCAAAGGAAGGCATTAAGGCACTCTAGATCAGTCCAGTGCGAGTGTAACCCACAGGCCAAGATTTGGAAGGAATCAGAGGAAGTAAAGTGAAGTAACCAACCCGAAGTAAATTTTTAGCATGCACAAGATGAAGCTAGTGTTGGATATTTAATTAAACTGAGAGGGGGGGTTGAATTAGTTTAATACATACATAAGATTTTCAAAATTTTCACCAAATTTATTTATAGCTTAATTTGTGAACAATATTAAAATGTTGCAGCCAATAGTAAATTAATGTGACACCACACTTATGTTGAGAGCAGCAAACAATTAAGGCATTTGAAGGGATCACATCAACACATAAGAAACACACACGAGACAATGATAAAAGTGGAACCCATAAAGGGAGAAAACCACATCTTATTATTGTTGTGATGCAAAGGCAAGCTCCAACTCCTCTCACCAATCGTCGTGTGCACCAACCCACAGGAGGCTCTATCACCTCAATTCTCAAGCTACAAACTTGCAAGGAAGCAACTCCCATTCGATTTTCTGCACCTCAACCTGCTTAAGGTCTAACCCCTAAATACCTAACTCCACAAACTATCAAGCTGCAACTTGATAGGGAAGCTCCAACTTCCTCAATTTTCCAAACTGAATGTTTGCTGATTTACCTCAGATATCAGCTCTGTTCTGTAGCTTCTCTTTCTGCTCTTCTTTTAGTCTTCTCTTCCTTACTTCTATACTCTGCCTTCTCTTGATTTACTCTCTCTTACTTCAACTTGCATATCTAGATGATATTATTTATAATAATTTTCTTGTGACTGTTAGCATTCCTCAAAGAATTTGGAATGGACAGCCATACCTCTTTGCTTTCTTCCTTTTCATTTCTTTTCCAGCTCACTCAAAAAAATGTAACTGTAAGTGCTTGTTTTAATATTACAGTGGGATCTTTGTTTTTCCTTCGGGGACTTGCCAATGCATCACAACAATATAAATCAATTAAAAATATTTACATTTAATTAAAATGAGAGCTCCAGCTCACTCATACAGCCTTTTGGATCGTTGCGCATTTGTCTTTTCTTTGACTGTGTTTTATCTCTTTTCAGCTCTGTTTGCTTTTCTGTCCTCTGCTGAGGTGTAACTGCTGCCTTTTAAATCTAGGCATATTTCAACGCCTTTCATACAATAAGTGTCTTGTTGATGTGGAAGTTCCGCAAGCAGAATGGACATATATCACAATCGTTGTATATTAGTAATCACCCTCCCGTTAAGCTGAGGCATATACATAAACCCCACGGACCACACGACACATCACAACAGCGTTATATATATATATATATATATATACATATATGGTAATTTCAACTCTCGGCATATTTAAACAAAGTTTTCACAAATAGACTGATGTTTTGTATAACATATGTGACTTCCGGTGATGTACTGCTGAAACATAATTTTAATACATAAAAAATGTACTTACGGGCCCACTCGCCGATCTTTCCGATGCGATGTATCACTCCTCAACTTCTTCCGATTGCGATTGCTGCAAATTCCATTTGAAAGTACCGATGTCTTAATGATCTGATTCCGATTATTCACTGTTATGACGAAACTTCAAGCATATATCAGTCGTGTCTTATAAACCCATCGAGTCTGGTCTTTCAATCGCAATCGCAAATCTTTGTTAACATGTTCTGGAATTCAAACCTATCAAGTCACAGTTTATAAGTCCATTGGGTCCGAATCTCAATCGCAATCGCAACTTTCTGTTGTGATGTTCCGATGCTCCACTTTAACTCCGATGCAATTGGAACATGGAACTAAAAAATTTGTTAATCATAATTTATAAGCCCATCGGGTCCGGGCTTCAATCGCAATCGCAAGTATTTGGTTGGATGTTCCGATTGGCCTATACTGCGATGCTCCGATGCAATTAGGCCGGAATTCAAATATGTATTAACCACCATTTATACACCCATCAACCGGGCTTCAACTGCATTCATATTGGTTGATGTTCCATTGGCCTATACTGCGACGCTCCGATGTGATTAGGCTTAATTCAAATATGTATTAACCACCGTTTATACGCCCATCGGGTCCGGGCTTCAATTGCAATCGCAAGTATTTGGTTGGATGTTTTGATGCCCTTGCGATCTCCGATTGCGATTGGGGAGGGGTCCCACCGTATAAAACTTGGCTCTTATAATAAAGCGCTCCACTTATATAACTGATATATATGTATACTTTGCCAATGGGTTATGCGATTCATAGAATACGTTTTGTATATATATATATATATATATATATATATATATATATATATATATATATATATATATATATATATATATATATATATATATATATATATATATATATATATATATATATATATATATATACTTTGCCGCTAGAGGTTAAGCGATTATCGGAATAATATTTGTGTTATTTTAAATGTATAACGCCGGTTGGAGTGTGTGATTCCCGGAATATGGTTCTGTATTATATGCATTACATTGTCGCTGGAGTTAAGCGATTCCCAGAATTATTTGTAATTATATATATCCCCCGGCTGAGGTAGCGATTCTTGGAATGACAGCTATGTCTCTGCAATAACAACTGTGTCTCTGCCTCTGTCTCTACTGCTCGACCGTTTCATTGTGCCTCTGTATTCGACTGTTATAATTTTAGCCTGTCTCCTTTGCCTGTTTCTACTTCAGCGCTGCTCGACCTCTGCCTCTGCCTTCTGATGTACATATTCCCTGCTACTGTTCCTTGCCTTCTTTTCCATCAATGACAATATTTCTAACAGTCTCCCCCTTTGGCATTGATGGCAATACACTTCCTCTGTTTGCCTGTTTGAATCCTTTCTTCTGTTGCTTGCTCTTCCTCCCCCTTTGACATCAATGGCAAAGGACGACGCCTCATTTCTCCATATAGGCTCTGTCGTTGCATTTCCTTTCTTTGATTTGGGTTTAGACCACCATATTATGACTTTGTACCCTGCTGCTCCAGACTGTTGTACAGGACTTGTTGAGAGAACACTTTAAGGATTATTGAATTTGAATATATGTTTTGTCTCTGTCTGATATAGTGAGCCAATATATGTTTTATAGCTCTTTGATCCTGTGGACCTGTTTTATGCTTCCCTTGCCTGGTTAATCTCCCCTAAGAATGATATTTCCGTTTCTGTTCTCCCCCTGAAACTGTGCTTTCTCTTCATATTAGAGAGTAGCATCTACAGATACTACCCCTAGTCTGTCTCTAAAATATTCGAATGGTTCTCTGGCAAGTGGTTTAGTAAATATATTTGCTGTCTGTTCTTTTGTTGGTACATACTCCAGTTTTACTATCTTCTGAGCGACTTGTTCTCGTAGAAAATGATACTTGATTGGAATATGTTTCGTTTTGAGTGAAGTACAGAATTTTTAGATATACTTATAGCACTTGTATTATCACATTTAATTGAGATAGGTTCATCAATACTTACCTTCATGTCTTGAGGAGTTTGCTTCATCCACACGACTTGTGTACAACATGCTGCTGCTGCTATATATTCTGCTTCTACTGTAGACAGAGAGATAGATGTTTGTTTCTTGCTTAACCATGCCACCAGACTTTTTCCTAGATAGAAAGTACCTCCACTTGTACTTTTCCTGTCATCCACACAGCTGGCCCAATCTGCATCTGTGTATGCTGTCAAAGTGAGGTTTTTTCCTTTAGGATACCAAAGCCCATACTGTGTAGTTCCTTGTAGATATCTGAATATTCTTTTGATTGCAAGAAGGTGATTTTGTTTAGGCGATGCTTGATATCTAGCCACTAGTCCTATTGCTAGCATGATGTCTGGTCTTGATGCTGTCAAATACAACAAGCTTCCTATCATGGATCTGTAGAGTTTTTGATCTACATCTGTAGACCCATCATCAGCACACAACTTGCATCCCATGATCATGGGCGTAGTCACAGGTTTGCAGTCCTCCATTTTGAATCTTTTCAGCATTTCTTTTAAATATTTTTCCTGAGAGATGAATGTGCCTGTGTTCTTTTGCTGAATTTGCAGTCCCAAGTAGAAACTAAGCTCTCCAATCATATAAATTTCAAACTCTGTTTTCATCTCATCAGAAAACCCTTTTTCTAGTTCATCTCTGTTGCTTCCAAACATAATGTCATCAACATATACTACAACAATCAGGAGTTCATCTTCATGGGCTTTTATGTATAGATTGTTGTCTACTCCACCTCTCTTAAAACCTTGTTTTTGCAAATATTTATCCAGTCTTGAGTACCAAGCACGAGGAGCCTGTTTCAGTCCATATAGGGCTTTCTTCAGTCTGCACACATAGTCTTCTTTGTTTGTCAATGAGAAGCCTTCTGGTTTTTCCATGTAGAATTCTTCTTCTAAGTCTCCATTCAGAAATGCAGATTTTACATCCATTTGATATACTTTGAAGTTTTGGTAGCGTGCAAATTCCAGGAACATTCTGATAGCTTCTATTCTGGCTACAGGGGAAAATGTTTCATCGTAATCAAGTCCTTCAATTTGTGAGTATCCTTTGCAGACAAGTCTGGCTTTATTCCTGATTACCTGTCCTTCCTCATTCATTTTATTTTTGAATACCCATTTTGAGCCAATGATATTTTTCTCAATTGGTCTAGGGACTGGTTCCCAGGTATTGTTCTTTTCAATTTGGTCCAATTCTTCATTCATTGCTTTTACCCAAGACTTGTCCTTGTTGGCTTCTTCAAATTTCTTTGGCTCTATTTGTGACAGCATGGCTATGTATACCTCTTCAGTTTGTTCTGTTAGCTGCCTTCTTGTTTGGACCCCTACTCTCTTGTCTCCAATGATCTGATCTTTAGGATGGTTCTTCTGAGTATGTCTTGAGGGAGCTTTAGAACTCAGCTTTGTATCTTCTGTTGTCTTGCTTGTTTCCTCATCATTTTGGATTTCTTCTTCATGGTTTTCTGATGGACTGCAGCAGTCTGTATTTCATGTATTTTTTGGAAGTTCTTCATCAAATCTCACATCAATACTTTCTACTATTTTCCGAAGAGTCTTGTTGTAGCACCTGTACCCTTTACTTTTGGAAGCATATCCTAGAAAGATCCCTTCATCTGCTCTTGCATCAAATTTTCCAAGATTTTCATCATTATTCTTTATGTAACATTTGCTTCCAAAGATTCTGAAATGTTTGATTGAAGCTGGTTTTCCATGCCATAGTTCATAGGGAGTCTTGTCACTGCTTGGCCTTAAGTGAGCTTTATTAAGGATATGTACTACTGTGTGTATAGCTTCTGCCCAGAAGGTTTGATCAATATTATTCTCTTGCATCATGGCTCTGGAAATTTGTTGAACGGATCTGTTTTGTCTCTCTGCTACTCCATTCTGCTGAGGTGTCCCTGCAATAGTAAATTGTTGTTTTATGCCATGTTCATTGCATAGGTCTGAAAAGTAATAATCAATGAATTCACCTCCTCTATCCGATCTGATACACTTTATCTTGCATCCAGTTTGATTTTCTGCTAATGCTTTAAATATCTTAAACTTTTCCAGTGCTTCTGATTTGTTCTTGAGAAAAGCAACCCATGTCATTATGGAGAAATCATCTATTATAAGCATGAAGTAGGATTCTCCACTTGGTGTCTTGGTTCTAGCAGGTCCACACAGATCCATGTGCACAAGCTGGAGTGCTCTTCTTGTTGATAGCTCATCTTTAGATTTAAAGGATATGCGAGTCTGTTTCCCTAATTAACAAGATTTGCATATGGTATTTGAAGGCCTTTTTATTTCAGGCATATCTCTGGCAGCTTTCTTCTTACTCAGTCTGATGATATGGTCGAAGCTAAGATGTCCCAATCTCCTATGCCATAACCATTAGATGGCAGGCTTCATTCTCCTCTTTTACTATGTAAACATTACTCTCTGTTCGAACACCTTTGAGCAGAGTCTTTCCTGTTGTGCTTGATCTGACTTCACAATCTTGTGCTCTAAAGAGAACTTCACAACCTTTGTCACACATCTGACTGACACTCAGTAAATTTTCTTTCAGCCCATCTACAAATAGTACATCTTGGGCCTTTCCTCTTCCATTATCTATGCTGACTGAGCCTTTTCCCTTGATCTTACCTGATTTATCATTGCCAAAAGCAACATTGCCAGATTTCTTTTCATCAAGAGTTATAAACTTGCTTTTGTCTCCAGTCATATGTTTTGAGCAGCCACTGTCCAGGTACCACTGGCTTTTCAGGTCTTGAGCAGTTAGGGCCAGGTCACATTTATTCTCCTTCTTTATCCACTGGAAGCACCCTTTTGTTTGGTATCTTTTGTGGGATGATGGACTACATTTTCTTAGAGGACATTTAGAAGGTAGATGTCCAACTTGATTGCATACACAACATTTGATCATAATTTTTTGCAGAGTTATGAGTATGAACAAAATTTATTTGAATCATAAACCTCCTTGAGGTGTTAAACATCAATATTTGTTCATACTTTCTACATTCAATGATTTTATGACCAAATTCCTTACAATAAAAGCAGTAACCATAGAAGTTATTTGCATACCTGATGTAAGGTTGTCTCTTCCATTTGTTTGCTTGAGGCAGTCTCTTCAATGTTTGCATCTTTTTCTGGTTTGAATTACTCCTTCTTGCATGACAATATGCAGCAATGTGTCCCAACTTGTGGCAGACATAACAGGCGACATTCTTCATTGGAGGGAAGAATCTTCTTTGATGGTTTCCAACTTTTACATATTCAGGGGTCTTAGTATTTATTACATTATTTGATACTAGTGGTTTCTTCTTATCTCTGTCTTCCTTATTGCTGATTTCTTCTTTTGTAGGAATTGTTTGAGCTACTTCATCATTCTTCTTTGCTTTTACAAAAATTATATTTTTGTTTTCCTTTTCTTTGACTTTACTAGATTCTCCTTCATAGCCTATACCTGTTTTTATCATTGGGGATCTTTGAGCAACCAGAATTTCATTCAACTTACTAGAGCTTGTTGTTTGAGAAGAGTTTATAACCACTGTCCTTTGAGCATTTTCTAGTTTCTTCCTGAGACATACTACTTCTTCTTCCAGTTTCTCTTGTTCTCGGGTTTTATCCTTGATTTGCTGAAGTAACATGTCTTCTATCTTCTTGGCTTCTTCAAGCTCTACCTTTAGCTGCATGAGGACTTCTGAGTTTTTTTCTTCTCTTACATACTTAAGAAGAATGTCCTTTTTTTTCTGCATTTCAGTTTGAGTCTGTCAATCTCTTCCAGAGCACTTCTTAGCTCCCCCTCAAGGTCAACTTCCCCTTATTCTTCTTCATCTTCTAGTAGGAGTCCCTCAAGATCTTCTATGGCCATCAATAAAAATTCTGAGGTTCCTTCTTCACTTGAGGGTTCATCTGAATCTTCAGATGTACTGCTGTCTTGTTGAGAATAGAAATATTTTCTGTTGAACTTCTTTACCTTCTGCCAGTTCTTTGATTTATTTTTCTCTGACTCTTGAGCCTGATTCCTTGCTTTCTTGTGAGGACACTTAGTAGCATAGTGTCCAACTCTTCCACAGTTAAAGCACTTGAAAGGAAGTTTACCTTTGTATTTACCTGAGCCTCTATCCAGTTTCTTGACAAATTTTGCTTCTTCTTCATCTGAGCAAGAGCATATTTCTTCCTCTTCTTCTTTCTTCTTTTCTGTTTTAAAGGCTGCTTCCCTCGTACTTGGCTTCTTCTGTGGGAGCCTCATTTCATAGGATGTTAGATTTCCAAGTAACTGGTTCATGTTCAAGGTCTCCCAATCAGCTGTTTCTTCTATTGCAGACACCTTTGGATTAAATCTGGATGGAAGAGATCTTATAATTTTTTGTACAATTATACTCTCTGGCATTTTTTCTCCAAGAGCTTTCATATTGTTAATAATTTATGCAGCTTTTAGGAAGAAACTCGCAATGTCTTCATCATCATTCATTCTTACGTTCTCAAACTGGGCTCTATAGACTTTAAGTTTGGCAGTCTTCACTTTCTTGTCTCCCTCATGTATGTTCTCAAGAGTATCCCATATTTCTTTGGCAGAGTCTTTGTGCATTACTTTAATAAAATTTGCTTCACACAATCCATTCAAGATGCATTCATGGCTTTTGCGTTAGCCACAAAATCTTGTTTTGTTTCTTTCTCTGTGTCAGTTGCCTTTGGGGCATATCCTAATTCCACAGCAGCCCAGACTTCTATTCCTAGAGACATTATGTATGTCCTCATTATGATTTTCCAGAAAGCATAATTTTCACCATTGAAGAAAGGGGCTTTATTGGTTGAGCATCCTTCTTTACTAGCCATCTAGGATCTCCTTTCAGTTGTTAGACTTGCACAAAGGAACCTGCTCTGATACCAATTGTTGGATCTTTAATTAAACTGAGAGGGGGGGGGGGGGTGAATCAGTTTAATACATACATAAGATTTTCAAAATTTTCACCAAATTTATTTATAGCTTAATTTGTGAATAGTATTAAAATGTTGCAGCCAATAGTAAATTAATGTGACACCACACTTATGTTGAGAGCAGCAAAAAATTAAGCAGATTGAAGGAATCACATCAACACATAAGAAACACACACAGAGACAACATATGTAAGTGGAAACCCATAAAGGGATAAAACCACATCTTATTATTGTTGTGATGCAAAGGCAAGCTCCAAATCCCTCTCACCACTATTTTCTGCAGGCACCAACCTACATGAGGCTCTATCCTCAATTCTGCAAGCTACAACTTGCAAGGAAGCACCAAATCCCTTCAATTTTCTGCAGGCACCAACCTACAGGAGGCTCCAACCTCAGTCAGCTACAACTGATAGCTATCAAGCTGCAACTTGATAGGAAAGCTCCAACTTCCTCAATTTTCCAAACTGAATGTTTGCTGCTTTACCTCAGATATCAGCTCTGTTTTGTAGCTTCTCTTTCTGCTCTTCTTTTAGTCTTCTCTGCCTTACTTCTATACTCTGCCTTCTCTTGATTTACTCTCTCTTACTTCAACTTGAATATCTAGATGATATTATTTATAAGAATTTTCTTGTGATTGTTAGCATTCCTCAAAGAATTTGGAATGGACAGCCATACCTCTTCGCTTTCTTCCTTTTCATTTCTTTTCCAGCTCACTCAAAAAAATGTAACTGTAGGTGCTTGTTTTAATATTACAGTGGGATCTTTGTTTTTCCTCCGGGGACTTGCCAATGCATCACAACAATATAAATCAATTAAAAATATTTACATTTAATTACAATGAGAGCTACAGCTCACTCATACAGCCTTTTGGATCGCTGCGCATTTGTCTTTTCTTTGATTGTGTTTTATCTCTTTTCAGCTCTGTTTGATTTTCTGTCCTCTGCTGAGGTGTAACTGCTGCCTTTTAAATCTGGGCATATTTCAACGCCTTTCATACAATAAGTGTCTTGTTGATGTGGAAGTTCCGCAAGCAGAACAGACATTTATCACAATCGTTGTTTATTAGTAATCGCCCTCCCGTTAAGCTGAGGCATATACATAATCCCCACGGACCACACGGCACATCGCAATAGCGTTATATATATATATATATATATATATATATATATATATATAATAGATATATATATATATATAATAGCGCCTTTATATATATATATATATATATATATATACATATATGGTAATTTCAACTCTCAGCATATTTAAACAAAGTTTTCACAAATAGACTGATGTTCTGTATAACATATGTGACTTCCGGCGATGTACTGCTGAAACATAATTTTAATACATAAAAAATGTACTTACGGGTCCACTCGTCGATCTTTCCGATGCGATGTATCACTCCTCAACTTCTTCCGATTGCGATTGCGGCAAATTCCATTTGAAAGTACCGATGTCTTAATGCTCCGATTCCGATTATTCACTATTATGACGAAACTTCAAGCATATATCAGTCGTGGCTTATAAACCCATCGGGTCCGGTCTTTCAATCGCAATCGCAAATCTTTGTTAACATGTTCCGGAACTCAAACCTATCAAGTCACAGTTTATAAGTCCATCGGGTCTGAATCTCAATCGCAATCGCAACTTTCTGTTGTGATGTTCCGATGCTCCACTTTAGCTCCGATGCGATTGGAACATGGAACTGAAACATTTGTTAATCATATTTTATAAGCCCATCGGGTCCGGGCTTCAATCGCAATCGCAAGTATTTGGTTGGATGTTCTGATTGGCCTATACTGCGATGCTCCGATGCGATTAGGCCGGAATTCAAATATGTATTAACCACCGTTTATACACCCATCGGGTCCGGGCTTCAATCGCAATCGCAAGTATTTGGTTGGATGTTCCGATTGGCCTATACTGCGATGCTCCGATGCGATTAGGCCGGAATTCAAATATGTATTAACCACCGTTTATACACCCATCGGGTCCGTGCTTCAATCGCAATCGCAAGTATTTGGTTGGATGTTCTGATGCCCTTGCGATCTCCGATTGCGATTGGGGAGGGGTCCCACCGTATAAAGCTTGGTTCTTATAATAAAGCGCTCCACTTATATAACTGATATATATGTATACTTTGCCATTGGGTTATGCGATTCCTGTAATACGTTTTGTACATACATATATATATATATACTTTGCCATTGGAGGTTAAGCGATTCCCGGAATAATATTTGTGTTATATTAAATGTATAACGCCGGTTGGAGTGTGCGATTCCCGGAATATGGTTCTGTATTATATGCATTGCATTGCCGCTGGAGTTAGGCGATTCCCGGAATTATTTGTAATTATATATATCCCCCGGCTAAGGTAGCGATTCTCAGAATGATAGCTGTGTCTCTGCAATAACAGTTGTGTCTCTGCCTCTGTCTCTACTGCTCGACCGTTTCATTGTGCCTCTGTATTCGACTGTTATAATTTTAGCCTGTCTCCTTTGCCTGTTTCTGCTTCAGCACTGCTCGACCTCTGCCTCTACCTTCTGCTGTACATATTCCCTGCTGCTGTTCTTTGCCTTCTTTGCCATCAATGACAATATTTCTAACAGCTAGTGCATGATAGAAACCCTTTGAACCAACCAATAGTGAAAGCTGACAAAGAGGCGAGATATCCATCAATAGGGTCAAATGGAAATCAAGGTACTGCATGAATCCCAGGTGTGATAATGTAATCTGAAGTCAAACACAAGGGAAACAATTTAGTCAAAGACCCATGATGATGATCAAATGTTGAGCACAAGGTCACCTATCAATGATGTAAATAGGGCCAGGGTGCGGCTCTAGGTTTACTCTCAGAGCAATATGTCATAGTCGATAAGAGACAAACCCGCTAGCAAGAAGTCAGTGGATACCTTCTCAAACCAGCACGAGCAAAGGACCAAATATCTGATGTGATAGAACAAGATACTGATAAGATGGGGAATTCTGACTAAAAAATGAGTCAAGAGACACCACAGAAAGGCTGACTTAGGTTAACTTCCCTTGAACAAAAGCATGGCTCATGTTTACTATGGCATCAAATGATAACTTTGTATAAGTTTGTCATGTAGGAGGCATAAAAAAACCCTCCATATGATTGGAAGAGATAACCAACTATGGGAGAACTGACTCATGAAAAAAGGTTATGGATTCTCCTAAGTCAAAAACTAAAACCATCCCAAATGGAGAAAAGACTTAGCTTTTTTGTGATTTTTTCAAGGGCGACACAACTGACACTATAGTTGCCATCAAGTATGGAAGTAATATCCTGTTCCCACTCTTTTTTCAAATATTTTTTTTTTTTGTCCTTTTCATATTCAAAGCCTGAAAAAGAATAAAATAATTCTATAGTACAATGGATAGAATGAGTGTCGTGAAACAGATACTCTAGTTCCTGGGATAGGAACAATCCTATGCTCAATGCAAGGTGACGAAAACTAGTAAGTGACACTCAAAGGAATGTTCCATCCATGGGTAAAGGTGTCAAGTTGCAGAAGCTAAGTGATTACATGGTTAACTTGTACAGAAAGACATGGTCAAAAGATGGATTAAACATGAGTCCAAATGAAGCCGGCTAAAGGCCAAGATAAAAAAGTAGTCAATATGCAATATTCCTAATATTCCTAAATTAGCTTGCAGCTAATAGGAATATTATTTTTTCTTTTAAAGTCTAGATGGATGAATAAATGGGCAAGGAGGCTCATAAATTGCTCAAGTATGAATAAAAATCCCTCATAGTGTGAAAAGGGATCATGAAATAACCAAATCAAACATCCACATGTGTGAACAATGTATAAACTATGTGGACAAGGTCAAGTTTGACCAAGTCAATAGCATTTATTCTCAAAGAGTGGATCCTAAATAAAGACAACTCAATGTGAATGAAAATCAATCTAGCTAGTCAAAATTAAGACACCCTGAGTGTGAAAGAGGTTGGTCACTTGACCAAGTCAACCATGACCATATCTACAGCGTAGTCTAGATGCATTGAACCTATTTGAGGGATAGCATAGTTATAGAAGGAGATTATACGTGTGAAAGAGGATAAACTAATGAAGTGGTTTAGGGTTTTGACAAGACTCCAATATTTTAAAAGGAATAGGAGAACAACATGAATGGGTTGTTGAAGATTATTATTTTCTGAAGGTATTGTCTGCTGAGACATCACTCATTGGGGGTTTTCTGTTTAGGAATCCCACCTCCTTCCTTGAGCAACTCTTGGAGGGCACTTGTTCCATCTTTTCCACTATCAAGCTTGGGCCAAGCTTCACCTTACACCTACAATGTTGATCCTATTTAGGGTTGGGTTGTCCTTGTGAGTTGCAGCAAGTGGAAGACACTAGATCTGCTCAGATCTAGATTTTACTAGTGCCTCTTCTCAGTAAGTGTGACTTTTAACCTCCTGGAAGAGTACATTAGATGATTGAGCTTCAAATCTAGACCTTGGCATAAGGCCAAATCATTCTCAGAGCCTACAATGCATTTTCTCTCCCTGGACTGCGTTATTTGCAAAGGAGAAGTTGTAGGGTGTTTTGCTTGCATTTTGGAGGAGATATCTCTGGTGTTAGGATTCTTCCTTTCACTGTGGTGATCCATGGATTGGAAAACCAATCCATGTTTTTTTTAGATTTGATCTGCTATTCCATTATATGATTCAGTAATTTCTAAATATTTCTGCAGATCTGCAATTCTAGATCTCATATCTACTCTCTGTGCTTCATGTTTTGCACAAAACCCCAAGGGGAATGTATAGATGATCATTTCAAGTACAAATATATGAATTAGATCTATATTTTTATGTACATATCTGATCTAGATCTGAGTGATAATATACTGCTGCTTCATCCCCAATAAAATAACGTTTTTGAGTTTATGCAGACTTTTTCTATGGCTGTAGCACCTCATTTTTGAGGATTTCTCTTATATTGTCTTATTCTTTCTATTGTAAAATGTATGGGCTATAATGTAACTCTGATTTTCTGTTATACATATGATATTTGAACATCCATATTATCCTACTACTTTTATTCAATGGATCTGCGTTATTTTCTGTAGCAGTCTTTGCACTAAGCTGCAGCCCCTCTCTTTGGGTGATTTTTAGCTAGACTAGTTTGTGGGAGATCTATTTAACCCACCTAGTTAGATTTGTTTTTTCTCTCCCTTTGGATTTGGATATTAGATGAGCTGATATAAGGGATCCAGGAGCCACAAACTCATTTCTGTGCATAGATTTCCCAGAAGTGCATTATTTCAGTAGGTATGTTGTGCAATCCCAATTTTGGGATATTACAGTGGTATCAAAGCAACTTTCCTTGGCTCAGCCTGTGAGCTTCAAGTAGTATGGAGTATTCTCACGGGGAGGAGGAGATATGAAAGAGAAACTAGAATAAACCCTTGTTGTCTAGAGAAAAGAGGTTCACAGAACTTCTATCTCAAGCTCTGCAAGATACCAGAAAAGACATCAGAGAAATGAGGAGGGCAGAGCAGGAAGATCCCTCAACCAGATCTACAAGATCTATACATGAGGAAAGTTATAAGTTCTCATCTCATGGATATGTGCACTCAACCATATCACCAAGTCTTCAACGCTCTGTTATTGGTTTCTTCATGAAGAGGAAGAAAGGAGGTGTGACCAAGAAGGAGACTCTTGGTGAGTATTTGCGAGAATATGAAACTAAATCTAAGGAGTTCAAAGATAACTTGAACTTCCAAGGATTCTGAAAGATCAAGAAGGAAAAAATCACAAAGGGGAAGTAGCATGGTGTGGGTAGATTCTTTCTATCTACTTTTGATGGATCACCTAAATGTCCAGTTAGGGTTTGGGTGGAGGAGCTAGACAAATTTGTGCAGCAACATCAAGTTTCAGAAATTGAAGCCATAAAATTAGTAGCACTGCATTTTAAAGGTAAAGCATATTATTGGTGGTTGTTTGAGTCTTTTTCCTTAAGGAATGAAACTACACCTACTTATGAAAATTTTATTGGAAGATTAGTAGAAATTTTTGATGAAACTTCCTATGTAACATCTTCTATTGAGACTATCAAACCATATCAAACAAATATTTTGCATGAGTTGGGGGGGGGGGGTCTATGAATCCAAGTCCATTTTTGAAAACCATGGAAGAAGGTGTAATTTTGTTGAATGCCTTTCCAAGGGCAAGATCTCCATTGGATGAAGGGCTCTATTATCAAGAGGAAGGCATTAAGATTCCTCCTTCAATAGATGACCAAGATCTAAGGTCTCTTATTGATGATGAGGCAACTTCAGTCATTGAGGAGGAGGAGGGGAAGGCAGGAGATGATAACGCAGTCACAACAAAAGCACCTCAAGCACCTCTTGATTGGAGGAAAGCTAAAGTATTCTCTCAACTATGGGAAGCATTTGCATACTTGGCTAAGGAGGGAGCCTTGGGAGAAGTTAGTACAGCGCAGAGAATCTCTCATGAATTTAGAAGAGAGGTGAGAAATTTTCTGAAAGGGGCTTTGCTATCTTCCACTTAGTTATGTGCGCTGAGAAAGGAGGAATCATAAGTCTATGATGGCATGGACATGACGACACATGGCAACTTCATATCTTTGGGGCAGCCCATGGTATCTTCATTCAAAAAGGATATTTCTGAACATGACAAGAGGATGTTAACACTCTTGCATGCATGTAACAAATTAAGGAAGTATTGGAAGACAAGAACTTTCAGAGGGGAAGTTGACTTCCATCTGCTTCAATATTGTCTTGAGCAAGATCAGCTGCAAGGGAGGCAGAAAAAGGAAGTTTTTAGCACTCCAGCATGTGACTTTGGCATCAAGTATGTCAAATAGGAAAGCCATGATATGACAAGGGCTACTTTTCAGACCTCTACAATGCTGTCATTTTTGGGAAGCCTAGATCCTTATTGGGATTCCCAACTCATGATGGAATATTCCAAGGACCTTTTCACATGTGAGGTTCTTGATGGGAAGGCAATGGATGGGAGGTATAAGATAGTTGAGGGAGTCATTTACTTCCATGATCATATCTATTTGGCTAGAGACTCCAAGCTCACGGAGAAACTGCTAAATGCAACCTATGAGATCCTGCTTTCCAAACCCACTAGTTTCTTCAGAGAATATCACACTATCTTAGATGATTCATGTGGGAAGGTTTCAAGGAAGAGGTGCACTCTCATATGAAGAAGTGCATGGATTATTTGTTAGATTAGGAGGAACATATCTCTTGGGAAGAGCCATCATTCACGCCTCCTTACTCATTGAGTGTGAGAGGGGACTCATCCATGAGTTACCTCACTGATATAAAACAAGTATATGGAGGGACTTGTCTTTCTGAATATTATGATGTATCTCCTATATGCTTATATTTTTCTAACACTCATTTGCAAGACATTGTGCTAAGAGGGGGCACTATTTATGATGGGTTTCATGGACCATTCAAGGCCATGAACTATGTTGATGCAGGTAATTCCTTGGAGGATCTTGGGAGGTTATTATACACTTCATGGTGTGATTATTTTACACCAACTATGATGCACCTTCTCCAAGCATTCAGGAAGGATGGGGCAGCAAACAAGTGTTGGGGGAGACACTTGTCATCTCCTATTCTATGGCAATTAATGATAAAACTGCGCTGGTTGCACATGAGGGAGCATCTTCCGTCTCCTTTATCATACATGATAGTTAGCATGTTTCTAATCATGATTTCATATGTTGGAAATGTTCTTACGCTTGGGAACCTGGTTGGAGGGGAGGTACCTTGGTGGGATGTGTCCTTGGGGGAAGAATTTCCCCACTCTTTTTGCACTACATGCTTCAATGGGAGTGTTAGCCACCTATAAAAATTTTCATATCAAATGGTGGCTAAATCATTTTTGAAAGCCTTCAAGAAACAATTTTATTGCCAAATTGTTAGTTCATGAAGTCTTATGAAGATAACTTGTCCTTGATTTAATCTTTACTGATGTTTCCCTCTTAAACTCTGAAATTCTGCTGTTTGCCTGAAGAAAAAGACTGCTGCAAAAAACCCATTTTTTCCCTTCATTTTCACCCTTCTTCCACTCAAAATTAACCTTCATTTTTATCCCCTTTTTTCCCATAAAATTCCTCTATTTTCCCTTATCTCCCTTTTTTACCTTCATAAAAACCCCTTTATAAGGTTTAAAAATCCTTTTTTACCTTATCCGAAATCCTCAAAAAACTTTGAAAACCTTGAAAAAATCATAAAAATGAGCCTTTTTGTGCTAAGGCTTTAGCCCCCTTCGGCTAAGCCCCCAAACCACTTCCCCACCATATACCCACGCCCAGGACCAAGAGTTAAAGTGCCGAGCACTTATCACAATCGGAGTTGTGCGATGGGTGCGTTTCTTTGTTTAAAGGAGAAGTCTCGATTCCGATCAGCCCCTCTTCTTTATATCCCCCGATCCCTTCATCTTTTCATATACCCAAAGGCCCCAAAATCAAGTGCTAAACATAATATAAAACCCCTCCTCGATACAAAATATCCTTTGCATTTCATGAAAAATCCGATTTTCTTATGTTTCAAAGGGTTCAGTCGGTTCACGATTTAAACCATTTCCAACCGTTGATCTGAAACAATCAAACGACCTTCGAGATCTCACATCGGAGATTTTCATTGGGCGTGTTGAAATATTTTATTGCTCCCCCTTCGATTGGCCCCTCCCGATGGATTCTCAGCAGTTGATTTTCCCCGCCAGACTCAGATCCGACGGCCCACATTATTCTTCCCCAAAGCCCATCCCTTCGCCTTTGGACCTCCGATTCATTCTCCGCCATCAATCTGATCCTCAGATCAACGGTCTACATTCAATCGCATCGGAGATTTTTTTTGCACCTTTCCTCTCTCCTCCTTTGATCGTAAATCCTCTGATTGCATATGGGTCGTCCATACAAGAAGATCCGATGGTCCAGATTGAAGCCCGCGACATTGGTTAAATTCATGAACCCCGCTTTATAATGTTTTTCGACGAATCTCCGCCGTTGATCTCTGTAGATCAACGACCCACACTGACCCATTCTCTGCCTCATATTTTATTTCATTTAACCTCAATATTTAATCTGGACCATTCATTTCTCTCATCCGACGGTCCAGATTCATCCCGAGAGGCCCAACTCCTTTGGGTCCTACCTTTCTCCAGATCCAATCTCTGTCGTCCATCGCCTGATTAGACGGTCCAGATTAAAACCACCTTACCTGCTTCTAGGGAAAATTTTAAGAACCCCCCTAAATTTATATATATAATAAATAGGCGAATACCCATGATACATAGGAAAAATGGAAGGCGATTTTATTAATAATATAATATGTATATATAATTTTTTGGCGAATCTCTCACGAGATTATATTATCTTGTAAAATCATGGTGAATCACTAGTACAAATGGCGAATCATTACTACAAAATGGTGAATCATTGTCTAGTGGAGTTCGGGGTGTTGGTTCCAATGAAGATATGGTAGTTGAACCAGGAGTAGAAGGAAGAGAACCACCGAGACCAAGCATGGCACATGGTGACTCGTGAGGGAAGTAGTTCTCGTGTAGTTTGGAAAACGCGTTCTTCTAGTTTTACTAAGCATAGTGTTGTTGCTCATGCTACTACTAGCACTGATATTGAGGTTGGAGAGGAGTTTGAGGAAGCATGGAAGGTAGCAGTGGTGGAGAATTACAAAGAGTACCACATGATAGGCTCCATTTTTCCCTTTGGTATTTGTGCCTACAAGATCTTCTGTCCATTGAACCAACAATTAACCGTTCAACCAAAAATCAACTTGACTGAGTTGATTAGTTACGAGTCAACTTAGACTAATCTTCAAAACTATGCTTTGCGCTATCCCATATTTATCACACTAATGCTACACAACATTGTGCATTTGCATCCAACTCTCATGCATGCATACAAAATTTTCATTAACATCTATAACCCTAACCAAGTGAGAATTGATCAACAATTTGCACCAAAGTTTGTTAGTGTTGAAAGTTCATAAGAAATTTAGATCCATGGTACCTTAAATAAATTTTGAAATAACCTCCACAAATTCGACCACAATAGAGAAAACTTGTGATAAATTTTAAACGTACAAAAATTAGGATTCATGTTCCTAGGAATGATCATAAGAAGTAGTTGGCATATAGGTCGAGTTTTGAGCCTTGACACATTGATAATGTAATGGCTTAGGTCAAAACTTACACATTGAAAAGTCATCAATGAAGAGAAGACAAGATCATTATGAAACACATACTCCAAACTTCCTACCAAATTCTACTTAGTTTTCTGCAACTCAGCTATACATAATCTTATAGTAAATAAAAATTCTACAAAGCCTTCTTCACATAGCTAATAAATGGCCATTGGAAGAGCACCCCTTATATAATAGTAATAGTAGCAATCAATAGATTATTTCATATTGAACTTCATAGCCATAGCGCTCCTATGTATTGTATGATGCATTCAACTTTCATTATAAAATATAGATAAAATCATACTTTTGATTGATCCATTTAAAACATACTTGTGCACAATGTTGAATGCAATGCTAGTCAAGGAGTAAAGTCGGTTTAACGTGTAATGATTTATAAAATAATGGAACCTAGATGGAACATAGACTGATTTCATTTAGATATAGGTAACCCTCTGAATGTAGACCATTCCTTGAAGAACATTTTTATTGATGAGGAATTTAATACAATATTCATTTTTCGAACTAAAAATATTATTTCTATAGATTTGTGTATGGGGTAAACAATAAATAAAAAATTTAACTATCCTTGGGGTGGTCAATATTTATAAATTTTATTTATACTTGCTTTACCATGTATATCATATACCTATCAATCACAAACATGAAGAGCTGTGGAATTCACAGTGATGATCTGCTCTGGAAACACAACCAACCTTTATTATTGCCAATATTAACTTTTATATAGTAGCACATATGTAGATAAAATTTCCAGCTTCCAAAGAGACAAACTTGCTTCTCCAACATGATGGCACATTATTAACTACTAACATTTCTGATTGCTGAATGTAAGAAAGCTTTCTAAGTACATCTAATATATTGCGAAGGTCAAACTCCTAGACTATGTTCTTTTTTACCATGTATCTATAGGATGTAGCCTTCTTCTTGTTTGAAGAGGAGTTGTCTATTATTAGAACTACCTTCCCTGCCTCTGATGCCTTGAAGGAATTGCAAATTGACTCATCAGATGAAGACAACTTTTTGTTCTTGTCAATTAGAGTTGAATAGCTTCCCTGTGCACTCAACACAAACTCTGACCGATATGAAACATCCCACCCACCAACTATGAGGTCCCACAGAATTGTTGCTCTCGTCTGAACAACAGACAACTTGAATGTGAGAATTCAAAAACAAAGAAAAATCCCAATCGCATATATCTTGAGGATGAACTCGATCTCAAATCCAAAACCCATAAAATTTATATCCAAAACTAAAACTCATCAAATTTGGAAGTATATTGGAAACAAAACCGAGGCAAAAGAGCTAAATTTGAATGCGGGAACTGACACAAAATCTGCAAACTTGAGAAATTTTTGATGTACATTATTTTGTTTGACAAAATAGATCAGGAAGAAAGGCCTCAGGGAAGATCACACTAGACTAGGGGTAAGTAAAAACCACCAAGGTGAAGCATGGGAACAAGAATACAACCAAAAATGATCTATAATTTTGTTCAATCAATGATCCATCCATAGGACAAAATGTTTCTCCTAGGGGTTACCCACTTGGGTGTGTAACAAAGCCCATCAAACAGTTTATGAAGCTATTGACCCTTCTCCTTTAAGAGTGAAAATAAAATGACATAGGAGTGATAGAGGAAAGAGAGATATTTGGTGTAGAGGATTTTGGACACCCTTAATCTTCTCATTAACCTGAATAATACCAGAATTTAGAGATCTGTTTTCAAAGAAACAGTAAATTTAAAGTGGCCAGTCGAGGATATGATAGCTGCTCAGGTGAAAGAAAATTTGGAAAGGATCAAGAAGATAGTAAAGATACACATTTTTAGCACAGATTCTACCATAGAAGCTCAACAATAATAATGGACACTGGTAGGGATTGAAGAGGAACTCCTAGTATCAGGGAAGAAGCCACAAGCAGTTATCATTAAAAGAGAAATCATCCTAACTACTGCCCTCTAAATTTCTCAACATTTTCTACCCGTCTGATGTTTGGTCAGACAGAAAGCCTGTGGCTTCCCAGTTGTGGTTCTATTATTTTATTGAGCAACAACTCTGTACATTTAAGACAATAATAAAAAGAATATTTCAATTATAAAAAAGAACAGACTCTTTATTTTTTAATGCTCAGTGTGTTTCTTATTCTTTAACTTGAATACAGTGTGACTATTGTCAGAATAATCTGCTAAATATGAACATAGGATGCATCACTGCTAAAAAGGTTTGGCTAAGGTGAATAACAGCCTTTCATCTTTTAATTTTGAATTGTTTGAACTCTTGAGGGGAAAGATTGGAGAGGCAGGGGCCAGGCTTGGTTCAAGAGAGACAACTGGGAATTGGATTTCATATTTACTCTGTGATATTATAATTTATAGATGAGACTAGATAGACAGACATCCTCGAAGGTTTACTGTTGCTCTGTAGACTTTCAAAAGGCTTTTGGCACTACACCGTTCCCAGGAATTTACCCATCAAGAAGCTTCGTGTCCTTGGACTACTTGAGGACATTATTTCTGGTGTGATGCAGCTTTATGATAGAATGATTGGCAGTTTTTGTGATTACTACAGATTTTCTTAAGGTATCACAACTATTGGGGGTGTCAAGTGGGTGTGTGTTCTCTCTCCCAGACTAGTTGGGATCTACATTGATTACCAGCGATTCATTAGGGAATTTACTCATTCTCAGGATGGTTGCCTACTTCATTAGATCCTGGTTTCATTCCTTTTATTTGTAGATGTTGTTGTATAATTGGCCTCCACTCCAGAGGGGTCATAGAGTCAACTTGATGCATTGGATAGATTTTGTAATAATTGATAACAGACAATTAACCTTGGGAAATTATGATCGCTAATACCACCAAAGAGGCCCTCTGCAAGTATGTCATTTTCCCTTTCTATGGAAGTTAATGGAGATTACCACATTTTATGCTTAGGGGTCGAAAACCATTATTTTTCGAATACTGAGAATGAATTAAAATGGATGTTATATTTTGCATAGTGATCATCAAAATAATGGATGTTATATTTTGGACAGTGATAGTCAAAATCAATCTTGTGTTTCATGCTTGTATTGAAAATGAATGCTATATTTGAGGCAATAATGATAAGTAGTTCTTCCAAGGAAGCCATCTCAATCTCATCCTTTTATTATGTATTCCTCTGCAGCTGTACTTATGTAATTACAATAGGTGACCCATCAAATTGCAAACCTATCTGAAATGAATACTGATCAGTCCCATACAGGAGAGTTTAATAAATATAAAGTCTTATGAAGCCTTCAATATAGCAGTCTTTCCAGATTTCAAAAACTAGGCTCATATTCTGTCAACTTAAAATGTTACCTACATTAACAAAATAGAAGGATAGCTGTTGTAGAAAGCAGAAACTGCTTGCAGAATACTCTACCAACCATGTGGTGGCCAATGTCGACCTTTATGTAAAAAAGATAAGTGTTGAAAGATCAGTAGACCAGACACAATTTTGTGGATTACAGGCTAATGAGATTGCCTAATACATCAACACTTAACTGTGACCTCAGGTGTTTCAATATTAAAAATTATTTCTAACATAGAAAATTCAATTGATTTTATTATTGATATATTATTTTTATTTAACTGACATTGTAGTAGGAGTCAATTATGGCATCTGCAAGATACTCGTATTTGGATAAAGGCAACCCAGCCAAGAAGATACGCCCATCCTTTGTCAGGTAGACGTGCCACTTCTTTGTCATGTTCTCACTCTGTTTGAATTGAAAAGATGTATTCCTTCTCATGAATCATATGCAGATGAAAGACATCCAATGGAACCTTTTTCGAATGAAAGCCTTGCACATACTTCTATGGAATATTCTTCAATAGCTTCCATAATTTCATGAACAGCATTATGGAACAGTGACTGAACTGTCCACAATTACAGACATGATGAGAATTCTATTTCACGTCCTTGGTAAAATACACGAAAATTAGATCAAAGTGATAATACTTGCAGTGTTTATAAAATCATAAAGCCTAGGTGAATCCATGTTCAAAATGTGTGGATCGTTAAGAAAATGCATCAAAAGAATTTTGATTTGAATGTTCTAATATATTTATATTTTACAACTTTATATAAATGCCTATTATGTTAACAGTGAACACCACTCCACTGAGACAACAACCATAGTACACCTCTTCTAGAATGATAGGCTTTTACTGTACATAGAATGCCATGGAGATTCATCCAACAAGCACCAACAGTGTTTGAAATTTGAACTATGGAGGCAATTTGAAGAAATCCTCAGGTCACCAGGACCAATCCAAGATCACATGTAGCACCCTGTCAAATGGTGCATAACTCATGATACCTCATGAAAATATATGTGATCGTTTGATAAGTGGAGATATGTATTTGAGCCCTTGGTGTCACCAATGCCAAAACAAATCAAAAAATACTAATTAAACTCCTGGTGATTTCTTTATCTTGGCACAAATATATCAAATGGTTAGTTGTTTAAAAGTAAAAGTTGAGATCACGCTATCCCTGTGTCCATTCCAAATAGTGTTTTCATTTTATTTGTTATTTTCCAGCTGTAGCTACATCAACTATATATGAAATATTAACTGCACAAAAACAGACTTAGAGACATGACAGCCAGTCGGTATTGCACTTTTTCACTTGCATTAAGAGTTACAATTTCAGCAAACCTGCAAAGTTCCCTAGGAGTTGTATATACACCTTTCCCTTGAGCAAGATCATCCCACACAGTCCCTTCATATCTGGCCAAAAGCAAAGAAAAGGTATGAGAACAGTAAATCCTGAATAAGTTTCTATGCAATTCTTAATTTTATGCAAAGAGAGGCCAAAAAATTGTAAATTTTGAATTCAAAATATTTCCTTCTTAACTATTGAAAAGGAGAATTCCAAGTGCAAAGACAACCTTAACAATGCCAGTCAAATAAATAACATCCATCAAATGTTAATTGTTTTAGTGCTTCTCTGCTGGTTAATGTTGAGAATTTGGAGGGCTTGAGATTAATTCAAATTCTCTTTTTGATAATTACTTGAGTTACTTATGTCTTCTCTTGCTTAGCTTAGTTAGTCTTTCATCAACTCAATTACCAAAATAAAAAAGACACAAAGTTAGGCTCTTCGAGCCAAGGAAAAACCTCTCCCTCTTGGAGAGGAAAACCCATAAGAAATTCTTCTTATAGATCTTCAAATGACAAGTACCATGACCAATACTCAGACCCTTGACCTATGAATGCCTCCAAGACCTTGACACTGCTTCTAAGACTTCCTCCAATGCTGATCCTTCCTTTCTTCGGCAATGTGCACTGACCTGCATCAACATTAGAGAACTCGGTCTCTAAGTTTATCTTGAGATCTTCCTTCTCATCCTTTGCATGCAAATCAGCTTTATCCACTGTTTCAGAATGTAAAACTTATGTTCTTATCTAAATTTATATCACAGATGTATCCGCATAAAATTATCACAGATCCTGAACTTGTCTGAATTCCATACTTCTGTTCTTACTGAAATCTGCACTTCTCTAACCTCTGAAATCAACGCCCTTTTAACCTCTGTGATCCACACTAGTTCACTTCTGAAATCCGCATTTCATCACTTCTGAAATATGCACTTTATCACTGTTGACATTTCAGAGAAATCCGCATCCTTTTCTTCCTTAAGTACACATTGTTGTCTTCTTGTAAACCCACATTGTTTACTACTGTATTCCGCAGAGGAATCCACACTTTCCTATTGTTACTTCTTCAGAGAGATCCACATATTCTTCTCCATTCAAATGAGCCACTGGTCATGCTATATATACAGTGTTTTGTTACGCTTTTAGGCCAACCCTACACCAAGGTTGTAGACTGACTTCTTCACTGCAGATAGGCCAACTTACTCACTGTGGAATTAGGCTTATCTTCAACATTGAATGAGGGCAGTCTTGAGGGCTATTATGAGCCATTCTTGCACAAGGTCTTGGAGGTCATTCTTCAGACTACACACTTTATTTTCATGACTCTTAATTACATTTATAAACCGAAGACAATCCTTAATAGACATCAAGAAGAAGTATATTGACCTATAATAAAATCTTGCTCATGAAACCCATGAAGCAAGTACAACAAAAATACATTTATTATCTTTGTCTTCTTCTTTACATAAATTCATAATCACATAGTTAATATGAAGACCGATCCTAGTTACACTTTTCAACACTCCCTCTTAACTAGGGAGGTATTCATACAGGTACATGGTCAATTTCAAACTGAAGAATCTCATAAGAGAATCAGATTGGTAATCACATCTGTATAGCATCATATCAACCAGCATTGTCCTAGTGCAAGGCCTTGACTAACAGCCCCATCTCTCAATGAGACAATGGGCTACAATGTTGGCGAGACACATGACTTATAGACATCATAGTCATTGTCTCTCCAAGGTACATACTCCACCCGGGTGTTCCCAAAGTATGACCTTCTTGGACTATTCTTCTCTTGGGTAGCTAGCCCTCAAAGAATATTGGTCCTCGACTACTCTTATCTTGAATTCCCTAACACATTCTCAAAGAGTATCGAATGCCAGATGATTACCCAATCCTCCATTCTGTCTTCCCAAGTGAAGACCATAATGATGTGTCTATCTCTCCCTCTCAGCCAGGGAGGACCAATTCCACAAGGGAATGTACGCATTCCTGTATAAGGAATGTACCTAAGCTCATTCGTAGGAATTACCTAGTTTCTTCCAAGTAAGAAACTTATCACCAGGCTCCCTCTCAGCCAAGGAGGACCAATTCCACAAGGGAATGTACGCATTCCTGTATAAGGAATGTACCTAAGCTCATTCTTAGGAATTACCCAGTTTCTTCCAAGTAAGAAACTTATCACCAGGCTCCCTCTCAATCAGGGACCTACAGCAGCAATGGTGAGACACCCAGCTGCTCGTGAAGAATTCCTCCCCTCGATGTCATGGATTTCGATATTGAGGAATCTTCAACTTTAGCTCCATAGGGCATAGATCATCCATCACTTTCATTCATGAGTCATGTCATCTACTAGAAAGTGATTCATCTGTTTTTCTTATTTGGTCCACCTTTTATGCCATGATGCTTTCTTTTGAATCATCTCCAAGGATCTTACATCCTTTCTCATGATTAGCAGCCCCTGCACAAATTCATCCAGGTAAACATATATGTATGAACTTTTAAAACAAAAGTTACCTCAGTGATGATCTTTCACCATGACATCTTCCTGTAGGCATCGGCATCCTTTATTCAGATTGACACATCTCCTAATGACATGTTTTGTCAAGGGTCTTCTTCTTTACCAGACTTCTATCAAAGTCTACATATCCTCCCAGGAGATATTCTAGTCACATCTTCTTCGCTTCCGGATGATAATTGCCTCTTAACATGGTTTCACTTCATGATCTCTTCCTTTCTGCACATCTTCATTCCCAGGAACTTCCAACTTACAGTTCCTTGTTCATATACAACCACCTCATATTCCATATGAGGATATATTATGTTGATTTCATCTATCAGTGCACCGAGAGCTCCTCCTCCATAGATCATACTTCAAAATATAGAAGTATATTACCTGCAACCATATGACATGACTTCACAGCATCCAGTGTCAGCATATATATATATATATATATGCCTCATACCTTTTTCATTTGAGTCATCCTGTAGCAGTTTTACTAGAATGAAGAGCTTCATTCCCTTGCCCTGCTCCATCAATATGTCGTCACATCCCAGAATTCTATAGCATAGAATTCTTGATGAAACCATTCTTCTTTCTTTCTAACCAGTGAATTCATAGAGAACTCCATTAGAAAATGTCAGCACCAGTTTCCATGATGACCCTTGATCTTGATGACTGCCTTTGATTAGTAATGTTATCAGAGAGGTTTTCCTGGAGCTGTTTCACCAAGAGCTCCTACCATGCTTTTATCATGATGCCATCACAATATACATTGCATCCTATCATACTATTTTACAACCAACATAAATCACTTTAAGAGGAATATGATCTCAATCATAATAGAGATCCTTCGTTTCTTCTTGCTTAGATTTATTTGCATAAGGTTTTTCCCTCATATCTGAGACATGGGCTTCTTCCTTTTTCCTCTTGTCCTTTTCAGATTTGTGACAATCTCTTTTATAATTCCCAAGTTCATTACATCCAAAGCATCGTACTTTGTCCATATCTCTTCTTTTAACTGAGGACCAAATTTACCGAATCTTCCTTTATTCCTAGATATGGCTACAAAGGCTTGATTCCCTTCACTTGATCTTGTATCAGCTTTGGCTTTCAATCTTGTTTCCTCTATTTTACATAAAGACCGTAAATCATGGAATGGTGTGGCTTCTTTCTTCCCGTATAAACTTGAAGTGAAGTTTCCCCATTCTTCTGGTAGAGCATTCAGCACCACTGTACTCATCACAGTGTTAGACATTACTTCTCCCAATTCCTATAGTTGATCTCTTATTTCAGAAATCCACATAAAGTATGAAGTGATTCCTTCTTCCCTTGACAACTTCATTTTATACAGTTCTTGTCTCAGAGAGATTTCTTCTCCTGCAGTACTCACAGAGAATAGCTCCACCAGTTTCTAATATATTTCGTTAGAAGACTTTAGTTTCAATACATAGGGAATGAGAGAGTCCTTAATGGATTCTATGAGAATCCTCTGGGCTCTGATTTCCCCCTTCATGTACTTGGCATGAGCTGGAGCATCTTCTTTTGGTGGTTGAATTGTCGATCCTTCAATGTAGTCCATAACTTCGTCTTCAATTAAATTCAAATATGTCCTCTTCTTCCAGGAACTAAAGTTTGATGACCCAACTAGCTTGTTGCTCTCTTTACAATAAGTCATCTTTGACAGATTTAAGTAAGGTTATAGATACTTAATTGAGTAGATGTTTTTCTTTTTTTCTATCAGCTTCCTTGTTGATGATCATGAAGATGATGGCAGAAACTCCCTCTTAGATTGATTTCAAAGTAGGTGATCTTGGATCCTTGATGATCAAGGATTACTTCAGAATGAAGATGCCTTCAATAGTGTTGGAAGGCACTTGATGATGTGTCTTCCAACAATGCATTCAATATCAAGAATCTTTGATGTCAATGATTTCCTCCTTGATGTGTGGATTCTTTGACTAAGGTTGAAGATCTTCTTGAGATGGCTTGAGGATTTCCTTGCAAACTGATTTGAATTTTCAATGTAGACTTTGACTTTTTCTTTGATGCTTTCTAGAAAACTAATTCTTTATTTTTGATCCTTAAGAGTCTTCTTGTCAAATAGCCCTTTGTCTTTAGCACCTTAGCTCTGATACCATGTTGAGAATTTGGAGGGCTTGAGATTAATTCAAATTATCTTCTTGATAATTACTTGTGAACTTACTTGAGTTACTTATGTATTCTCTTGCATAGCTTAGTTAGTCTTTCATCAAGTCAATTACCAAAATACAAAAGACACAAAGTTAGGCTCTTCAATCCAGGGAAAAACCTCTCCTTCTTGGAGAGGAAAACCCATGAGAAATTTTTCTTATAGATCTTCAAATGACAAGTACCATGAACAAGAATCAGACCCTTGACCTATGAATGCCTCCAAGACCTTGAAACTGCTTCTAAGTCTTCCTCTAATGCTGATCTTTCTTTTCTTCACCAATGTGCACTGACCTGCATCAACATTAGAGAACTCGGTCTCTAATTTTATCTTGAGATCTTCCTTCTCATCCTTTGCATACACATCATCTTTATCCATTGTTTCAGAATGTAAACCTTTTGTCTTATCCGAATTTATATCACAGGTGTATCTGCATAAAATTATCACAGATCCTGAACTTGTCAGAATTCCTTACTTCTGTTCTATTGAAATCTGCACTTCTCTAACCTCTGAAATCAACACCCTTTTAACCTTTGTGATCCGCACTTGTTCACTTCTGAAATCCACATTTCATCACTGTTGAAATCCGCACTTTATCATTGTTGACATTTCAGAGAAATCCGCATCCTTTTCTTCCTTAAGTATGCATTGTTGTCTTCTTGTAAACCCACGCTGTTTACCACTGTAATCTGCAGAGGAATCCGCACTTTCCTATTGTTACTTCTTTAGAGAGATCCGCATATTCTTCTCCCCTCAAATGAGCCGCAGGTCATGCTATATATACAGTGTTTTGTTATTCTTTTAGGCCGACCCTAAACCGAGGTTGTAGGCTGACTTCTTCACTGCAAATAGGCCGAATTACTCACTGTATAATTAGGCTTATCTTCAACATTAATTGAGGGCAGCCTTGAGGGCTATTATGAGCCATTCTTCCACAAGGTCTTGGAGGACATTCTTCAGACTAGACACTTTATTTTCACGACTCTTAATTACATTTCTAAACCAAAGAAAATCCATAATAGACATCAAGAAGAAGTCTATTGACCTATAATAAAATCTTGCTCATGAAACCCATGAAGCAAGTACAACAAAAATACATTTATTATTTTTTTCTTCTTCTTTACATAAATTCATAATTACATAGTCAATATGAAGATCGATCCTAGTTACACTTTTCAACAGTTAACATAGTTGTATGTTAAATTGAATCATCCCATAAGAAATTGCCAAAGAAGCTAAAGTGTGAACTGTTGCAGCAAAATCTATCACATAGCACAAAACCTCACTAGGTGACGTAGACAATGTGCAACACATGAGAGTGTTACTCTCTTTAGTGGCGGACACAATCCAACACAAGGGAAGCTTCCTTGGTAGGGATTAGGGATCAAGTAACCCAAGGATCTATCAAGCACACCATGTCTATCAAGCACCCACATTCTTGCCAAGGGTTGGGACTTGGGAGCTCCCCATGGAGACGAGAAAGAAAATGAGTGACGAGCAGAGTAAAGAAGAAAATGAAAGGAATCGACCATGAACTTATTTTTAGTTTCAACTGGGGAAGCTTGAGGCTCAAAGGTAACTCTGTTTATTAGCACCCATGTTCTCACCAGGGCTTGGGGCCTCCCCAAGGAGACAGGGAAACAAAATGTGTTGAAAATGTTAGCGAGAAAGGGTTCCTTGATTTGTGCCCTAAATCAAAGGAAAAAAAACGAGTTTCTCCTTGAGCATGTGCGAGTTACTATGAGTTAGGAGCTAATTCCTAAAAAATAGGACGATTTCCTAAAATTTAGGGCAAATTCCTAAAACTTAGGAGTGCAAGAAGCAGTTGATTAGCACTAATTAGTGGAAGGCCGAGTTTATTGTCTTCTAGTGTGAGTTATTTTCGGTAAAGGTTGAGTTGATTGAGTCAGTCTCCTAAATTTTAGAAAGGACGAGTTAACACAGCCAGTGAGAGCTTTTGTTAACTAGTCAATCAATGGTTCGACTTTCCTCAAATAGAACTTGCCAGTAATAGCCTAATCGGAGTGCTTATAAGGAGGAATGAAGACACAGTTTGATCATTGTCTTGTGAGCACGAGTTGGTGAGACAAGACAGTAGACTCACGGGTTTGTGAGAAGTTTGCACAAGTTTATGTGTAGAGCTTGTTAGAATAAGGACGTACAAGAGGAGCTTGTGCGAGTATTGAAGAAGGCAAGCAGATCAGGGGTCTTGCAGATAGGTTCAGCTTAGTACAAGAAGATCAGGGGTCTTGCAGATAGGTTCAGCTTAGTACAAGCAGAGAGAATCATATTGTATTCTCTATTAAAACAAGTTGTATTTGTAAGAGATATATTGCTCAAATTTCTTCAATAAAATTCTCAAACAATCAAAGGGTTTTCCCAATTGGGTTCCCTATAAAAATTTGTGCCTTGATTATTGTGATGGTGTGTTTATTTTTGTTCCTATTCCACTACAAAATAAGTAGAGAAATTATGTGTCTATATGAAAATAAATTAGTTTCAGATTGTTCATATTAGCAGTCGCAGAATTTCGTGGATTTTCTACAAGGTATCAGAGCTATTGGAACAGATTTAAGAAAAACACCAGTGCTAATATTTCAAGAAGAAGGAAGTCTGAGTTAGGTGAGCTGTAGCCTGTATAAGAATCTGTCCAAAGGGAGAAAGATGAGATTTCTTGAGGGTTCTTTGTGTTGGAGCAGGCCTAGTTAGAGGAATTCGCTGACAGATTTAATGGTAGTTTTGTGCATGTTCTAAGAGTGGTAATTCTCTGTGAAACAGGCTGCAGTATCTCTATTTTTTTCAGGAAGGGCTGAGCCCTATTAGAAGAATACCTGGGCATGGTTTTTGTCTTGAAGCATACCTAAGTCAAGGGCAGAAACACCTAACTGAACAGCGCAGGAGGCAGGGTCTCTAAGAAGGGAATTTTGCAGGGATAGAAGGGAAATTCGACCAAGTAGGAGCATCCTTGTAGTGACCATAGTGTGCCCTAACTAGAGGACCGAAATTCAGAACGAAGTGCACAAGCCGAAGTGGTTCAGACAGTAGAAATAAGGGTACTTTCTAAGGTATGTATGTCCCTATGTGGTTGATGATTTTTCTAGGTTTTTGAGTCTAGATTTAGGACAGTTTTGGTGGACATCTTATGTACTGTTTGGAGGGAAGTTAGAAGGTGTCTTTGGTGCCCTAAGTCCAGCATTTGAGAAGAACATCAAATTTGGTTGGAGCGGCAGAATTGTTGAAGCTCAGGGTTGATCCTTGAAGGGACAAAAGAAGCAGCCAAGACGACTTAGTATTCAGCCCTAGTTCACTGTGTGGAGATGGACTTCTACAGTGAGAGTGGGTAGCCTCCATTCCCCTAAGACTTGTCTTTTGTAGAGCAGTAGTGAGGCAAGTAGTGGGTAGGTTGAAGACCCTATGAGTCAGAATCTTTGATGGATAAAGGAGTAGCTAGAGGGCAGACTGTTTGGGCCAAAGATCAGTGACTTAAAGGAGCTGCATTCACTGATAGTGGGATATTGTGGAGTTGGAGATGCATGCCTTCAGAGGGAGTAGCCTTGAGCAGCAAGGCAAGAAGTGCTTAGAATAGAGAAGTGATGGACTCGCAGAGCATGGTCGGAAAGAACAGATCTTCAAAGAAGATTCCGCAGAAGAAAGCAGGGAAGCCTTCTAGTTTAGAGGGAGTAGTTGCAGCAACAGAGAACATGGTAGTGTTGGAGACAGATCCAGGTGGACTAGGTTCTTCCAAGAACACCTTCCTCGCAAAGAGGAAGTGTTGAAAATGTTAGCGAGAAAGGGTTCATTGATTTGTGCCTTAATCAAAGGAACCAAGACGAGTTTCTCCTTGACCATGCACGAGTTCCTATGAGTTAGGAGCTAATTCCTAAAAAATAGGACGAGTTCCTAAAATTTAGGGAAAATTCCTAAAAGTTAGGAGTGCAAGAAGCAGTTGAATAGTGCTAATTAGTGTAAGGCTGAGTTTATTGTCTTCTAGTGTGAGTTATTTTGGGTAAAGGTCGAGTTGATTGAGTTAAGCTCCTAAATTATAGGAAGGAGAAGTTAACACAACCAGTGAGCTTTTATTAACTAGTCAATCAACGGTTCGAATTTCCTCAAATAGAACTTGCCAGTAATAGCCTAATCGAAGTGCTTATAAGGAGTAATGAAGACACAATTTGATCATTGTCTTGTGAATACGAGTTGGTAAGACAAGACAATAGAGATCACGGGTTTGTGAGAAGGTTGCAGAGGTTTATGTGTGGAGCTTGTGAGAGAAAGGATGTACAAGAGGAGCTTGTACGAGTATTGAAGAAGGCAAGTAGATCAGGGGTCTTGTAGATAGGTTCAGCTTAGTACAAGCAGAGGGAATCAGATTGTATTCTCTATTAAAATAAGTTGTATTTGTAAGATATCTATTGCTCAAATTTCTTCAATAAAATTATTAAACAGGTAGAGGGTTTTCCAAGTTAGGTTCCTTAGAAAATTTTGTGCCTTGATTATTGTGATTGTGTGTTTATTTCTATTCCTATTCCACTGCAAAATAAGTAAAGAAATTCTGTATCTACATGAAAAGAAATTAGTTTCAGATTTTTCATATTAGCAGTTACAGAATTTCGTGGATTTTCTACAAAATGAATGATAGAGGCAAAGTAACAGAGGCAAAGTAAAGAAGGAATATAAAAGGAATTAGTCATGATAAGCAAGACACAATTTGTTTTAGTTTTAGCTGGGGAAGCTCGAGACTTACATGTAACTCCATGTTTATTATTAGACAACCACGCTCTTGCCAAGGTTTGGGGAGCATTCAGAGCTCCCCATGGAGACAATAAAGCAGGACACAGGAAAAGTTTAAATGGGGAAAAAATGAAAAGCAAACGGGAACAATAACAGGCCAAATTACTTTGGAGAATGTTTCATTGTACTTAGTGCATTCTGATTCATAGTTCACATTATGCACAAAGCAAAACTCTGTTCAACACATAGGTCCCTTCTAGAGGCTCAGAAAAACTAAAATAAACGAATAACAAATGCTCCCTATCCGTATGTTTTCAACTTAAAATAAACACATAACAAATAATTCCTATCCCTAATGTTCTAACGCGATAGAGGTACACTGGAGTAGTCAGAACCCCGCATAGAAAATGATATTATTTTTTCTAAAGCCCAAAACACTGTACAGAGAGAAAAAATTAAGAAAATGAGCGAAAACCATCCAATGCAATACATTTGTTGTGACTGGGACTTACGTGCTTCCATCTTTGAAAACGTAGCTGACCTATTTGATGAATTCTTCCAGTCGCTCCAGTTCCTCCACCACTGACATTGGGCTATTTATGTCAATGTGATTCTTAAGGATGGGGGGGTAGTATTTCCGGTATGGGACATAAAATGGTTCGGTGGTCACTTTTTCCCCCTTTTCTCTCAGGTCCTGTATCTGATCCCAATCACTCCAACTTACAACATCAGGGTCCCATCCAATGTCATCAATTAGTTCTGGGTGGGCATCTGCCCAAATCTCTTGCAGGTCTTCTTCAGTCCAGTTCTCTGGATCCTCTGGAAAATCAAAAATCTCTGCATCGGTCAATTCTTTCTTTTTGTTTTTGCTTTCTAATGCTAGTTTTCGAAGGGCCAACTCGACCTGATCTTCCTCCTCTTCCTCCTCGCTACTTGATGATTATGATTCTTCTTCTTCTTCTTCCTCCTCGATGTCCGAGTACTTTTCCGCATTGTCATAATCGTCCTCATTGGTGTCTTGGGCTCCCTTGTTCTTCTTCAGTTCTTCCTCGCCCGTGGCTAAATTTTTATCTGCTGCTGCCATTTTTGAAATGAAGGTGCTACCAACTGTGCAAACTACTCAAAGTGCCCACCAACCAAACCAAACGTAAGTGAAAAACCCAAACTCTCACTAGACCATAGACTCGCTCTTCATCTGTTGGCACGCTGGTAAGGATTTATCGCATACAAGAAGAAATTGTAGGTGGTGTCTTCCCATGAACAGAGAGGGAACTCTTTCGAAGATAAGAGGATATTGAAAGGTGCCGCTCCTCCACGAAACAGGAAGTTGCTGTTATTATTTGTGGACATATTAGCAGGTCATGGATCATGGATTTTTAGTTGATTTAGGAAGTAACCAAGGGCCATTTCCCAATAATGGAGGATTTGATGTTCTCAGTAAGCCATTACCCTCGCTCAACCAGCAAGAACATTGGTGAGCCTATGCACATCGAAGGACCAACATTCAACTTCCACGCCCCTTGCAAGGCCTAACCACCCCAGCGAACAAGTGAAAAAATGGGGCGAATCACTCCAACCCCTGCTTTCAACCCTGTAAATCCAGGCGAATGCCATTGAAATCCGCTCCAACAAAGAAAATCGAGGGTGAATTCGATTGTTTCAGTTTTATGCCCATTTTTTTGGTGGGCTAATATATAATAATTAATTATTGTTAAAATAATTATTGGGCTAATTTTATAAAACTATAGAAAATGGGTTTTATATAAAAAATTCGCCCTATTAAAATTCAAAATCCCTTAAAATTCGCCTTTGGGCTAAAATTCGCCCCTAAAATTTTCCATGCCTGCTTCCGTCCATGCATCTATCCTCCATCGCGCTCCCTCCACGACCGTTCGATCTGACGCCCCAGATCTAACGGTCGACTCGCAGTTTCGCGTAAATTTCAGCCCGACAGATAATTCCTAAAATTCATGTGATACAGGCCATTTTAAAAGGCCACATGTCGGCCTGTAACACATATCGTGTTCGAAAAGGTAAAACCGCTTTCCCTCCTTTTTGCTGTGTGAAACTAGTTGTTTCTCCAGCCTAAACTGCCTTTCCCATTCCCATTTGATTTTTCTGAAATGGATCTTCGCCATTGATCTCTATAGATCAACGACTCACATTCAATCTTGCTTTTGAACTATTGCCCTTCGCCATCCTCCAAGGAACGTCAAAGATCAACCTCAGCCGTTGATCTCCATGACAAAACTAATCCAACGACCCAGGATCGTTCAGAAACTCCAAATTTCATCCATACCTTTCTCGCCATCGATTAAGGTTTTTCGCCCATTTTGCTTATATTTTCCACCGTTTCATTATAAAGTGACCCCTCCTCTTTATATATTTACGATTGATCTCGACCATTGATCAACACAGATCAATGGCCCAGACTTAATCTCTTGCACCATTCATCCAACCAACTCTCCCTTTTGACCTCTGCAAGCAATCTCCACCGTTGGATGCTTTCATCCAACGAGATCAATGGCCCGGACTTAATATCTTGCACCATTCATCCAACCGACTCTCCCTTTTTACCTCTGCGAGCAATCTCCACCATTGGATGCTTTCATCCAACGACCGCGACCTAACCTAAACCATCTGAAGTAGTTTAACCTTTTCTTGCAGGATTTTTCTAATTTTTCTTGGCTTGTGAAGGTTTCAATGGTTTTTTCCATTATGTTAAAATAAAAACAAAGGTCGGGGATGAAGATCCCCCAGGCATTTATTCATCAAAAGGATCGGTCCACGGGGTTTCCCATCAACTTTTTTCGGTGCCTTATGAATGATGGCAACATTATAAGAGCCCACTGTAACATCTGCATGTCAACAAGACACAACAAAATTTAATCAAGAAAATAGTATCCGTGTTGAAGGATCCAGCCACAACAGAGACATGTTTGAATATTTTTAAACACATTTTTGAGGGATTACGGCCTAAATCAACTATCTAAAGCCTAATCCACTCAATTAAACGTAGTTTGAAGAACATAAAACATAATTTAGGCCTAATTATGCCTAACACACAAAATTAAAACAAATTAGCAGTGTTTAAAGAAAAGAAATAATATCTATCAGTTTGAAAGCCTCCACTGCCACATCAGAGGCTAATTGAATCCTCACAGCTACCAAAAGCCACCTGCGGCCTCAAAGCATTCAAAAGAGGTCATAGTTATGGCCAGAACAGAAGATATTTTCCTCCATGCAGCTGAACAGTTATTTCAAGCCAAAGGAACTTATTACAACTGTCAGCAGAGTTATTACGAAGATAACACAAAGCCTTAAAGTAAAAAAAATCATCCCAGAGAGCTTAATACTTACTGGAAAACAATTAATACAAACCTGAAATCTTCTCCATTAAGCCCCTCAAAGGCCGAGAAGCATTAAACTGTATTAATTGAACTTAGAAGATCTTTTATCCCATCCCACCTCCTCATTTCTTCTATGAATACTTCTGTAGAAGATGAGATAATGTTGGTCACTGCATATCTGTTGCATGTAAATAGTTTACTATAGCCGCTGTAAGCTCTGTTTGTAATTGAAGATACCTAAGTTTGAGATGAGAAGTTTGAAGCTATAGAGGCCCACTGGACTTGAAGATTGTAATTGGTTTGAAGCATCAATACAAACTGATTTATGGGATCCTGGTCTATGTCAACGGTGATGTTTTTCTTATTGTAAATTGTTATTTTATTTTTTTTTCCACTCTGTCCATCTTCTCTGATAAAGAACAACAATTATAGAGTTAGGATTTACTGTCAAAGGTACCATGCTATTACTGATAAGTTTTATCTACATGTTTTCTTCCAAAATTGTGTATTTAAGAATGATTCAGTTCAATCCAAGAAGTTAGGAATGCTGGCGTTCCCTCGTCCTACTGTCTAAGCTAAACCTTGTTCTTAAAATTTATTTTCAGTGTCTGCTACGTAAAGTTGAACTAGGGAGTCTATGGTGAGCCCTATCCTCTAGTTTTATCTCCAACAGTTGTCTGAAAGTTTCCCTAAGAGTATGTTGAAAGTAGGCTAGGTTCAAAGTCCTTACCTAATCTTAGACTATTCTTTGTTATCTTATGTGTTTGTCTTAAAATTTTGCTAAGTAAAGCAGAGCTAGGGAAGTTTATGGTGAGCCCTATCCTCTAGTTTTGTCTCCAATAGTTGCTTTGAAAAGTTTCCCTTAGAATATGCTGAAAGCAGGATAGTTTCAAAGTCCTTACTTGATCTTAAGCTATTCTTTTTCATGTTTTAAATGTTTTCTTTTGAAAGTGCATCGAAAGTTGGCTAGTTTCAAAGTACTTACTAGATCTTAGATTACTTTATGTATTTCTTAAGTGTATGCCAAAAGCAGGATAGTTTCAAAGTACTTACTTGATCTTAGGCTGCTCTTTGTTCTTAATTTGTTTAAATTCCCCTTCTTATTGTTTCATTTTATTCCATAAAATCAACTTTAAAGAGATCCTTAGACATAGATGACTTGCCCCATGGACCACTCTTGAACCTTGCTGTTTCAATTAAATCCTACTATTACTCCATAGCCCAATGGATTGAAGCTGTTTCCTGCCTATATTCTTAGCTGAATCAATTTTCACTTTCTTTCACCTTCACCCTTCATTTATACTTCCTTCACCTTCACATATATTTTCCCAACCAAAACAAACAAAGACCTTGTTCTTCATAACTAGCTTAATATCACATTTCAAGCTTTAAAGATAAATCAATCTTTGCACTTATAGAGAGATCCCTCTCTGGATTCAGGAGGGCTAGATCCTAGAATCCCAAAGTGATTCAAGTGTTCTCCCTGCAGCTTTAGTCTCACCAATCTGCTAGAATTACAGGGAGCTAACAGGGAGCATGAGATATTATATGGTCACTATGATAGAGCACTTTCTTCTTTGTAGGGTGAGCCATATGTTTTCTAGGGACATGCATCTCATATGTATTGGGGAGGAGTTTTTCTATGGATTTTCAAGCTAGGAGGTGATCCACTTCATTTGGATGATAGCATGGAGATGGGAGTATTTCATGCATAATGATATTCCCCATCACTTATGTCTTGAGGAGGCCATGAATCAGCAAGGAGGTTTCCACATATACCTTCCATTTCTTCATGATGAGAGCCATTGGGTTTATTCACCAAAGTTCAACTTGCACATGGGGGAGGGACCATTGGAAGATGGGACTATTGTAGAAAATCTGAAGCAATGGTGGAGACTATTGGATGATGGGGGCCACAAGAGAAGAAGGGGAGATTTTGCAGCACCCTTGCAGTTGCTTGAGGACAAGCAGCATTTGGGAGGGGGAGATTGTAATATTCCTAAATTAGCTTGCAGCTAATAGGAATATTAATTTTGTTTTTAAAGTCTAGATGGATGAATAAATGGGAAAGGAGGCTCATAAATTGCTCAAGTATGAATAAAAATCCCTCATAGTGTGAAAAGGGATCATGAAATAACCAAATCAAACATCCACATGTGTGAACAATGTCTAAACTACGTGGACAAGGTCAAGTTTGACCAAGTCAACAACATTTATTCTCAAAGAGTGGATCCTAAATAAATACAACTCAATGTGAATGAAAATCAAGCTAGCTAGTCAAAATGAAGACACCTTGAGTGTGAAAGAGGTTGATCACTTGACCAAGTCAACCATGACCATATCTATAGCGCAGTCTAGATGCATTGAACCTCTTTGAGGGACAACACAGTTCTAGAAGGAGATTCTACATGTCAAAGAGACTAAACTAATGAATTGGTTTAGGGTTTTGAAAAGGCTCCAATATTTTAAAAGGAAGAGGAGAGAAGCATGAAGGGGTTGTTTAAGATTATTATTTTTTGAGGGTATTGTCTGCTGAGACATCCCTCATTGGGGGTTTTCCTGTTTAGGAATCCCACCTCCTTCCTTGAGCAGCTCTTGGAGGGGACTTGTTCCATCTTGTTCACTATTAGGCTTGGGCCAAGCTTCACCTTACACCTACAGCACTAATCCTGCTGAGGGTTGGGCCCCAATAAAATAACATTTTCGAGTTTATGCATACTTTTTCTATGGCTGTAGCACCTCATTTTTGAGGATTTCTCCTATATTTTCTTATTATTTCTCTTGTGCAATGTATGGGCTGTCATGTAACTCTGATTTGTTGTTATACATCTGATATTTGAACCTCCATATCAACCTATTACTTTTCTTCAGTGGATCTGCATTATTTTCTATAGAAGTCTTTGCACTAAGCTGCAGCCCCTCTCTTTGGGTGATTTTCAGCTAGACTAGTTTGTGGGAGATATGTTTAACCCACCTAGTTAGATTTGTTTTTTCTCTCCCTTTGGATTTGGATCTTATATGAGCTGATCTAAGGGATCCAAAAGATTCAAACTCATTTCTGTGCATAGATTTCCCAGAAGTGAGTTATTTCAGCAGGCTTGCTGTGCAATCCCAATTTTGGGATATTACATTTTTCCCAGGATGTCCATCAGCTGGAGAGAGCGTAAACATAGTGAAATTGAAAATGAGGTGATGAAGGATCAAAATTCCTTAGATATTCTTCGAAATTGCGGATTTCTCAAATTTTTCAAAATGCCCAATATGAAAAGCAATGTTCGTTTGCTTCAAATGTTAGTTGATCATTGGGAACCGGAAGAAGATTGTTTCATCATCGATCAGATGCCACTACGCATATAAGTGGAAGATATATACTTCATTACTGGACTCTCTCGAAGGGGAGACCCATTATACTTGCACGGAAAGCCTGTTGGAGGGCATACCATAGAGGATCATTTCCAAGTCTATTGCGTAGAGGATTCAAAAAAGGTAGGAACTCAGATTCCTATCAGAGATCTGAAGGATTTATACATGAAGATCCTTCTCTTTACCATTGGAAAAGTAGCAAGATCATCTTCTTTGCATCAGGCTTCACGGACACAAATGAGCATAGCAGTGGAATGCTTGATTCATCTCTTTGATTGGTCCACAACCTTGCTGAGCAACATGAAAAAAAAATTGACTTCAATCCAGAAAGAAAAGACTAAACACTTTGGGTATGGTATGATATTGCTGAAATTATTCTTCGAGATGGTCCCAGGGCTTCGACCCAAGGTCATCTCAACTATCAGCAGCCCGAGAGATCCAAGAATAGTTTGATGGGCAGATCTGATGAAGAGATTAGGGGGAAGTGAAGTTCCTCGGACCACTTGGTATGATGATTTATTCCAATAGTGGAAAGAACAAGTCATCGTAGTAGAATATTATCCCTATGCTGGAATGGAATTTCGTGTAGATCCAGAGTCCTGCCACCTGGTGCAACATGGGGCGCAATCGGTGAGATTGCATTTTTTTTATTTTTGATTATATGATTTTTATGATTTTTTCAAAGTATAAAAATGAAAAAATGTTTTTTATTGGACTAAATGAATTAAAAAATTATGATGATCATGATGTAGAAATGGGACCCATCAGGCCGGAGGGATACCCAAGGCACAAGAGTCGCAGAGGTGAGGCAGATGCTGAAGACCCTGGCAGGACACTCCATGCAGTACAGAGGAACTTGTAGAGCTTGACTCGCCAAGTGCCTATGGCCGCTATCGAGGACCTACCGGAGGCTATCCAGAGATGGGTGGTAGGAGTACCATGAGACTAGGTGTGGTTATTCCACTGCGTAGCGATTGCCATTGTGTTGTTTAGGAACAAAAATGTTGGGCAGGGGCCTTAGAAGTAGATTATAGATATGATTGGATGATTGTAATATTTTTTGATGATAGCATGGCACAAAACTGGGGGCAAGATCTTCATTTGGATGATAGCATGGGTGAGGGGATCATCAGTGGGATTATATTTTCCCATGCATGTCATCACTCCTACCTTGAGGAGGCCATAGTTCAGCAGGAGGATTTCCACCTACACCTTCTATCTTTCAAGGTGTACACCATTCTGGTTTGCATACTTGAGAGGGAGCATTGGAGGAGAGATTTATTACAGTACATCTTGAGCAGTGGTGGAGATTGTTGATGAAGAGGCCAAAAAGAAGAAAGGGGGAGGAATTTTGTTCTCTCTATGCAGTTGCTTGAGGAAAAGCAACATGTGGGAGGGGAGGACTGTAATGTTCCCAAGTTTAGCCTCAAGCTAAAATGGAACATTATAGTTGCATATTTTCATTCTGTTGAATAAAAGTGGGTAAAGTGACCCATTCATGTAATAAACAGGAATAAAATCTCTTACAATGTGAAAAGGGATCTTCACGGAGTGGGATTTCACACCCTCATGTGTGAAAGAGGTTAAATTGCAAATGGACAAGGTCTAGTTGACAAAAGTCAACAACACTGAGATAAGAGGTGGGAGCCACCAAGTGGGACAACACAGTTTTAGTGGAGGAATATTCCATGGGGGAGGAAACTTATAGAGGAAGGAAGCTCTAGGGTGGAGATTTCATTGTGTTTAAAAGAGGAGCAAGGTAGCCATTGAGATTATCTTTGATCATTTTTACATTCAAGTCTTAGAGACTTGTTGCTGCCTCTTACTGTTCAGCAGAGTTGCAATACCTTCGAGCACGAGGGAGTCTTGTTTATGATTTCATCTCCTTCTTGAGGAGCTCATGAAGGATTGCACTCATCCTTCATATTCCAGCATTCAGGCCATAGCATCAACCTACTCCATCATCGCAGTATCTGTAGCAGATTATTGTGCAGTGTTGCAGAGTGTTGTTGGGGAGGTTTCCTACAACAACATTTCGAGCTGATCTTTCAAAGGAGGGGGGTTCTCTACTTCCGGGAGGTTAGTGAGGATGGTTCCTGAGCTTATTCCACCATCATTTCCAGGAGGCCAACCACTACAATCAGTTACAACATAGACCCTCTCATAGACTGCGTTCTAGTTGGAGCACATTTGCAGTGAGGGTGTTGCAAACATTTCAGAGGGTGAGATCTTTGGTGTAAGGATCAGCCTTGCACTTCATGTTTCCAATGGAGAAGGGCTCTTCATTAGCTTCATCCATTCAGCCTTCTCCAATACATTCCATGTATTGAGTTGTTGCTGCTACCCAACAACTCTGACATTTTGCAGTTTTGCATATTTCAGCCAATCCTTCCAGGATTGACTTGAGGTAGTGATTGGGAGATTAGCTTAGCTCTCCCAATGATGTATGAACCATATCTATGTAGATCCTATGATGTTTTTCACTCAGTGTAACAGTCTCCCTCATGTGACTGCGTAGTCCCTATTCATGGGCATCTTGCTATGGAGCAGCATTTTGTATTTTGGAATATGTTTTCATGGAAGGATTATTGCCTTGTTCCTTTGATGTTCAATGTATCATTTTGCTACTGTTATTTCATAATAAAATGGCTCAAGGGTTTTCATACATTTTGGCATAATGTTTATTCACTGCTATTTACAGTTTACGTTTTTATATTGCTGTAGATGCATTTTGGGTAATCTTGAAAGATTCCCAATCTTGTTGTATTTCCCTCTTCGGAATATTTTCCCTTGACAACACTCTATAGACAGAGTTTGATAGTGGGCAAAGAAGCCTCTGGAGCTCATCCTTCTTTATGAAGGTGAAAAACTAGTAAATGCCCCTTCAGTCTATCTCTGGAATATATTTGCTTGTTGATTGGCAATGTTTCTGAAAAGGAACTTTACAGTGGGGTCCATGGCTAAGGAGCTTTCATTTGCATTAAAGGAGGGGAAAGAAACCATTTTGAGCAAGCTTGGATATTTCGAATTGTTTTCTTTCTACAGTTGCACAACTGTGATAGTTGTGCTGTTTAGCACAAGGGATTTCTTGTTCAAGAATTCCCTCCCTTCTTGAGAATCTCTTGAAGGTTTTATCTTCATCTTCTCCAAATCTTGGCTCAAGGCCAAAGCTATTCCTTTCAGTGCAGTGATTCTTGCAGCAAGAGTCATTGTGTTGCTGGGGTTGCAGTGGAGGTTCTCACAACATCATTCCGGAGCTCAGCTTTCAGAGGAGGAAGCTTTTATGCATCTGGGAGATCAATAGGGGAGATATCAGCTCCATTTCTCATATCTTGGCAGGAGGCCAATCTCTTCCCATCACCTACAGCGCAGTTTCTCTCCTTGACTGCACAGTTCTTGAGTGCAATTGCAGTGAGGGGTTGCACCGAAATTTTGGAAGGTGAATATTTGGTGAAAGGATCAGCCTTTCACTCTATATTTCCATTGGAGGAGGTATATACATTTTATGCAGCATTATTCAGCCATATCCTTCATGTTCTCATTTTAGAGTTGCAGCTGCTCTAGAAACTCTGGCATTTCTGCAGATTTTCCATTTTATATGTATTGTAGCCAATCCCTTTAGGGATTGTTTATTATAGTTTCCAGGGGTTGAGATCCATCTCTCCCCTCTTTATTTGAGCTTCATATTTCCATATCCTCATTGTATTATTATTTTGCAGCAGTCCTCCTTCATAGACTGCACATTCATAGTTGGGCATAATATATGTAGCAGTGTATTTCATGTTCATTGTACTTGTGTCTTTAGTGAAGGATTTGCTTCAGCTTGAGTGATCATTTCCTCAATATCTTGTACACATTTCTGCTACCATATTATCAATGAGAAGACTATGAGGGTTTATTGCATTTTCTGAATTTTATGCACTCACTACTATTTCCCAGTTCATGTTTATGTATTGCTGTAGCTCATTCTTTGGAGCAAGATCTTACTGAGGAAGAAATATTTTCATAGCTATAGGTAGAGCCTGAGTAAGGGCCAGATAGCCTCTGGTTCTCATCCTCTCTTTAGAGGTGACATAACTGGTAAAATCCCTCTCAGTCCATCTCTGACATAGCCTTTTTCATATTTCCGACAAAGGAACGTTTCAGTGATGTAAAAGCTATTGATTTCCATTTCGGAACATTACAGTGGTATCAGAGCATCACACTTGGCATAGCCTACGAAGTTCAAATTTCAAAAGCAGAGATCCCAAGGATGAAGAAGATGAGTTTACTCTCATCTATTTTCAGATCCAGAAGAGACCTCTCCAAAGAGGTCAAGAAAAATGAAGGAGGAGAAGAGAAAGGACCATGCACTTCATATTCTCACAAAGAAGCAGAGTAGAAGCATGGAAGACACTTGGAATTCGAAATTATAAGTGAGTATCTAGCTGAATACCAAGCAAACCCTAAAGTCTTCCAAGAGACTTTATCCTTTCCACAATTTATTCAGGGGAAAGAAGAAGGAAGACTCCACAGCTACGGGATGATGAGAGGAAATAGATTTCTATTGTACACATTTGATGGATCACTCACATGTGCAGCAGAGGTTTGGGCAAAGAAGCTAGAGGCATTTTTCCTGCTACATACTATAGTAGACAAAGAGGCAGTATAAGTTGTAGCACTGCACTTAGAACGTGAAGCAAAAATTTGGTGGATCAGCCATCTAGACCATGCAAGGGTTTAAACTCTTGCTGAGTTTTCTCAAAGAATGATCAGCAGATTTGGCAGAAAGGGGGAGGAGCCCTCACCACCATTTTATGAGGCATGTACCAGCACCGTTGAAACCATGGAGGAATAGACTTCATCTTCAGCATTTTGGGAGGCCAATATTCATGAGGGAGCAACACTTGCAGCCTTTGAAGGAGCTTCCAAGTTTCACCAAGGGATGATTGGAGATCCATTTCTTGTCATTTCAGCAAACACCTTGGATGGGTCAACATCATTGCATGCAGGTGACTTAGAGTAGAAGATTCATACTACATTGTACAAGAGCAGTGATGCAAAGGAGATCTCACAGAGAGATTTCAATGGAGGTGCACTCCCACAATTTTTGGAGTGCAAGGTTCTTCAACAGTTGGAGGAGGGTTTTTCCTTCTCACAGGAACAAATAGGAGATGGGGGCATCTTCGGATGGATATATTCTCTCATGAATATGGTGGAAATTCCTTGTGCCACACATATCATGATGGGAGGTTTTTTCCTACCAACTATCTGGATCCTCATAGGGTCAAATTGATCCTCAGGAAATCTGTATTTCAAAATCCCTTGAAATGCAGAGGTTTGATTTGGGATGAGGATAGTCCTCAAAGGAGGAGTACTAGGATGAAGGAAGGGAAGAGACATCCACACATGGCTGAGTGGATGTGGTGGAGGAGAAGCAAGGGGCTAGTGAGCCACTCGCAGATTTATGATACCGGGCAGGCAACAAGAGGCTTGGCTGCGCTGGTTACTCTTGGAGGAGTTTGGCCATCATTTGGCATACTCTCTTTCCAGGGGTATGAGGATGGAGAAGATGTGGCAGGATGCTAGAATCATTGAGCATCAAAGAGTATGGGTACATAGTGGTGATGCAACATTCATATCATACACTATGTCTTCATCACATATCTTGTATGATGAGAGCATGAGGAAGCAGCAAAAGCATTTGTTTCTGGGGTCATTCTTTGGAGAGCAAGGGTAGATTTTCTCTCATTTCTTGTATGATGTTGCAGGAGTAGAAGATGGAACTATCATGGTGAAAAGGGGATACTCCTTGGCCTTTGATTGGGGATCACTTCCACTTTGGGAGGGATTCCACATTTGCAACAACATTATTGGAGGGTTTCCCATTTATGTTAGAGAAGCTAAGGGAAACAACGCTGTGCCACATAGAGATTATCTAGTGCCTCATGCAGAGGAAGGAGGAGCTCTTGCTCCAAGTAGAGGGATGCTTGCATATTTGCAAGTAAGTCCCCAGGATCTCAGGTATGGATATCAAGGCATAATTCATGTTTTACATGTGCCATTGTTAAGGAGGTGTGGAACCATGGAGACACCAGGAGGAGATAGGGAGGATGACCATCATGATGTGATGAGGAGCACACATCCCTGTTTATCTTATGAGGTTGATGCACCTAAGAGGGTGATTGGATTTCGCAGTGGAAGCATGGATAGACTTGTTCATTCATATATGCAGTCACCTTTCGATGATGATGTCTCATTGCATGGAGACATTTTGCCAGGGAAACCACTAGATCAACTGATGATGAGAGATGCTTCACCTGTTGAGGCACCATTCATTGATTTCTGGAGGGTGGAGACCTTGGGAGATAGCTTTATAGTGATGAGAGTCTTAGGTAGATTCAGGGAGGAGAGACACACTCTCTCAACATCATTTGTACCCACTCTCATTTCATATTCTGCGTTGTGGCAGAAGCAGCAGGGGAAGGATAGCAAGCTTCCAACTTGCATCTTTGGAATAGGATATGTCAAAGAAAGAGATGACCATGTGACAGATATCCTTCATGAGGAGTCATCAGCGCTGTCACTATGGACGATAGATCCATGTGGGAGCTCTAGGTTGATGGTGGAGTATTCCCAGGATCATCTTACTTGCATGACATTGATAGATCAACACATGAGGAGATGCATAGATCATGTGCATATGGAGGAGATACATAACTCTCTGGAGGAGTTAGCACATCCACTTCTCTTCTCTTTGAGGATGGGAGGTGATTCAATCTTGAGCCACTCCATTTGCATGGGCCAGACTTATGGTAAGGGTGTTGTTTACTTGCATGGTGATGTTCATCCCTTAACCATATGTGTACTGGAGGTTGATTGGATTCCATATGATCGTGAATTCCAACTCACCATATATGAGATGATTTGGGGCAACATATTTCATAAAAATGGAGGAGAGATTCCTGGAGGTCTTGTGTTCATATTGCCTCTTGAAGGAAACATTGTTGCAGCCCAATATCAACATATAATCTGCACTTATCCTAAGTGGAGAAGAGGACAGCATGGGGTAGGCTATTTTTTCTACCAATATTAGATTTTCAGCCCACCTACATTGTGGGAGCCAAAGGTGGAAGATGATTGTTAGGAGTTGCCATGTTGGAGGGTAACTCATTTTGTATGGATCATTGCTTGGGGGATGGAGGATCTACATTGGGGATGTCTTCCTCAACATATTTCAGACTCCATGCCTTGAGTGGAGGTTTTTCCAGTTCTATCCTTGCAGTTTCTTGAGAACAAGCAACATTTGGGAGGGGAGGACTGTAATGTTCCCATTTTAGCACATGGCTAAATGGAACATTAGAGTTTTGATTTTATAATATTGTAGCTAAATAAATGGGTGAGGAGGCCCATGGTTATGAAAAAAATCAATAAAATCCCTCACATTATGAAAGAGGAGCATCATTGGAGCTTGTTTGCACAGCCCATGTGTGAAAAGGGTCAATTGCAAAGAGGGATAGGTCATGTTGACCAAGTCAAACTGCACAATATATGGAGGTGTGGCTTGCTTGGGAAGCCTATGAAATTGCATGAGGAGGAGGAAACCCTAATGTGTGGGGTCCATGGCTAAGGAGCTTTCACTTACATAAAAGGAGGGGAAAGCAACCATTTTGAGCAAGCTTGGATATTTCGAATTGTTTGCTTTCTACAGTTGCACAAATATGATAGCTGTGTTGTTCAACACAAGGGATTTCTTGTTCAAGAATTCCCTCCCTTCTTGAGAATCTCTTGAAGGTTTGATCGTCATATTCTCCACATCTTGGCTCAAGGCCAAAGCTATTCCTTTCAATGCAGTGATTCTTGCAGCAAGAGCCATTGTGTTGCTGGGGTTGCAGTGGAGGTTCTCACACCATCATTCTGGAGCTCAGATTTCAGAGGAGGAAGCTTTTATGCATCTGGGAGATAAATAGGGGAGATATCAGCTCCATTTCTCATATCTTGGTAGGAGGCCAATCTCTTCCCATCACCTATAGCGCAGTTCCTCTCCTTGACTGCACAGTTCTTGAGTGCAATTGCAGTGAGGGGTTGCACCAGCATTTTGGAGGGTGAATATTTGGTGAAAGGATCAACCTTTCACTCTAGATTTACATTTGAGGAGGTATATACATTTTATGCAGCATTATTTAGCCATCTCCTTCATGTTATCATTTTAGAGTTGCAACTACTCCAGCAACTCCGAAATTTCTGCAGATTTTCCATTTTGTATGTATTGTAGCCAATCCCTTTAGGGATTGTTTATTATAGTTTCCAGGGGTTGAGATCCATCTCCCCCTTCTTTATTTGAGCTTCATATTGCCATATCCTCATTGTATTATTATTTTGCAGCAGTCCTCCTTCATAGACTAAGCAGTCATTGTTGGGCATAATATATGTAGCAGTGTATTTCATGTTCATTGTACTTGTGTCTTTAGTGAAGGATTTTCTTCAGCTTGAGTGATCATTTCCTCAAGTTCTTGTACACATTTCTGCTACCATATTAACAATGAGAAGACTATGAGGGTTTATTTAATTTTCTGAAGTTTATGCACTCACTGCTATTTCCCAGTTCATGTTTATGTATTGCTGTAGCTCATTCCTTGGAGCAAGATCTTCCTGAGGAAGAAATATTTGCATAGCTATAGGCAGAGCCTGAGTAAGGGCCAGATAGCCTCCAGTTCCCATCCTCTCTTTAGAGGTGACATAACTGGTAAAATCCATCTCAGTCCATCTCTGACATAGCCTTGTTCATATTTCTAACAAAGGAAAATTTCAGTGGTGTAAAAGTTATTGATTTCCATTTCAGAACATTACAATTTTGTAGGACATGATGGTCCAGATTTTGTATATTATTTAACACTCTAACTTATATATATATATACAAAAATTTATATGATGTGATGACTCAAATGTATGATAATGAATGATGTATTTGACATATTTTTTGTTAAATTATTGAATGATTAATATGCCAATCAATTGCTTGATTGGCCAATAATTCTGCCATCCAATTGTCAGCCCGAGGAATATAAATGAATGTGATAAATTGAAATGATCGTTCTAACAAATGTACCCTAAAAAAAATTGATGTAAAAATGGGTCTCAAACACGAGATTCGTTGTTCAACTGCAAAACCACCAGCTGTGAATCCAAGAAAACTACTAATGAATCAACACCCAAAGATATTGCCTCCGAGAGTAGGTTTACCACTGTAATGTATTCTGCAACGTTATTCAAAGCAAGACCAATGCAGACACCTCTTGAAACTAACAACTGACCAGATGGATAATGGAGTACCCAAGTCGCGGAAGCCAAGTTTAGGGTATGTCTACTAGCACCATCGGTGAAACCAGAGTGACTCATGTCATCCAATATTACCTGCCAAAGTAGATCAAATTCATCAACACCACACCAAAAATAAAAACCTAGATATGTAAAAAAAACAAATATATAAAATAAATCAAGATTCTAGGCCTAAGCCTAGGCATAATAATTTTTCAAATAGAGCCCCTTTCTGGGCTATGACAACTCGTTTCCATGAAAATAAATCAAGGCATAGGCTCCTTTCTTCAGGACATTTTTGATGATAAAGGGGCCATACACAGATTTGAACTTTTCTGCCCCCAAGGCATTCTTTTCTTGGGCATAAACCAAGACAAGGTCACCTTCAGAGAAAACCCTAGGTTTGACCGCCTTATCGTACTAAACCTTTACCCGTTTCTTATGTGCCTCATTCATCGTAGCTGCATCTCGACGCTGCTCATTGAGATGTTCCAGATGAAGAAGGAGTTCTTCGAGACTGGAAGTGTCAGGAATAAGCTCAAAAACTAACTTAAGAGAGGGAATTTCGCATTCAATAGGAAATATAGATTCCAACCCGTAAGCCAGTTGAAACGGATTAAAACCAGTTGCATTTTAACTGACATCCGGTGTGCCCAAAGTGTAGGATACAACATAATGTTCCAATTGGATCTGGTTTTATCAATCGTCCATTGAAGAATTGTATTCAAGGATTTATTCATGGCTTCAAATTTCCCATTGGCTTGAGGATAATAAGGAGACGAATGCTCCTGCCGAAAACCTAATTTCAGAGCCAATTCAGCCGTCATGTTGTTTTGAAAGTGACTGCCATGGTCAGTGACAATCTCTTTGGGAATACCAAAGCGAGAAATGACTTGATTGAAAGGAACAAAGCTATTGTCTCATTTTAATTCCTAAAATTAGGCATAGCCTCAACCCACTTCATGAAGTAGTCTACGACTATAATACTGTACTTGTGACCTTTAGCCGAAGGCGAGTTACAAGTAGTATAATCAATAACTCACTTTGTAAAGGGAACAATAGTGATGACAAGAAAGAGCAGAGCTGGATGAGCGCGCATCTTTAGAGTATAAACCTGGCACGGATGATACCTATTGTCCGATTCCATACAATATTTAAAAATAGAAGGCCAAAATTATCCTACACGCAAGATATTTTGGGTTGTAGCAAGTCGAGATAAATGACCACCACAAGCTCCATTGTGGCAATTATTCAGCACAACCTCAGCTTCTTCAATATTTAAGCAGCATTGAAGGATTGAATCAACCCCGCGAAAATATAAAGTATCACCAATAATCAAATAACTTTTGGCTAAGTGACGTAGCTTTCTGCGGTCATCTTTCGAAAAAGTCGAGGGAAACTTCGCAGTTTGGAGATAAACTATGAGATCCCCATACCAAGGAACCTGTGAAGAAATGAGAAAAAGATGTTCATCAGGAAATGATTCGTCATAAACAATCTCTTCTCCACAGGGCAACTCAGAAATCGATTTCGCAAAAACTAAAGATTTCTTGGACTTGGCAGACGTAAACTCGAGATCAAATTCCTATAAAATCACAATCCATTGATTGTGTTTACCCCCAATCACTCACCTACTAAGAACAAACTGAAATGGATTGACAGTTGCCAAAACATAAGTTTTGCGAAGGAGAATATAAGTCTGAGTCGTTGAACATCATAAATAGCTACTAAAGCAAGTTTCTCTATCAGAGAATATAGGATTTCAGGACCTATCAAGCCTCTACTAAGGTAGTATATAACATGCTCGTAAAGAGCATCATCCTCCTGAACTATAACCATACCAATGGTAGATTCTGCTACCGCAAGATACAAGAGGAAATCCCTGCTATAATCAGGTGGACTCAGTAAAGGAGCAGAAGTCAATTATTTTTTCAAAGCTTCGAACGAGCGTTGAGAAAATTCATCCCAAAAGAATGGAACTCCTTTCTTTAATAATCTCATAAATCCCTTTGTAATCTTGGCATAATTTACGATGAATCTCCATAGGAAATTAACTTTTCCTTGTAGACTTTGAAGTTGACAAATTGAAGACAGGGGAGGCAACTGAAGTATTGCCTCAACCTTGAAGGGATCTATGCGAATCCCTTCTGTAGACACGATGAATCCCAACAATCGATCGGATGTGACAGTAAAAACAAACTTGTTCAGGTTCAACCGGATTTTGTAATAACGAGATCCTTCAAAAACTTGACAAAGGTAAGAAGGATGATCAACTCTCTTGTGAGAACGAGCAACTAAATCATCCAAATATGCCTCGATAATATGTTTGATGTTGTGGAAGGCGTAAGACATGGCTCGCTGAAAAGTAGCTCCAACATTTTTTAGTCCAAAAAACATTTTATTGTAAGCAGAGGTACCCCAAAGACAAATAAACGTAGTCTTATGCTGATCTTTAGGACGGATAGTGATTTTATTATGTCCAGAGAAATCATCCTTGAAGGAAAAAATCACATTTCGCACACACTCATCAATGATATGATCTATAAATGGTGTGGGGTAATTATATTTAGGACATGCTTGATTTAGGTCTTGGAAATCGATGCAAATTTGAATCGTTCCTTGTTTCTTGTCCACAGGAATTGGATTTGAAACCCACTCAGTTAAAGGAATGAGGTAAATGAAACCCGCCTTAAGCAACTTCTCCACCTCAGCTTTGATAGCTACTACGTTCCTAGGGTTGACCAGATGAAGGTTTTTCCTGATAGGATTAGCATTTTTGTATACCTTATCTCATGTTGGACAATAGATATATCTATACCAGGCATTTCCTCATAAGACCAAGCAAACAAATCCCGAAATTCTCGAAAGAGATCAGTGTAAGTCTGAATTTCTTCAGGGGAACACTTGGCTCCAATGAAGACATTCTCTATGATGTTGAGATCTATGGAGATGTTCACCGGGGTAGTAGGAGAAATAAAAACCATGCTCCCTTCAACAAATACCTGTGCTGGTGCTAAAGGGTTCAGGACTAGGTGAACAGGACTAGAAGAATGAGGGCTAGGGAAACTTGATTCAACTTCGTGCAAGTCCGGTAGAAAGTAAGACCGATGATGCAAATCATCCCATGGTCTCTCTACACCAATCATTGCTTCAATGATGGCCTCTTCAAATGGAAGAGTGGTATCAAGGCAATCCTAAACCGAAGATGAACTAAGAGTCCAAGCTAGAGCCACATCTCCATCCAATTCCTCTAGTGAAAGAGAAATTGGAATGGAATCTGTAGAGTCAATAATAGAGCTATAAGTGTTTCGAGGAAAATCACCCTAGAGGTTTGTTGGGTCTAAACCTCCACAGAGCAGGGCATGCTATTCAGAAGGACTCACACACAACCATACTTGAATGCAAAATACTAGTTAACAACGATAGCAGGACTCACTCGAAGTCCTACGTTCGATGTAGATCCCGCGGGGTCCAAACCCCCAGCAACTCTCCTTCCGCCTTCAACCTGGAAAACAAGAAAGAACGTGGATGGAAACCTAGTTGTACAACATATAATTCTCCTAAACATTAGTGAAATCCATGTGAAACATTATATAAACCATAATAAATGCTTAAATGATAATATTTTCACATATATAAATAAACATTAACACACGAGTTCAGGAACAAGATGGTTCTTCATTATCATGAACAACATGTACAGTAGTAAAAGTGGAGAGATCACCTAAATCCTTCCACGATCTTTGAGCAGACCGTCGTCCTGATTCGTTCCGCCCTTGACTCGCTAAGATTCTTCCAAGACTTGTGCACTCGAGATGGCATATAAATGGATGAACATCTCCTGGAAATAGAAGGTTTTACGATATAAGCTCAGGAAAGTCACTGCAGAGCACGGGAGTAGAGACTTGAGCGGGATTCAACAATTCTCTGTGTCCTCATTCTCCCCTTGAGCCATGCATGAGGGGATTTTCATACTCCCTCAGTGGTTTCAACTAGTTGAAACGATTGTGCGATAAGAAAGTGTGCCCAACTACAGTAACCATGGCTTGACCCAAAGAAAATAGGTTTATATATGTTTTATTAATTTTTAATGGCATATGCGAAAAGTACATGTGGACCTACATGCATTATGCTCACCTTTGAGAAAGAAATCTGGGCTGTCCGCGTACTGGGATTTTAACAACATTTTTTAGTGATTTGTTCAGGTACGTAGGAATGGGTGTGAGCTGCAAAGAAATCACGAGATCATATGAAGGTGAAAAATGATGCTATGTGATGCCCCTAATGAGGTCGGAAGGGGTACATGATGGCCGAAATGTATTATGCACATAGAAAGAACTTCGCAAGGACAAGAGAGGACTTCACCAGATTTCAGCCTGCCAAAAACCAATGAAAGAAAACAGAGAGTCAACTCATGCTGAGGCGGGCATACCCATGCTCATCCAAAAATACATCATATGGAAAGTACTGAATAGATCCAATATGTATATAAGTATAGCTGAACTGAAAGTACACAATGAATCATCTGAGCATGGCCCGGAAGTATAAGTCTAAATCAATGTCCAAGTATCACATATAGAAAGCTGATCAATGATGCTGCAACTAGATGTCTGATCATAGAAGTAACAGAATCTCCAAGTACCAAATCATAAAAGGTGGAATAAATGGTACAATCACGCAACTCGGGAGCCAACATATAGGATGCTGCTGTACTGACACTGCAACATATAAGGGTGAACGGCATCACTGGAAGAAACTAAATGGATTGTCAAAAGTGAACCGAGAAATGCTGATGCAACCCGAGGTCTTCACCGATCACTATGGCAGAGTTCTACACCATGGGAATAAATGAGCTGAAGTCGACCATGTGAGAAATCGTTGGATTACCGATCAATGATGTATACCATTAACCAACACGAGACAACCCACCAATAATGAAAATGAGTGTCAAGGTGCCCCAGTACAATCTAACAAGTGCGAATGAATGAGTTGAAGTCAAACACTTGAAAGAATCTACCAATCAGGAGGCAATGATGAATCCCCACTGTCGATAGCGAAGAGTCTGCCACTGATGAGTACAAACCCTAAGGTACTGACAAAAAGACTCTAGACCTTATTCCCGGCGGTTGGGTTGAGTCGATGGGAAGGAGGGAATCTGTTTGGAAGAGAGGCATTAAGGCGTCCCTATCGATCCGGCGTGAGTGCTTAACGGGCAAGATTGGAAGGAGGACGGACGAAGTAGAGTGAGGACAAACCAGTACATTTACGACATACAAAATGAAGCTGACGCATGGAAAAACCACTACGAACAACCAATAGAGGTGACAGTGAAAATCCACCGATAGGGTCAAATGGAAATCCAGGTACCGCACGAATCCCAAGTGTGATAATGTGTGCTGACGTCGAACACAGGGGAAACCACTCAGTCAAAGACCCATGATGATGATCAAATGCTGAGCACGAGGTCACCTATCGATGATGGAAATAGGCCCAAGGTGCGGCTCTAGGTTTGCTCTCAGAGCAATGTGTCGTAGTCGATAAGAGACAAACCACCAGCGAAAGTCAATGGGGCAATATAAACCAGCCATGACGGAGAGGGACAAAACTACGATGTGATAGAACAAGATGCTGAGAAGACCGGGATGGCCGACTGAATAATGAGTTAAGAGACACCGCAGAATGGCCGACTCTGGTTAGACTTCCCTTGAACAAAAGCATGACTCGTGATGACCATGGCAGTAAAAAGTGACACTGTATAAGTCTGTTATGCAGGAGGCAGAACAAACTCTCCATATGATTGGAAGAGATAACCAACCGGGGGAGAACTGACAAGTGAAACAAGGTAAAGGCTGAACCTAGGTCAAAACTAAAACCATCCCAAATGGAGGAAATATATATAAGTGTATATGCTTTGTTCAAGGGCGACAAACTGACACTGTACTGCCATCAAATAACGAAGTTACATCCCGTTCCCACTCTTTTTGTTATATTTGATTTTTTTTGTCTTTTTCATATAATAAGCCTGAAAAAGAATAAAAGAATGCTATGGTACAATGGATAGAATGAGTATCAAGAAACAGATGCACTATTTCCTGGGATTGGAACGATCCTATGCTCAATGCAAGGTGGCGAAAACTGGTAAGCGATACTCAGAGGAATGTTCCATCCATGGGTAAAAGGGTGTCAAGTCACGATAGCTAAGTGCATGCAATGGTTTAACTTGTACAGATAGACAATTTTAAAAGTTGGCTTAAACATTGAGTCCAAATGAAGCCGTCTAAAGGCCAGGATAAACAAGTAGCCAATATGCAATGCAGTAATACAACTCAACAACACCAGGGAGCCTCTAGGGTAATAGCCAGAAAAATGATAGTGAGGAAGAAGAGGACTCCCGAGCCTACATAAAATGCAGGACTAAAGAGGACTCCCGAGCCTACATAAAACGCAGCATGGGAAGCAAGTGATAGTGAGGAACTAACTAGGAAGCCCATGTAAAGGAAGGCTCTACCACCAAGTCATGATTAAATAATCGGCGAGTGAAATGGGTGTAATACTCATGACTTGATGGGATCGACCCTACGGCAAGTGATCAGAATGGAGGCTAGTATGCAAAATGCAACGGAAAGTGGATTCCCTAACCTATATGCCAGTGAAGATTATATACCTGCCATGACGGGTCAGCAGTTATGGATCAAAATCCAGAAAAATCTCAAAAATCGTCAAAATGTACCTGAAAACATACCAAATCGGGCACTTCCAAGCATCCAGGTTATGCAGCTTAAGATAGATTGAAAAAATAAGCATAACAAATTTTTGCGAAAATTTTCAACTTTTTGGGCATAAATAGACAAATTACCTCATATTTGGTTCATTATTACATTGCTGATTTGGAAAAAAGTGCTATGGAGAAAAAAGCTTCCTTCGTCAAAACAGGAGCAACCGATCGTCGAATTCCACCGAATTTCTCAAGTTAGCTCTTAATTCATCTTGCTATTCATTTTGTCCGTTCATAAATTAAAATTTAGGAATTTTTCACCATAGAATCTCGTGCTAAAAATCATGGGTTTGCGCATACGTGGGTTGGTAATAACGAAGTCGCGTATACACACGACTGTGCACAAATAAAGTCGCGTATGCGCAGGCCCAAATGAAAAAAGCGTTGCTAATGAAGGAATTATTGAAACTTTGCAGGATGACCATATCATGGAGAGAGCGTGAACACAGTGCAATTGATCAAGAAGTCATGCAGGACCAAGCATCACTAAATATTCTTCAGAATTGCGGATTGCTCAAGTTTTTAAAAATGCCAAATATGAAGAGAAATGTCCAGTTGCTCGAAATGCTTGTGAACTATTGGGAACCAGAAGAGGACTGCTTTATGATAGATCAAATGCCTGTACGCATTGAAGTGGAAGACATATATTTTATCACTGGACTCTCCCGGAGGGGGGAGCCAGTAGACTTGCATGGTAAGCCTTTGGGAGGGCTCACCGTGGAAGATTACGTCCACGTGTACTGCGTACAGGGTTCCAAGAAAGTTGGAACTCAAATTGAAATCAAAGATTTAAGGGATTTGCACATGAAAATCCTCCTTTCCACCATTGGCAGAGTGGCAGGATCTGCCTCCCTACACTAGGCGTCCAGGACGCAAATGAGCATAGCAGTGGAATGCTTAACTCATGTATATGATTGGTGCACAGCCCTATTGCTGAACATGAAGCAACAATTGACCTCTATCCTCCAAGCAAAGACAAAACATTTTGGATACGGTACAATTTTGATGACATTCTTCTTTGAGAAGATTCTAGTACTAAGACCCAGAGTGATCTCTACCATCAGTAGCCCGAGAGACCCAAGAATTGCACGCTGGGCAGACATGATGAAGAGATTGGGGGGAAGTGAAGTTCCCCGCACCACTTGGGATGATGAGTTATTCCAATGGTGGAGAGAACAAATCATCGCTGTGGACGACTATCCCTATGCTGGGATGGACTTTCGTGGCGATCCAGATCTTGTCCTGCCACCAGGCGCAGCATGGGGTACAGTCGGTAAGTTTACAATTTTTGACTTATATAATTTTTTTGGATTTTTTCAATATGTATGAAAAAATGTGAAAAAAAAACATGTTTTTGATTGGATTCAAATGACTTACAATGTAAAAATGATCATGAAACAGATATTGGACCAGTTCGACCTGAGGGATGCCCAAGACATAAGCGTCGCAGGGGCGAAGCGGATACAGTAGATCCAGACAGAACCCTCCAGGCTGTACAGAGGAACTTGGAGGGATTAACCCACCAAGTACCTATGTCTGCAGTGGAATATCTGCCTGAAGCCATCCAGAGACAGGTGGTAGGAGTACACTGTGACTGGGTACGGTTATTCCGCCGTGTAGCCACTGCGATCGTGTTCTATAGGAACACAACTTCTGGGCAGGGACCTCAGGAGTACATAGATATGATGTATCAGATGACTGTATATTTTTTGAGACTGAACATGATCGTGCATAATTCCAAGTTTTTGTATGACCTATAGATCCAAATTTTTGTATATTTTTGAACACTCTGATGATATATATACAACGATGTTTGATGTGATGTAACAAATGTATCAAAATGTATGATGTTTTTGATTAAGTTTTATTGTATGGAATGATTAATGTGCCAATCAATTGCTTGATTAGCTAATGAGTCTGCCAACCAATTGTCAACTCGAGGAATATGAATGAAAGTTAAAAATTAAGAAAATAATCTTGTAACAACGTACCTGAAACAACTTTTGCCAGTAAATGGATGCAAAGACAAATGGTATTCTTAATACCATTTCTGATGAGAATTGAAAACACAGTAGATGGCAAGCAAGATATTTCTCAAAAGTAGATAAACAAGCAAATTGTATTGCTATATTATTGGAAGCAGGACCAATGGAGACCCCTCTTGATACTAACAGCTGACCGGATGGATAATGAAGCACCCAAGCCGCGGAAGCTAAGTTCCGGGTGTATCTACTAGCACCATCGGCGAAACCAAAATGACTCATGACATCCAACACAACCTGCCAAAGCAGATCAAAAACATCACCAACTCATCAAAAATCGAAAATCAATCAGATATGTACAAAGCAAAAAACTACTATATACAAAAGCAACATGCCAGGCCGAAACCTAGGCATAATACTTTTTCAAATAGAGCCCATTTCTGGGCTCCGGCAACTCGTTTCCTTCAAAATCAACCAAGGTATATGCTCCTTTTTTAAGGACTTTTTTAACGATAAAGGGGCCATACCACATAGATTTAAATTTTCCTGCCCCCAGGGCATCTTTTTCTTGGGCATAGACCAAAACAAGGTCACCTTCCGAAAAAACCCTAGGCTTGACCGCCTTATCGTACTGAACTTTAACTCGGTTTTTATGCGCTTCATTCATCGTGGCGGCATCCCGACGCTGCTCATCGAGATGTTCCAGATGAAGGAGCCGTTCTTCAAGACTAGAAGTGTTAGGAAGAAGTTCAACAGCTAATTTAAGAGAAGGAATCTCGAATTCAATGGGAAATACGGATTCCGACCCGTGCACTAGCTGAAACAGAGTAAATCCAGTTGCAGTTTTCACTGACGTCCTGTATGCCCAAAGTGCAGGATATAGCATAATATGCTAGTTGGATCAAGCTTTATCAATTGTCCTTTGAAGAATTTTCTTCAAGGATTTATTCATGGCTTCCACTTGCCCATTGGCTTGAAGATAATATGGAGATGAATGCTCCTGCCGGAAACCCAATTTTAGATCCAACTCAACCATCATGCTATTATGAAAATGACTGCCATGATCAGTGACAATCTCTCTAGGAATACCAAAATGAGCAATAACCTGGTTGAAAAGAGAAAGAGCTGCAGTCTCACCATCATTCCCAAAAGTAGGCATAGCCTCGACCCACTTCGTAAAGTAGTCTACTGCTACAATAATGTACTTGTGACCTTTAGCCGAAGGCAGGTTACAAGTAGTATAATCAATACCCCACTTTGTAAAGGGACCAACAGTAATGACTGGAAAAAGCAGAGCTGGATGAGCGCGCATTTTTCGAGTATAAATTTGACACGGATGACATTTTTTGACCGACTCCATACAATTTTTGAAAATCGAAGGCCAAAAGTACCCAGCACGCAAGATCTTTTGGGTTGTTGCAAGCCCAGATAAATGACCACCACAAGCTCCACTGTGGCAATCATTCAGCACAGCCTCAGCTTCTTCGAGAGTTAAGCAACGTCTCAGGATTGAATCAACCCCTCGACAGTATAAAGCATCACCAATAATCAAGTAATTCTTAGCCAAGTGACGCAACTTACGATGCTCATCTTTCAAAAAAGTAGAGGGAAACTTCGCAGTCTGGAGATACACAATGATATCTCCATACCAAGGATCCTGTGGAGAGATAAGAAACAAATGTTCATCTGGGAAGGATTCATCATAGACAATCTCATCCCCACAGGGCAACTCGGAGATCAATTCTACGAAAAAAAATGATTTCTTGGACTTGGCAGACATAAACTCAAGATCAAATTCCTACAAAATCACAATCCATCTATTGTATTTGCCCCCAATCACTCGCCTACTGAGGACAAACTGAAATGGATTGGCTGCTGCCAAAACATAAGTTTTGCATAGAATAATGTAATGTCGGAGTCGCTGCCTGACACATGTTCTTTGCTAAGCTAATTTTTCTGTCGGGTGTCTTTGAGTTCAGGGTCCTACCAATCCTAGAGCTAAGATAGTAAATAACATGCTCTGCAAGAGCATCATCTTCCTGAACCATAACCATACCAATAGTAGATTCTGCTGCTGCCAGATACAAAAGGAAATCCTAGCTATAATCAAGTGGACTCAATAAAGGAGCAGAGGTCAATGTTTTTTTCAAAGCATCGAATGAGCATTGAGCGAAGTCATCCCAAAGAAATGGAACTCCCTTCTTCAACAATCTCATAAATCCCTTGGTAACTTTAGCATAATTTACGATAAATCTTCGAAGAAAATTAGACTTTCCTTGTAGACTTTGAAGTTGACGAACAGAGGACAGGGGAGGCAACCGAAGTATTGCCTCAACCTTGAAGGGATCTACCCTAATCCCTTCCCTAGACACAATAAATCCCAATAACCGACCGGATGTAACCGCGAAAAGCACACTTGTTCGGATTCAACCTAATCTGTCAAAGCAGCTTGGTCAAATATTTGGCGAGGGTAGACGGGGATGATCCATCCTCTTTCGAGGAATGGTGACTAAATCTGACCAAATACGCCCTCGATAATCTTTTGATGTCGTGAAGCATAAACATGTGAGTCCGCTGAAAGGTAGCCCCAACATTTTTAAGATCAAAAGGCATCTTCTTGTATGCAAAAGTACCCCAGGGACAAATAAAGGCAGTCTTATGCTGATCTTCAGGACGGATAGTAATCTGATTATATCCGGAGAAACCGTCCATGAAGGAGAAAATCTCATTACCGACACACTCGTCAATGATCTAATCGATAAATGGTGTGGGGTAATTATCTTTAGGACATGCTTTATTTAGGTCTCTGAAATTGATGCAAACTCGAATCGTTCCTTGCTTTTTATCTATCGAAACAGGGTTTGAAACCCATTCAGTCAAAGGAATAGGGAAAATGAATCCTGCCTTAAGCAGCTTCTCAACCTCAGCTTTGATAGCTGCTGCCTTCCTAGGATTGACCGGACGAAGTTTTTGCCTCACAGGCTTAGCGTTTTCGTAAGTCTTGATCTCATGCTAGACAATAGATGGATCTATACCAGGCATTTCCTCATAAGACCAGGCGAATACATCCCTATACTCTTTAAAGAGCTCGGTTTAAATCTGAATCTCTTCACGGGAACATTCAACTCTGATGAAGACATTCTCAATGATATTGGGATCCCTGGAAATGTTCACCGGGATAGTAGGAGAAATCACAACCATGTTCCCTTCATCATAAACCTGTGTTGGTGCTAAAGGGTTCAGGACTGGGCGAACAGGACCAGGAGACGGAGGACTTGGAAAACTCGTTTCAACTTTGCTCAAATCAGGTAAAAAGTAAGACCGATGATGCAAATCATCCCACAGTCTATCTATACCAGTCATAGCTTCCAGGATGGCCTCTTCAAATGGAAGAGTAGTATCAAGGCAATCCTGGGCAGAAGAAGAACTAAGTGCCCAAGCCGGAGCCACATCTCCATCCAACTCTTCCGGTGAGAGAGGAGCTGGGATGGATTCTGCAGAGTCAAAAATAGACTGATAAGCAATATCTGCTACAGACATTGGAAATGACATTCCACCCACTTGACCTTCCACTAATGTGGCAGTAGGGGAAGGTAAGGTCCAAGGGTCCGAGAAATAATGAGTTCTGAAGAACTCTCTTCGAAGAGGAGCCTTGGAGGATGAAATTGCATTAATATGAACCGTAGGAGGAGGAAGATCGAAAGTACCCATCAAGGAAGAATACATTCCAACTCCTAAATTCTCAACGGGCGCCTTAGTATCAGCAGCGACGGATGAGTCGGTGGAGCGGCCTCGGGTCCTAAGGAGGACAGTCCAGTTGGTCCACTGTAACAATCCTCCCTTCGTGAGGGAAACAAATAATCTGAAATAATGAGGATGCAATGGCATCCATCTCATAAATCCAATTTCTCCCCAACAGAAGGTTGTATTCCAAGCTTGCATCAACTACCTCAACCTATATATTCACAGTTTTGCCCCCAACACAGATAGGCAAAGTTGGGACAATACCATGCGGTCTATGAGAATGACCATCAAACGTAGTCAGAAGAGTGGTAGATGGAACAGCTTTGGGAGATCCAATCATCTTCCAACATGTGAGAGACATCACGCATGTGGAAGCACCCTCATCAACAACCGTCTGAAAGATATTGCACTTTCGGTACGATGATTTAATATGAAAAGCCATATGATGGGGGAGTCTCTTTTACTAGGTATTTATATCAAATGTAATCGAGAAAAAGAATTTTTTTAGATCAATAGCTGATAACGTTGAGCAAGCATCGGGGAAGCGTGATAGCACGCGCAATGGCAAGAAGCGGCTACCGATGGCATCGGGGGCATCCAACCAGCTTTCGAAGACTCTTCTCCGCCATAATCACGGGATCTCGTAGCGACATCCACGTGAGCACTCATCATGAATATGTTTGATGGAATTTCCCCTTCCTGGGTGCCCCCAGAGGAAGCCCCAGGATTTTGATTCATGCCAACAACTAGTTGTTGCCCTTGGGGAAAAGGGTTTGTTAACACAGCCTGGGAACTAGAAGAACCCTGCTGAGCTAACAGGCGCTGCACATCCTGAATTTTAGGGCAAAGGTGTGTAAGATGGTCTCCAGCACACAGCTTGCATGGAAACTTCACTTTATTTTTCTCCTTTGGACCCTCACCAACATGCTCGTTGGTTTTATTCACATTACCCTTCCCATTCTTGCCCTTTTTCTTATTATTTCATCCCTTCTTCTTCCCTTTGGATTGTTGATTTCCTTTGGGATCATAAGCTTGGACAACATTTATGGACAAAGATTGGGAAGGTGATGACTCAGTAGGCACAACCTGACTAGAGGGAGCAGATTGCAAAGACAACTGCTGCAATTGAGTAAGCAGGCTGGCTGCACCACTATTGATCGATCCAATCAATCCGTCACCATGAGGACCAGGCTTAGTTTTGGATAAATCTAATTTGGAGCGAGGAGCATTGGGTAGATATTTATGGAGGACCCCAGACTGAGAATATATCAGTTCCAACTGCTGGGCCCTAAAAATGGCCTGCTCCTCGGAAAATACCCCTGAGAGGGATACGTCCTTCGAAATATCTGACTCCAGAGATTTTAGAAACCATTCCAAAAGGAATTCACCCGGAATATGAGCTTTAATAAGCCTCTTCCTTCTCTGCCATTCCTGAATATGATCAAAAATGTGGGTCACATCGTCCTGTTTAAAATTAGCTAGGAGTTCAGTCCCGGCATCATATCGGACAGGCAACTAGAAATGGTTTAGAAATGTAACAACCAGTTCTCCAAATGTAGCAAAACTTCCCCCAGTTATCTCAATATACCATTTGGCAGCGTTTCCAGTTAGGGTGCGTTGAAACAATCTCAACCTAATCAAATCATCGATCAGGGAGTTGGAAGAACACCATAAATGGAAGGTGGTGATGTGATCAGCTGGATCCTCGCCATTCTTTCCTTCAAACTTTGGAATGTCTGAAGGAAGTTTGGTGGGAACCGGAGGCCACCCCGGACTATAACGGATCGGATCATTAGTCAATTTCGACAGATCTGGCAAGTTTAACGTTGCTAGAAAAGGTAAACGAGGCAGAGCCTGAGGATTCCATCCTTGATAGGATGAATTTCCAACATTCTGAAAAGAATACCCTGGATTTGATGAGGCACCAGGTTGCCAGAAAGAACTCGTAGAAAAAGGAGAAGAACCTCCTCCCAATGCAGAGTTACCAAAGACCGGACCAATTCCCCCTACTGAAGTATGAAATGAAGAGGAAAGCCCCTGATAGGGGTTCCAGGCATTAGACATAGGGGAAAAATTCTGATAAGCACTCGGTGAAGGGAAAGAAGAATTCCCTTGGTGACCAGCGTAAAACTAATTCCCTGCCCCCGCTGTAGTGAATACAGGGTTCCAACCTGTAAAAGTAGTTGAATTTTGACCTCCAGACCAAGGGTTGAAAATCTGGGTCTGAGAAGTAAACGGAAAGTACCCTAAAGAAGGATTCTAACTAGGAATATGTCCAGTTCCGAAGGGGAACCCTTGAAAAGAAGTTGATCCACTAGCCATGGAAGACATGGGTGTAGATCCAGCTGCAACAGCGAAAAAGGAAAAAGAAGGAATCCCACTAGTGGGCATTCCAAAACAGAAGGGACCAGATTGAGAAGCATGTTCTTGGGTGAAACCCGAGCCAAACACAACAGCACTAGAAGCAATCGAAGATATAGAAATAGTGCCCCCTCCTTCAACAGAAGCAGGAGTCTGAATGCCTGCAGCACTCACAGCAGAAGCCGCGTTCCCAGTCGTGGCCATCGAAAGGTATGTATAATACGGAGGATCTTTCAGTCTCTCTGACTCAGGTCCGATCTATTCAACAACGAACGGATAATCAGGAGGAAGAGGAGATGGAAGTGACACTGATAGTTCAGGTACTTCCTCTATTTGAACTTCTTCTTCCTGCAGAAATAAAACTCGCGAGGTGAGCGGAATGCTCCTCTCGGAACCAACACCAGAATCAGCTATGAAACCTTCAGACCCTTGTGGAGGATCTCTCTCCACTGCATCAGACATCACAGGATGATACTCACCTGCTAAACTACTCCTACGCCTTCTTGAAGAAGGCTCTGAACTCTCGGGAGATAACCCCTGGATTCTCCTCGATCAACGAGGCGCTTGATCAACCACTTTAACAAATTTTAATTAGACTCAAAAAATATAAAGCTAGGCAAGCTAGGAGCAAAGAGCACTCACTACAAAAAGAAATCCCTGAGATACAATCAAGCAATCTCAGTTGCAAACATAGGAAATTCCATTCCGCCCACTTGACCTTATTCTAATGTGGAGGTAGGAGAGGGTAAGGTCCAAGGGTCCAGAAATAATGAGTTCTGAAGAACTCTCTTAGAATAGGAACCCTGGAGGATGAAATAGCATTGATATAAACCGAAGGAGGTGGAAGATCAAAAGTACCCATCAAATAAGTGTACATTCCAACCCCCAGATTCTCAACAGGTTGCTTGGTATCCTTCACCAAAGGAATGGTTGAGTCAGAAGATGCATTCAGATCTACCAGAGAAAAATCTAGTTGGTCAACCGTGACAATTCTCCCTTCGTGAGGGAAACAAACAATACAAAATAATGAGGATGCAATGGCATCCATCTCATAGATCCAGTTCTACCCCAACAAAAGGTTATATTCTAAGCTTGCATCGACTATCTCAACTTTGATATTAACAGTTTTTCCCCCAATACAGATGGGTAGAGCTGGAACAATACCATGTGGCCTGTGAGAATGACCATCAAATGCAGTCAGAAGAGGGGATGAAGGAACAAATGTGGGAGATCGAATACCCTTCCAGCATGCAAGAGGCATTACACATGTGGAAGCGCCCTCATCAACAATTTTTTGAAAGATATTGAATTTCCGATAAGTTGACCTGATATGGAAAGCCATATGATGAGGAAGTCTCTTTTTAAAATTTGACATATCAAATAAAATCATCATAGAATTTTTCGGATCAACAACCCCAATAGCATTGAGTAATGCACTCCATTATGTAGGACAAGACTGGAACACCTCTTGTTAGTCATCAATATTTTTGCATGTTTTGATGACTAGATTCCTTGGCTAAGTTTTCTAGAAGCTAATATCAATCTGCCAATTTGTCATCCAGAAAACACCTCAAACAATTTTTTGTCTTCCTACCCCTCCTTTTCAGCCTATGATGAAAATAGTATTCAGTTTCCCTACCTGCCACAATTCAGAAAAGCCTCCCTGTCTATAGCTATTATAATTTTGTCTCTCTACCATCAAAATTCCTTAATTTTTCATACAACCCACTGTCCAACATTTGACAAAGTGACTACCCCTCAATCCCTGATCATCCTATCATATGAAAACCTGTTTTTCCTAAGAAGCCATTCAATAACTATGAAAAAATCTGTAGGTCTAGGTGGTGGGATTTTAGGGAAAACTCATTGGCAAGACTGTTTTAAGCCAAAACCCCTATTTTTCATCATCATGTCAGCCATCATTTTCTTCTCACCCAACAAAAAAATCCTTGGTCTATCCTTAGGTCACACACCACTAAATCTTTCTTTTTCTCTTTTAAGCAGAGCTCACAAGTGTTCAAATCAGGAAAAGAGAAAGAGTTTCCCTGTCTGAAGAAATATGATCAAATGAAATTTCAAGCATTATCATCATGTCATATCAGCAAAGGCCTTCAATGATCAAAGTCATTTCATCAATGCATCTTTGCAGGGGTGCTAAGGATCAATGGCATAAATCAGTTTGGGGCAAGGGAACATTTCAAGGAAAAGCTCCAAGTAAAAAGAACAGTTGAATATTTTAAGGACTAAGGGAAATACAGAGTTTAGAGAGAAGAGCACATATAGGATCCATCCCTGTAAGTCAAAACACCAAGAATGTCAAAAAACCTCCATCAGGGAAAAAAGAGCACAAAAGTTAGAAAAATACTTCCTCTAGTGTTTCAGGTCAATTACAATGGAATTTGTTCCCAAAAGTATGGACCAGCTCACAAATCAGTCTTATGCAACCAACAGTGATAGTCTTCTGGCAAAAAGAGCTTCAAAGAAAATTAGGCATCATAGTGAAGGTATAAGAAGGACAACTACTTCTTATACCTTATCATAAACTAAACTTTGAAAGACTGTCGCAAAAAATTTCACTACCCCTGAAAACATAGTCAAGGGAAAGAGTTAGTTCAAAGATACATTGCAGTGAGTGCTCACCATTTACAAAGCACATCATTTACTCCTGAAGATTCACAATAATTTTATGCAAAAGGGATGTACATTACTGACAGGTCCTCATGAAGAAAAGGGCATTATGATTCAAACAAATTTCATCAAGGATAAGTACCAAAGATTCAATGTTGCCTTCTATTTTTATTTTTCAAAAAAATAGACAGGGGTCACAATTTTGAAATGAATGAAGTTTTACAGTTTTAAGGACCTCCATCAGTAAATAAGTAGGGGGCCTCATAGTAGGTATGAAGGGTCACAAAGACTGTGTTTTAGAAGTCTCCTTAAAAAGATAGGCAGAGGGTAAAGGCACAGTCTCAGAGGGCCCAAATTTGGAACATGTAGCCTTTTTCAAGGGTTAACACTGTCAGATTAAAGGTCTCCTTCTCGAGAATAAAGGGTACCCCTCATAGTCCTAAAGAAGCCTCTCTTTAATGACAAACACAGGGTATCTTTTGAAGGATAAACATAGTTTGTCTAAATAGCCACAAACAGTTTGTTCATGGACATTCTTCAGTTGGTTAACAAAGGTCAAATAAGCGCCCATGTAGTTTGTCAAACATTGCCTCCTTCATGATAAGTAGAGGGAAAATATTTTCTTACAATGCTAGACCTTTCATTAAAAATAGAATGGGTTAAAGGCTTTTTAAACAAAGGGATAAAAGTTCAAAGGCTAGCAGAGATAAGAAAGACACAACTTGTTCATAGGAATAAAATTTGGTTAAAGAAGACCTTATTTAAATGATAAACAGATAAAACACGTATGAAAAGACCTCCTTCACATCATAAAAATAGGATTTACATAATGGTGTTGAGAGGCTGCAGTATTGGTGTTTATGTAAGGCTTTTTTAGATGATAAGGACAAGGTCATAGTTTTGAGGAAAACTTTCTTGACAAGCAGAGCTTGGATACATAAAAGTTGAAACCTAAAAGTATCAAAAAAGCGCCCAAAAAGTGTTTTGAAAGGACCTCCTTCACTAACGAGCATAGGGTCAACAGTGATTTTAAGGGATCTAGGTGATATAAATTGCATTGCCTCCTTCAATGGTAGGCAGAGGGCATAAAACAGTTGGTTTAGAGAGAGCTTCCTTCAAAAAGGCGCAAAGTCAACTTTTCATCATTTAAAAAGAGAAAAGTGTCAAAACACTTTCAATGAGGGAAAAGTTGTTTTCAAATTCTCTAAAAGGCACATAAAGGCCTCATCGGGCATCTTAAACCTTGATTTCCAAACAACAAAGAGAGCAAGTCAAGTGTCAAAACCCGAGCAAGCTTTTATACGGGTTTTCAAAGATGCGACGCACTTGGAAACACTCGTGGCACACTTGTAGCTGCATTTAGAAGAATTTTTCATAGGATGTGACGCACCTATCGGGTGACGTGATGTGCCTGTGCAAGCATCGACATTCAGTCATCAACACGCGGTGCATTTCCCTAGGCCACTCCTGAACGGTCCACCACTCGGTGTTCAGTCATCAATACGCAACGCGTTTGCTCGGGCCACTCCTGAATGGCCCACCGCCCGACGTTTAGTCATCAACACGTGGCACATTTTCTTGGGCCACTCCTGAACATCCCACCACCCGGTGTTCAGTCATCAACACGAAATGCATTTGCCCAGGCCACTTCTGAAAGGAGTTTTGACCGCCCAGGCCCATGCTAAAGGGAGGTGGCTAACATACACATATACCCTCAAAAAATTTCCAAAAAACAGTTGAGTCTCCTTCTGAGAGGTATTTCTATTTTCTCTGCCTAATTTTTTGAGTGAAAAAGAGTTTGAAATCAAATTATAAGGAAGAAGAAAAACAATGATTTCAAAGAAGAAAAATAGTGATTTCAAAGGGAAAATAGTCTATCAAAGGGGAAAACACAGTTTGTTCTAAAAAACTACCATATTTACTAAAAGACAAAAATACAGTGGTTGTTGAGAAAGAAGGCCTATTTACAGTTTAAGGACCTGTTTTAAATGAATAGGTGAAAGAGGACACAGTATCATAAAGGAAAAATGCAGATTTGTTTTGAAGGTCTTGCCACTCAGTAACAAGAAAAAAACACAGTTCTTGAGAAGGAAACTTATTTTCATTAAAAAAGGAACTTGTTTGCTAGCTAAGAAAGAAACAAATTACTTAAAGAAGAGATATATTTTCATTTGAAAGACCTGTTTTGATAAGAGATTAAAGGAAATTCTAAACAACTATGCCTCCAAAGAAGGTCAACAAAGGGGGGTATCATAACCGGTTTGAGCCCACTACAACTCAGGAAATAAATGACTCCCCTTCAATCCTTTTTAATTTTCAGGAGGTAGGGTGCCTTAATTTTTTCCAAAAAGTCCAAGAGGTCACCAATCACACTCTCTTGACACAATTTTTTGCCTTGAGGCTGCAAGGGGAACATGTTCACATAACAGGCCTTGATTTTGTTCTCACTCCTAGGTCAGTGTCAAAAGCCACCAAGATTCCCTATCTTGGTGAGAAATGGTTCTAACAAGCCTATTCAGACCTAGACCACTACAAACCCTTCCTAAAACCAGACAATCAGGATGCTTGCCAAGCTATATTTCCGTTTTCTCAATTATTTAGCAACAATGCCTCCCTCATGAAAGTTATCATGAATTATTTCACATGTGAAGGGAGATATTCCTGAGTTTATTCCTATCACATTAGGCTTCTCATGAATTTCACAAGAACTCAGTTGCTAGATCTCCCTTTCTTCCTCTACAAAAGCATAGATAAGATGTCCTCCCTTGTCCAAAAGAGACCTCCTGCTCAGCAAAAGGCTAGTCTTTTCCATCATTCTCTCATCAAAATCATCATCCTTCACTAACTTAAAAAGAAAGGAGTTTCTTTGGAGACTTTAATTTCTCATTCAGATTTTACTACTACCTCTTCATCTCATGGCCCATATCATATGTCCTCCTCAACCTCCACTCACTATGTCTCCCCTTCAGCTATTCAATCTACAACTCAAAATCAAACATCACCCATGATTGATAGTAAAAAAGAGTAGTGTCATGAAAGCAGGCAAGAATTTAGTGATGATGAGGAACATAGTGATACTCAGCAAAGTAGTGAGCATGAACCAAGTGACAAACCACAGAAAAATTACCATGAGTATACTAGTGATGGTGAAGAAAGCTCACCAAAGGATAAGGAAGTCAGTGGCATTCGAAAAAGTAGTGAGGATGAAGAACAAAGTAGCCCTAAGCAGAGCAGTGAAAATGAGCATGGGGACAACCCAAATACAGCTAGTGAGGATGAAAAATAAAATGAAGAGAAATAGGGTAGTGATGATGAAGAGCAGTAGGGTAGTGATGATGAAGAGCAAAGGGAAGAGGTTCAAAGCAGTGATGAGAAATATAGTGACAGTTAGCATGAAACCAATCAAAGGGACAGTGAAAAAAGCGCCTCCCAACAAAGTAGTGACCATGGTGGCAGCCCACACACAGAGTCTAAGGAAAACAGTGAAGATGATGGAAACTTGAAAAATGACAATGAAGACAATCATGATGGAAGTAGCTCATGTGAAAAAATTGAAAAAAGTGAGCATGGTAAAGGCAGCACACAAGAAGAAGGTCAGTACAGTGATGGTAAGGTTGGTAGCCCAGAGCAATTTCAAAATAGTGAGGGAGGTGACAACATGCAAAATGACAAAGAAAACAGTGATAATGAAGGTAGCCCTCAACAAATTCAAGACAGTAAGGAGGGTAAACAAGGCAGTCCACAGACAGGCAGTGAAGATAGTCAAGCAACAAAAAGAGATGATAAAGCTAACAACCCTTAAAAACATACTCTAAATAGCACTGATGAGGTTGAAGGCAACATATATCAAGAGGTTCAAAACAGTGATAAAGGTGAAGATGGCAGCCCCAAAAAAACACAAAACAGTGAGGAAAATAGTGAACAGGGCAGCAAAGCAAGTGATGATGGAGGCAGTAGTGTAAAGGATCAAGTTGAACAAGTGCTAGTGATAAAACCTCCTCTCTCTTCTCCTCAACACAGCCAAGAACATGTGCTTTCTACCTCTCCAAGGCAAGGGGCCTTGATTCATTCCTCAAAAGCACCAAAGGCTAAAAACACCAAATCTGCAAAGAAGAAAATCACTCCAGTAGTGACTAGTAATGTCACTAGGGCGCTAAGGAGTAGAGGCAAACTTCCTAAGAAGAGTATTTTTGAATTGCCAAAGAGAAAAAGAGAAAAGAAGGCTATCCAAAGCAAGGGAAAAGAAAAAGTTGAACAACAGGAGAGTAGCCATGAACAAGAAAGAGAGTTTGACATCATACAAATAGACAGTGATGCTGGAGGTGATGAACCCAGAATCCTTGAGTCACTTTTGCAAAATCGAGAAGCCCAAATCCATGACTTAGAAACTGATCTAGAGAGGTCGAAGGACCTCATACAATTTCTACAAATGCAAAATAAACAAATGAGTTGGCAAATGGCAATTTATGAGGCCTGAGCATTCAAATACCAAAGGGAAGCATACAAAGCACAAGTCAAGCTTGAAGAGTATATGGGCGAATTTGATGATATTGAGAAAGAAAAGCAGCCAGTAAGAAAAAGGCCTAGGACTATGGTTCTTAGGAAAGCTTTGGAGAAACAGAGGGAAGAAGAAGCAGCCCTTGCTCGATCATATCCTCCCATACAATTGCTTGCCCAAGAGATAGAAAATGATAAAGAATCATGGCTTGAAAGAGCCAACAAGCATTTAGAGGAAAAATTAGACAAGGCAAACAAAGCCTTGGGTTTGCAAAGGAAGATGACCAGGCATTACAAGAAATTGAATCAATTTTCCCGAAGAAAACTCAAAACTGCTCAAAGGAGGCGCTCGGGGAAAAAAGGGCAAAAAGACATATCTAGGCTTGAAATCTTGGCTTCAACTTCCTTGCATGCTTCTAAGAACCCATAAGGGGTTTTCTCGCCAAAATTGAGAAAATTTTGACATGATCTTGTTTTTTTTGTTTTTTGGCCCTAATTGCACATTTTTCTAGGCGCTGCCATGTTTGCTAGGAGCATCCTCAGCTCATGAAAGTTATTCATCTACTCAAAAAAATTTCAGATCAAAATAAGGTGTTTTGGTCCCCCAAAGAGGCAAAAATCAGTCAAAATTCACCTTTCTACCTCACATATCAGCAGATGAGACCCTCCTGGGTTTTTTCACTCAGTCCACTTTTTGATAAACTTCCATGGATTAGTTTGAGCAAACACAAGTATTTCCAGAAACTAGACATCCAGGGCTTTCCAACGATCTATCACGGTCCTCGTTTCGACATCGAAAAGTCCCTCAAAAGTTATCTGCAAAATAGGATTTTTTCTGGCGCTAAGCTCCTATGGCATTTTCGTTGAAAAAGAAGTTTTTTGAAGGTGGCCATCCAAATGTGCGTTTAGCTATTTTTAACTCTATGTTAGAGATTAGAAGTCAATTTTCTTGCTATTTTTAGCTTAAATAGTTATTTTTGAAGATATTTTGTGCCTTGGGCTTTGCAAAGCCTCAAGGAAAAAATTAGATATTTGTATTAGGCCAATGGCCTTCTAGTTGCTCTAGGAGGGTTTCTTCCTCTTTGGCCTATATAATCCAAGAGGATTCATTGTAACCAGAGGCTAAAATTGATGTTATAGAGTAATACATAGCATTACAAGCTTTGAAGAAATACTTTGTCTTATGAAGTGGATGATCTCTTGCTTGACTTTGATGGTGGAGGAGGATTGTATGTAGGATTCCATGGCTTGGTGAATGGTATTGTGTCCCTTATCTGTTATGTCTTCTTAGTTTATCATACATGTTTTCATGCTTCTTTCTTGCTATAGTTCAGTAAATAATAAGTTTGAGATATGCCCATGGAGGCACATCAAATTTCCTGATTCATTACAGCTTAAATGTTTTCATCTTTCTTGGTTATGTCAAAGAATTCTTAATTTCTCTTTGGTACCCTAAGGATTAGTTATCAGTTTCATTAATGGTTATTATGTATGCTGTCTAGTATGATTCACGGTATTCCCTGCTTACTCATAGATATTCAAAACTCCATCTCTGAAATCTCTCTCTGAATTATTGATTGTCTTAGTTAAGTCAAAGAGGTCTTGTTTCGATCTTGCCCTTTTCCCATTCTTTGCAGTCTTATTTCAAAGTTCCCAATCAGCCACCTCATCACCACTATAACATAATGATGATCACAGTGGGACATTGAGTCAAAACATCCTAAGTATCCATTTGGACCTCTCAAGATCTCAGTCAAACTTAGAAAAATTAAGTGTTGTCTCAAGAGTAGAAAACTAGATCTTTCACCATCTTAGCAAAATGATGATTTAGCTATACGACACTCTTACAAAGCTTAGGGCTACATATAGGAACTCAAAAAACCCCAAAAAACATCCCTAGATTGGATTTTTGTCATTTATTGGTGGTGGACCATAAACACATATCTCTAAAAACAAAAACATCCACCTGGAGACTCCATTAGCTTCTAGTAGGCCTAATACTCCACTAAAAACCAAAAATTTCATAATCATTCTATCTTGTTGACTTTCCTTTCCAAAAACACAAAGATCATGATGCAGCCTCTGAAATCAGTGACTAACTAAGTACAACTTAGGGATTCAGAAATCTTCATCTAAACATAGGAAATCAACAGAATAAATTGCAAATAGAACTATAGCTTTCTCAACAATCTAGCAAACTGTTGAACTAAGTTTTAAGTCATTCTTGAAAGTTTTCACATAAAAGTTTTCTAGAAAATAATTTTCCTAAAAAACATCTTTGTTAGTATTGGTGGTGGACCATAAATCTCAAAAACATCCACCTAGCGACTCCACTAGCCTTTATTTAGTTTTTACCGTACTCACATTCATGAAACCCCTAGAGAGGACAACCATCCAAAAAACAATCACAACTATCACCCTCTCTAAGCTTTAACTTTGAAATCTGGCTTCAGGAAGAATTAATACCAGATCTCACCCGGACTCGAATTCCCCTATCATAGTTGATGACCCAGAAAATATTTTGTGGCAAACTTCTGAAACTAGTAACTTAGCTACCAATAGGAGCATCCAAAAAGCAAGCTCTGTACCTAAACATCTTACATCCTTGCAATATTCCCAGTTTGACTTGAGTTTACCAAAAACCATTTTTAGAAGCAAAATCGCAAATCAAAATCAACCTTGACGATCTTGAGCCTTTAGATTTGCAACAGAGTCCTAGGAGAGAAGCCTCACCCACTACACCTCCTAATTTTTAGCTTCTCCACCACTTTGGCTCTTATCATCCCAAATCTGATCAGAATCAGTCTACAAGTCCAAGTAACTCCACCACACCCATTCAGACCCCCACTATGCATATCACCTCATCCCATACCACAAATCCTCATACTGTAAATCTACCATCAGCTCCCATCATGGCAACTTGGTATGCGCCCTTAGTATTACCACTACCTTTGGTACCTTTGCAGAATGATTACTAATCCCGAATGCCACACTTCACCGAAGCTGAGGCTACTACCGCTCAATAGCATCTAGATATAATCAGTGATGCTTATGACTATATGGAAGTAGAAGATGAAACCATAAAGATGAGAATGTTCGCCCAAAGCCTAGGCGGAGAACCCAAGAAATGGTTTAAAAGCTTAGCTCCTAACAGTATACATGATCTCCCAGCACTTTACCAAACTTTCATAAACAGGTGGGAAATCAGGAAAAGCCCCATCCAAATCCTTTCTGAATATAACAATCTTAAAAGGAATATGGGGGAAAGTGTTCAGGACTATTGCACTAGGTTCAACAATGTTTATAATGCCCTCCCGCCTCACATGAAACCTCCACTTGGCTCAAGACTGGTAAAATTCCCCAAAGGTTTCGATCCGGATATGACATACGAACTAAGAGAAAGAGAGCCCGCAACTTTAGAAGAAATGCAAAAAGTAGCTATTAGTGCAGAAGACAACCTAGCTGAAAAGAGAGCTAGGATGAGATCAAAAAAGAAAGTCACATACCGAGATGAGGCCACACCTTCAGTTTCCTCCTCAGATCCCAGAATAGACAACCTGGTTAGATCCATGGAGAAAATGTGGGAAAGAATGAATCCGAATGAAAAAGCACCTCTTAAGGACAACCAGCCAAATCCTCAAAACAGAAACTGAAACCAAAACTTTAGAAGAGACCCACCTCAAAACAAACCAAGGGAGAATGATCAACAGACTAGGCCACCTTTCCATGAAAACTATGTTGATGAGGTAGAAAGAGATATGGAACCACTTGATGAAAATCACTTAAACTTGATAGGTTCTAATAGCGATGGTGAGGTTTTCCTCACAGAAGAAGAACAATTTTTGATCTCCTCAAACCAATATGAAAAAAATAATGAGGACCCCGAAGATCCTAAAATAGGATTACAAAACGCCATAATGGAAGCTCATAGGCAATATGATCTTAGGAGTAAGAAAAACCAAGACAACTATAAGAAAGGTAGCTCAGACATTGTGGTTACAAAAGCCCCCGATACCATTCTTAAAAGAACAACAGATAGTAACAAAATCATGGCTAAGAGAACTGACCAAAACAAAGACAAAAATACCCAGGCAAGCCTTGATCCCAAATGTCCTAGTACATCTAATAAGATTCCCGAAACAAATATATTGAGCGAAACCCCGAATCAAAATAAGAAAATCAAGAATATAGAAGAATTTATGGCTGATCGAACTGAGATGAATATGTGCAAAACCCAAGCACCTTTTAGTTTCGAAGGAGAAATTTCCAAGATCAAGATAACCATACCCCTCACTGAGCTAGTAACTGTAGATAGGTACAGATCCCAAATATTTAAAGTCTTAAACATAGAAAATGATGTATATACTTTAAGTCTGACAGACGACAAAACCAAGCTTTTATTTGGTCCCAAAATAGAAGGAGAATACCAAGAAGGAACTGTTTCCCCATTCTACGTAAGTTTGAACATCAATGAAAAGATATTACATAACTCCATTTTAGATTCCGGTGCTTCCCATAACCTCATGCCTAAACTAGTCATGGAGAGTTTGATCCTAGAGGTAACTAAACCTTACAAAGACTTGTACTCATTTGATTCAAGTAGGGTCAAATGCTTAGGCCTAATAAAGAACCTGTGTTTCACTCTAACACAAATACCGGCTAAAATCCTACTCATGGACGTAGTGGTGGCCGATATTCCTCCCAAGTATGGAATGCTATTATCAAGATCATGGACCACCAAAATACGAGGTAGCCTCCAAATGGACATGTCATTTGCTACCATCCTGGTCTTTAACCAAACTAGGAGGTTGTACCGAGAAACTCATATGAAATATATGGTAAGCAACCTAGATAGGCCAAACAATACTCTAGTTTATTCCATTCATTCCAATTTAGATTCTTTTATCTTATATAATGAAAGTGATATAAATGAGCAGATAAAAAGAAATGAAGAAGAATTCAAACCATCAGAACAACATTACTCATCCCTAGATAAAGAAATTGATGATCAAAACTCTAAGAAACCTGAAAAATAGCTTAGTAACACGTATGAAAAGGAAACTCTTTGGAGTATAAGCTTTGATGGTTCCTGTGGAAAAACTGGTTCAGGGGCTGGCATCTGGATACACAATACTAATGAAGGTCATTATTTTATATTAGAATTCCAATGCACCAATAACATTGCGGAATATGAGGCCCTTCTCCTTGGTTTGCACTTAATCAAAGACTTAGGCGCTAACAAAATATCAGCCCAGGGAGATTCAGAACTTGTAGTTAGACAAATCAAAGGTGAATATTCGGCAAAAAACTCAAGTCTGAGAGAATACAGGAATGCAGCATTAGAAATCCTTAAAACCTTCGAAAGATATGAACTCACTGATATTGCTAGGACTCAAAATAGCCTAGCCAATGAGCTTGCCTTTGCCGCAAGCAATTGCCAAAAACCATTTGTAAAATAAAAATACAGTATCCAAGTCAAACATCATCCTATAGTACCAGACAACATTGACCATTGGAAAATAATCAAATATGATGAACAAATTGATGATTTTTTGCAATCTAGAAATGAGTTTGAAATAACTGAAACAAACTTAGAACATGAAGAAAGAAGTCTTGATAAAAATGAAGACCAGGAGCCAGATTTATCTTCTATAACAGATATAAAATTGATTAATCATCCCTATGAAGCTGAAACATGTGAGGACCTAGACCAAGGAGAGTTGGAAGTCTTACACTATGAAAATGACACCATACCCAGAGGTCTTGCACCCTTGGAGGAATTGTTTGATTTTAATGACGTGGCAAAAAAAACTAAAAATGGAATGTACTAAGGTTGATATAGAAGAATATAACATAGAAAGCACAGAAGAACCAAAAATGATCAAACTTTCCAAAACTCTCCCTCCTCACATAAAACATAAATACATTGAGTTGTTTAAGGAGTTTAAAGATGTGTTCACATGGGGATACCAAGATTTGAAATCATACAACACAAGCATTATTCAACACAAGATCCCTCTCAAAGAAAACCAGAAATCTTTCAAAAAAAAGTTGAGGAGAATAAATCCCGTCTTATTGCCTTTAGTTGAAAAGGAAATAAAAAATATGTATGATGCTGGGATAATAGTTTCCCTTAGGTACTCTGAGTGGGTTTCAAACCTGGCATCAGTCAGGAAAAAGATTGGTGAGATTAGACTTTGTATTGATTTCCGAAATCTAAATAGAGCCTCTTTAAAAGACAACTATCCTTTACCCAAAATGGACCACATACTTCAAAAGGTGGTTGGTGCTAAAATAATCTCATTACTTGACGGTTTTTCCGGATACAACCAAGTGCTGGTTTTTCCTAGTGATCAACAAAAAACTGCTTTCACCACGCCTTGGGGCACTTTCATGTATGTTAAAATGCCTTTTGGATTAATGAATGCCGACGCAACATTTCAAAGATCCATGGACATAGATTTCTCAGAAGACATAGATTATTTCATAGTCATATATCTTGATGAAATCACAGTATATTCTAAATCAGATGAAGAGCATCTGGTTCACCTCAGAAAGGTTTTCGAAAAGTGTAGAAAATATGGTTTGTCTCTAAACCCCAAGAAAACACTTTTCAGTTTCAAAGAAGGAAAAATCTTAGGTCACATCATTTCTGAAAATGGAATAAAAATAGATCCCAAAAGGATCGAAGGCATACTGCAAATCAGTCACCCCAAAAACATTAAGGAATTGCAATCTTTTATCGAAAAAATTAACTTCTTAAGAAGATTCATCCCCAATCTTGCCGAACTCTTGAGAAACATCACAAACATGTTAAAAAAAGAGGTTGGAGTTAAATGGACTCTAGAAGCCAAACAATCTTTCAAAATGGTCGAAAAAGCACTCATCGAAACACCAGTTCTAATAAGTCCTGATTTCACTAAAGATTTTTACATTTCCTAATTTGCATCTGAACACACGATAGTTGCAGTATTGTTACAAAAGAACGCAGCAGGGCAAGAAAAACCCATAGCTTTTTTTATAAAAGCCCTAAGAGATACTCCCTTAAAATAGAATATCATGGAAAAACAGGCATTCGCATTGGTAAAAGCACTAAAAGACTTCCAAGTTTATATCTTACATTCTAATATCATTGCTTTCATCCCCCATACTGTCGTCAAAGATATATTAAATCAAGATCCCGATGGTAAAAGAGGAAAATGGATTGCTATCATCTTATAATACAACTTAGAAATCAGATCCACCAAACTGGTTAAGGGACAAGGACTCACAAGAGTAATGGCTGAAACAAACCTCCAAGCATTAGATATAAATTTTGTTGACACCTTAGAAGAACAGGAAGAATGCACAGTTCCTCATGTTGAAGAAGTGTTTTTAAATTCACCTTGGTATGCTGATATTCTTTACGTGTTATTTTATCTTAATTCTCCTCCAACCTTATCAAAGACAAAAGCAAGATTCCTCAAACAAAAATATTTAAAGTTTTGTATTCTAGATGGAATTTTGTATTGGAAAAATCCCACTGGTATGCTGCTTAAATGTTTGCTTGAAGATGATGCAGAAAAAATTATGCATGAAATGCACAAAGGAGAATACGGAGGACATCTCTACTGGAAAACCACAGCCAAAAAAATCCTTAGATTCGGTTATTATTGGCCTACCTTGTTCCCTGACACTCACAAACTTGTTATGACATGCCATAAATGCCAAATTTTTGATGGCAAGAAAAAACTTTTATCTTTGCCCTTACATCCCATCATAGTTGAAGGTCCTTTCCAACAATGGGGGTTAGATTTTATTGGGGAAATACACCCTTATTTGTCTGCGCAACACAAATGGATCCTCACAGCCACTGATTACTTTAACAAATGGATAGAGGCCATACCCTCTAGGAATGCCACTGATTCAGTCATCATCAAGTTCCTAGAAAGCAACATTTTATCTAGATTCGGTTGTCCTAGGAAAATTATCACTGATAATGCTGCTGCCTTTTCCTCCAAAAGAATGATTGACTTCTATTACAAATATCATATTACATTAGGACATTCCATAGCTTATTACCCCTAAGGTAATGGTTTAGTTGAGTCTTCTAACAAAATCCTAGTCAACATCATTAAGAAGCTTCTGGAACAAAATTAAAAATCATGGGATGGAAAACTAGTAGACGCACTATGGGCTGATAGACTAACCACCAAAAAATAAATTGGTATGTCTCCCTATAAACTAGTGTATGGCATGGATGCCATTTTCCAAACATCTTTAGGGGTTCCAGTGATGAAGCTATTACAAGAAGTTCAAATAGAAGAAAATGACATGCAAAGGAGGATAAATCAAACTATCTATTTGCAACAAATAAGAGAAGAAGTGTACCGAAGGACTCAGTTAGCGCAAGATAAGATGAAAAAGATGTTTGACAGAAGGACCAAGGAAAATAATTTTCAGGTTGAGGATAAAGTATTAAAATGGGAAGCCAGAAGAGAAGATAAAGGAAAGCATGTAAGTTTGAAAACTTATGGAAAGGGCCTTTCATTATCAGTTCAGTTAGCAGAAACAACGCTTTTTTCTTGCAAGAACCTGATGGGACTGAGACCTTTGGAGGTCCTGTAAATGGCAGGACACTAAAACATTACTTTTTTCAAGAGCTTCAGTTTTAAAATTTTCACTCATTGTACATATCACTATTTGAAGAAATAAATCAAAAGCAGAAAATACAAAAAGAATAGAAAAGAAGAAAAGAGGGTAGTTTCAAAAAATAACAGAAAAGCCCCATGTTCAAAAAATAGTCATGCTGAAAGTGCACAAATCTAAATGCCACTACTAGTGCTCAAAAGATATTTTGTTCAGTTATCTAGCCTAATCATAACTAGACATGTTTTAAATTGATTGCTGATAAGTTAGTAAAAGAAGTGATAGTCAAATTGTGTAAGCTTGACTTATCAATGAAAGTAGATTAGGAAAAGATACTAGTTCCACACGCTCAAAACAGAACCAAAGAGGAAAATAGGGATGAAAAACAAACTATGTATCCTAGCCCTGATTTTTCTAAATCTCATTTTGTGCAAAAATCATATTTGTGTGTAGCTTGTCTTTAATGCCACGAACACATGACAAATCAGACCATCCAATCCTGATTTGGTCATTTTTCAATTTCATGTTTTAGTTTAGTGAATGAAATCCTGTCAAATAGCTTAAATCTTGATAGTAAATCTAGCATAGGTAGAGAATCAAAGGATTTCATTAGTTTAATCTGAACTCTCGGAGGATATTAGTGTAGAATTATATAGTTGTTCTTTTTTTATATCAGGTCAAAGGGTTTGCTAGTACAAGTGCACCTAAAGAAGAAATTTTTTTAGGAAATATAGCTGGGTATGTAGAGATGACTTTGATGCTAATCATGCTGTGAATCTTCAGAAATAGCATCAAGAAAGAGATAAATTTGTGCCAATGGATAAGGCATTGGTCTTCACAAGCCAGAGATCTGCAATTCTGGGCACCTCCCAAAAAAGGAGCTGCCCTCCCCCAATGGAGCCACTGTTAGTCATCAGTATTTTTGCATGTTTTGATGACTAGATTCCTTGGCTAAGTTTTCTAGAAGCTAATCTCAATCTATCAATTTGTCATCTAGAAAACACCTCAAACAAATTTTTGTCTTCCTACCCCTCCTTTTCAGCCTATGATGAAAATAGTCTTCAGTTTCCCTACCTGCCACAATTCAGCAAAGCCTCCCTATCTATAATTGTTATAAGTTTGTCTCTCTACCATCAAAATCCTTTATTTTTCATACAACCCACTATCCAACATTTGACAAAGTGACTACCCCTCAATCCCTGATCATCCTATCATATGACAACCTGTTTTTCCTAAGAAGCCATTCAAGAACTGTGACAAAATTTGTAGGTCTAGGTGGTGGTGTTTTAGGGAAAACTCCTTGGCAAGACTGTTTTAAGCCAAAAACCCTATTTATCATGATCATTTCAGCCATCATTTTCTTCTCACCCAACAAACAAAGCCTTGGTCTATCCTTAGGTCACATACCACTAAATCTTTCTTTTTCTCTTTTAAGCAGAGCTCACAAGTGTTCAAATTAGGAAAAGAGAAAGAGTTTCCCTGTCTGAAGAAAGATAATCGAACGAAATTTCAAGCATTATCATCATGTCATATCAGCAAAGGCCTTCAGTGATCAAAGTCATTTCATCAATGCATCTCTGCAGGGGTGCTAAGGATCAATGGCACAAATCAATTTGGGGCAAGGGAAAATTTCAAGGAAAAGCTCCAAGTAAAAAGAACAGTTGACTATTTTAAGGACTAAGGGAAATACAGAGTTTAGAGAGAAGATCACATACAGGATCCATCCCTGTAATTCAAAACACCAAGAATGTCAAAAAACCTCCATCAAGGCAAAAAGAGCACAAAATTTAGAAAAATAATTCCTCCAGTGTTTCAGGTCAATTACAATGGAATTTGTTCCCAAAAGTATGGACCAGCTCACAAATTAGTCTTATGCAACCAACAGTGATAGTCTTCTAGAAAAAAGAGCTTTAAAGCAAATTAGGCATCATAGTGAAGGTATAAGAAGGACAACTACTTCTTATACCTTATCATAAACTAAAATTTGAAAGACTGTCACAAACAATTGTTGGAAATACTGAGAGGGGGGGGGGGGGGGGTGAATCAATATTCCTAACAATTAGAGCATTAGTTAATCTTCAATTATTATCAGTGTTTGTACAATGATAGCAGCAACCAAGAGGAACACAAATGCACACAGTTTTTAAGGTGGAAACCCACTCCGGGACAAAAACCACCTAATGCTTTTCTAATAATTCTTTTCAACTCCAATTGAAAATAAAGCTCCAACTTCCTAGAATCTAGAAAAGCATTCTTCTCCATTTCCTTTGGATGGCCTCCAACATAGGAATTCTTCGATGATCGGCCCAGGCGCAGATGCCAACACCCAATGAACTGCAACTCACCCTGCACCACCCTGCCACACATAGAATAATAAAGAAAGAATGGACTCTAGTACCCGGGGGAAAAATGGTCCACTTTACAATGATATAGAATGATGTAGAAGAAGAAGATATACTAGACCATAACCCCAACTTTTACACAACCACCTAATGATGATCCTAGACCTCCCAACACTGCCTCTTCAACACGTGGCAGATAGATAGTAGTACAATTTGTACAATAATGTATTTATAATGACTAAGTACAATGATACCTTTACAATGATTGTATGCAGTGCTGCCCACTTGAAGACTTCATATGATGAAATTCCTGCTGCTTTTATGCACCTTGGTTTCTACTCTTATCATGCTACCCTCAGTTGCACCTTTCTTTGCTTTTCTGCCATAGAAATTTTGGTTCTTTGCAACCCTTGACAACACATGATCTATCTTTTTCTTGCCTTCTAGGAGCTCGATATTGAATCTGGTGTATCTATGTTATTTCATATCTTCAATATCTAATTTTCGGTCCTATAGTATTCCTCTGAGTCTTCTTTCCAATGCCACAGGTCTGACCCAATTTGGATTCTTCAAGGGAGAGTTATGCCCAATCTCTCACAATGCCCTAATTATGGACTGTTTCAGCAGAGCGCACTTGTACAGAGTGCCACGTGTCACTGTTTCTTCATTTGTATCTGAAATTGATAGAGTGAAAATTTGTGCACTATTCGCCTCTTTTTACGAAATTCCAATCCGATACTCAGAGAGAGAGTTATGACGATTTTACCAAGGTCACTTATTTGAGATGAATTTCAGGAGCCTGCGAAAACCTTGACTTCCACAGATCATATCTCCAAACATATTGCGCACCTTGATCTGAAATTTTCACTGCAGCTTCCTCAGGATTTCAGCTTTGCCTCATAAAAATTTCAACTTTTGAACCTTCGTAGACAAAAATTTAGAGTGAAAATTCCACGATGACCTGTTTTAGATGGCCGAATCCCTTGCATAAGGAAGAAATGAAGATCACAATTTATATGAACGCTTAAGTTGAGAGGGGCTTCAACAAGTGAACATGGGACGGATTTAAGGAGCATAAAAAATACTAATTATGAATTTTCAATGACCCATGCCCCAACCCCATGGGGTTTTAGCCCACTAATTGGGGGTACAAACTTCAAACATGAATATCTCTCAAACCGTGAAGAATTACATGGCGTGCCATATATCAACGGAAACATCTCGAAAATTAGAAACCATAAAAAGCATTATTGACCCAGAATATATTAATTTGGTAGGTCAAAATTCCCATGCAATATTTGGTTAGCCCCTTCTGCTGCTTGGGTTGACATCAATAACAACCGTTGATCAACAATCTACCCCTTTGGCATTGATGGAAACACAAGTACTCCCCCTGTGATCACGACACATCTTCCTACAACATTCTCTCCCCCTTTGACATCAATGGAAAAGGGTAACTCCCCCTGAAACACAAACATCCTGTGGACCAGTACACACTTCCACTCCCCCTGACACACAATCGTCCTGCAGACCTGTAATCTAATGAGAACTTGGGAGAATCCCAAGCTTTTGACGAAGATATTCAAATGCTTCACGAGGTAAAGGTTTAGTGAAGATATTAGCAATTTGTTCTTTTGTACAAACATACTCAAGTTTGATATTCTTTTCAGTAACTTGTTCTCTAACAAAATGATATTTGATCAGAATGTGTTTTGATTTTGAATGCATGAGAAGATTCTTGGAGATGCTGATGGCACTACTGTTGTCACAGAATATGGGAATAGGCTCACTGAATTGTACTTGAAAATCTTGCAAAGTTTGTTTCATCCAAAGGACTTGAGTACAACATGATGTTGCTGCAATGTAATCTGCTTCCACTGTAGATAACGAGATTGAAGTTTGCTTTTTGCTCAACCATGATACAAGACAACCACCTAGATAGAATGATACTCCACTAGTACTCTTACGATCATCAACGATTCCTGCCCAATCTGCATCTGTAAAGGCTTGAATAATGAGATTGTTACCCTTGGGATACGACAAGCCATATTCTTCTATGCCCTTTAGATATCGAAGAATTCTTTTGACGACAATAATATGTGATTCTTTTGGTGCTGCTTGGAATCTTGCTACTTGTCCAACTGCTTGGATAACATCTGGCCAAGAGGCTGTTACATATAGAAGACTACTAATCATAGATCTGTACAACCTTTGATCCACATCCTTAGATGAGTCGTCAATGCTCAATTTTCAACCTGTTACCATCGGAGTAAGGACGGGTTTGCAATCTTCCATTTTGAATTTCTTGAGCATTTCCTTGATGTACTTGGCTTGACATATAAATATTCCTTTCTCTTGCTGAGATATTTGAAGCCCTAAGAAGTATGTCAAATAACCAAGTAAAGACATCTCAAACTCACTTTGCATCTTTGTAGAAAATTTCTTACTTAGTCGATCATTATTGCTACCAAATATTATATCATCCACATATACCTCAATGATTGCTAAATTATCTTTATCTATTTGTACATAAATATTTCTATCAACGGTACCTTTCTTGAACCCTTGTTGACGTAGATATCCATCAAGACAAGCATACCATGCTCTAGGAGCCTTCTTGAGACCATATAGAGCTTTCTTTGACCTGTAGACATAGTCTTATTTTTGTGATAGTAGAAAACCTTCAGGTTGTTCGATGTAAACTTCTTCTTCTAATTCTCCATTCAGAAATGCTGACTTAACATCCATTTGGTAGACTTTGATTTTTCTTGAACAAGAATAGGCGAGAAACATTCGGATGGCTTCCATTCTGGAAACTGGTGCAAATGTTTCATCAAAATCAATTCCTTCCACTTGTGCGTAGCCTTTGCAAACCAATCTTGCTTTGTTTTTGGTAACCTGTCCATCTTCATTCAATTTGTTCCTGAACACCCATTTAGTCCAAATGACATTTTATATTTTGGTCGTGGAATTAATTCCCTGGTGTTATTCTTCTCAATTTGATCCAGTTCTTCATTCATAGCTGCTACCCAATGTTCATTATGGCTGGATTCGTCAAAACTACTAGGCTCAAAGGTTGTTAGAAAAGCAATGTGAGGTTGTTGTGATGAACGAGGCTGTCGACCTTCATTTATGTCACCAATGATTTTATTTGATGGATGGTTCTTTTGAATCCACTCTTTTGTTCTCCTTGGAGGAGCTTGTTGTTGTTGTTGTGGTATATCTTGATGATCATTGTTTACTTCTTCCTCGTTGACAGTTGCTTCTTGTTTTACAATTTTATCTGTGTCTTTTTCAGCCTCTGTCTCAAGTTTCAAAGATTCTAGATCCTCATCATTACTCGCTAGAACACCATCCTCATCAAATGTAACATTTATGCTCTCCACTATCTGTTTTCGTCTTAGATTATAGCATTTATAGGCCTTTCTTTTTCTTGAGTAACCAACAAAGATACCTTCATCAAAACGTGATTCAAACTTACCCAAATTTTGATCTTCTCTTTTGATATAACATTTGCTTCTGAAGATTCTAAAATATTTTACATTAGCTGGTTTTCCTTTCCATAATTCATATGGAGTCTTGTTGCAATTATTTCTGAGAAGACTTTGGTTGATAATGAAGATTGTCGTATCAAATGCTTGAACCCAGAATTTTTCATCCAATTTTGAGTCCTTCAACATTGTTCTACCCATTTCTTGTACAGTTCTATTCTTTCTTTCAGCAACTCAATTTTGCTGAGGTGTTCGTGTTGTTGAAAATTGCCTTTTTATTCAATTTCCGTCACAGTATTGCTGAAATAATTTGGAAGTGAATTCTCCACCATTATCTGATCTTAAAAAATTTATTTTCAAATCAGTTTCATTTTCAACCAACTCCTTTTATATCTTAAAGCACTCAAATGCTTCAGATTTTTTCTTTAGGAAACTGATGGCTGTCATTCTACTATAGTCATCTATCATTAACATGAAATATAATTCTCCGTCTAAGCCTTTTGTTCTCACAGGACCACATAGATTAGTATGTATCAATTCCAATGGATGTGATGAAAAGTGTTCTTTTGTTTTAAATTGGACTTTTGTTTGCTTGCCATGCCGACATGCCTCACATAGTGTGTTGGAAGGTTTTGAGATTTTCGGCATTTCTCGTACTACTTCCTTTTTTCTTATCCTGATAAGATTATCAAATTTTATGTGACCCATTCGTTTGTTCCATAACCAACTTTCATCTTATTTACCTAGTATACATGCTTTAGTTGCTTCATCCAGAACATATGTCATTTGGAGCTTGACTTGTTGTAGCCACAATTTTACCATACCTGCCTTTCCTGATTTCACATTTTGTGGAGTTGAATAGCATTGTGTGTCCTTGATCATACATTTGTCCAACACTGAGTAGATTGTGATTCATGTTTTCGACCAATAGAACATTCTTGGCTATAACATCTTTGCTTCCGAGAGAGACGGTACCTGATCCTATAACATTTGAAGATCCATCATTTCCAAGGGATATGGTTCCATCCTTCTTCTCTTTTAGAGATACAAATTTATTTCTATCTCCAGTCATATGCGTTGAGAAACCGTTGTCAACATACCACACATATTTATTTTTTTGAGCCTTGAGAGCAAGAGCACAATTATCAGTCGTCTTCTTCTTCCATGTTCGTTCATTCTGTGGCTTCGAAGATTCTTCTAGAGGATTTTCAAGTCTGCAGTCTCTGGCTATGTGTCCAAAGTTCTGACATTTGTAACATTCCATATTATTTCTTAAATGTTCAAATCTATTGATGTTTCGTTGAGCCTAGGGAGGTTCATATTTGAAGAATCTCTTGGAATTGTATTAGTTCCTAGGGTATGTGCGACATTCTATAGCTTTATGACCAAATTTTCCACATGAATAACAATAGCCATGAAAAATATGTTGGTACCTGGATGAAAATATTCATTGAGTAATCGTCTTCCAAGGATGTGCTTGCAAATCTTGTCCAATGAAGTCTTCATGTATTTCATATCTCATAGGTTCATTATATTTTGTTGTAGAAGGTCCTACTTCTTCTTCTTTGTAACTGAGGCGAGTTCTGTCGTTGATTGTTGATGAGTTCTTCCAATGCCTTTGAGCTATTGGCATAATTTTGGACAGTTTTTCCCTTCTTCACTTCCTTATGCAGCGAGACTACTTCGGCTTCTAATGCTTCCCTTTCTTGGTTGCTTTCTTCCAACTTCTTTTGAAGTGACTCTTCAATACATTGGTGTTCTTCAACCTCAATTTTGAGACCTTGAACTTGTGCTTCAAGAGTATTGGAACATATCTTCTCATCATTGAGCTCTTTTATAAGCTTGATTGCCTCCTCATAAAATTCTTCTATGGTCAACCCTTCTTCTTCATTGTTTGATACTTCTTGGTTATTGTGCTTGGCCATAAACAATACTTTCTCATTGGCTTCTTCTTTGCTGTCACTTTCTTCATCGGATGATGAGCTATCTTCTTTAGAGATAAAGTTCCTTTTGGATCCTTTCTTTTTGCCTTGCTTGTTGAATCTCTTAAAACCTTCTTCCCTTTTGATTTGCCATCATTTTTGTTCAGACATTTTGCTACGAAATGCCCAACCTCACCACAACCGAAACATATCAATGGAAGTTTACCTTTTAATTTTACCTTACTGGATTTTAGTTTTCTCGTAAAGTAAGCATATTCTTCATCTGAAAGACCTTCTCCATCATCTCCCTTTTCTTCACACTTGCAAGTGCATGTCATTTCAATTGAAGGTTGTTTGTCCTTATTGGTTTTCTTAGATGCAACGAACGCAATTTCTAGATTTGAAGTACCTATTCTTCATCAAGTCTCATTTCATATGCTATGAGAACTCCATGTAATTCTTCCTTGTTGAGTTTGTCCAGATTTGCACTGTATTCTAAGACCGATACCTTTGGGTTGAATCTCCCTGGTAATGTTCTAAGAATATTCCGTATAATAGTCTTCTCATCAACTGGCTCTCCCAATCCTTCCAGAGTATTGGTTATTTCATCAACGTATTGGAAGTATGCAGCAATGTTGCAATCTTCTTTCATTCCAAGTTGCTCAAATTTTGCTCTATAGATTTGAAGCTTTGCTTCTTTGACATTTGAGTCACCTGCATATATATTCTCAAGCTTGTCCCATACATTTTTGGCGGTTTTACAACCCAACACCTTATGATAAGCAAATTCAATAAGTCCACTGATAATAATATTCTTTTCTTTTGCATCATTTACCAAATTCTTCTTACCTTGTTCATCCGCGATTGATGTAAATCCATTTTGAACAGTGTCCCATACTTCGTAACCTTGCGCCAAGAGATATACCTCCATTATTCCTTTCCAGAGTGCATAATTATTTTCATTGAATAGAGGTACACCATTTTTGGTATGCTCCATGACCTCCTTCCAGTTGTTAAACTGCTATTGAAGGAACCAAGCTCTGATACCAATTGTTGGAAATACTGAGAGGGGGGGTGAATCAGTATTTCTTTCAATTAGAGCATTAGTTAATCTTCAATTATTATCAGTGTTTGTATAATGATAGCAGCAAACAAGAGGAACACAAATGCACACAATTTTTAAGGTGGAAACCCACTCCGGGACAAAAACCACCTAATGCTTTTCTAATAATTCTTTAATATTCAACTCCAATTGAAAATAAAGCTCCAACTTCCTAGAATCTAGAAAATAATTCTTCTCCATCTCCCACTGGATGGATGATCCAACGCCCAAGATTATTTAGTAGTCAACTGAACGGATGCCCCAACACCCAATGAGCTACAACTCACCCTAGCACCACCCTACCACCCTATAGAAGAATAAAAGAATAATGGACTCCCGTACCAGGGAAAATGGTCCACTTTACAATGATATAGAATGATGTAGAAGAAGAAGATATACTAGACCATAATCCCAACTTTGACACAACCACCTAATGATGATCCTAGACCTCCCAACACTGCCTCTTCAACCCTTGGCAGATAGATACTAGTACAATTTGTACAATAATGTATTTACAATGACTAAGTACAATGATACCTTTACAATGATTGTATGCAGTGCTGCCCACTTGAAGACTTCATATGATGAACTTCTTGCTGCTATTATGCACCTTGGTTGCTGTTCTTGTCATGCTACCCTCTACTGCACCTTTCTTTGCTTTTCTACCATAGAAATTCTGGTCCTTTGCAACCCTTGACAACACATGATCTAGCTTTTTCTTGCCTTCTAGGAGCTCGATATTGAATCTGGTGTATCTATGTTATTTCAGATCCTAAATATCTGATTTTCAGTCCTATAGTAGTCCTATGAGTCTTCTTTCCAATGCCACGGGTCTGACCCAATTTTGATTCTTCAAGGGAGATTTATGCCCAATCTCTCACAATGCCATAATTATCTACTGTTTCAGAAGAGTGCACTTGTACGGCATGCCACGTGTCACTGTTTCTCCATTTGTATCTAAAATTGATAGGGTGAAAATTAAATACTATGCCATATCCACCACTTTTTATGGAATTCCAATCCGATACTTAGAGAGAGATTTCTGATGATTTTACCAAGGTCACTTCTTTGAGATGAATTTCAAGAGCCTGCAAAAACCCTGATTTCCACAGATCATATCTCCAAAAATGTTGCGCACCCTGATCTGAAATTTTTACTGCAGTTTCCTCAGGATTTCAGCTTCACCTCAAAAATATTTCAGCTTCTGGAACTTTGTAGAAAAAAATCTAGAGTGAAAATTCCACGATGACCTATTTCAGATGGCCGAATCCCTTGCATAAGGAGGAAATGAATATCACAATTTATATGAATGCTTAAGTTGAGAGGGGCTTCAACAAGTGAACGTGGGAGGGATTTAAGGAGCATAAAAAATATTAATTATGACTTTTCAATGACCCATGCCCCAACCCCATGGGGTTTTAGCCCACTAACTAGGGGTACAAACTTCAAACATGAATATCTCTCAAACCGTGAAGAATTACATGGCGTGCCATATATCAATGGAAACATCTCGACAATTAGAAACCATAAAAATAATTATTGACCCAGAATATATTAATTTGGTAGGTAAAAATTCCCATGAAATATTGGGTTAGCCCTTGGTGCTACTTGGGTTGACATCAATGACAACAACTGATCAACAATCTTCCCCTTTGGCATTGATGGAAACACAAGTACTCCCCCTGCGATCATGACACATCTTCCTACAACATTCTCTCCCCCTTTGACATCAATGGCAAAGGGTAACTACCCCTGAAACACAACCATCCTGTGGACCTGTACACACTTCCACTCCCCCTGACACACAACTGTCCTGCAGACCTGTAATCTAATGAGAACTTGGGAGAATCCCAAGCTTTTAACGAATATATTAAAATTCTTCACAAGGTAAAGGTTTAGTGAAGATATCAACAATTTTTTCTTTTGTACAAACATACTCAAGTTTGATATTCTTTTCAGCAACTTTATCTCTAACAAAATGATATTTGATCAGAATGTGTTTTGTTTTTGAATGCATGACAAGATTCTTGGAGATGCATGGCACTAGTGTTGTCACAAAATATGGGCATAGGCTCACTGAATTGTACTTGAAGATATTGCAAAGTTTGTTTCATCCAAAGGACTTGAGTACAACATGATGCTGCTGCAATGTATTCTGCTTCCGCTGTAGATAACGAGATTGAAGTTTGCTTTTCGCTCAACCATGGTACGAGACAACCACCTAGATAGAATGCTGCTCCACTAGTACTCTTACGATCATCAACGCTTCCTACCCAATCTGCATCTGTAAAGGCTTGAATAATGAGATTGTTACCCTTGGGATACCACAAGCCATATTCATCTGTGCCCTTTACATATCGAAGAATTCTTTTGACGGCAATAATATGTGATTCTTCTGGTGCTGCTTGGAATCTCTCTACTTGTCAACCTGCTTGCATAACATCTAGCTAAGAGGCTATTACATATAGAATACTACCAATCATAAATCTATACAACCTCTGATCCACATCCTTAGATGAGTCATCTATGCTCAGTTTGCAACCTGTTACCATCGGAGTAAGGACGGGTTTGCAATATTCCATTTTGAATTTCTTGAGCATTTCCTTGATGTACTTGGCTTGACATATAAATATTCCTTTCTCTTGCTGAGATATTTGAAGCCCTAAGAAGTATGTCAACTCACCAAGTAAAGGCATCTCAAAATCACTTTGCATATTTGTAGAAAAGTTCTTACTTAGTCGATCATCATTGCTACCAAATATTATATCATCCACATATACCTCAACGATTGTTAAATTATCTTTATCTATTTGCACATAAATATTTCTATCAAAAGTACCTTTCTTGAACCCTTGTTGACGTAGATATCCATCAAGACGAATATACCATGCTCTAGGAGCCTGCTTGAGACCATATAGAGCCTTCTTTAACTTGCAGACATATTCTTCTTTTTGTGATAGTAGAAAACCTTCAGGTTGTTCAATGTAAACTTCTTCTTCTAATTCTCCATTCAGAAATGTTGACTTAACATCCATTTGGTAGACTTTGATTTTTCTTGAACAAGAATAGGCGAGAAACATTCAGATGGCTTCCATTCTAGCAACTGGTGCAAATGTCTCGTCGAAATCAATTCCTTCCACTTGTGCATAGCCTTTGCAAACCAAGCTTGTTTTGTTTCTGGTAACCTATCCATCTTCATTCAATTTGTTCCTGAACACCCATTTAGTCCCAATGACATTTTTATATTTTGGTCGTGGAACTAATTCCCAGGTGTTATTATTCTCAATTTGATCTAGTTCTTCATTCACAGCTGCTACCCAATGTTCATTCTGGCTGGCTTCCTCAAAACTACTAGGCTCAAAGGTTGCTAGAAAAGCAATGTGAGCTTGTTGTGATGAACGAAGTTGTCGACCTTCATTTATGTCACCAATTATTTGATTTGATGGATGGTTCTTTTGAATCCACTCTTTTGTTCTCCTTGGAGGAGCTTCTTGTTGTTGTTCTAGTATATCTTGATGATCATTGTTTACTTCTTCCTCGTTGATAGTTGCTTCTTGTTCTACAATTTTATCTGTGTCTTTTTCAACCTCAGTCTCAAGTTTCAAAGATTCTAGATCCTCATCATTACTCGCTAGAACACCATCCTCGTCAAATGTAACATTTATTCTCTCCACTATCTGTTTTTGTCTTAGATTATAGCATTTATAGGCCTTTCTTTTGTGTGAGTAACCAACAAAGATACCTTCATCAACACGTGATTTAAACTTACCCAAATTTTGATCTTCTCTTTTGATATAACATTTTCTTTCGAAAATTCTGAAATATTTTACATTAGCTGGTTTTCCTTTCCATAATTCATATGGAATCTTGTTGCAATTATTTCTGAGAAGACTTCGGTTGATAATGAATATTTCCGTATCAATTGCTTGAACCCAGAATTTTTCATCCAATTTTGAGTCCTTAAACATTGTTCTACCCATTTCCTGTACAGCTCTATTCTTTCTTTCAGAAACTCCATTTTGCTGAGGTGTTTGTGTTGTTGAAAATTGACTTTTTATTCCATTTTTGTCACAGTATTGCTGAAATAATTTGGAAGTGAATTCTCCACCATTATCTGATCTTAAACACTTTATTTTCAAATCAATTTCATTTTCAACCAACTCCTTATAGATCTTAAAGCACTCAAATGCTTCATATTTTTTCTTTAGGAAACTGATGGTTGTCATCCTAGTATAGTCATCTATCATTAACATGAAATATAATTCTCCGTCTAATACTTTTGTTCTCACAGGACCACATAGATCAGTATGTATCAATTCCAATGGATGTGATGAAAAGTGTTCTTTTGTTTTAAATTGGAATTTTGTCTGCTTGCCATGCCGACATGCCTCACATAGTGTGTTGGAAGGTTTTAAGATTTTCGGCATTTCTCGTACTACTTCCTTTTTGCTTATCCTAACAAGATTGTCAAAGTTTATGTGACCCATTCGTTTGTGCCATAACCAACTTTCATCTTCTTTAGCTAGTATACATGCTTTAGTTGCTTCATCCAGAACATATATGTCGTTTGGAGCTCGACTTACTGTAGCCACAATTTTACCATACCTGCCTTTCCTGATTTCACATTTTGTGGAGTTGAATAGCATTGTGTGTCCTTGATCACACATTTGTCCAACACTGAGCAGATTATGATTCATGTTTTCGACCAATAGAACATTCTTGGCTATAACATCTTTGCTTTCGAGAGTGACGGTACCTGATCCTATAACATTTGAAGATCCATCATTTCCAAAGGATATGGTTCCATCCTTATTCTCTTTCAGAGATACAAATTTCCTTCTATCTCCAGTCATATGCGTTGAGCAACCGCTGTCAACATACCACACATATTTCTTTTTTTTAGCCTTGAGAGCGAGAGCACAATTATCAGTCTTCTTCTTCTTCCATGTTCGTTCATTCTGTGGCTTCAAAGATTCTTCTGGAGGATTTTCAAGTCTGCAGTCTCTGGCTATGTGTCCAAAGTTCTGACATTTGTAACATTCCATATTATTTCTTAAATGTTAAAATCTATTGATGTTTCGTTGAGCCCTGGGAGGTTCATATTTGAAGAATCTCTTGGAATTGTATTGGTTCCTAGGGTACGTGCGACATTCTACAACTTTATGACCAAATTTTCCACATGAATAACAATAGCCATGAAAAATATGTTGGTACCTGGATGAAAATATTCGTCGAGGAATCGTCTTCCAAGGATGTGCTTGCGAATCTTGTCCAATGAAGTCTTCATGTATGTCAGATCTCATAGGTTCATTGTATTTTGTTTTATAAGGTCCTGCTTCTTCTTCTTTGTAACCGAGGCCATTTCTATCGTTGTAAGATCGTTTATTGTTGATGAGTTCTTCCAATGCCCTTGAGCTTTTGGTATAGTTTTGGACAGTTTTTCCCTTCTTCACTTCCTTACGCAGCGAGACTACTTCGGTTTCTAATGCTTCCCTTTCTTGGTTGCTTTCTTCCAACTTCTTTTGAAGTGACTCTTCAATACATTTTTGTTCTTCAACCTCAATTTTGAGACCTTGAACTTGTTCTTCAAGAGTATTGGAATGGATCTTCTCATCATTGAGCTCTTTTATAAGCTTGATTTCCTCCTCATAAAATTCTTCTATGGTCAACCCTTCTTCTTCATTGTTTGATACTTCTTGTTTATTGTGCTTGGCCATAAATAATACTTTCTCATTGGCTTCTTCTTTGTTGTCACTTTCTTCATCGGATGATGAGCTATCTTCTTTAGAGAGAAAGTTCCTTTTGGATCCTTTATTTTTGCCTTGCTTGTTGAATTTCTTAAAGCCTTTCTTTCCTTTTGAGTTGCCATCACTTTTGTTCGGACATTTTGCTACGAAATTCCCAACCTCACCACAACCGAAACATATCAATGGAATTTTACCTTTGAATTTTCCCTTACCAGGTTTTAGTTTTCTTGTAAAGTAAGCATATTCTTCATCTGAAAGACCTTCTCCATCATCTCCCTTTTCTTCACACTTGCAGGTGCATGTCATTTCAATTGAAGGTTGTTTTTCCTTATTGGTTTGCTTAGATGCAACGAACACAGTTTCTAGATTTGAAGTACCCTTTTCTTCATCAAGTCTCATTTCATATGCTATGAGAACTCCATGTAATTCTTCCTTGCTGAGTTTGTCCATATTTGCACTGTATTCTAAGACCGATACCTTTGGGTTGAATCTCCCTGGTAATGTTCTAAGAATATTCCGTATAATAGTCTTCTCGTCAACTGGCTCTCCCAATCCTTCCAGAGTATTGGTTATTTCATCAACGTATTGGAAGTATGTAGCAATGTTGCAATCTTCTTTCATTCTGAGTTGCTCAAATTTTGCTCTATAGATTTGAAGCTTTGCTTCTTTGAAATTTGAGTCACCTGCATATATATTCTCAAGCTTGTCCCATACATTTTTGGCAGTTTTACAACCCAACACCTTATGATAAGCAGATTCAATAAGTCCACATATAATAATATTCTTTGCTTTTGCATCATTTACCAAATTCTTCTTACCTTGTTCATCCGCAGTTGATGTAAATCCATTTTGAACAGTGTCCCATACTTCGTAACCTTGCGCCAAGAGATAAACCTCCATTCTTCCTTTCCAGAGTGCATAATTATTTCCATTGAATAGAGGTACACCATTCTTGGTATGCTCCATGACCTCCTTCCAGCTATTAAACTGCTATTGAAGGAACCAAGCTTTGATACCAATTGTTGGAAATACTGAGAGGGGGGGTGAATCAGTATTCCTTTCAATTAGAGCATTAGTTAATCTTCAATTATTATCAGTGTTTGTACAATGATAGCAGCAAACAAGAGGAACACAAAAGCACACAGTTTTTAAGGTGGAAACCCACTCTGGGACAAAAACCACCTAATGATTTTCTAATAATTCTTTAATATTCAACTCTAATTGAAAATAAAGCTCCAACTTCCTAGAATCTAGAAAAGCATTCTTCTCCAGCTCCCACTGGATGGACGCTCCAATGCCCTAGATTCTTCAGTAGTCAACTGAACAGATGCCCCAACACCCGATGAGCTACAATTCACCCTAGAACCACCCTACCACCCTATAGAAGAATAAAAGAAGAATGGACTCCCGTACTAGGGAAAATGGTCCACTTTACAATGATATAGAATGATGCAGAAGAAGAAGATATACTAGACCATAACCCCAACTTTGACACAACCACCTAATGATGATCCTAGACCTCCCAACATTGCCTCTTCAACCCTTAGCAGATAGATACTAGTACAATTTTTACAATAATGTATTTACAATGACTAAGTCAATGATACCTTTACAATGATTGTATGCAGTGCTACCCACTTGAAGACTTCATATGATGAACTTCTTTCTGGTATTATGCACCTTGGTTGCTGCTCTTTTCATGCTACCCTTTGCTACACCTTTTTTTTTTTTTTTACTGTAGGAATTCTGGTCCTTTGCAACCCTTGACAACACATGATCTAGCTTTTTCTTGCCTTCTAGGAGCTCGATATTGAATCTGGTGTATATATGTTATTTCAGATCCTCAATATATTATTTCCAGTCCTGTAGTATTCCTCTGAGTCTTCTTTCCAATGCCACAGGTTTGACCCAATTTGGATTCTTCAAGGGAGAGTTATGCCCAATCTCTCACAATTCCCTAATTATGGATTGTTTCAGTAGAGCGCACTTGTACGGAGTGCCGTGTGTCACTGTTTCTTCAATTTTCTCTGAAATTGATAGAGTGAAAATTATAGACTATGCACTATCCTCTGTTTTTTATGTAATTCCAATCTGATACTCAGAGAAAGATTTATGACAATTTTACCAAGGTCACTTCTTTGAGATGAATTTTAGGAGCCTGCAAAAACCCTGACTTCCACAGATCATATCTTCAAAAATGTTGCGCACCTTGATCTGAAATTTTTACTACTACTTCCTCAGGATTCTTGCTTTGAATTATAAAAATTTCAGCTTCTAAAACTTCGTATAAAAAAATTTAGAGTGAAAATGACACGATGACCTGTTTCAGATGGCCAAATCCCTTGCATAAGGAGGTAATGAAGATAAAAATTTATATGAATGCTTAAGTTGAGAGGGGCTTCAACAAGTGAACATGGGAGGGATTTTATGAGAATAAAAAATATTAATTATGACTTTTCAATGACCCATGCCCCAACCCCATGGGATTTTAGCCCACTAACTGGGGGTACAAACTTCAAACATGTATATCTCTCAAACTGTGAAGAATTACATGGCGTGCCATATATCAACGGAAACATCTCGACAATTAGAAACCATAAAAATAATTATTGACCCAGAATATACTAATTTGGTAGGTCAAAATTCCCATGCAATATTGGGTTAGCCCTTGGTGCTTCTTGGGTTGACATTAATGACAACCGCTAATCAACAAAAATTTCACTACCCCCTAGCACACAGTCAAGGGAAAGAGTTAGTTCAAAGATACATCGCAGTGAGTGCTCACCATTTACAAAGCACATTATTTACTCTTGAAGATTCACAGTAATTTTATGCAAAAGGGATGTACATTACTGATAGGTCCTCATGAAGCAAAGGGCATTATGATTCAAATGATTTCATCAAGGATAAGTACCAAAGATTCACTGTTGCCTTGTATTTGTATTTTTCAAACAAACTGACAGGGGTCACATTTTTGAAATGAATGAAGTTTTATAGTTTTAAGGACCTCCATCAGTAAATAAGTAGGGGGCCTCATAGTAGGTATGAAGGGTCACAAAGAATGTGTTTTAGAAGCCTCCTTCAAAAGATAGGTAGAGGGTAAAGCCACAGTCTCAGAGGGCCCAGATTAGGAACAGGTAGCCTTTTTCAATGGTTAACACTGTCAGATTAAAGGCCTCCTTCCTGAGAAGAAAGGGTACCCCTCACAGTCCTAAAGAAGCCTCCCTTGAATGACAAGCACAGGGTCTCTTTTGAAGGATAAACATAGTTTGTCTAAATAGCCACAAACAGTTTGTTCATGGAAATTCTTCAGTTGGTTAAGAAAGGTCAAATAAGTTCCCATGCAGTTTGTCCAAAATTTCCTCCTTCATGATAAGTAGAGGGAAACTCTTTGCTTACAATGCTAGACCTTTCATTAAAAAGAGAATGGGTTAAAGGCTTTTTAAACAAAGGGCTAAAATTTCAAAGGCTAGTAGAGATAAGCATGACACAACTTGTTCATAGGAATAAAATTTGGTTAAAGAAGACCTTATTTAAATGATAAATAGAGAAAACACATATGAAAAGACCTCCTTCACATCATAAACATAGGATTTACATAATGGTGTTGAGAGGCTGCACTATTGGTGTTTATGTAAGCATTTTTCAGATGATAAGGACAAGGTCACAGTTTTGAGGAAAACTTTCTTAACAGGCAGAGCTTGGATACATAAAATTTGAAACCTAAAAGTATCAAAAAAGTTCCTAGAAAGTGTTTTGAAAGGACCTCCTTCACTAATGAGCATAGGGTAAATAGTGATTTTAAGGGATCTAGGTGATCTAAATGGCATTTCCTCCTTCAATGGTAGGTAGAGGGCATAAAACAATTAGTTTAGAGAGAGCTTCCTTCAAAAAGGTGAAAAGTCCACTTTTCATCATTTAAAAAGAGAAAAGTGTCAAAACACTTTCAAAGAGGGAAAAGTTGTTTTAAAATTCTCTAAAAGGCACATAAAGGCCTCATCGGGCATCTTAAACCTTGATTTCCAAACAGCAAAGAGAACAAGTCAAGTATCAAAACCCGGGCAAGCTTTTATATGGGTTTTCAAAGATGCGACATGCCTGGAAACGCTCGTGGCGCACCTATAACTACATTTAGAAGACTCTTTCACAGGATGCGACGTGCCTATCGGGCGACGCGACACACCTGTGTAAGCACCAGCGTTCAGTCATCAACACGCGACGCGTTTGCCTGGGCCATTCCTGAATGGCCCACCGCCCAGCGTTCAGTCATCAACACGTAGCGCATTTTCTCGGGCCACTCCTGAATGGCCCACCACTCGGCGTTCAGTCATCAACACGCGGCGCGTTTTCCCGAGCCACCTCTGAAAAGAGTTTTGACCGCCCAAGCCCATGCTAAAGGGAGGTGGCTGCCATACACATATACCCTCAAAAAATTTCCAAAAAATAGTTGAGTCTCCTTCTGAGAGGTATTTCTGTTTTCTCTGCCTAATTTTTTGAGTTAAAAAGAGTTTGAAATCAAATTATAAGGAAGAAGAAAAAAAATGATTTCAAAGAAGAAAAACAATAGGGAAAAGAGTCTATCAAAGGGGAAAACATAGTTTGTTCTAAAAAACTACCATGTTTACTAAAAGAAAAAAAGACAGTGGTTGTTGAGAAAGAAGGCCTATTTACAGTTTAAGGACCTGTTTTAAATGAATAAGTGAAAGAGGACACAGTCTCATAAAGGAAAAAGGTAGATTTGTTTTGAAGGTCTTGCCACTCAGTAACAAGAAAAAAACACATTTCTTGAGAAGGAAACTTATTTTCATTAAAAAAGGAAATTGTTTTCTAGATAAGAAAGAAACACAGTACTTAAAGAAGAGATCTATTTTCATTTGAAAGACCTGTTTTGATAAGAGAGTAAAGGAAATTCTAAACAAATATGCCTCCAATGAAGGTCAACAAAGGGGGGTATCATAACTAGTTTGAGCCCACTACAACTCAGGAAATAAATGACTCCCCTTCAGTCCTTTTTAATTTTCAGGAGGTAGGGTGCCTTAATTTTTTCCAAAAGGTCCAAGAGGTCACCAATCACCCTGCCTTGACACAATTTTTTTCCCTGAGGCTGCAAGGGGAACATGTTCACATAACAAGCCTTGATTTTGTTCTTACTCCTAGGTCAGTGTCAAAAGCCACCAAGATTCCCTATCTTGGTGAGAAATGGTTCAAACAAGCCTATTTGGACCTAGACCACTACAAAACCTTCCTAAAACCAGACCATCAGGATGCTTGCCAAGCTATATTTCCATTTTATCACTTATTGAGCAACTATGCGCCCCTTATGAAAGTTATCATGAAGTATTTCACATGTGAAGGGAGATATTTCCCGAGTTTATTCCTATCACATTAGGCTTCTCATGAATTTCACAAGAACTCAGTTGCTAAATATCCCTTTCTTCCTTTGCAAAAGCATAGACAAGATGTCCTCCCTTGTCCAAAAGAGACCTCCTGCTCAGAAAAAGGCTAGTCTTTTCCATCATTCTCTCATCAAAATCATCATCCTTCACCAGCTTAAAAAGAAAGGAGTTTCTTGGGAGACTCTCATTTCTCATTCATATTTTACTACTGCCTCTTCATCTCATGCCCCATCTCATATTTCCTCCTCACCCTCCACTCACTATGTCTCCCCTTTAGCTAGTCAATCTACAACTCAAAAGCAAACATCACCCATGATTGATAGTAAAAAAGAGTAGTCTCATGAAAGCAGGCAAGAAGTTAGTGATGATGAGTAACATAGTGATACTCAGCAAAGTAGTGAGCATGAACCAAGTGACAAACCACAAAACAGTGACCATGAGTATACTAGTGATGGTGAAGAAAGCTCACCAAAGGATAAGGAAGTCAGTGGCACTCAAAAAAGTAGTGAGGATGAAGAAAAAAGCAGCCCTAAGAAGAGCAGTGAAAATGAGCATGGGGACAACCCACATACATCTAGTGAGGATGAAAAAAAAACTGAAGAGCAGCAAGGTAGTGATGATGAAGAGCAGCAGGGTAGTGATGATGAAGAGAAGCAGGGTAGTGATGATGAAGAGCAAAGGGAAGAGGTTCAAAGCAGTGATGAGAAACAGAGTGACAGTCCGCATGAAACCAATCAAAGGGACAGTGAAAAAGCGCCTCCCAGCAAATTAGTGACCATGGTGGAAGCCCACACACAGAGTCTAAGGAAAATAGTGAAGATGATGGCAACTTGAAAAATGACAATGAAGACAGTCATGATGGAAGTAGCTCATGTGAAAAAATTGAAAAAAGTGAGCATGGTAAAGGCAGCACACAAGAAGAAGTTCAATACAGTGATGGTAAGGTTGGCAGCCTAGAACAATTTCAAAATAGTGAGGGAGGTGACAGCATGAAAAATGACAAAGAAAACAGTCATAATGAAGGTAGCCCTCAACAAATTAAAGATAGTAAGGAGGGTAAACAAGGCAGTCCACAGACAGGCAGTGAAGATAGTCAAGTAGAAAAAAGAGATGATAAAGCTAACAGCCCTAAAAAACATACTCTAAATAGCACTGATGATGTTGAAGGAAAAATATATCAAGAGGTTCAAAACAGTGATAAAGGTGAAGATGGCATCCCCAAACAAACACGAAACAATGAGGAAAATAGTGAACAGGGCAGCAAAGCAAGTGATGATGGAGGTAGCAGTGTAAAGGATCAAGTTTAACAAGTGCTAGTGATAAAACCTCCTCTCTCTTCTCCTCAACACAACCAAGAACATGTGCTTGCTGCCTCTCCTAGGCAAGGGGCCATGATTCATTCCTAAAAAGCACCAAAGGCTAAAAACACAAAATATGAAAAGAAGAAAATCACTCTAGCAGTGACTAGTAATGTCACTATGGTGCTAAGGAGTAGAGGCAAACTTCCTAAGAACAATATTTTTGAATTTCCAAAGAGAAAAAGAGCAAAGAAGTCTATCCAAAGCAAGGGCAAAGAAAAATTTGAACAACAGGAGAGTGGCCATGAACAAGAAAGAGAGTTTGACATCATACAAATAGACAGTGATGCTGGAGATGATGAAGCCAGAATCCTTGAGTCACTTTTGCAAAACCGAGAAGCCCAAATCCATGACTTAGAAACTGATCTAGAGAGGTAGAAGGACCTCATACACTTTCTACAAATGCAAAATAAACAAATGAGTGGGAAAATGGAAATTTATGAGGCCCGAGAATTCAAATACCAAAGGGAAGCATACAAAGCACAAGTCAAGCTTGAAAATTATATGGGCGAATTTGATGATATTGAGGAAGAATAGCAGCTAGTAAGAAAAAGGGCTAGGACTATGGTTCTCAGGAAAGCTTTGGAGAAACAAAGGGAAGAAGAAGCAGCCCTTGCTCGATCATATCCTCTCATATAATTGCTTGGCCAAGAGATAGAAAATGATAAATAATCATGGCTTGAAAGAGCCAACAAGCATTTAGAGGACAAATTAGACAAGGCAAACAAAGAATTGGGTTTGCAAAGGAAGATGACTGGGCATTACAAGAAATTGAATCAATTTGCCTGAAGAAAACTCAAAATTGCTTAAGAAAGGCTCAAAACTGCCCAAAGAAGGCGCCCGGTGAAAAAAGGGGAAAAAGATATATCTAGGCTTGAAATCTTGGCTTCAGCTTCCTTGCATGCTTCTAAGAACCCATAAGGGGTTTGCTCACCAAAATTGAGCGAATTTTGACATGATTTTGTTTTTTGTGTTTTTTGGCCCTAATTGCACACTTTTCTAAGCGCTGCCATGTTTTCTAAGAGCATCCTCAGCTCATGAAAGTAATTTTTTTGGATGTAGTAAATTTGGGGGCATCTACTCACAAATTTTCAGATCAAAATAAGGTGTTTTGGTCCCCCAAAGAGGCAAAAATCAGTCAAAATTCACCTTTCTACCTCACATATTAGCAGATGAGACCCTCCTGGGTTTTTTCACTCAGTCCACTTTTTGATAGACTTCCAGGGACCAGTTTGAGAAAAATCAAGTGGTTCTAGAAACTAGACATCTAGGGCTTTCCAACGAGCTATCACAGTCCTCGTTTTGACATCAGGAAGTCCCTCAAAAGTTATCTGCAAAATAGGCCTTTTTTTGGCGCTATGCTCGTGTAGCATTTTGGCTGAAAAAGCAGTTTTCTGAAGGTGGCCATCCAAATGTGCGTTTAGATATTTTTAACTCTATGTCACAGATTAGAAGTCAATTTTCTTGCTATTTTTAGCTTAAATAGATACTTTTGAAGATATTTTGTGCCTTGGGCTTTGCAAAGCCTCAAGGACAAAATCAGATATTTGTATTAGGCCAATGGCCTTCTAGTTACACTAGGAGGGTTTCTTCCTCTTTGGCCTATATAATCCAAGAGGATTCATTGTAACCAGAGGCTAAACTTGATGTTATAGAGCAATAAATAGCATTACAAGCTTTGAAGAAATACTTTGTCTTATGAAGTGGATGGTCTCTTGCTTGACTTTGATGGTGGAGGAGGATTGTATGTAGGATTCCATGGCTTGGTGAATGGTATTGTGTCCCTTATCTGTTATGTCTTCTTAGTTTATCATACATGTTTTCATGCTTCTTTCTTGCTGTATTTTAGTAAAGAATAATTTTGATATATGCCCATGGAGGCACCTCAAATTTCCTGATTCATTACATCTTAAATGTTTTCATCTTTCTTGGTTATGTCAAAGAATTCTTAATTGCTCTTTGGTACCCTAAGGATTAGTTATCAGTTTCATTAATGGTTATTATGTATGCTATCTAGTATGATTCATGGTATTCCCTTCTTACTCATAGCTATTCAAAACTCCATCTTTGAAATCTCTCTCTGAATTATTGATTGTATTAGTTAAGTCAAAGAGGTCTTGTTTTGATATTGCCCTTTGCCCATTCTTTGCAGTCTTATTTCAAAGTTTCCAATAGTTCAAGATATGATGTTTAGGAGATCCCTCTTCATAGATTGATTTTTTTGTTTATATTATTTGTTTTTCCCAAAAGTATGAAGGTGATTTTCCCAAAGTTAGAGGGTCTTATACTTCTATGTATCACTGGATTGTTTATTTTCTGCATCTATCAGTTTGAGTTTCATTTAAGGAGATCAATGGTTAGCGCTACCTCATGAATGCTTGTTTTTTAACTATTTATGCTTAAAATATCTTTTTCTTTCACAAAATTAATGTCCATCTCATTTCACTTTCACCCAAAGAATCCATCTACCTCGACCAAATCAGCCCTGTAATAATACCTTGTCCACCATTGAGACAGTCTCGACCTTTTCGACCGCATAGCCCAATTAATCTGAAGAACTTTTTATCTATTTATCCTTTGATCAGTTCCCCTAAAAAACACAAAACAAACTAAAAACATACTTAACAACTAGCCTAAAATAAAATATAAAAAAAAAACAAACAATTTTACATCCTTTGCATAATAGAGAGAGCCCTCTCTGAGTCCAGGAAGGCTAGGTCCTAGGGCTCCAAAGTTGGTTTGATGTTACCTTGTCATTTGGCTTGCCAATCTACCAAATCACGAGACCCTAACATAATGGCGATCACGGTGGGACCTTCTGAGTTAGTGACAATCTAAGTACACCTTAGGACTTCAGAAATCCCTTATCTTCAAGAATATCTAGTGAATCAACCACCTCATCGCCACTATAACATAATGGCGATCACAGTGGGACATTGAATCAAAACATCCTAAGTATCCCTTAGTACCTCTCAAGATCTTAGTTAAACTTAGAAAACTTAAGTGTTGTCTTAAGAGTAGAAAACTAGCGCTTTCACCATCTTAGCAAAATGGTGATTCAACTATACAACACTCTTAAAAATATTAGGGCTACATATAGGAAATCATAAAACCCCAAAAAACATCCCTAGATTGGCTTTTTATCATTTATTGGTGGTGGACCATAAACACGTATCTCTAAAAACAAAAACATCCACCTGGCAACTCCAATAGCCTCCAGTAGGCCTAATTCTCCACCAAAAATTTCATAATCGTTCTATCCTGTTGACTTGCCTTTCCAAAAACACAAAGATCATGATGTAGCCTCTGAAATCAGTGACTAACTAATTACAACTTAGGGATTCAGAAATCTTCATATAAACATAGGAAATCAACAGAATAACTTGCAAATAGAACTATAGCTTTCTCAACAATCTAGAAAACTATTGAACTAAGTTTTAAGTCATTCTTCCAAGTTTTCACATAAAATTTTTCTAGAAAAGAATTTTCCTAAAAAAAATCTTTTTCAGTATTGGTGGTGGACCATAAATCTCAAAAACATCCACCTCGCGACTCCACTAGCTTTCATTTAGTTTTTACCTTACTCACTTTCACGAAACCCCTAGAGAGGACAACCATCCAAAAAAAAATCACAACTATCACCCTCTCTAAGCTTTAACTTTGAAATCTGGCTTCACGAAGAATTAATACCAGATCTCACCCGGACCCGAATCCCCCTATCATAGTTGATGACCCAAAAAATATTTTGTGGCAAAATTTTGAAATTGGTAACTTAGCTACCAATAGGACTATCTGCAAAGCAAGTTCTGTACCTAAACATCTTACATCCTTGCAAGATTCCCAGTTTGACTTGAGTTCAACAAAAACCCTTTTTAGAAGCAAAATCGCAAAGCAAAATCAACCTTGATGATCTTGAGCGTTTAGATTTGCAACAAAGTCCTAGCAGAGAAGCCTCACCCACTACACCTCATGATTTTTAGCTTCTCCACCACTTTGGCTCTTATCACCCGAAATCTGCTCAGAATCAGTCTACAAGTCCAAGTACCTCCACCACACCCATTCGGACCACCACTGTGCAAATCACCTCAACCCATACCACAAATCCTCATACTGTAAATCTACCATCAGCTCCCATCATGGCAACTTGGTATGCACCCTTAGTGTTACCACTGCCTTTGGTACCTTGCAGAATGATTACCAATCCCAAATCCCACACTTCACCGGAGCTGAGGCTACTACCGCTTAACAGCATGTAGATAGAATCAGTGACGCTTTTGACTATATGGAATTAGAAGATGAAATCATAAAGATGAGAATGTTCACCCAAAGCCTAGGCGTAGAACCCAAGAAATGGTTTAAAAGCTTAGCTCCTAACAGTATACATGATCTCCCAGCACTTTACCAAACTTTCATAAACAGGTGGGAAATCAGGAAAAACCCCATCCAAATCCTTTCCGAATATAAAAATATTAAAAGGAATATGGGGGAAAGTGTTTAGGACTATTGCACTAGGTTCAATAGTGTTTATAACGCCCTCCTGCCTCACATGAAACCTCCACTTGGCTCAGCACTAGTAAAATTCCCCGAAGGTTTCGATCTGGATATGACATACCAACTAAGAGAAAGAGACCCTGCAACTTTAGAAGAAATGAAAAAAGTAGCTATTAGTGCCGAAGCCAACCTAGTTGAAAAGAGAGCTAGGATGAGATCAGAAAAGAAAGTCACATACCTAGATGAGGCCACAGCTTCAGTTTCCTCCTCAGATCCCAGAATAGGAAACCTTGTTAGATCCATGGAGAGAATGTGGGAAAGAATGAATCCGAATGAAAAAGCACCTCTTAAGGACAACCAGCCAAATATTCAAAACAGAAACCGAAACCAAAACTTTAGAAGAGACCCACCTCAAAACAAGCCAAGGGAGAATGATCAACAGATCAAGCCACCTTTCTGAAAACTATGTTGATGAGGTAGAAAGAGATATGGAACCACTTGATGAAAATCACTTAAACTTGATAGGTTCTGATAGCGATGGTGAGGTTTTCCTCACAGAAGAAGAACAAGTTTTCTTCTCCTCAAATCAATATGAAAGAAATTATGAGGACCCCGAAGATCCTAAAATAGGATTACAAAACGCCATAATGGAGGCTCATAAGCAATATGATCTAAGAAAAACGAATACAACTATAAGAAAAGTAGCTCAGGAACTGCGGTTACAAAAGCCCACGATACCATTCTTAAAAGAACAACAGATAGTAACAAAATCATGGCTAAGAGAACTGACCAAAACAAAGACAAAACTAGCCAGGAAAGCCCTGATCCCAACTGTCATAGTACCTCTACTAAGATTCCCAAAACAACTATATTGAGAAAAACCCCGAATCAAAATCAACAAATCAAGAATATAGAAGAATTTATGGCTGATCGAACTGAGATGAATATGCGCAAAACCCAAGCACGTTTTAGTTTCGAAGGAGAAATTTCCAAGATCAAGCTAACCATACCCCTCACTGAGCTAGTAACTGTAGATAGGTATAGATCCAAAATCTTTAAAGTATTAAACATAGAAAATGATGCAGATACTTTAAATCTGACAAACGACAAACCTGAGCTTTTATTTGGTCCCAAAATAGAAGGATAATACCAAGAAGGAACTGTTTCCCCATTCTACGTAAGTTTGAACATCCATGACAAGATATTACATAATGCCATGTTAGATTCTGGTGCTTACCATAACCTCATGCCTAAAGTAGTCATGGAGAGTTTGGGCCTAGAGGTAACTAAACCTTACAAAGACTTGTACTCATTCGATTCAAGTAGGGTCAGATGCTTAAGCCTAATAAAGAACCTGTGTTTCACTCTAACACAAATACTGGCTAAAAGCCTTTTCATGGACGTAGTGGTGGCCGATATTCCTCCCAAGTATGGAATGCTGTTATCAAGATCATGGGCTGCCAAAATACGAGGTAGCCTCCAAATGGACATGTCATTTGCTACCATCCCGGTCTTTAACCAAACTAGGAGGTTGTACCGGGAAACTCACATGAAATATATGGTAAGAAACCTAGATAGGCCAAACAATACTCCAATTTATTCCATTCATTCCAATTTAGATTCTTTTATCTTATACAATGAAAGTGATATAAATGAGCAGATAAAAGGAAATGAAGAAGAATTCAAACCATCAGAACAACATTACTCATCCCCAGCTAAAGAAATTGATGATCAAAACTCTAAGAAACCTGAAAAACAACTTAGTAACACATATGAAAAGGAAAATCTTTGGAGTATAAGCTTTGATGGTTCCTGTGGCAAAATTGGTTCAGGGGCTGGCATCTAGATACACAATACTAATGAAGGTCATTATTTTTTTTTAGAATTCCAATGTACCAATAACATTGCGGAATATGAGGCCCTTCTCCTTGGTTTACACTTACTTAAAGACTTAGGCGCTAAAAAAATATCTTCCTAGGGAGATTCATAACTTGTAATTAGACAAATCAAAGGTGAATATTCAGCAAAAAACTCAAGACTGAGAGAATACATGAATGCAGTATTAGACATCCTTAAAACCTTTGAAAGATATGAGCCCACTTATATTCCTAGGATTAAAAATAACCTAGCCAATGAGCTTGCCTTTGCCGCAAGAAATTTCCAAAAACCATTTGTAAACGAAAAATACAATATCCAAGTCAAACATCGTCCTACAGTACCAGACAACATTGACCATTAGCAAATATTAAAAGATGATGAACAAATTGATGATTTTTTTCAATCTAGAAATGAGTTTGAAATAACTGAAACAAACTTAGAAGATGATGAAAGAAGTCTTGACAAAAATGAAGACCAGGAGCCAGATTTACCTTCTATAACAGATATAAACTTGATTAGTCATCCCTATGAAGCTGAAACATGTGAGGACCTAGACCAAGGAGAGCTGGAAGTATTACACTGTGAAAATGAAACCATACCCAGAGGTCTTGCACTCTTGGAGGAATTGTTTGATTTTAATGACGTGGCAAAAAAACCAAAAATGGAATCTACTGAGGTTGATACAGAAGAATATAACATAGGAAGCACAGAAGAACCAAAAATGATCAAAATTTCCAAAACTCTTCCTCCTCACATAAAACAGAAATACATTGAGTTGTTTAAAGAGTTTAAAGATGTGTTCACATGGGGATACCAAGATTTGAAATCATACAACACAAGCATTATTCAACACAAGATCCCTCTCAAAGAAAACCAGAAACCTTTCAAACAAAAGTTGAGGAGAATAAATCTCGTCTTACTGCCTTTAGTTGAAAAGGAAATAAAAAATATGTATGATGCCGGGATAATAGTTTCCCTTAGCTACTCTGAGTGGGTTTCAAACCTGGTATCAGTCAGGAAAAATACCGGTGAGATTAGACTTTGTATTGATTTCCGAAATCTAAATAGAGCCTCTTTAAAAGACAACTATCCTTTACCCAAAATGGACCACATACTTCAAAAGGTGGTTGGTGCTAAAATAATCTCATTACTTGACGTTTTTTCTGGATACAACCAAGCACTGGTTTTTCGTAGTGATCAACAAAAAACTGCTTTCACCACGCCTTGGGGCACTTTCATGTATGTTAAAATGCCTTTTGGATTAATGAATGCCGGCGCCACATTTCAAAGAGCCATGGACATAGCTTTCTTAGAAGACATAGGTTATTTCATAGTAATATATCTTGACGACATCACAGTATATTCTAAATCAGATGAAGAGCATTTGGTTCACCTCATAAAGGTTTTTGAAAAGTGTAGAAAATATGGTTTGTCTCTAAACCCCAAGAAAACACTTTTTGGTCTCGAAGAAGGAAAACTCTTAGGTCACATCATTTCTGAAGATGGAATAAAAATAGATCCCAAAAGGATCGAAGGCATATTGCAAATCAGTCACCCCAGAAACATTAAGGAATTGCAATCTTTTATTGGAAAAATTAATTTCTTAAGAAGATTCATCCCCAATCTTGCTGAACTCTTGAGAAACATCACAAACATGTTAAAAAAAGAGGTTGGAGTTAAATGGAATCTATAAGCCAAACAATCTTTCAAAATGGTCAAAAAAGCACTCACCAAAACACCAGTTCTAATAAGTCTTGATTTCACCAAAGATTTTTACATTTTCTCATTTGCATCTGAACACATGATAGTTGTAGTATTGTTACAAAAGAACGCAACAGGGCAAGAACAAGCCATAGTTTTTTTTAGCAAAGCCCTAAGAGATACTCCCTTAAAATATAATATCATGGAAAAACATGCATTCACAATTGTAAAAGCACTAAAAGACTTCCGAGTTTATATCTTACATTCTAATATCATTTCTTTCATCCCCCATACCGTCGTCAAAGATATATTAAATCAAGATCCCGATGGTAAAAGAGGAAAATGGATTGCTATCATTTTAGAATACGACTTAGAAATCAGACCCACCAAACTGGTTAAGGGACAAGGACTCCCAAGACTAATGGCTGAAACAAACCTCCAAGCATTAGATATAAATTTTGTTGACACCTTAGAAGAATAGGAAGAATGCACAACTCCTCATGTTGAAGAAGTGTTTTTAAATTCGCCTTGGTATGCTGATATTCTTTACGTGTTATTTTATCTTAATGCTCCTCCAACCTTATCAAATAAAAAATAAAGATTCCTCAAACAAAAATATTTAAAGTTTTGTATTCTAGATGGAATTTTGTATTGGAAAATTCCCACTGGTATGCTTCTTAAATGTTTGCTTGAAGATGATGCAGAAAAAATTATGCACGAAATGCACGAAGGAGAATGCGGAAGACATCTCTACTGGAAAACCACAGCCAACAAAATCCTTAGAGCCGGTTATTATTGGCCTACCTTGTTCCCTAACACTCACAAAATTTTTATGACATGCCATAAATGCCAAATTTTTGATGGCAAGAAAAAACTTTTATCTTTACCCTTACATCCCATCATAGTTGAAGGTCATTTCCAGCAATGGGGGTTAGATTTTATTGGGGAAATACACCCTTCTTCGTATGCTCAAGACAAATGGATCCTCACAGCCACTGATTACTTTACCAATTGAATAGAAGCCATACCCTCCAGGAATGCCACTGATTCAGTCATCATTAAGTTCCTAGAAAGCAACATTTTATCCAGATTCGGTTGTCCTAGGAAAATTATCACTGATAACGCTGCTGCTTTTTCCTCCAAAAGAATGATTGACTTCTATTACAACTATCATATTACATTAGGAAATTCCACAGCTTATTACCCCCAAGGTAATGGTTTAGCCAATTCTTCTAACAAAATCCTAGTCAACATCATTAAGAAGCTTCTGGAACAAAATAAAAAAGCATGGCATGGAAAACTAGTACACGCACTATGGGCTGATAGACTAACCATCAAAAAATAAATTGGTATGTCTCCCTATCAACTAGTGTATGGCATGGATGCCATTTTCTCGACATCTTTAGGGGTTCCAGTGATGAAGCTATTACAAGAAGATCAAATAGAAGAAAATGACATGCAAAGGAGGATAAATTAGACTATCCATTTACAACAAACAAGAGAAGAAGTGTACTGAAGGACTCAGTTAGCGCAAGATAAGATGAAAAATATGTTTGACAGAAGGAACAAGGAAAATAATTTTTAGGTTGGGGATAAATTATTAAAATGGGATTCCAGAAGAGAAGATAAAGGAAAGCATGGTAAGTTTGAAAACTTATGGAAAGGGCCTTTCATTATTAGTTTAGTTAGCGGAAACAATGTTTCTTTCTTGCAAAAACCTGATGGGACTGAGACCTTTGGAGGTCCTGTAAATGGCAGGACACTAAAACATTACTTTTATCAAGAGCTTCAGTTTTAAAATTTTCACTCATTGTACATATCACTGTTTGAATAAATAAATCAAAAGTAGAAAATACAAAAAAAATAGAAAAGAAGAAAAGAGGGCAGTTTCAAAAAATAACAGAAAAGCCCATGTTCAAAAAATAGTCATGCTGAAAGTGCACAAATCTAAATGCCACTACTAGTGCTCAAAAGATATCTTGTTCAGTTATCTAGCCTAATCATAACTAGACATGTTTTAAATTGATTGCTGATAAGTTAGTAAAAGAAGTGATAGTCAAATTGTGTAAGCTTGACTTATCAATGAAAGTAGATTAGGAAAAGATACTGGTTCACACGCTCAAAACAGAACCAAAGAGGAAAACAAGGATGAAAAACAAACTATGTATCCTAGCCCTGATTTTTCTAAATCTCATTTTGTGCGAAAATAATATTTGTGTGCAGCTTGTCTTTTATGCCACGAACACATGAAAAATCAGACCATCCAATCCTGATTTGGTCATTTTTCAATTTCATGTTTTAGTTTAGTGAATGAAATCCTGTCAAATAGCTTAAATCTTGACAGTCGATCTAGCATAGGTAGAGAATCAAAGGAGTTCATCAGTTTAATCTGAACTCCTGGAGGATATAAGTGTAGAATTAGATAGTTGTTCTTTTTTATATCAGGTCAAAGGGTTTGCCAGTACAAGTGCACCTAAAGAAGAAAAAATGTAAGGAAATATAGTTGGGTATGTAGAGATGACTCTGATGCTAATCATGCTGTGAATATTTAGAAATAGCATCAAGAAAGAGAGAAATTTGCGCCAATGGATAAGGCACTGGTATTCACAAGCCAGAGATCTGCAATTCTGGGCACCTCCCAAAAATGGAGCCGCCCTCCCCAAATGGAGCCACTGTTAGTCATCAACATTTTTGCATGTTTTGATGACTAGATTCCTTGGCTAATTTTTCTAGAAGCTAATATCAATCTGTCAATTTGTCATCCAGAACAAATTTTTGTATTCCTACCCCTCCTTTTCAGCCTATGATGAAAATAGTCTTCAGTTTCCCTACCTACCACAATTCAGCAAAGCCTCCCTGTCTATAGTTGTTATAAGTTTGTCTCTCTACCAACAAAATCCTTTATTTTTCATACAACCCACTGTCCAACATTTGACAAATCGACTACCCCTCAATCCCTGATCATCCTGTCATATGACAACCTATTTTTCCTAAGAAGCCATTCAAGAACTGTGACAAAATCTGTAGGTCTAGGTGGTGGTGTTTTAGGGAAAACTCCTTGGAAAGATTGTTTTAAGCCAAAAACCCTGTTTTTCATCATCATGTTAGCCATCATTTTCTTCTCACCCAACAAACAAAACCCTGGTCTATCCTTAGGTCACACACCACTAAATATTGCTTTTTCTCTTTTAAGCAGAGCTCACAAGTGTTCAAATCAGGAAAAGAGAAAGAGTTTCCCTATCTGAAGAAAGATGATCAAATGAAATTTCAAGCATTATCATCACGTCATATCAGTAAAGGCCTTCAGTGATCAAAGTCATTTCATCAATGCATCCCTATAGGGGTGCTAAGGATCAATGGCACAAATCAGTTTGGGGCAAGGGAACATTTCAAGGAAAAGCTCCATGTAAAAAGAATAGTTGACTATTTTAAGGACTAAGGGAAATACAGAGTTTGGAGAGAAGAGCACATACAGGATCCATCCCTGTAAGTCAAAACACCAAGAATGTCAAAAAACCTCCATCAGGGCAAAAAGAGCACAAAAGTTAGAAAAATACTTCCTCCAGTGTTTCAGGTCAATTACAATGGAATTTGTTCCCAAAAGTATGGACCAGCTCACAAATCAGTCTTATGCAACCAATAGTGATAGTATTTTGGAAAAAAGAGCTTTAAAGAAAATTAGGCATCATAGTGAAGGCATAAGAAGGACAACTACTTCTTATACATTATCATAAACTAAACTTTGAAAGACTGTCACAAACAATTTCATTACCCCTGAAAACACAGTCAAGGGAAAGAGTTAGTTCAAAGATACATCGCAGTGAGCGCTCACCATTTACAAAGCACATTATTTACTCCTGAAGATTCACAGTAATTTTATGCAAAAGGGATGTACATTACTGACAGGTCCTCATGAAGTAAAGGGCATTATGATTCAAATGATTTCATCAAGGATAAGTACCAAAGATTCACTGTTGCCTTCTATTTTTATTTTTCAAACAAACAGACAAGGGTCACAATTTTGAAATGAATAAAGTTTTATAGTTTTAAGGACCTCCATCAGTAAATAAGTAGGGGGCCTCATAGTAGGTCTGAAGGGTCACAAAGACCGTGTTTCGGAATCCTCCTTCAAAATATAGGCAGAGGGTAAAGGCACAGTCTTAGAGGGCCCATATTTGGAACACATTTGTAACAGGTAGCCTTTTTCAAGGGTTAACACTGTCAGATTAAAGGCCTCCTTCCCGAGAAGAAAGGGTACCCCTCACAGTCCTAAAGAAGCCTCCCTTGAATGACAAGCATAGGGTCTCTTTTGAAGGATAAACATAGTTTGTCTAAATAGCTACAAATAGTTTGTTCATGGACATTCTTTAGTTGGTTAAGAAAGGTCAAATAAGTGCCCATGCAGTTTGTCAAACATTTCCTCCTTCATGATAAGTAGAGGGAAACTCTTTTCTTACAATGCTAGACCTTTCATTAAAAAGAGAATGGGTTAAAGGCTTTTTAAACAAAGGAATAAAATCTCAAAGGCTAGCAGAGATAAGCAAGACATAAATTTTTCATAGGAATAAAATTTGGTTAAAGAAGACCTTATTTAAATGATAAACAGAGAAAACACATATGAAAATACCTCCTTCACATCATAAACAGAGGATTTACATAATGGTGTTGAGAGGCTGCAATAGTGGTGTTTATGTAATCCTTTTTCAGATGATAAGGACAAGGTCATAGTTTTGAGGAAAACTTTCTTGAAAGGTAGAGCTTGGATACATAAAAGTTGAAACCTAAAAGTATCAAAAAAGCTCCCAGAAAGTGTTTTGAAAGGACCTCCTTCACTAATGAGTGGAGGGTCAACAATGATTTTAAGGGATCTAGGTGATCTTAATGGCATCGCCTCCTTCAATGGCAGGCAGAGGGCATAAAACGGTTGGTTTAGAGAGAGCTTCCTTCAAAAAGGGGAAAAGTCCACTTTTCATCATTTAAAAAGAGAAAAGTGTCAAAACACTTTCAAAGAGGGAACAGTTGTTTTCAAATTCTCTAAAAGGAAAATAAAGGCCTCATCGGGCATCTTAAACCTTGATTTCCAAACAGTAGAGAGAGCAAGTCAAGTGTCAAAACCTGGGCAAGCTTTTATATGGTTTTTTAAAGACGCGACATGCTTGGAAACGCTCGCGGCGCTCCTGTAGCTGCATTCAGAAGACTTTTTCACAGGACGCGACGTGCCTGTCGGGTAATGTGACGTGCCTGTGCAAATGACGACGTTCAGTCATCAACACACAGCGTGTTTGCCCGGGACACTCCTGAATGGCCCACCGCCAGGCGTTCAGTCATCAACACGCAGCGCGTTTTCCCGACCCACTCCTGAATGGCCCACCACCCGGCGTTCAGTCATCAACACGCGGCGTGTTTGCCTAGGCCACTTCTGAACGGCCCACCGCCCTGCGTTCAGTCATCAACATGCGACGCATTTGCCTGGGCCACTTCTGAATAGAGTTTTGACCGTTGAGGCCCATGCTAAAGGGACGAGGCTTCCATACACATATACCCTCAAAAAATTGCCAAAAAACAGTTGAGTCTCCTTCTGCGAGGTATTTCTATTTTCTCTGCCTAAGTTTTTAAGTTAAAAAAAGTTTGAAATAAAATTATAAGGAAGAAGAAAAACAATGATTTCAAAGAAGAAAAACAATGATTTCAAAGGGAAAACAGTCTATCAAAGGGGAAAACACATTTTGTTCTCAAAAACTACCATGTTTACTAAAAGACAAAAAGATAGTGGTTGTTGAGAAAGAAGGCCTATTTACAATTTAAGGACCTATTTTAAATGAATAGGTGAAAGAGGACACAGTCTCATAAACGAAAAAAGGCAGATTTATTTTGAAGGTCTTGCCACTCAGTAACAAGAAAAAAACACAGTTCTTGAGAAGGAAACTTATTTTCATTAAAAAAGGAACTTGTTTGCTAGCTAAGAAAGAAACACAGTACTTAAAGAAGAGATCTATTTTCATTTGAAAGACCTATTTTGATAAGAGAGTAAAGGAAAAAGTCTAAACAACTATGCCTCCAAAGAAGGTCAACAAAGGGGGGTATCTTAACCAGTTTGAGCCCACTACAACTCAAGAAATAAATGACTCCCCTTCAGTCCTTTTTAATTTTCAGGAGGTAGGGTGCCTTAATTTTTTCCAAAAAGTCCAAGAGGTCCCCAATCACCCTCCCTTGACACAATTGTTTGCCCTGAGGCTACAAGGGGAACATGTTCACATAACAGGCCTTCATTTTGTTCTCACTCCTAGGTTAGTGTCAAAAGCCACCAAGATTCCCTGTCTTGGTGAGAAATGGCTCAAACAAGCCTATTTGGACCTAGACCACTACAAACCTTTCCTAAAACCAGACCATCAGGATGCTTGCCAAGCTATATTTCTATTTTCTCACTTATTGAGCAACTATGCCCTCCTCATGAAAGTTATCATGAAGTATTTCACATGTGAAGGGAGATATTCCAAGGTTTATTCCTATCACATCAGGCTTCTCATGCATTTCACAAGAACTCAGTTGCTAAATCTCCCTTTCTTCCTCTACAAAAGCATAGACAATATGTCCTCCCTTTTCCAAAAGAGACCTCCTGCTCAACAAAAGGCTAGTCTTTTCCATCATTCTCTCATCAAAATCATCATTCTTCACCATCTTAAAAAGAAAGGAGTTTCTTGGGAGACTCTCATTTCTCATCCAGATTTTACTACTGCCTCTTCATCTCATGGCCCATCTCATATGTCCTCCTTACCCTCCACTCACTATGTCTCCCCTTCACCTAGTCAATCTACCCCTCAAAAGAAAACATCACCCATGATTGATAGTAAAAAAGAGAAGTCTCATGAAAGCAGGCATGAAGTTAGTGATGATGAGGAACATAATGATACTCAGAAAAGTAGTGAGCATGAACCAAGTGAAAAACCACAAAACAGTGACCATGAGTATACTAGTGATGGTGAAGAAAGCTCACCAAAGGATAAGGAAGTCAGTGGCACTCAACAAAGTAGTGAGGATGAAGAATAAAGCAGCCCTAAGCAGAGTAGTGAAAATGATCATGGGGACAACCCACATATAGCTAGTGAGGATGAAAAACAAATTGAAGAGTAGCAGGGTAGTGATGATGAAAAGTAGCAGGGTAGTGATGATGAAGAGAAAAGGGAAGAGGTTCAAAGAAGTGATGAGAAACAGAGTGACAGTCAGCATGAAACAAATAAAAGGGTCAATGAAAAAAGCGCCTCCCAGCAAAGTAATGACCATGGTGGCAGCCCACACATAGAGTCTAAGGAAAATAGTGAAGATGATGGAAGCTTGCAAAATGACAATGAAGACAGTCATGTTGGAATTAGCTCATGTGAAAAAATTGAAAACAATGAGCATGGTAAAGGCAGCACACAAGAAGAAGTTCAATACAGTGATGGTAAGGTTGGCAGCCTAGAACAATTTCAAAACAGTGAGGGAGGTGACAACATGAAAAATGACAAAGAAAATAGTCATAATGAAGGCAGCCCTCAACAAATTCAAGACAGTAAGGAGGGTAAACAAGGCAATCCACAGACATGCAGTGAAGATAGTCAAGCAGTAAAAAGAGATGATAAAGCTAACAACCCTAAAAAAAATACTCTAAACAGCATTGATGAGGTTGAAGGAAACATATATCAAGAAGTTCAAAACAATGATAAAGGTGAAGATGGTAGCCCCAAACAAACTCAAACTAGTGAGGAAAATAGTGAAGAAGGCAGCAAAGCAAGTGATGATGGAGGCAGCAGTGTAAAGGATCAAGTTGAACAAGTGCTAGTGATAAAACCTCCTCTCTCTTCTCCTCAACATAGCCAAGAACATGTGCTTGATGCCTCTCCTAGGCAAGGGGCCATGATTCATTCCTAAAAAGAACCAAAGGCTAAAAACACAAATATGCAAAGAAGAAAATCACTCCAGCAGTGACTAGTAATGTCACTAGGGTGCTAAGGAGTAGAGGCAAACTTCCTAAGAAGAATATTTTTGAATTGCCAAAGAGAAAAAGAGAAAAGAAGTCTATCCAAAGCAAGGGCAAAGAAAAATTTGAACAACATGAGAGTGGCGATGAACAAGAAATAGAGTTTGACATCATACAAATAGACAGTGATGTTGGAGATGATGAAGCCAGAATCCTTGAGTCACTTTTGCAAAACCGAGAAGCCCAAATACATGACTTAGAAACTAATCTAGAGAGGTCGAAGGACCTCATACACTTTCTACAAATGCAAAATAAACAAATGAGTGGGAAAATGGAAATTTATGAGGCCCGAGCATTCAAATACCAAAGGGAAGCATATAAAGCACAAGTCAAGCTTGAAAATTATATGGGCGAATTTGATGATATTGAGGAAGAAGAGCAGCCAGTAAGAAAAAGGCCTAGGACTATGGTTCTTAGGAAAGCTTTGGAGAAACAGAGGGAAGAAGAAGTAGCCCTTTCTCGATCATATCCTCTCATACAATTGCTTGCCCAAGAGATAGAAAATGATAAAGAATCTTGGCTTGAAAGAGCCAACAAGAATTTAGAGGAAAAATTAGACAAGGCAAGCAAAGACTTGGGTTTGCAAAGGAAGATGACCGGGCATTACAAGAAATTGAATCAATTTGCCTGAAGAAAACTCAACATTTCTTAAGAAAGGCTCAAAACTGCCCAAAGGAGGTGCCCGGTGAAAAAAGGGGAAAAAAACATATCTAGGCTTGAAATCCTAGCTTCATCTTCCTTGCATGCTTCTAAGAACCCATAAGGGGTTTGCTCGCCAAAATTGAGTGAATTTTGGCATGATCTTGTTTTTTGTGTTTTTTGGCCCTAATTGCACATTTTTATAGGCACTGCCATGTTTTCTAGGAGTATCCTCAGCTAATGAAAGTAATTTTTTTGGATGCATTAAATTTGGGGGCATCTACTCACAAATTTGCAGATCAAAAGAAGGTGTTTTGGTCCCCCAAAGAGGCAAAAATCAGTCAAAATTCACCTTTCTGCCTCACATATCAGCAGATGAGACTCTCTTGGGTTTTTTCACTCAGCCCACCTTTCGACAGACTTCCATGGATCAGTTTGAGAAAAATAAAGTCGTTACAGAAACTAGACATCCAGGGCTTTCCAATGAGCTATCACAATACTCGTTTTGACATCAAGAAATCCCTCAAAAGTTATCTGCAAAACGGGATTTTTTTTGGTGCTACGCTCTTGTAGCATTTTGGCTGAAAAAGCAGTTTTCTGAAGGTGGCCATCCAAATGTGCGTTTAGCTATTTTTAACTCTATTTCATAGATTAGAAGTCAATTTTCTTGCTATTTTTAGCTTAAATAGATATTTTTGAAGATATTTTGTGTCTTGGGCTTTGCAAAACCTCAAGGACAAAATCAAATATTTGTATTAGGCCAATGGCCTTCTAGTTGCTCTAGGAGGGTTTCTTCCTCTTTGGCCTATATAATCCAAGAGGATTCATTGTAACCAGAGGCTGAACTTGATGTTATAGAGCAATACATAGCATTAAAAGCTTTGAAGAAATACTTTGTCTTATGAAGTGGATGATCTCTTGCTTGACTTTGATGGTGGAGGAGGATTGTATGTAGGATTCCATGGCTTGGTGAATGGTATTGTGTCCCTTATCTATTATGTTTTATTACTTTATCATACATTTTTTCATGCTTATTGCTTGCTGTAGTTCAGTAAAGAATAAGTTTGAGATATGCCCATGGAGGCACCTCAAATTTCCAGATTCATTATAGCTTAAATGTTTTCATCTTTCTTGGTTATGTCAAAGAATTCTTAATTTCTCTTTGGTACCCTAAGGATTAGTTATCAGTTTCATTAATGGTTATTATGTATGCTGTCTAGTATGATTTACAGTATGCCCTGCTTACCCATAGCTATTCAAAACTCCATCTTTGAAATCTCTCTCTGAATTATTGATTGTCTTAGTTAAGTCAAAGAGGTCTTGTTTCAATCTTGCCCTTTGCCCATGCTTTGCAGTCTTATTTCAAAGTTCCCAACAGCTCAAGATATGATGTTTAGGAGTTCCCTATTCATAGATTGAGTTGTTTGTTTATCTTATTTGTTTTTCCCAAAATTCTAAAGGTGATTTTCCCAAATTTAGAGGGTCTTATAATTATATGTATCACTGGATTTTTTATTTTCTGCATCTATCAGTTTGAGTTTCATTTAAAGAGATTAGTGGTCAGCCCTACCTCATGAATGCTTTCTATTTAACTATTTATGCTTAAAATCTCATTTTCTTTCACAAACTTAATGTCCATATCATTTCACTTTCACCCAAAGAATCCATTTACCTCGACCAAATAGGCCCTGTAGTAATACCTTGTCCACCATTGAGACAGTCTCAACCTTTTCGACCCCATAGCCCAGTTAATCTGAAGAACTTTTTATCTATTTATCCTTTGATCAGTTCCCCTCAAAAACCCAAAACAAACTAAAAACATACTTAACAACTAGCCTAAAATCAAATATACAAAAAGAAAACAAGTTTACATCATTTGCATAATGGAGAGAGCCCTCTCTGAGTCCAAGAAGGCTAGGTCCTAGGGCTCCAAAGTTGGTTTGATGTTACCCTGTCATTTGGCTTGCCAATATGCCAAATCACAGGACCCTAACACCTATAACACAGACATGGCACAAGGAATTTGAGCCAGATCTTCTACAATCGAGTAGTTCTGGGTAGCCTTGGCATTAGGATTGATCGTCATACACTTTGAAGACCCTTTTGGTATTCGAGGTATAGGCTCAATAGTAGGTCTCATAATATGGAGTAGCTCAGTATTATCATGAGCACCCTTAGGTTTCGAAGACTCAGCTTCGCCATAATCATGATATCTCGTAGCGATATCTGCGTGAGCACTCATCATGTACCTGTTTGATGCATTTTCCCCTTCCTGGGTGCCACCAGAGGGAGCCCAAGTATTTGGATTCACGCTAGCAAGTAATTTCTGCCCTTGGGGGAAAGGGGTTTGTCAGCATAGCCTGGGAACTAGAAGAACCCTGTTGAGCTAACAAGCGCTGCGCATCTTGAATTTTAGGGAAAAGGTGTGTAAGATGGTCTCCAGTGCACAACTTGCATGTAAACTTCACTTTCTTTTTATTATCCATTTCACCCTCTCCAACATGATCGTTGAATTTGTTCACATTCCCCTTCCCATCCTTGTCCTTTTTCTTGTTATTCTGTCCCTTCTTCTTCCCATTATATTGTTGATTTCCTTTGGGATTAGAAGTTTGAACAACATTAATTTCCAAGGACTGGGAAGGAGTTTAAACTGAAGGCACGGGATGACCAGAAGAAGCAAATTTTATAGACAACTATTGCAATTGACTTAGCAGGTTAGTTGTATTGCTATCAATCGAGTCGATAAGCCCATCACCATGAGGACCAGGTTTAGTTTTGGCTAAGTAAAATTTGGAGTGAGGATCATATGAATTTTTTTTATTAAGGACTCCAGACTGAGAATAAATCAGTTCTAGCTGTTGAGCCCTAAAAATAGCCTGCTCTTCAGAAAATACCCCTGAAAGGGATACATCTTTAGAAATTTTTGGCTGTAAAGATTTCAAAAACCATTCAAGAAGGAATTCACTTGGGATGTGGGCTTTAATGAGCCTCTTCCTTCTTTGCCATTCCTGAATATGGTCAGAAATTTGAGTTGCCTTATCCTGCTGAAAATTGGCCAGGAGGTCAATCCTAGCGTCATAATGGACAGGTAACTAAAAATGATTTAAGAACATTGTAGCCAACTCTCCAAAAGCAGAAAAATTTCCCCCAGTTAACTCTATGTACCATTTGGATGCATTTCCAGTTAAGGTTTGTTGAAATAATCTCAACCTAATTGAGTCACGATCAGGGAGTTCGATGAACACCATAAATGGAAAGTGGTGATATGATCCGTCAAATCCTCACCAGCCTTCCCTTCAAAATTTGGAATATCTGAGGGGAGCTTGGTGGGGACCAAAGGCCAACCCAGACTATACCGAATAGGATCGTTAGTCAATTTCGATAGATATGGTAAATTTAACGTTGCTAGAAATGGTAAGCATGGAGGAGCCTGGGAATTCCATCCCCCGTAGGAAGGATTCCCCACCTTCTGAAAAGAATAACCTGTATTTTTTGAGGCACCAGGTTGCCAAATGTTGTTCGTAGAAAATTCTGGGCCATAAGAAAATCCTTGCGACCCAACATTTGGAGAAGGACCCCCTCCCAACATAGAGTTACTATACACAGGAAAATTCCCTCCAACCGAGGTATTGAATGAAGAAGAAACCCCTTGGTAAGGGTTCCAAGCATTTGAAAATGGAGAAAAATCCTGAGAAGTACTCGATGAAGGGAAAGGAACATTCCCTTGCTGACCAGCAAGAAACTGATTCCCAACTCCAAACGTTGTAAAAGCAGGGTTCCATCCCGAAAATACATTAGAGCTTTGACCTCTAGAAAAAAGGATTGAAACCTTGACTCTGAGAGTTGAAAGGAAAGGATCCTAAGGAAGGATTCGAATGAGGGATGTGCCCACTTCCAAAGGGGAACCCTTGAAATGAAGCTGATCCACTAGCCATAGAAGGTATGGGTGTGGATACAGCTGAAGCAGCAGAAAATGAGAAAGAAGGAATTCCACTAGTGGGCATTCCATAAGAAAAGGGACCATATTGAGAAGCATGTGCTTGGGTGTTTCTAGAGCCAAACACAACAGCACTAGAAGTGATTTTCGATATGGCAATAGTTCCTCCTCCTTCAACTAAAAGAGGAGTTTGAACACTTGCAATGTTCACAGCCGAAATTGTGTTCCAAGTCGTGGCCATCGAAAGAAAGGGATATGACGGAAAAGGACTAGCTGGTCTCTGAGACTAGGGCTCGATGTACTAAAGAATGTTAGGACAACTAGCAGGAAGAGGAGAGGGAAGAGACTCAGCAGGCTGAGGGACTTCCTCTATTTCAACTTCTTCTACTGGAAATAAAACTCTAGAGATTAGTGGAGCACTCCTCTCTACATTGACACTCACACCAGAACCTCCCACAGAAACAACAAGCCCAGACGGAGGATCAATCTCCTTTGCGTTCAAAACTACCAGATGAAAATTACCCACCGAATTACTCCTATGCCTTCTTGAAGAAGGCTCGACACTCGCCAGAGAAAGCCCACGAAGCCTCCTCGATCGGTGAGGCGATCAGTTAGCCACTTTAAGAGATTAATTTTAGACTCAAAAAATATAAGAAGTTAAGAAATCTAGGAGCAAAGAGAACACTCTAAAAAATTCCTAAGATACAGCCAGACAAGCAGCTCTCAGGTATTTCCGCTTCGGGTGATGAGGAATAGACACAAAAATATAAGAAAGCGAAATAATAGGACCTTCCGAAAATAATCTGGGGTCATTACGCCCCAGGCCTACTAACGAGGGTAATAGAAAAAGTTACGCTGACCTCCTAACAACAGCCTTTGTTGGTGCAAGTCCCCAAGCTTCACAAGGGAACCATCCATAAGTACTGATGGAAGTGATGCAATGTATGTCTCAGGTACCACAGGTATTCCCCCCTTCAGTCACCTGTGTGGTCCCTAGGATAGGCAACTAAGGGCACGAATCCGTGTCGGCAGCTGGGAGGAACGGTCTTAGGTCAATATTTACAAATAGGAGAGGGGGTATCTCTCTTCTCTGCCTGCACTATCCCTTGCACTTGAATCTCTGGAGGAAAGCTTTCTCGGTCCACTTAATGGTGTTGGATTTAAAATTTCTAACAATTTGAGTGGCCTTGGAGAGTTAACTCTCCACTCACCTAATCCAAGGCCCTACAACCTAGCTAGTTGGTGTATGATTAATGACAATGATACAAAAAATTCTAGTTTCTTTTAATTATATCACTTGTTTTAAATTGGCTATTACTTAAGCCAAGGGTATATGGAAGTGAAACTGATGGTGTTTGATGACACAGAAGAAATCAATGAAAACCTAGTTACATGCAAATGCAACAATTTCCATTCGATGAAAAGAGATCTTTGCACGGGTTCTACGAAACTATATAAACAATTTTTTCTTTTCTTTTCAGACACTCACACTTCACACGATCTAGAAAAATATGAAAAATACTAAAATTCTCAAATGCACTTAATGCAAACTACCAATGATATGCAAGCCCTATGATGCTAACTCTAAAGAAGAGGAAAAGAGTCTCTAGAAACTAAATGGTTCAATCACTTTTTGACAGAAAAACAAGGCTAGTTCCAAACAGAACTCCTATGCATAAAGATGCCAAAATGTACTTGACACAAAAGGGAGAAATCAAGAAAATACTTCCTTCAAAATCAAGCCAAGAACCAAAGGCTAGAAACCAACTAAAAATCTTCAAAAGATATGATGAAACCGTAAAAACAAACTCAAAGCAAAAGCTATGGAAAACGAAAATTGTTTTTGGAATTTTCACTTATAATAGAAGGAAAAAGATTTCAAGAAGTCAAGAATAAACTACCCAAGAACTGGAATCAAGAAAAATGAGTCTCAACAAGGCTTCAAAGAGCTCAAGCCAACTATGCTACTTTCGTAGCAAGGCTCAAATGAGAAAAAAGAAACAAAAACTCAATTAATTGATTCGACACAGTAGCACAATATTTCAAAGAACAAAAACTCAAAAAACCAAAAAGAGACTCTTCAAGATTCACAACAAGACTAGTCCAAGAAATCAAGAAAACCAAGATAGTCCAAAAGGGTAAAAACCACAAGAAAAGTAATGCATAGGGCTAAGAAGAGAAAACAAGCAGAGGCTCATTGTTATGAATTGTCAAAATAGCCAAGAACTTCAGGAAAATATCTTGGTGCTTTAGTCGCAATTGCAATCACACAAAACATGAAATTTACCAAATGGCTAGGTTTTAAAAAAAAAGAGAGAAATGGATATGAAATCACCATAAACACATTCTAGAGACCTTAAAGACACCAAAAGAATGGTTCAACATAGACATAAAAGACTACAAAGGCTATAAACTGAAATTTTTAAATTTTCCCAGGCATACACGGTTTTGCAGTATGCAACAAGCGTGTATACGCGACTGCAACCCAAGAAACTCGCGTATACACGAGTCCCTTTGGAAAATATAGGAGGTATACGTGACTGTGCAGAGACTAAGTTGTGTAAGGAAATAAAGATAAGAAAAAAGAAAAAATTCAAGCCTGATCAAGAGACCAGGTCTTCTGTCTAATTGAAAAAATACTTACTATACTGTAAAAAGTGATAAACTTGTCAGGGAATCAACAAGACAGATAAAAAAACCCAAACTAGGAATTACACGAATGTAATCCCCAGTGGAGTCACCATTTCTATTTCGGGTAATGTTACCCTAAGGTCTTGGGTTGATAAACCTTCACAGATCAGGGGCATGTCATCACAAGAAGGACTCACTGAACCAAATTCTATGCTTTAAACTAGAAACTACAAGTTGCAGACCTTATGTAATATTCCCAATTAGTCCTAAGCTAATGGGAATATTCATTTTTGTTTTGTTTTTCTTTTTCATGAATAAATGTGTAAAGGAGGATCATAAAACTCCTAAAACAGTAAATAAATCAATGCCACATGTGAACAAGGCTAAATTTTGGCCATCTAAATAAGCACCCTTACTAAATCTTTTGACTGGGTCAACCATGACCAATTCAACAACACTGTCTTGGAGGAGTGGCCATCAATGATGCACAACATAGTTTTAGATGGAGATGGTTCATGTGAAAGGAACCATTTCATTGAAGGTGGTTTAAGGTTTTCAAGCTCTCAAATTATAAAAGAAAGAGGATGGCAACATGAGAAGGGTTGTTGATGTGATTACATTTTTCAGAGTATATTGTTTGTTTAGACATATCTCATTCTCCTTGTTGTTTAGCATAGAAGTTTTTTTTAGCACAAGGATTTCTTGTTTAGGAATCCCATATCTTTCCTTGAGAGGCCTTTTGGAAGAGCTTTTCATTTCTTTTCCACTATCTGGCTAAAGGCCAAGATTCTTCTTCCAACTACAACGCAGATACTGTTGAGGGTTTCATTTTATTTGAAAGCTGCAACAAGTGGAGGCTAGATCTACTCAGATCTAGGCCATTCTAGTGCCTCTTTTCAGTGGGGAAGGCTTTTATCCCATTGGAAAGAGTATATTGGATAACTGGAGCTAAATTTTCAGATCTTGGCATGTGGCCAAAAATGTTCTAGAGCCTATAGTGCAGTCTTGCTTCCAGAATTGCATTGTTTTTGTGGGTACTGTTGTAGGGTCTTTTGGAAGACTTTTTGGAGGGGTGGTTTTCATGAGTTGGTGATATGCCCTTCACATTTGAAGATCCATTGAAGGAGATCATCATATTGTATAGATCAGATCAGATCTGAATGTCCATATATTTCTGAATATTTCTGCAGATTTGCAGCATTAGATCTCAGATCTACTCCTTGTACTTCATCTTTTGCTGAAAACCCCAAGGGGGAATTGAAGAAGAGCCTATCTAGTGTACAGATCTGATATAGATCTAAATTTTTGTACACATATCTGCTCTAGATCTGAAGTGTAATATACAGCAGTTGCAGCTAATAAAATAACGTTGTCAAGGCAGCTTCTGCTCATATGTATGGTTGTTGCACCTCTTTTTGAGGATTTTTCTTATTGGAGACTTCTATTTCCTCTTGTAAATATTATGGGCCTCATTGTACATATGATTTTTTGTTATAAATGTTAAATAAGGGTCTCCATATTGGCCTCCTGCTATAATCTTGATGATCTATGTTATTTTAATGCATAACTATTCAGTATTGCTGCATTCCCCATTTTGGGATATTACAGTGGTATCAGAGCATCATCTTGGCACAACCTGTGCATTCTTAGAAGCCAATATGTCTTTTCAAGAAAATAAAAGAATGAAGAAGAAGATTTATTACTTAGAAGATGAAGAAGACAAGGGTCAAACCCCTTTATCTGGAAGAATAAAGGGGAAAGAGTTCTCAAAAATTCTGTTCCAAACTAAGCATGAGCTGAAAAGTGAAATCAGGGGAATGAGGAGGTAAATACATGCAGATACCTTGAAGAGTTTGCACATGAAGAAAGCCCTAGCTCTTCATATTATGTGTGTGAGCATTAAGCCACAAAACCAGATATTCAATGTTGTAGCATGCTTACATTCCTAGCAAGAGAAGAATCAAAAGGAGAGACACCAAAAGAGGAGACTCTTGGTGACTATCTCCAAGAATATGAATCTCAGTCTAAAAAATTCAAATATCATCTAAGCTTCCCAGGGTTTTGTCAACTTCAAGAAGAGAGAAGATCCAAAATATACAAGAGAAGAAGAGGGTGCATGCAGCACACCTTAGGTAGGAATTTTCTACCTACATTTAATGGATCAACTGAGAGCTTAGCCAAGTCTTGGGTAAAGGAGCTAGACACATATTTCCTGCTGCATCAAGTTTCAGAAGAAGAAGCCATAAGAGTAGCAACGTTGCACCTCCAAGGTAAGGCTTATTCCTGGTGGTTATTTGAATCTTCTTCATTGAAAAATGTAAATATCTCTACTTATGCAAAGTTCACTAGGAGGTTTGCGAAAAGATTTGATTTTAAGCCATATGAAACTTCTTTGGGTGAGAAAACTAAGCCCAAAAATTCAGAACCTTTGCATGAGATGGAAGGATCCATGAAGATAACTCCATTCCAGAACATTGTTGAGGGGGTTAAAGATATGCTACATGATTTGCCAAGGGCAAAGGCCCCACTTTAGCAAGAACATTCTTCTCAAGAAGAAGACATGAGGGTTCCTTTTTAAAGAGGATATCAAGAGAAAGGATATCTTAATGAGGAGGCATTCTCCATTGATGAGGAGAAGGAAGAAGAGTTGGAAAGATCCTCCAGCACTATGACAACAGGAGGAGATCTATTTTTATTGGGATATGGAGATGAAGCAATTGCTTCCACTAGGAGGAATCTTGTATCTTTGCAAGAAGCCGCCAAGGATCTTGCACATGAAGAGAATGAGCAGCAAGTGTCTATGATGATAAAAAATGAGACAAACCAATGGAGGTAATGTGTTCCAACATTGCATACAGTTTTGGGAACACACACTAAGACATATTATTCCTTTGTGATCAAGACTCTTGACACCAAGGAGATATTGGGTGTTCATGAGTTAACTACATCTAAAGGAAGCACCTTAGACTGTGAGATCTTGCAGAAGGTAGGAGAAGGAGAGCAGAGGAACGATCACAACACTGATATGATAGGAGGTGATCCATTATTACCTCCAATCAGAAGCACTCTTGCATCCATAAGAGTGACACCCCATTATCATGAGACTTCCACAAAAAAATCAGAGATGGATTTGCGCAGTGGAAGCAATATTATGATGTTCCCATCTGTTATACACATGGGAATGATCCATGAGACATAATTATCTTGTGGTAAACCACTTGGGAGACCACCTGATTCAGATTTGGTGAAATATGTTTCATGCATTGATGCTCCATTCATAGATCTAAGAAGGAAGGGAGCACCAGAAGACCATACTACAACCCTGAGAGTATGGGGAAAGCTCAAGGAGAGGGAAAGTATTTTCCCCTTATCAACATTATCCATTCTCTCATCTCATACTACACTAAGAAAAGATGCTTCAAGGATGAAGAATGACTCCATCATGGAGCAAGGGAGGCAATCCATTATTATGAAGAATCAGGAGACAAACTCATTTGGAGAGCAATCTTCCATACATGATAGGAGATGGTGGTCACACATGCATACTTTGGTAAAAACAAGGAGTTTTTGGATAGATGATAGTCTTCCATGGGAGACTAACTTCCAAGAACTTCCATTTTCTTTTGAGCACGTGCATATGCAAGAAGGGAAGCAAGGAAGGAATAGAAACCTTTCACCTTATACCTTTGGCATGGGGGATGTCAAGGAGGAGAGAAATGGGAGGCATGAACTTCCAACATACACCTTTGACATGGGATATGTAAAGGAGAAGAGCAACAACATGGCAGAAATTTCAGTTGACACATTATCAGTGCTATCATTGTTGGGCAAATTAGATCCATATTGGAAATCCCAACTGTTGGTGGAATATTCCAAGGATCTTCACACATGCATGATTCTTGATGACTTGCTACATGATGAGGGTTATTCAATCCTAGATGGAGTCATCTACAATCATGGTAGGATCTTCTATTCTAGAGCCTCCAAGCTCAAGGAGAAGTTGCTACAAAGGGCCTATGAAGAGTTCTGTTTCAGCCAAACATATTCCATGAAGCTCAAAAACATCATCTTGAGGAGCTACTATTGGGAGGCCTTTGAAAAAGAACTATATCAGCATTGTCAAAGATTCATGTACCATGTGGAGATGGAGCAGCAACAGAACTCTATGGAAGAGTTAAATCAGCCCTCTCTTTCTCTTGGTGAGGAAGGGGATAGATCCATGCCCTACTCCATTGATATGAGGAGGATTGTTGGTGAAGAGAATACTCTTGTTACACATGTTTTATATTGTAATTTTATGCATTATTTAACCATGTTTATGCAGGCCATAACTCCAAGTAGGAGTATTATATCTTGTAAAATTCATGGCCAATATTGGGCCACAAATTTTTTTGAAATTGGCCACTCCCTTGGAGGAAAAAGGGAGATTTTGCAACATATGGGTGCTTCCCTAAGGCGCCAAATATATCTCACTTTCAGCTATGGTGAGATGGTATGGGAAACAAGAAAGTGGTGGTAAAACCACTTACCACATCTATATCTAATGTATGCAGGAGATGCACTGCACTGGTTCCACATGTGGGACTATCACCCACCTCCATATGCACAAATTTCCGTTGGAATATTCATTGTTTTGATCCCCTACATTGATGATGTACTTGTACTTTTTATGGGGATGTATGGAGGAAGGAGGGAAGGTATGCATGTGCCCTATGGGATGGATATTCTCCATGTACCTTATGTTTCATATTTCAGGGAGAACAGTGGGAAAACCATGTTTTTTTCATGTGATCTATTGTCTCCTTATGGGATGGGCTATTTGCATCTCATGAGAACTTTGGAGGAGAAAGTCATGGGGGGATGGTTTGGTGAACACTTAGCTTATGGAGGAATTTTATCTCATGTTTGTGTCACCAATGGAGGAGGAGATGAGTTGCAGCACTCACCTTATCGGTTGCTTGAGGACAAGCAACATTTTGGAGGGGAGGATTGTAATATTCCCAATTAGTCCTAAGCTAATGGGAATATTCATTTTTGTTTTATTTTTCTGTTTCATGAATAAATGTGTAAAGGAGGATCATAAAACTCCTAAAATAGTAAATAAATCAATGCCACATGTGAACAAGGCTAAATCTGGGTTATCTAAATAAGCACCCTTAGGTGTGAAAGGGGTTGAATCTTTTGACTGGGTCAACCATGACCAAATCAACAACGCTGTCTTGGAGGAGTGGCCATCAATGATGCACAGTGCAGTTTTAGATGGATATGGTTCATGTAAAAGGATCCATTTCAATGAAGGTGGTTTAGGCTTTGCAAGCTCTCAAATTATAAAAGAAAGAGGATGGCAACATGAGAAGGGTTGTTGATGTGATTACATTTTTCAGAGTATATTGTCTGTTTAGACATATCTCATTCTCCTTGCTGTTTAGCAAAGAATAGTACTGTTTAGTACAAGGATTTCCTATTTAGGAATCCCATATCTTTCCTTGAGAGGCCTCTTGGAAGAGCTTTGCATTTCTTGTCCACTACTTGGCCAAGCTTCTTCTTCCAACTACAACGTAGATCCTGTTGAGGGTTTGGTTGTCTTTGAAAGTTGCAACAAGTGGAGGCTAGATATACTCATATCTAGGCCATTATAGTGCCTCTTTTCAGTGGGGAAGGCTTCTATCCCATTATCAAGAGAGTATTGGATGACTAGAGCTACATTTTCAAATCTTGGCATGTGGCCAAACATGTTCTAGAGCCTACAATGTAGTCTTTCTTCTAGAACTGCGTTCTTTGTGCGGGTACTGTTGCAGGGTCTTTTGGCACACTTTTTGGAGGAGTGGTTTTCATTTGTTGGGGATATGCCCTTCACATTTGAAGATCCATTGAAGGAGATCACCATATTGTATAGATCAGATTAGATCTGAATGTCCATATATTTCTGAATATTTCTGCATATCTGCAGCATTAGATCTCAGATCTACTCCTTGTACTTCATATTTTGCTGAAAACCCCAAGGGGGAATTGAAGAAGAGCCTATCTAGTGTCTAGATCTGATATATATCTAAATTTTTGTACATAGATCTTCTGTAGATCTGAAGTGTAATCAACAAAAGTTGCAGCCAATAAAATAACGTTGTCAAGGCAGCTTCTGTTGCACCTCTTTTTGAGGATTTTTCTTTATTGGAGACTTCTATTTCATCTTGTACACCTTATGGGTCTCATTGTACATCTCATTTGCTGTTATAAATGTTAAATAAGGGTCTCCATATTGGCCTCCTACTATAATCTTGATGATCTGCATTATTTTAATGCATAACTATTCAGTATTGCTGCATTCCCCATTTTGGGATATTACACCTTACTCGGATATCCTTCGATTGTAGTAGATCCCGCGGGGTGCAAACCCCCTGCAACTCTTTGTGCTCCAAAATATGTAAACCAGCAAAGAACAAGCACAAAATCCTAGTTGTAAAACATTATATATGTTCTAGATGTTAGTGAAAAGCATGCATAATCTCATAAAAACAATATTAAATGAACAATTTAATATCATTACACATGTATAAAATATTATTGACATGTAAAAATCAGGAACAATATGGCACTTCTGTTATTAATGACATGTATAGTAAACAAATGTGGAGAGATCACTTGAAATCTGCCACGGCTTTTGAGCATACCGTCCTCTGGATCCGTCCAGCCCTAGCCTCTTAAGATTTCTTCCAATAATAGTGCACAATGGATGTCACATAGGTGAGTGAAAATCTCAAGGAAACAAGGGTTTCCTGAAAAAATCTGGGAAGTACAGGAGGCACAGGGAATATATCATACTTGGATGGGGTTCCAACAACGTATAATATCTATATTTCTCTCTCTGTTCCTCCCTTAGGCCATTCCCTTGAGGGGTTTTTATACTCCCTCAAATTAGTTTTCTGTAGTTGGGAAAAGTTAGGCCAGGGAATGGGGTAGTTAAGTTACAGTAACAACCGTAAATCCTGCCTCTAAAATAGGGAAATTATATATTTTTTCTATTTTTAAAAAGGCATACGCGGTTCTCTATGTATGGATTCGCGTGTATACGCAGAAAAGTCTGGGCAGAGTCGCGTATGGGTTTTAAGAAACTGTTTTTTAAGAAATATGTCCAAGTCTGAAGGGAAGGGTTTCCAAAGGCCAATGCATAAGTAATCAAGCATATGATGGTGATAAATGATGCTATAACAATTCTCAAACACAATATGATTCCATATCAACGAAAGAAAAACAAGGCTATTTTCCTTCACTAATGTAATCTAAGGAACCAATCAAGTGTAAGTAAAGAAATTTGGGTGAAAATTCCAAAGGTCAAAAGTAAAAAAACTCAAAGGCGACTAACATTTAGATAAGAAAGAAAAAATATGCAAAAATATGGAAAAATCGTTAAGCAACTGAGACAAACCTCGAAGTAATGACCAAAGGAAACCAAATTAATAATTTCTCAAAAAAGAAAGTTCAAAACACCCAATCAACTAAGATGAGTTCAAAAATAGAATCTGAGGGTTGGTATAAGTCAATTTGAACTGTTAGGTCCCTGTAATTTGTTAGGTTGGCAAGAAAAAATGAACAAGGGTAACATCAGACCAGTCTTTGGAGTCCTAAGACCTAGCCTTCCTAGACCCATAGAGGGCTCTCTCTATGTTTGTGTAAAGAATGTGAACTTGATTGATTTTAGGGTTTAGATTTTAGGCTAGTTATTAGTTTTAGGGTTTGTTTGTTTGTTTTGGTTGGGTAGGTTGTCAAGTAGAATAGATAGAGTGAAATTTTTTTAAGTCATTGGGCTATGGAGTCTACAAAAGGCCATGAAAGGTTAAACAACAGATCAAGGGTGCATCACAGGGAAAGTCTAACATGGTAAAATGGATCTAAAAGCTTATGTGAATGAAATAAACATCAAATTTGTGAACATAGTAGGTGCAAAAGGGCAGTTAAGAATCCTTCAACAAATACCTTTAAACAAGACTGGCTTTTAATACTACTAAGCATGAAGAAATAATCAAAAACAGGGAACACCAATAACTTCTTTGATTAAACCCTAGCAAGTAAACATAAAAATAACAATCCAGTGAACTATAGAAGGCAAGAAACTTGTAAATCTACTAGTGATTTCACCTTCAAGCTTAGAAACTGTAATATCCCAAAAATGGGATGCAACAATACTAAAAAAAAATTTGGAGTAGCAGTGAGAAATTACTCATAAAATGTGTGTAGAGCACATAGCCATCATATTATTGTTACAACAGCAAAATTATGTCCCATTATCTTATCCCAAGTGGGGAAATGCCGTAACATGGACCATAAAAACGTTATCTTCAGAAAATTATGCTATAACTATGAGAAATAGCACTGGGATCCCTTAGCTTATGTATTATGGGACTCACATATAGAAGGGGATCAGAAAAAAATCCCTTTTGATGTGTTAAACAGATCTCCCGGTCTCAATATGGCTTAAAAACACCCAAATCCCATGACCTGAACTATATAGAAATTTCCCGAAGCAACCACAACATGATTACATGAGGGTTTCTGATACAATATGATTTAAACAATAGATATGGAGTTTTATTACTCAAATCATGGAGAAAAATAGGGATCTAGCCCCTTTTACACATTATGAAGATAACCCGACAAGGGTTTCATGAAAACATAAGTACAAAATGTTAGATCTACAGATATAGATCTGAAATAACACAGTCTAAATGAAGCTCTTCATGCATGTAGCTAAATAATACAATAAATGAAGTAGGATCCTTCTTACAAACTTTTTGGGAGAAAGGTTGGTCTCTTCCCTAAGAAAGTAGCTCAAGATTGAGGGGTTTGACCCTCACACTGCAACACTGCAAGAAATGACGTAGTTCCTGCAAGGGAATATGTTGTATATGATGGGAATACTTTGGAAAAGTGCCAAGATATGAAATTCTAGTCCGGGATCTTCCTTACTGATCTTCCAAAGGAGTGGCGGCTCCCTCCTCTGAAAAACAAGCTTTGGAAGTGGTTTTGTGAACCCCCACTGCAACACCCTGCAACACAACGTTATACTGTTGCAGAAATAATGCTGTAGCTAAAGGAGGATGCTTGGCCTCAAGCCTGGATGTGGCGAAATTCAGTACAAGCTCCCTCAAGAGGCCCCTCAATAAAGGAGAAGGAATTCCTAAATAGGAATGCCTTGTGCTAAGCAACACATCAATCTCAACTAAACAGTTGGAGAAAGAAAAATAGTCATGCAAACCAAAATACAATATTCAATTCATAAGATGTCTTGCTATGGCTGCCTTTCCCTCCTTTTAAACATGTGTGAGTGTTCTTGCCTTGGGCCCCACTCATTAGGGTTTCCTTCACCAAGGAATCTTCCTCCTACTTGCATTGCGTTGTCTCTATGGATGATCTCTTCCTCTCATACCAGCGATGTTGACTTGGTCAAAATTGACCTTGTCCACATGCATTTGTTCCTGTTCACACATGAGAGTGTAAAATCCAGCTAACATTGTGATCCCTTTTCAAATTATGAGGGATTTTATTCTTATCTCTGAAATGTATGGGCCTCCTTACCCATTTATTCATCTCCTAAGTGAAATCAGCAAAAATCAATATTCCAATTAGTTGCATGCTAATTTTGGAATATTACAGTCCTCCCCTCCTAAATGTTGCTTGTCCTCAAGTAACTGCAAGGATAGAACTGAAAAGTCTCCTTTCCTCCTCCTGTAGCATCCTCATATGATGAACTCCTCCAATGAATATGATGTTGTCTCATCAATAAATCCCCATATTGCCCCTCCCAAGCATGCAAGTGAGCTAAATAGCTATCATCTTGAACAAGTAGAGTACTCAAGAAGGAAATAAGGTTTTGTCTAGAGGTCCCCTTGAGGAATGGGATCTGAAATGTTTTGGGAACTATCATTTCCATGTGGATCCTCCATCCCCAAGCAATCATCCATACAAAATGAGTTACCTCCCAACATGTCAACTCTTGAAAGATCTCTTCCACCTTTGGCTCCTGCAATGTAGGTGGTATAAATGGCTGAACATGGTAGACAAAATGGCCTAACCCACGTTTTCTTTCTCTCCACTAATGATAAGTGTAGAGCATATGCTGATCCTGGGCTGCAATAAGGTTTCCCTCAAGTGGCAAGAAGAATATTGGATCTTCAAAGATCCTCTCTATAATATCATGCTAGACCAAACCATTCCATACAAGATGAATGGAACATCATCACCATTTGGAATCCAAATCAGAAAATTGTTGAAATTTATGTGCAAGTTTGGATGATACCAATGGTTTCTCAAGTGTATACAACGCAATCTTTGCAACTGCTGTTTGAGAAAATCATGTGGCAAGTTGTCTTTCCATGAGTTACTAGATGTGCATGTTTTCTCATCTACTATGTGGTAGTAAGAAACAATATATATCAGCTGAGCATAATCAAAATAAAAATATACTTGCCCAAATTCATGTAGAGAAGGGTTATCATCATTATAAATATTGTTCCTAGAGTGACCATGAAACCCAAAAATGATCTTGCTCTTTTGTAGAGCAATGCATTGTTCATAGATGGTGAGAATATGAAAATACTCAATGGAACAATCAATAAGTACATAAATACATTTCTTACCATGCACAGTGAGTAAGCTGAAAGTGAGGTCCATGGATGAGTCCTCCCATGAGAATATTCTCATAAAAATCTACAAAATGAAGGGATGCATACTCCCCTTGGAACACTCCATCAATAGAAACATACTCCCAAGTGACAACGCTGTTGGCCTTAGTGATAAGGCTCTTATCACTCCATGACTCCTTCCTTTGACATTCCACATGCCAAATCCATCCACCATCCTGCTGCTATGTGGGGAAACCTTCTCCCTTTGGGGAAGCCACTCCTTATCCTCCAATGTTGAAGGGTAGCCTCTTTACACTTTGAATGTGCCATTCCCTTCTCCGAAAATATCATGATAAGTATGGGAATAATTCTTCCCATACTCTCCCAAGAGTAACCATAGAAACAATAACTCTTGTTTCTCCCCTTTCTCTCCCTCATACAAGTTGTAGAGTAATATCATGATAGTTGACTTGTATAATGTCCCATACAACCAAATCTTCTGCTGCCATATCATATGGGTGCCATGCAATGCCTCAATCCATAACATACGTTTTTACAAAGGGTATGTCATATGATGGCCAAACTCTCTCAAGAGTAGCCAACATAGCCTTGCCTCTTGTTGCCCTGTGTCATAGATTTGCAAGGGGCTTTCCCACCTCTTTCTCTCCACCATCATCCACTCAACCCAAGATGAGTTTCTATCATCCTACTCAACATTTTCATCCTTTGGATGAAGAATACCATCATAGTAATGGGAGACAAGATATATCCCATCAATCATTTGTTTAGCCTCTGCTGCACATGTAGAGTAATCATTGGAATTCCCCACTAATGGTTGGGCTCCCAACTTATTAATGTCACTCAAGGACAACGTTATTGATATCCATGATGCTATATCTACTATTCCCAGATCATGCTCACTATTTAGTACACAGTTCTGCATTGCATTGTAGAGGACAATTCTCATTCCATCCTTCAAAAATCTATACTCCATCCCCAAGGGTTGTGTACAACTCAACAATGAGTAAGTAGGATGAGTGTTTAATCTTTCCTTGAGTTCATTAAGGCTCCTCAGCGCAGTGAGAGTGTGCTGCTCTAAATTAGCATTGTAATTTGTCCATGGGACATGCAATGATATACAACTCTCCATAAGATTTGTTGAAACAAGAGAAAATGGAAACTTAGGCATACCTTGGTGAATCTTGGGAACATCTTGTATGGTTGCAAGAGTTCCTTCCTCCAGAGTGATGGTGCCTTCAACTGCTGATGTAGATGGTTGCTCCTCCATTGTTATGACAATGCTGGTACAAGTCTCCTTAAGTGGTGGTGAGGGCTCCTCCTTCTCTGATCTCTCTTTATCAAATATTTTGATCACCCTTTGGTGAAATCTGCAAAATTAGACACTCTTGCATGACTCACATGGCTGAAACACCAAGTGCTTGCTTCTCCTTCAAGGTGCAGCGCTGCAATTTCTACAATCTCTCTCTCTAACACTGGATGTAGTAGGAATAATGCCTCTAGCTTCATCACTCAAGCCTTTGCTGCACATGTGGGTGATCCATCAAAAGTGGACAATAGAAATCTATTGCCTCTCATCATCCCATTGTTGTAGGGCCTCATGTCTTCTTCTAGATGGATAAACTGAGGAAGAGCTAGAGTCTCCTTGAAAGCTCTAGGTTGAGATTTGTATTCTATAAGGTACCTTATTAGGATCTCTGGTTCCAAGTGTCCTTCATGCCTCTTTTATCCTCTTATTTGAGAATAGGAAGTACATGGCCCTTCCTCTTCTTGAAACCCTCTAGGAGTTTCATTGCATCTCTTCTCCTTCATTTTCTTAACCTCTTTGGAGAGGTTCTTTCTAGATCTGAAAAGTGATGAGACAAAGCTCATTCTCTCCATAATTTTGATCTTTCTCCTTCTCTTTGTCTTCTTATTCTTTTGATAGCATAATGGCTGGAACTCACAGGATGAACCAAGATTATGCTCCGATACCATTGTAATATCCCAAAAATGGGGATGCAACAATACTAAAACACAAAACAGGAGTAGCAGTGATAAATTACTCATAAAATGTGTGTAGAACACATCGCCATAATATTATTGTTACAACAACAAAATTATGTCCCATTATCTTATCCCAAGTGGGGAAATGCAGCAACATGGACCATAAAAATGTTATCTTCAGGAAATTATGCTATAACTGTGAGAAATATCACTACGATCCCTTAGCTTATGTATTATGGGACTCACATCTAGAAGGGAATTAGAAACAAATCCATTTTGATGTGTTAAACAGATCTCCTGGTCTTAATATGGCTTAAAAACACCCAAATCCCATGACCTGAACTATACAGAAATTTCCTGAAGCAAGAACGGTGTAATTACATGAGGGTTTCTAATAAAATATGATATAAACAATGGATATGGAGTTTTTTAATTCAAATAATGGATAAAAATAGGGATCTAGCCCCTTTTACACATTATGAAGATAACTCGGCAAGGGTTTCATGAAAACATAAGTACAAAATATTAGATCTGCAGATCTAGATCTGAAATAACGTAGTCTAACTAAAGCTCTGCATGCATGCAGCTGAATAATACAATAAATGAAGGAGGATCCTTCTTACAAACTTTCTGGGAGAAATGTTTGCCTTTTCCCTAAGAAAGTAGCTCAAGATTGAGGGGTTTGACCCTCACACTGCAAAATTGCAAGAAATGACATAGTTCTTGCAAAGGACTGCGTTGTATATGATGGGAGTAATTTGGCCAAGTACCAAGATATGAAATTCTGCTCTAGGATCTTCCGTACTGATCTTCCAAAGGAGTGGAGGCTCCCTCCTCTGAAAAACAAGATTTGGAAGTGGTGTTGTGAACCCCCATTGCAACACCCTACAACACAAATTTATACTGCTGCAGAAATAAAAATGTATTTGAAGAAAGATGCTTGGCCTCAAGCCTAGATGTGGATAAATTCAGTACAAGCTCCCTCAAGAGGCCTCTCAATAAAGGAGAAGGAATTCCTAAACAGGAATGCCTTGTGTTAAGCAGCACAACAATCTCAACTAATGTTAGGTCCCTATATTACTAGTATAGTACCTTATTATTATTAGTGTAACCCCCTTATTTTTATTATTGTACCCTTGTAACCCCCATATTTTTATTATTGTGCCCTTAAATTATTATTGTTAGGGCGGCTAGGATTACATTGTGGCCCCACTAGGATTACATTATGGCCCCATGGACTCCTATATATAGAAAGGAGGTTTTGTAAATTGTATCATCCAAGAATTGTTCATTTATGTATTGTATTGGAGGTTTCCCCCCCAAAGTGGCTAATTTATAAGGTTTTGATATCTCTTTTCTTCTATTTTTGGAGCTGGTTACACAACATTTGGTATCAGAGCTTTGGATTCTAGGGTTTCGCTACTCTAAACAGGTGATTGTGGCATGGTCGCTATAAATTTTTTTCTATAAAGGTTCAGAATCTAAAATTTTTAGGGTGCGAAGCCGAAATCCTAAGGAAACTCTTCAAACAATTTTAGAGCTTGGTTCGCAATATGTTCGGAGATATGATTGGTGGAATGTAGTGCTTTTTCAGGCTCCCCAATTTCATCTCAAAGAGGTGATCGTGGGAAAAGTTTCATAACTCTCTCTCGGAGCATCAGATTGGAGTGACATAAAAAGTGGTCTCAATTAAATGGACTTTAGTTTCTTGGATATCAATTTCAGAGCTGAAGGACGAAACAGTGACACGTGGCAAGCCATACAAGTTCACTCTACTGAACCAATCCATAATTAGGTCATTGTGGGAGATTGGACATAAATTTGTCTTGGTGAATCCAAATCAGGTTAGACCTATGGCATTCAAAAGAGAATTCAGAGAGATACTTCAGTGCTAAATTTCAGATATTGACGAGCCACAATCACAGAGATAATCCAATTTCAATATCAAGCTCCTCAAAAGAAAGAAAAAGGCTTGTATTTTTTTTTCCAAATTGCATAAGTCTTGTTTGAAGAATCAATTTGAATTGATTCCAAGGGCATATTTTAGAATATATATCAATATCAGGTTCTAAAAAATGCCCCATAAAAATAATTCAACACCCATTAAGCCTTCAGAAGGCTCTACTATGACTCATGAAGATGAATAATTGCAACATGATCTATCAAAATTACAAGAGCAAGTGCACCAAATTTCGTTCTCGCAAAGAGAAACAAAAGATGAAATGGAAGTTTTGAAGAAAGGCGTGGAAGCGAAGATGGATGGTGAGAAGAATAATATGGATGGTTTGAAGAAAGGCATGGAATCTAAGATAGATGGCATGGAAGTTGGCATGGAATCTAAGATTGATGACATGGAAGCTAAAATGGAAAACATGAAGAATGATCTAAAAGCAGACATGGAAGTTTTGACAAAGTTGATACAAGAAATGTTTCCTAATGGTGAAAAGATAGTAGAGGAAACTCATGATGAGAACAAAATAAATGTTAATCGTGATTTCATAAAATCTAATGTTGGCGGGAAGAACCACCATATTCAAAAAATGGATATGAGGAAGTTTGATGGAAAGGATCCTGTAACATGGATACTACAGATGGAGCAATATTTTGATCTCCATAACGTGCAAAACACACAAAAGGTACGCATTGCAACTTTACATTTAGAAAAAAAATACATTTGTATGGTATCGATGGCTTTGCTCCCGTAAAAAAATTGTCACTTGGTCAATTTTTACGGAGGAAATGATAGCACATTATGAGGATACAAAGAGCAACACCTTCTTTAGCCAATCGATAAATCTCAAACAAAAGGGTTTAGTTGGGGAGCACATTGAGGACTTCCAAAAATTGAATATAAGGGTAACTGATATTCCAGAGGAACACAGGATTGATCTCTTCATAGGTACTTTAAAGGATAACATCCAACATGAAGTTCACGTTTTGGAACCCGATTCATTGGAGAAGGCATTCAGGTTGGCAAGAAAAATTGAATGTAAAATTATGGCGACAAGGAAGCCTACCACTCACTTCTATAAAGAAGGAAGTGTTGCTATGCCTAGATTTCCACAACCTACAAGGTTGACACCACAAAAATTGGAAGAAAAAAGAGAAAAAGGGCTTTGATACAGTTGTGATAGAAAATACACTAAAGGTCATAAGTGTGTTGAGAAGAAATTATTTTACATAGATTGTGAAGAGGAAGAAGAAAATGAACAAGAAGAGGATATACACCAGGAACCAGCCGTAGAAGAGGAAGAAATGAGTCCGACCATATCGTGTAATGCACTGGCAGGAATCACCACTCTTCAAAATATCAAGATAGAAGGACATATCGAGAAGAAAAAGGTAATAGTGTTGATTGATTCAGGTAGCACCCATAATTTTATTCATTGTAAGGTAGCAAGGAATTAAATTGTTTCCTATACCCAGCACCAGAATGTCAAGTGATGGTTGCAAATGGAGGAACTATAAATTGCTCTGGAAAATGCCATAATATCAAGCTAACCATGGGGGGATATGTATTGAATAGTCCAATGCTTTCCATTCTTATGGGAGGTGCTGATGTTCTACTAGGAGTATAATGGTTACAATATTTGGGGACGGTAACTTTTAATTTTCAAGAACTTTTCTTGAAATTTTTTTCAGAAGGAAAGGAAGTCGAATTACGGGGTATTGCAGGGAAGTCGAGAAAGATAATAAGCTCTAATGTCATGGAAAATCTTCTAAAGAAAAAAAAACGAGCATAAGTGCACAATTATGCTCACTAGAAGTTCCAACATCAAAATCATCTATTTCTGCAGATCTCCAACAAGTCTTGGAAAATCATTCCAAGGTGTTTGAAACTCCGAAAGGACTCCCACCTATTCGTGATCATGATCATGCTATTCATTTGATTCCAGGAAGTGTTTCTCCAAACATCAGGCCTTATAGATATCCTTATGTCCAAAAGAGCGAAATTGAACGTATGATTGCAGAAATGTTAGAGGCGGGTATAATTCAACCTACTCAAAGTTCTTTCTCTGCTCCTATAGTATTGGTACACAAGAAGGATGGATCATGGCGCATGTGTCCAGATTGTAGGGAGCTCAATAAGCTCACCATTAAAGATAAATTTCCCATTCCTGTGATTGATGAATTATTGGATGAATTACATGGAGCAATTTATTTTACCAAGTTGCATCTTCGTTCAGGATATCATCAAATTAGAATGAAGACTGAAGATATTCTGAAAACAAAATTTCGAACTCATGAGGGTCATTATGAATTTTTGGTCATGCCTTTTGGCCTTACCAATGCACCTTCTACATTTCAAGGGTTGATGAATTCCATTTTCAAACCCTTCCTTAGAAAATTTGTGCTAGTATTTTTAGATGATATACTAATCTACAACAGGTCTTGGAAGGATCATGTTGAACATGTTGACAGGGTGCTCAAACTATTGCAGGAGAAACAATTATATGCAAAAACATCCAAATGTTTCTTTGGAGTACAAGAGGTGGAATATCCGGGTCATATTGTATCTCACGAGGGTGTTAAAGTAGACCCTAACAAAATTAAAGCCATTAAGGAATGGAAAGTCCCCACAACCATAAAGAAGTTGCGAGGATTTCTCGGGTTAACAGGGTATTATCGCAAGTTTGTTAAGAATTATGGGAGAATAGCAGCACCTCTAACAACATTATTAAAGAAAGATGCATTTTCATGGACTCCTGAAGCAACTAAGGCCTTTGAACATCTTAAAGAGGAAATGTGCCTAGCACCGGTCTTAGCTATGCCAGACTTCACAAAAACATTTATTGTGGAATGTGACGCCTCAGGAAATGGAATTGGTGCTGTTTTAATGCAGGAAGGAAGACCCATTGATTTTTAAAGTCATACAATCAAAGGAAAGTATTTACAGAAACCTATTTATGAGAAGGAAATGTTAGCAATATTGCATGCACTAAAGAAATGGCGAACTTACCTAATGGGAAGACACTTCAAGGTAAAAACTGATCATGATAGTCTTAAAAACTTTTTGGAACAAAGAATATCTTCAGAAGAGCAGCAAAAATGGGTCACAAAGGTGTTGGGTTATGACTTTGAAATAATCTACAAAAAAGGAAAGCTTAATGTTGTTGCAGATGCACTCTCAAGAAATAATGAAGAGGTGGAAGCATTTATTTGTGCCATTTCTATTATCCAACCAGATTGGATAACCGAAGCAAGAGATGAATTGAAGAAGGACAAAGATGTATGGACACTCATTCAAAATTTGCAGCAAGATCCTAGTACATCTGATACATTTAGTTGGAAAAATGATTCCGTATGGTACAAAGATCGCTTATATCTTTGTAAGAATTCCCAACTAAAACAAAAGATTCTTTTGGAATTGCACACTTCTCCTTTAGGAGGACACTCAGGATTTTTAAAAACTTACCACAGGGTGAAGAAAGAATTTGTTTGGGATGGCCTTAAAACTGATATTCAAAATTTTGTGGCGGAATGTTTGGTTTGCCAGCAGAATAAAGTTGAGACAATTAAGACCCCGGGACTTCTACAACCTTTATCCATTCCAAGTCAACGTTGGGAGGAGATTTCAATGGATTTTATCACAGGTTTACCTAAGTCCGAAGAAAAGAGTGTCATCATGGTGGTAGTTGATAGACTTACCAAGTATGCACACTTTTGTGCATTATCTCATCCATTTAAAGCAAGTACAGTTGCTACTACATTTATGGACACAATTTAAAAGCTACATGGAAACCCAAGGGTTATTGTGAGCGACAGAGATCCCATTTTTACTGGAAATTTTTGGACGGAGTTATTTTCTTGTTTGGGTACTCAATTAGCTCATAGCTCATCTTATCATCCTCAATATGATGGTCAAACTGAGATAGTAAATAAATGTTTGGAAGGATATATTCGTTGCTTTGTATCTGATAAACAAACACAATGGGTCAAGTGGTTACCTCTCGCTGAATGGTGGTATAACACTTCCTTCCATACTGCAGCAAAAATGACCCCATTTATGGCACTTTATGGATATCATCCACCATGCATCACATCATATTTAAGGGAAAATTCGAAGGTTCAAGCAGTGGAAGATCACATTGAGCATCAACAAGAAGTTCTCCAACTCTTAAAGGATAACCTGAATTTGGCACAAAATCGAATGAAACAACAAGCAGATCAACATCGCAGCGAGAGAAGTTTTGATGTAGGAGATTGGGTATTTTTACGGCTACAATCATACAAACAAATGTCCCTCAAGCAAGCTAATAAGGATAATAAATTATCGCCAAAGTACTATGGTCCTTACAAGGTTTTGCAAAATATTGGTACTATGGCATACAAATTGGAGCTTCCTGCTTCTTCACGAGTGCATTCAGGTTTCCATGTTTCATGCTTAAAGAAGGTTATAGGTGAAAATCTTCCAGTTCTAACAATATTGCCAGAACTTGATGAGGAAGGATTAATCATATTGGAACCTGAAGCTATCACGGAAACAAGAACTTGATAGCTACGGAACGGATCAATTTCAGAGTATCTCATCAAGTGGAAGAACTTACCCACTGAAGATTCTACATGGGAGGATGAGAATTTTATACAGAAGCACCCAGAGCTACTCAAGTGTTGAGGAAAACACTTTTTTGAAGGAGAGGGGCATGTTAGGTCCCTATATTACTAGTATAGTCCCTTATTATTGTTAGTGTAACTCCCTTATTGTTATAATTGTACCCTTGTAACCCCCATATTATTATTATTGTGCCCTTAAATTATTATTGTTAGGTCAGATAGGATTACATTGTGGCACCACTAGGGTTACATTATGGCCCCATGGACTCCTATATATATAAAGGAGGTTTTGTAAATTGTATCATCCAAGAATTGTTCATTTATGTAATGTATTGGAGGTTGCCCCATTGAAGTGTCTTACTTATAAGGCGTTGATATCTCTTTTCTTCTATTTTTGGAGCTGGTTACACAACAACTAAATAGTTGGATAAAGCAAAACAGTCATGCACACCAAAATACAATATTCAATTCATAAGATGTCTTGCTATGGCTGCCTTGCCCTCCTTTTAAACATGTTTGAGCCTTCTTGCCTTGGGCCCCACTCATTAGGGTTTCCTTCACCAAGGAATATTCCTCCTACTTGCATTGCATTGTCTCTATGGATGATCTCTTTGTTGGACCCTTAGTTAAACTGAGAGGGGGGGGGGGTGAATCAGTTTAACACATTCATGGTCTTCTAAAACTTTTCCCTTAAAACTTATTATACTTTATTAACACCTTCATTTCGTGATCAACATAATGTGTGAGCAATCTTTATTTGTGAGCCGCAATTAATAAGCAGATTAGATAATGTACCAACAGTCTTAATATGTTAGCACCAAGTATTAGTAGAATAGATATACCATATCAACACATAGACATCATGCACATAGACACTAGATATAAGTGGAAACCCATAAAGGGAGAAAACCACATCTTATTATTGTTGTGATGCAAAGGCAAGCTCCAACTCCCTCTCACCACTATTTTTCTGCAGGCACCGACCTACAGGAGGCACCAACCTCAATTCTCCAAGCTACAACTTGCAAGGAAGCTCCAACTCCCATCAATTTTCTGTAGGCACAAACGTACAGGAGGCTCCTACCTCAGTCAGCTACAACCGATATCTATCAAGCTACAACTTGATAGGGAAGCTCCAACTTCCTTACTCTTTCAAAAGAAACACACTTGCTGATTTACCTTGGATATCAACTCTGTTTTGTACCATCTTCTCTTCTGTTCATCAATTCTCATATCAGACCTGCATCATCTCCGCTTCTCACTTCCTTCTTCTTCTCTCGTCACTTCTCCTTCTTCTTGTCTTTCTCCTTAATTCTTCATACTCATTCTCTATATTCATACTCTCTCGACCCTCTTGCAATTTTGCTTATTCTCTTCAACTCTCTTTAATTCTCACGCACACTCTCTTCTTCTCTCATTCTTTTTTCGTCAACACTCTCCCCCTTGGATATTATCCTATTTTATACAAAATAGCTTCATGGCTGTTTGTATTCTACTAGGAATTCGAAATGGACAGCCATGTCTCTTTGCCTTCTGCCTTCTCATCTCTTTTATTCGCTCATTCAGAAAATATAACAACATGCATTAATTTCAATATTACAGTGGGAGCTTTGTTTTCCTCCGGAGACTTGCCAATGCATCACAAACAATATAAACCAATTAAAATATTACATTTAATTACAATGAGAGCTCCAACTCACTCATAAAGCCTTTTGGATCGCTGCACATTTGTCTTTTCTTTGACTGTGTTTGTCCCTTTCTCTCCTCTGTATGCCTTTCTGTTTATGGCTGCTGCGTAACTCCTGAATTTATGAACTGCATTTTTTTATTTTTATATCAGTGCTTTATATATATATATATATGAAACTGCTGACTGTAATTCTGGACAAATTCCAACGCTCTGTACATAGCAAGTGTCTTGTTGATGTGGAGAGTTCCGCAAGCGGAACATACATACATCACGGCCTTTGTTTTATGGCTTGATGCGATTGCACACATCACAATCATTTTACATTAACAATCGCCCTCCACCTTAAGCTGAGGCCTGTGGGTCCACAGACCACGCGACATATTTCAATACAGTCGTAACAATCGTTTTATATATCTAACAACGCCCCTTTTTAATATAACTGCTGGGCAGTTTCAACCAACGCGTATCATATCCATGGTCCTTTTATAATACAACACTTTAATAATGTCACCCTCTCTTCAATGTATTATGATAATTAAAATCCTTTCTTTGCACTTTAATGTATATGAACCATTTCTTATGTAACTTCCGGCGATATAATAATAGACCTATTTAACATAGGAAACAACCTTTCGGGCCCACTTGCCGATATTTGACTATCCGTTGATGTGATGAGCTGCCTCCGATTCGATGCGATGCGATGAATCCTTCTCTGATGCGATGAAACTCCTTGCAAATGTTTCCGATTGCGATTAATCGCAATCGAGACTTCCATTGAGTTGCTCTGATGCGATGTATCACTCTTTGATTACTTCTGATTGCGATTAATCGCAATCGCAAATTGCATTGTCATGCTCTGCTGCCACACTTTCACTCCGATGCGGTTGACCAGTGCCGATGCGATTAGACCGTAACTCAAACATATAAAGTCATAACTTATAGACCCATCGGTTCTGGAACTCAATCGTAGACGCAATCCTTTATTGTCATGCTCCGATGTGATTAGGCTGGACTTCAAATACTTGTTACTCATGGTTTATAAGCCCGTTGGGTCCAGGCTTCAATCGCAATCGCAACCCTTTGTAGCATGTTCCGATATTCCACCTTTTTCTTATGTGATCAGTCACTGTTCACTGGAACTCAAGGTATATATAAATTGTAGCTTATATACCCATCGGGTCCGGACTTCATCACAATCGCAATTTTCTGTTTATATGTTCCGTTGCCCTTATAATCTCTGATGCGATTGGGAAAGGGTCCCACCTTATGATACTTTGATTCTTTGATCATAAAACGCTCCATATGAATTAATATATATAAAATTTAGACCTTTTTGAAATATGTAATGTGCTGCATATATATGTATTGTGCTGCATATATATATATATGCTTTTATGTTCCATCTTTAGAGTATCCTCCAACGGGGTAGGCGATTCTCAGAATTTATTTATATATATATATAACGCCCGGCTGGGTAATGATTCCCGGAATAAGGTTTTATATATACATACATTGCCGCTTGGGTTATGATTCCCGGAATTATATATATGTATCCTTTGCTGCTCTAATATTTAGTGTATCTTCTAGTGGGGTTAGGTGATTCTCAGAATTTGTTTGTGTAAGTATATATAATTTCCGCTTGGGTTGTACGATTCCCGGAATATTATGTATGTTTGCACATGGTTCCATTCCATAAAAAAAATGTGTCTATGTTCGCTGCTTCTGCCTCTGCCTCTGCCTTCGCTGTGCTTCTTTCTCTGTCTCTGCCGTTGCTTCTTTCGCTTCTTCTGCTGTTTTGACTGTTACATTTCAACAGTCTTCTTCTTTGTTGCCTCCTTTGTCAGTCTCTGTCTTTTCTGCCTCCATTGCCATGATAATGGCTCTACCTCTATATTCGCAGCCTCTGCCTCTTTTCTTCGTTGCGCCTTTGCTCATTATTAGTTTCTTCAACCACTTCATGGTTTCCTTACCATTTAGGCAATGCTCCAACTCGTCCCCAAGCAATTCAATTACCTTCATTTGATACTAATATCCTCACTTCTCTGCAGCACCACCTCATCTGTCTCCTGCTGCCTTTGTTCCTTCTATGTTGCCTTGCTACCTCTCTGCTTCTTTTCTATATCTGCTGCTCTCTTTACTGCCTCTGCTACTTGTCTTATGCTCTCCCTGCTGCCTCTGCTACTTCTTTGACTGATTCTTCTCCTTACTTATCTTTTTGCTGTCTCTGCTACCTCTCTTTTTTCTTCCTCTGCTCCTTGGCTGATGTTTCAGGTGCTCCTCCTTTGTCATCTACTTTGCCATCAATGAAAACATTTCCAATAGTCTCCCCCTTTGGCATTGATGGCAACACATCCACCGATAATCCAATGCTTTCTCCAAGTCTTCCTCTGCTTAGCTTCTTTTAGAAGACCCTTTCTTCTATTACCTGCTTTTCCTCCCCCTTTGACATCAATGGCAAAGGATTGCACATTTCTTAGTGTAGATTTTGTGTTTGCATTTCTTATCTCTGATTTGTGTTTAGATCTTCTTCTTCTAAATTTGTACCCTGCTGCTCCAAACTGGTGTAAAAGAGTTGTTGAGAGAACACCTTTGGGAATTATTTGAACTTGAATACAAATTTTTCAATTATGATAATGATGCCAATATATCTTTTATTGTTGTGGTACACCTTTCTTGCCTATTGGTGATGATTTGAGCTAGGATGCTGACAATAATATTACACTAAATAGCTGCAGGTCCTTGTTATAGATGTGATCAATGAATTAACCAAAATTTGATTTAAGAGATCAAATGCCTTTACTTGCTTGGACAATGTACATTCAAAAACAACCCTTGAGACTAGATACATTCAATTTATTGTTTATTCTTACTTATCAACCAAGCACTTTTCTTTATGACATAAGGGAGTATGTATGTCAGTGATCAACCTCTTTTCAATGGTGAAATACCTACAAATCCTTTATGCTGAAGTAGGATTTAAATTTTTTTTTTTTGAGCTTTAGATGGTAATCGCAGCTAGTCCTTTATTCTTCAGATACTTTTACTGTTCTATCGGGATGATCTTCCACAATAACATATTCAAGATGTTTAATTGAAAACTTAGCAAACAGACTTCACACAGTTTTGTAACTGATCTTTAAAAAGAGGCCTTGAATATATACATGTACTAACTTCAGGAAGGCATGAAATTATATATTGAAAAAGATATTGCTTCGGTGCTCAATATACTACTTCAAGTGTAAATCAGATACTGATATTTTAGCACTGTTACTGCCCTTTTCATGTTGAATGCAGATAATCCTGGAAATTTTACCTTGATGCATTCTTGCCATAGTCCTTTGATCCTGAGGACCTGTATCATACTACTGTTCTATGACAACACTTGATATTCTGTTGATAGGCATGCTGCTTGTACCTAAAAACCAATTGATATTACTTTGATAAACCATGTAGAGATTTCAATTCAGCTTGCACATTAACCCATAATTGATGCATCCTTCATAAATTATATTATTGATCTTTCCACTGTTCATACCAACAATCATCAATATATTGAATCTGATCTTGGCATTATTTACCACTCTTCTTTTTCTATCCTTCTGTTCCAAAGAAAGCCATTGCATGTTCCTTTCTAAGACTGCTCTAGAGTCATTGCTACTTTATATTCAATTCAATTGTTCTAACATAAAGGATTTCAGGAAGACATCTTCAATTTCTTTTCTATGAATCTTCATGGGCTGATTACTCAAAGATTTATTACTCACTTAACTGCATTTCTCCAAGTGGACCTTTTGAAATATGTAATGAACTGATGATAGGCGCTTTTCTTACTCATCCTTATTAATGTGATACATTGTTAATTCTAGAAGTATAGGGCATTCTATGATCATCCTTTAATGTGCTGATATCTTCTTAGCTTACATGTTCATTACTGATGTTTCCTCTATCATCATGGTTGCTTGCAGCTTTTTCTCCTTCTATCAATCTGTCAGCTATTGAATACTTCAAATAATCTTCTTGATCTCATAGCTGTTCTTATTACATGGAGCTCTTCTCAAACTGCGTTCATGGGGTCTGTTTATGAACTGCTCTCCCCCTCGGATGTTGCGTCATATTTATTACAGGATGGATTTTTGCTTTGCTTCCTAGAGCAGCTCCCCCTAAGACTATGGAGGATTCATTGTGTTATTGAGATAATAGGCTCTCCTTTTCTCTTTTCTTTCCATACTCTATTAGGGTTCATCATAATGTCTGCACTTCTTTTAAATTCATAGCTTTGTTTGATTTGATTAGATTCCATCATCTGTCTAGAGTTCTTTAATGTATATGGCAGATTACAGTCCTTTGCTTTGTGACCAAGTTTGAGGCATACATAACATCTTATTTTATCATAGTACATTTGAGTTGATGTATAATACTTTGTTCCCCTTCTTGAATACATTTTACATTCAATAGATTTATGTCCAAAATTATTGCATGCATAACAGTAGCCATGGAAGTAATTTTTGTACCTGGTGAAGGATTGTCTTTTCCATTTGCTTGCTTGAGGGATTCTACTCTTTTGCTGCATCCTTTGCTGGTTGGACTGGATTGGCTTTGTCTTACAATATGCTGCATTATGTCCTGGTTTATGACAAGAGAAACTTGTGCTATTTTTCATAGGAGGAAAGAACCTTCTTTGACATCTTCCAAATTTATTCATTTCATCCTCATAAGTGTATGAGCCTTTTTCTGCTGACTGTTTCATCCCTTCATTCTCTATCCTCTCATGTTGTTGCTTGTTTTTGTTTGTTTCTCTGCAACTCATGTTCCTGTTGGTTTCTGCTTCTGGATAAATTTGCTGAGCTACTTCACTGTTCTTTACATATTTTACAAAAATGATTTTCCTATTATCTTCAACCTTGGACTTGCTAGTTTCACCTTCATATCCTATCCCAGCCTTTATGAGAGGTGACCTTTGAGCCTTTATAATCTGGTCCAACTTTCCAGAGCCTTTCATTAGAGGTGTATTCATTAATAGTTCTCTTTGGGCTTTTTCTAAATTCTTTCTTCGGCTCACTACTTCTTCTTCCAATTTTTCACATTCCAGATTTTTCTCTCTCATTTGTTGTAGCAGAGTGTCTTCTACTTTCTTTGCCTCTTCAAGCTGTGTCTTCAGGCAAATAATTTCTTTCCTATCTTCATATTCTCTCTCATCACATATTTGCACCACTGTCTTAAGGTCTTTGTTTTCATTTTTCTATTTTTCTATTTCAGTCAAAGCAGTGTCAAGCTTGGCTCTTTCTTCAGCTGTAATTTCTTCATGGTTCTTATCTCCATTCACACTAGCAGGTACTTCATTTGATTGAATATTTTCCCGTTGACATGAATTTTTCTTCTTCTTAATTCTCTTATCCTTCTTGTCAGTGCAGTCCTTAGTGTTTACTCCATGCATGAAGTGCAATCTATCCCAGATTTCTTTTGCAGAGGTTAAATCCATTATCAACTCAAGGTCCTTGTTATGAAGACTGTTATATATCACACATTTTGCCTTGGCATTCCTCTGTTGTTATTTCACCGTGGGTCTGTGAAGTAACCATCACATACAAGCTTCCATACTTCAGGTTCATAAGCCAATAATCCCGTTTTAACCTTATCTCTCCATTCAGGAAAGTTTGATGTATTTAGGATAGGTACATTTTGATATTCCATGACTCAACCAGGTCTCCTTCAAGCTATTAGGCTTACACCAAAGGAACCGGCTCTGATACCAATTGTTGAACCCTTAGTTAAACTGAGAGGGGGGGGGTGAATCAGTTTAACACATTCATGGTATTTTAAAACTTTTCCCTTAAAACTTATTATACTTTATTAACACCTTCATTTCATGATCAACATAATGTGTGGGCAATCTTAATAAGAATATTAGATAATGTACCAGCAGCCTTAATATGTTATAAGCAAGTCTTAGTAGAATAGATATACCATATAAACACATAGAAATCATGCACATAGACACCAGATATAAGTGGAAACCCATAAAGGGAGAAAACCACATCTTATTATTGTTGTGATGCAAAGGCAAGCTCCAACTCCCTCTCACCACTGTTTTTCTGCAGGCACCAACCTACAGGAGGCACCAACCTCAATTCTGCAAGCTACAACTTGCAAGGAAGCTACAACTCCCATCAATTTTCTGTAGGCACCAACCTACAGGAGGCTCCTACCTCAGTCAGCTACAACTGACATCTATCAAGCTACAACTTGATAGGGAAGCTCCAACTTCCTTACTCTTTCAAAAGAAACACATTTGCTGATTTATCTTGGATATCATCTCTATTCTGTACCATCTTCTCTATTGTTCATCAATTCTCATATCAGACCTGCATCATCTCTGCTCAGCCCCTTCTTCTTCTCTGCTCAGCTCCTCCTTCTTCTTGTCTTTTCTCCTCAATTCTTCATACTCTGCATTCTCTATATTCACACTCTCTGACCTCTTGCAGCTTGCTTATTCTCTTCAACTCTCTTTAATTCTGCTGCACACTCTCTTCTTCTCTCATTCTATTTTCGTCAACCTTCTCCCCTTGGATATTATCCTTCTTCTTTTTTTTATACAAACTAGCTTCATGGCTGTTTGTATTCTACTGGGAATTCGAAATGGACAGCCATGTCTCTTTTCCTTCTGCCTTCTCATCTCTTTTATCCGCTCATTCAGAAAATATAACAACATGCATTAATTTCAATATTACAGTGGGAGCTTTGTTTTCCTCCAGAGACTTGCCAATGCATCACAAACAATATAAACCAATTAAAATATTACATTTAATTACAATGAGAGCTCCAACTCACTCATAAAGCATTTTGGATCGCTGCGCATTTGTCTTTTCTTTGACTATGTTTGTCCCTTTCTCTCCTCTGTATGCCTTTCTGTTTATGGCTGCTGCGTAACTCCTGAATTTATGAACTGCATTTTTTAATTTTTATATTAGCGCTTTATATATATATATATATATATATATATATATATATATATATATATATATATATATATGAAACTGCTGACTTTAATTCTAGACAAATTCCAATGCTCTGTACATAACAAGTGTCTTGCTGATGTGGCGAGTTCCGCAAGCAGAACATACATAGTCACGGCCTTTGTTTTATGGTTCGATGCGATTGCACACATCACAATCGTTTTACATTAACAATCTCCCTCCACCTTAAGCTGAGGCCCGTGGGTCCACAGACCATGCGGCATATTTCAATACAGTCGTAGCAATCGTTTTATATATCTAACAGTGCCCCTTTTTAATATAACTGCTGGGCAGTTTCAACCAACGCGTATCATATCCATGGTCCTTTTATAATACAACACTTTAATAATGTCACCCTCTCTTCAATGTATTATGATAATTAAACTCCTTTCTTTGCACTTTAATGTATATGAACCCTTTCTTATGTAACTTTCGGCGATATAATAATAGACCTATTTAACATAGGAAACAACCTTTCGGGCCCACTTGCCGATCTTTGACTATTCGCCGATGCGATGAGCTGCCTACGATTCGATGTGATGCGATGAATCCTTCTCCGATGCGATGAAACTCCTTGCAAATGTTTCCGATTGCGATTAATCGCAATCGCGACTTCCATTGAGTTTCTCCGATGCGATGTATCACTCTTTGATTACTTCTGATTGCGATTAATTGCAATCGCAAATTGCATTGTCATGCTTCGCTGCCACACTTTCACTTCGATGCGATTGACCAGTGCCGATGCGATTAGACCGTAACTCAAACATATAAAGTCATAACTTATAGACCCATCGGGTCCGAAACTCAATCGCAATCCTTTATTGTCATGCTCCGATGCGATTAGGCCGGACTTCAAATACTTGTTACTCATGGTTTATAAGCCCATCGGGTCCGAGCTTCAATCGCAATCGCAACCCTTTGTAGCATGTTCCGATATTCCACGTTTTTCTGATGCGATCAGTCACTGTTCATCGGAACTCAAGGTATATATAAATTGTAGTTTATATACCCATTGGGTCCGGACTTCATCACAATCGCAATTTTCTGTTTATATGTTCCGCTGCCCTTATAATCTCTGATGCGATTGGGAAAGGGTCCCACCTTATGATACTTTGATTCTTTGATCATAAAGCGCTCCATATGAATTAATATATATAAACTTTGGACCTTTGTGAAATATGTAATGCACTGCATATATATGTATTGTGCTGCATATATATATATATATGCTTTTATGTTCCAACTTTAGAGTATCCTCCAGTGAGGTAGGCGATTCTCAGAATTTATTTATATATATATATAACGCCCGGCTGGGTAATGATTCTCGGAATAAGGTTTTATATATACATACATTGCCACTTGCGTTATGATTCCCGGAATTATATATATGTATCCTTTGCTGCTCTAATCTTTAGTGTATCTTCCAGTGGGGTTAGGCGATTCTCGGAATTTGTTTGTGTAAGTATATATACTTGCCACTTGGGTTGTATGATTCTCAGAATATTATGTATGTTTGCACATGGTTCCATTCCATAAAAAAAAAACGCGTCTATGTTCACTGCCTCTGCCTTCGCTGTGCTTCTTTCTTTGTCTTTTCCATTGCTTCTTTCACTGCTTCTGCTATTTTGACTGTTACATTTCAACAGTCTTCTTCTTTGCTGCCTCCTTTGTTTGTCTCTGTCTTTTCTGCCTCCATTTCCATGATAAAGGCTTTGCCTCTATATTCGCAGCCTCTACCTCTGTTCTTCGTTGTGCCTTTGCTCATTATTAGTTTCTTCGACCACTTCATGGTTTCCTTACCATTTAGGCAATGCTCCAACTCATCCCCAAGCAATTCAATTACCTTCATTTGATACTAATATCCTCACTGCTCTGTAGCACCACCTCATCTTTCTCCTGCTGCCTTTGTTCCTTCTATGCTACCTTGCTACCTCTCTGCTTCTTTGCTATCTCTGCTGCTCTCTTTATTGCCTCTGCTACTTGTCTTATGCTCTCCCTGCTGCCTATACTACTTCTTTGACTGATTCTTCTCCTTACTTATCTTTTTGTTGTCTCTGCTACCTCTATTTTTTCTTCCTCTGCTCCTTGGTTGATGTTTCAGGTGCTCCTCCTTTGTCATCTACTTTGCCATCAATGAAAACATTTCCAACACTCTTCCTCTCATACCAGTGATGTTGACTTGGTCAAACTTGACCCTATCCACATGCATTTGTCCCTGTTCACACATGAGAGTGTAAAATATAGCTAGCATTGTGATCACTTTTCACATTATGAGGGATTTTATTCTTATTTCTGAAATGTATGGGCCTCCTTACCGATTTATTCATCTCCTAAGTGAAATCAACAAAAATCAATATTCCAATTAGCTGCATGCTAATTTTGGAATATTACATAAAACATTTTGAGAAAAACATATAGCAGAGATCAAAGAAGAGGGAACTCTTAACATCATTAATCAAGCTATAAAGACCTCCAAAGAAAATTTTTAGGATGAACAAAAGGGCATGGAAAATAATAGACCTCTTTAGCTAAACCTAATCAGCAATACTTCAAAGTACAGACCTTAAAAACAATGTTTAAGTAATGGAAAAGAGCAGGGCTAATTATAAAAATACTTTGAAATTTTCTTCATTGAATCATTCTTAATATAAAAAAGAAAAATTGGGTCTATAGAGCAACTAAGAATTCTCTAAACTTACCTAGCAGAGGAAAAAATAAAGGCAGTAGAGAACAAACATAGCTAAGGTGCCTTTGAACAACATTTCTTAGCCTAAAAATTTTGTCCTACTACAATAGAAAGATGGAACAAAATGATAATATAAGATAAAAAAAACTAAGGAACACATCACCATTAAATATACTCACGAATCCTGCATGTAAGCCTTCTCCATTGTCAAGCCATTCAATCCATCCATAAGAAAACCAACACCAATTTCTCTTCAATCTCAAAGTCTATGTATTAGTCTCAATAATCATCCAACCAATAATTACAATGAAGCCTCAATGTTTTATTTAACAGGAAAGGAGGACCAAAACCTTAACTAGGGTTTGAAAACATCATTAACTACTCATAAATACCATTTATGTCCAAAGAGACCATGCAAGGCCCAAGGCACATAATCTCTAATGCAATAAATGAAAAATAACTTCTAACACCTAAATTTGGAGTGATTTGCCCGAAAAACCTCAAAATATCTATTTGCCATTAATTTTTGTCTTTTGTTGACTTTTTGGCAAGGGTGCAACACAAAGGTCCAAGGGCGTAGTGCCTGCACTGGAAAAATGGGTCACCTTGTAGTTGAGTTTTGAAGGCTTTCCCAATGTCGAAATGAGCTTCGTCATAGCTCATTGGAAATATTGTCAAGTCTACCTTCCAAAACTACCCTTTGTTTTATGATTGGACTTCATTTTCATGTTTAAAAATCAAAACTCCCAAGGCTGCTAAGGGCGCAGCGCCAACCCTCAAAACAAAGCAAAAAGGTGAAAATTTGCATGTTTTTGGGCCTTTTGGGGGACCAAAACTGCTCCAAATGATCTGAAATTTGGTGTGCATGATTCCCTTGGCCTAAGGATTCAAAAAATGTAGATTTTACCTCCAATGGATGCCATGAGAAAAAATGCAGCACGAAGGGCATTTTACCCTTGGCCCTAAAAAACGGTGAAAAACAAAATTTACCAAAATCTTGCCAAAATTTGTAAATATCTTCCTCGTGGTGTTTGGGATGCCTATAGAGAAGCATCAGCTCAGATATCAAGGTTTTCTTGGTCTTTTACCTCCTTGAGTGCTTGAATTTTGGCAAGGGCTCTTTTGAGCTTGGCCCTTGCAATTTGATTTCTTAAGGTATAGTGCTTGGCCATCTTCTTCTGAAGGTCAAGGTCTCTTTGTGTCTTCTTGAGCTGATCCTCCAAGTGTATATTGCCCCTCTCTAACCAAGGTTCCCGATCATACTCTTTTTCTTTGGCAAGCAGCTCATTTTCTTTGGCAAGCAGCTCACTTGGGTGAGCTTCTTTGCCAAGGCTACCTCTTGCTCTCTCTCCTTGGCCAAGGCCTTCCTTAAGCCAATTGTTCTTGGTCTTCTCCTAGATAGTTGTCCTTCTTTATCTTCACTTTCATCAAAAACAACCAAGACTTCATCAAGCCTAACCTTTTTCCTTTCAGCCTCTTTCCGGGCTCTGATTGGCCTGACTTCATAAATGGATTTTTGTGCCTCTAGCGGCTTGTTTTCAATCTCATAATAATGAATAACATTCCTAGATCTAACGAGATTGGCTTGTAGGTATTTGATTCGAGAATTATTGCTTTGGAGCTAGATGCTTGTGATTTTTTTCTCATCTTCATCTCACTGTCAATATGAATGAGTTCAAATTCCTTTTCAACCTCATGATTGTCTTCCTCCTCTTCACCAGTGATATTTTCTTTGTCTTTGTCAATTTTCTTAGTGGATGTGGAAGGCAAGGCCCCTTGCCTTTTGAGGGTAGAAAATACATGCCTTTCTCCTCTTTGGTATGTCAAAGGAAGAGGTTCAATATAGTTTATCTCAGTGCCATATGTTGTGTTTCTATCATTGTGGTCATATTTGTTTGGATCACTGACATCTTGGCTCACTTATTCATTTGTATTCTTCATGCTGACATCATTTCCCTTTCCTTTGCTACTCTTTGTAGTGCCTTCATCTTCTTCATTGCTTTATTCATTGCCTTAAACACTGCTATAATATTCCAAAAATTTATCTTTCATCTAAATGGAATATTATAGTTTGTTTTATCACTAGGTAAGTGAATAAGTGGATTGGGAGACTCATAAAACCCCCTTTGAAGGAATAATAACACTCCCAATGTGAAAGGAGGAAGAATAAGCAGTTGTGTTGGGATCCTATGATTTAGCAGATTGGCATACTAAATGACAAGGCAACTTATAAACCAGTCTTTAGAGCTCTAGGATCTAGCCCTCCTAGTCTCAGAGAGGGATCTCTCAATTGTTTGCAAAGATATGACTTGTTTGCTTGTAAAAGGTTGATTTTAGGCTAGTTATTAAGCATGAGTTTGTTTGTTTGTGTTTGGTTGGTTGAACATGAATAATCTAGGAAGCATAGATAGAAAGGGAAAACATCAGAGCCATTGGGAAATGGAGTCAAGAAGAAGTTATAACAAGCTCAATCAATGGATATGGGATATCAAAGGGAAAATATAACTTGGCCAATGGATGTTGGGTTTGGTGGGCGAAATGACATGGAAATTAAGGGTTTAGAAGGAGAAGCAGAACTAAGGGAAATTAAGAATCATTAATTATATGTACCTCTGAACAAAGGGACTTAAAACATCATTTGAGGATGAACAAACATTCCATAGACAGGGCTAACCATAAATTCTAGAAACCATACTTCAGCCAATAATAATTCCAAGACAAAATATTCAAATGAAATATAGGAGTCGGGGAATGCCCTATTTCATCAAAGATTTAATTTTCAAGGATAAGAAAACATTTAAGATTCACAAGTAACTACATCATAGAAGAGGGAACTCCTAGACATCTAAGACTGCAATTATAAATACCTTCAAAACAATCATTTAAGAAAGAAAAAAGGTTATGATCAAAATAGACCTCCTTGGTAGACTGTAAACAATGGTACTTCAAAGGGAGACTTCATAAAACAATTTTCAAGTAGCAGCAAGCAAGCAGGGAAAACCATAAATCATCCTTGAAACCAACTATTTGAACTATTTCTGAAATAAAAAAGCTTAAGGATTCAAAGCAATTAAACTATTCAGTAAAACCTTCAGCAGATGAAAACATAAAGACAGTGAAGAGAAAATAGGTCTAAGGTGCTTCTGGGAGACATTTCTTAGCCTAAAATTTTCACCCTACTGTAAGCAAGAAATGATGAAACATAATGGAAAACAAGAAATAGAAATAACAGATCAGAATACATCACCAACAACCATGTTCAGGGATCCAATGATAGAGCCTTCTCATTCACAAAACAGGTCAGAACAACATCAATCTTCCAAAACTTCAATTTCTTCTTTTATCTTCAGCCTGACTATCTACAACTGCAAAGATTTCGAATGCCAACAACCAACCCTTACAAATGAGTTCCACTGTAGTATTTATAATGTAATTGAGGAGGTGGAACTATCTAGGGTTCAAATTTTTATTAATGACATAGTAAATGCACTCCTATCCTTAAAAACCATGCAAGGCATAAGGTAAGAATGTTTCTCAACTACTTCTCTATGTATTAAATCTGTCTTTATTTCCTGAGGATAAAATCGCTGAAAAGATTGACTTTGAGGCCTTTTTCTATATTTTCAATAATTGTCCGACAATTTATCTTTTCTATTTGTGTAATAACTGCCAATTTTCCCTTCGAGACATAAAATAAGTGAAAGGTGTCAATTTTGAGTTATTAAGTGAATAATTGCTCCTTTGATGTATCCAAGGCTATCTTTTAAGCCTAAGTCTTCTTGATTTAATTCTAAAATTGCTCTTTAGACAAAACCTGCCTTTATTTCATCATTTAAACTGTGTATTAAGGTCTAATGATGCTTTTAGCCTTCATAATGTAACATTGTTGCCTTTTTCCTTTATACACTGCTTTATACCTTTGTTTATTTGTCTTTTAACTTTTAAAACCTTGATTAGGCTTTAATCTTCTGCTTTAAGGCTTTGATTTTGCCTGAAACCTTTATCATCATCCTTATGATGTCTTTATCTCCTTTTTTATTGACTCGAGCCTTTATTTTTTCATCTTCTTCCTTTGATTTTTATTACTTTAAACACTGTTTTAGTCTTTTGGTCTCCTTTATCTGTTTATGTTAAAAAATATGTTTTAACTATGTTTTCTCCTTTGAACTGCCAATCAAACCTTTAAATCCTTTGTCTTCCTCCTTTCTTCTTCATTGACGTCTCGTTCTTGTTTTATTGTGTTCAGGGTTTGCTTTTGGTGCACTGGAGGGTTTGTAGAAGGCATTGATGGTCATGAAGCATAAAATCAGACCCTTTTATCCCTTTATGCCTTCAATTGGGCCTTAGAAAACCATTACCCGGGGTCTTTCAACAATATTTTTCTATGGGAAACTTGTGTATCAATGGCCGCCATTCAACCTGAAAAATAGACCAAAAAAAATTAATAAAACCTACAATTTAATGGCTAGACTGCTTTGGAGGCTTGATATGGTGATGGAGGAGCATTGCAGAGAGGCGAAATGCATGGAGGAAGGGTCTATGGGTGAAAATTATGAAAACAAGGTTTAAAATTGGCTTTGGCACGAAAGTGAGCAAAAGTGGTTTTGGAAAACCACTGGTTGTTTTCGCGTTGAAATTGGATGGTTAGTGGTTTTTCCTCATTCGAACGCGATTCCATACACTTTGTGACACGTGTCCGCAACGAAACCACTAGTTTCGCGTTGGAATTATGCGTTAACCCTCGGAGGGAGAAACTGTGCGATATCGTTTCCAAACTGTCAGATCTAGGAGCTCCAGATCTATGGTGGATGATGAACGCGTTGAGAGAAGGTGCACGGTGGGTAAGGAGCTAGTGGAGGACAGTTGGCGGAGGAGGATTGGATGGGCGGTAGAGCGGTGGGCGGTGGGCTAGTGGAGGTGACATCAGCTAATGCATCGGGTAGCGGGTTGGGAGATGGGAGGAGAGGGGTTGCGAGGTTCAAAGAGGACCGTCAGATCACATAGATCGACGGCGGGGATGCGCCGGAGAAACGTTATGGAGCGGGTTGGGAGATGGGAAGGGGGCTAGAAGAAAAGGAGTGGGAAAGGTCCAGTGGAGGAGTAGGGGATCGGGAGCAGAGAGATAAGTGGTTAAGGTTTTAGCCGGTGGTCGGGGCTCTTGGTTATATGCAGAAGGGGCGGAGGATTGTTAAGCCCTCGAGGGCTTAAGGCCCAAATTTTATGAAAGGGCGGAAAAAGGCTTAAAAGAGATTTTTTTAGCTTTTTAAAGCTTCCGATACGCAAAAAGAGGCTTTTAAACCATTTTAAAGGAGTTATAATGGTTTTTAGAGGCTTCTTAGGGGAAAATAGGCCTAAAACCAAAGTTTTTAAAGCTTTTTAAGGCTCTAATATGGTAGAGAAGTGTTTAAACTAATATGGAGTTTTTTGTAGTTTTAAGGGGTTTTTAGAGGAAATGGGAAAAAACAAAGGGGAAAAAGAGGATTTAGTAGATTTTTAAGGGGGAATGAAGAGTTAATGAAGGAGGAGTGGGTTGTTTTCAGAGGGAGATGGAATAAAATAAAAATAAGGAAAAAAATGGTGGAATGGGGGAAATTAAATGGAGGTAAAAATGGGGTAAATAGGCTGGAACAAGCTTCCCTTTGAAACAGAAGGTGATTTTTCAGAAGGCATAGATGAAGATATTCAGTGAACTGATGGACTTAGGATGATGAAGGCAGTGAGATTTCTAGAACTCATAATGCCTCTTTGAAATATTATTTCTAGAAATCTAGGATTGGAAATTTAGTCATCTTTGGATATCATCAGAATTATGGATGACTAACAGTGGCTCCACTTAAGGAGGACAATTGTCTTTTTAGGTGTCTAGAACCTCAGCTCATTTATCTCTGGCTTTCAGCAGACCAGTGCTTTATCTATTGGGCATATTTCTTCTATTCTTGCTTATCTTTTTCTAAAAAGGACAACTTTTATCAATTTGCAACATATAATTTTTTCAAAACAACATCTTTACCTACCCAATATTACTTGTTCTAGCATTTTCTCTTCCTTTTGAGTGCATTTGAACTAGCAAACCCTTTGACATTTTATTTTTGAAAACATAAAAATAAAACTATCTAATGCTACCCTTATTTCTTCCAAGAGTCCAGATTAAGCATTTGGACTCTTAATTTCTATACCTAATCTATTATCTGTCAAGATTAAGCTTTTTGACATATCTCATTCTCTACATTCTAAAATAGAAATTTAAAACATAGTCAATATTAGGATTAGACTGTCTGATTTGCTATGATGTCTATGGCTGTATGTACAAGCTGCACATAGACTTTATTTGCAGAAAAATAAAACAAAATTATGAAGGCTTAAGATCTGAAAATTACAAACATCCTTCTTTTCTTTTTCCAGCTCTGATTTTGTTCTATTTAGAGCTATCTTTTTCCTTTTCTTGGTTCAGATTTCGAGCTTGTTAGAACCATTTCCTTTCTATCCTAATCTATTCTACTGATAAGCCAAGTCTAAAAAAATCTTATCAATTTGTGCTTCTACTAACTTATCAACATAAATTTAAAGTATGTTTAGCCATGATTAGGCTAGATGATTGAACAATATATCATTTTTTAATCAGGAATGGCGCTTATATTTGCTCACTTTCAGAAATTATCTTTTTTGGGTATGGGGTTGTACCTCTTTTGAATCTGCCCTCTTTTCATTTTCTATTTTTTTTGTATTTTTTCAATTCTTCTTTCAAATTAGAGACAAAACTAACTAAATTCTCATAGGCTGAGCTTATTTTCTTTCCTATCTAACCTAATCTAACTTATGCAATATATAAATTCATTTATTAAACTCCCTTTTCCAATATAACCAGTCAAGTAGGTGATGTTGAGATTGCAACAAGATGATGAGCTTAGTGGAAAGAAGTCGCCTTCACTAAGTGGGCCTGTAGGCCATTTTTGGCGCAAGTCTATTTTTAGACATGCCGATCATATTCTATGAGTTGCAAGATGCTATTTGTGGATGGTTGGTCAAGTTGGAAAAATAGATGGGCTTCTATTTTTAGACATATTGGGCGGAATCTATTTTTAGATTGCCAGTCTAACAATAGATATGTCGAATATTATTAGCTCTCAATAATATTTAGACTATAAACATTATCTTATTCTCTTAGAGCACTTCAGTTAAGTGCACAGATGTGGCACAGGAACTGACAGAAGGAATTACGATATTCCTAAGGGTTAAGTGCAGCTATTGCATGGATACTTCAGTTAGAACTCATGTGACAGAGTTTGGTGGAGTTATTGATACAGTTGATGGAGTTGTGTTCAGTTTAACTGAGTTAAACATAGTTGAGCTATTTGTATCTAGTCTAACTGATTGATACACTAGTGAGAGTGGTGTGAATTAATTATTAATTAATTCACTAATTATTAACTCATTAATCAACTAAAGAATACATCAATTAACTACAGTGCATGGACAGTTTCAGTGGAGACCAGTGAAGAGGTAGGTGAAAGAGCAGTGTGACTATTAGTTGTGACTATAGTGTTGCATGTTTTGCAACACACAGTGGTTGGAGATGCCAATGAGGATTTTGTGAGCAAGGCTATACCAATTCGAGTATATTCAGAGCCATTCTTCATCAGTGATTGCGCAGTAGAGGTAGGCTATCAGGTGGCAGAGATTGGAGCATGTGATTTGCTAGATCGGGCTTGATTAGTGTGTAGAAATTGGAGATTGTACTGAGAGCTTTGTGAGGAGCTTTGTATAATTATTGTTACATGATCTCTATGACATATAATATACATATATTTTGGGGTTTTCAGCTTTAAGGTTTCCCATAAAAAAATGTGTTCATATGTGTGATTGTTTATGGTTTTAATGTGCACATGCGATTGTTTTTATTTCCGCAGTTAATGATCAATGGTAGAAGAGATTTTGTATTGTGCATGAAGTTAAAATAGTGTGTGATCAGGAGAATCTCGATGTATAACATATCATTTATCAAATTTATACATGGTATCAGAGCAGTATTGATCATTGGAGCAATTGCAAAACATTGAAGCGGTTGAGTTTTGAGCTGGTGGAATTCGAATTTGCAGCAGTGTTTTCTTGGTGTCGAAGTTGAGAAGTCTTTCAACGGATTGCGATTGGAGTATGCCCTTGAGGGTAGCTTGAATTATATTGCATGGAAGGACAATATGGAGGTGGTGCTCGATGACAATGGGTTGAAGGAGTTCATAGATGCAGAAATTCCAAAACTTTCTTCTAGCAATGCTGCCGCACTTGACGCATGGCAAAAGAAGACAACAAAATGTTGAAGGATTTTGTTGGAAGGTGTGAAGGATCACATAGTGTCTAGCCTTCATGGTACATCTTCTCCATTATTTATGTGGAAAGCTTTGACAGATTTATTCCAAAGCAAGAGCGACCAAAGGAAGTTGTCGCTCAAGGATAAACTCAGGAACATAAAAATGGAGAAAGGCGACAGTATGCCCAAGTACCTCATGAAGTTCATCCAATGAAGGGATGAGCTGGGAAGTGTGGGGGTTACTATTGATGACTAGGACTTGGTGAGCTTGGCTCTCCTTGGGCTTCCGAAGAGTTGGCATTCCTATCAGGACTCTGTCAATGGTCGAGAGAAATTGCCAGGATGGGAGCGACTTTGGTCGGATCTTGTGCAAGAGGAGATAAGGCGAAGTACCAGGGGCGGAGTACCAGGTACGTATCTTCATCAAAGAACTCTGATGAAGAAAATTGCGCTTTGGCTGCCAAAGCAAGGAAGGGGAAGAGCAAGAAGAATTCTTCTCAATCTGGTGTGAAAGGCAAGAAGCAGGACATGTCCAAGGTGAAGTGCTTTCATTGTCACCAACACGGACATTACGCCACTAATTGTCCACAGAAGAAGAAAAATAAGCAGGTTGCTGGATCTGCAGCTGGAGAGGCCTTAGCCTCGCAGTTTGAGCTAGATTTTTCGCTGATCGCATGCTTGGTCTCAAGTGTGATGGGTCCAGTGTGGTTTCTTGACAATGGTGCGTCTTTTCACATGACAGGAGATAAAGATTTGTTTACTGATCTGGATGAGAAAGATCTTGGAGTGCACATCGAGATGGGCGATGATGGTAGATACAGTGCGACCAGTATCGGTACCATTTCCTTTGAAAGGGAGTCTGGTAAACCCTTCGTATTGAAGGAAGTGATGCATGTTCCAGGATTGAAGAAGAATATTATCTCTGTGGCAATGTTAGAAGACAAGGGATATGATGTTGTCTTTAGCGAGGGAAAGGCTTTCCTGTGCAGTAAGGCAACTGGTTAAACCCAGAGGATAGGAGTTCGAGTTACGAATATTTATCAATTGCAGGTAGATGGCTGTGTAGCAATGGCAGGCAAGGCAGAAGTCTTTAGGTCTATTGAGAGTTGTGGAGTTGCCAGCTGGAAGTTTTTAGCCTTTTTGAGGGTAAAATATGTTATGGTCCACAACCAATGCTTTTATGAAACCAATATGAAATGTTTTTGGGTTTTTCTGAGTTTCTATGGTTGTTTGAAGGACTAATGAATCTTTAGAAGCTTTCTAGGAAACTATGAACTCAAGGGTCCCACCGTGATCGCCATAATTTTGGGATCCTGTGATTTAGCAGATTGGCATACTAAATGACAAGGCAACTTATAAACCAGTCTTTAGAGCTCTAGGATCTAGCCCTCCTAGTCTCAGAGAGGGATCTCTAAATTGTTTGCAAAGATATGACTTGTTTGCTTGTAAAAGGTTTATTTTAGGATAGTTATTAAGCATGAGTTTGTTTGTTTGTGTTTGGTTGGTTGAACATGAATAATCTAGGAAGCATAGATAGAAAGGGAAAACATCAGAGCCATTGGGAAATGGAGTCAAGAAGAAGTTATAACAAGCTCAATCAATGGATATGGGATATCAAAGGTAAAATCTAACTTGGCCAGTGGATGTTGGGTTTGGTGGGTGATATGACATGGACATTAAGGGTTTAGAAGGGGAAGCAGAACTAAGGGAAATTAAGAATCCTTAATTATATGTACCTCTCAACAAAGGGACTTAAAACATCATTTGAGCATGAAGAGGCATTCCATAGACAGGGCTAACCATACATTCTAGAATCCATACTTCAGCCAATAATAATTCCAACACAAACTATTCAAATGAAATCTAGGAGTCGGGGAATGCCCTATTTCATCAAAGATTTCATTTTCAAGGATAAGAAAACATTTACGATTCACAAATAACTACATCATATAAGAGGGAACTCCTAGACATCTAAGACTACAATTATAAAGACCTTCAAAGCAATCATTTAAGCAAGAACAAAGGGTATGATCAGAACAGACCTCCTTGGCAGACTGTAAACAATGGTACTTCAAAGGGAGACTTCAGAAAAAAGTTTTTAAGTAGCAACAAGCAAGCAGGGAAAACCATAAATCATCCTTGAAACCAACTATTTGAACTATTTGTAAAATAAACAAGCTTAAGGATTCAAAGTAGTTAAACTACTCAGTAAAACCTTTAGCAGATGAAAACATAAAGACAGTGAAGAGAAAACAAGTCTAAGGTGCTTCTAGGAGACATTTCGTAGCCTAAAATTTTCACCCTACTGTAAGCAAGAAATGATGAAACATAATGGAAAACAAGAAATAACAATACCAGATCAGAATACATCACCAACAGCCATGTTCAGGGATCCAATGATAGAGCCTTCTCATTCAAAAAATAGGTCAGAACAACTTCAATCTTCCAAAACTTCTATTTCTTCTTTTATCTTCAGCCAGACTATGTACAACTGCAAAGAATTCAAATGCTAGCAACCAACCCTTACAAATGAGTTCCACAACAGTATTTATAATGCAATTGAGGAGGTGGAACTATCTAGGGTTCAAAATTTTTATTAATGACATATTAAATGCACTCCTATCCTTAAAAACCATGCAAGGCATAAGGTAGGAATGTTTCTCAACTACTTCTCTATGTATTAAATCTGTCTTTATTTTCTGAGGATAAAATAGCTGAAAAGGTTGACTTTGAGGCCTTTTTCTATCTTTTCAATAACTGTCTAACGGTTTATAAAATATATTTTTGTGTAATAACTACCAATTTTCCCTTTGAGACATAATATAAGTGAAAGGTGTCAATTTTGAGTTATTAAGTGAATAACTGCTCCTTTGATGTATCTGAGGCTATATTTTAAGCCTAAGTCTTCTTGATTTAATTCTAAAAATTCTCTTTACTCCTAACCTGCCTTTATTTCATCATTTAAACTGTGTATTAAGGTCTAATGATGCTTTTAGCCTTCATAATGTAACATTGTTGCATTTTTTCCTTTATACACTGCTTTATACCTTTGTTTATTTGTCTTTTAACTTTTAAAACCTTGATTATGCTTTAATCTTCTACTTTAAGGCTTTGATTTTGCCTGAAACCTTTATCATCATCCTTATGATGTCTTTATCTCCTTTCTGATTGATTCGAGCCTTTATTTGTTCATCTTCTTCCTTTGATTTTTATTACTTTAAACATTGTTTTAGTCTTTCAGTCTCCTTTATCTGTTTCTGTTAAAACATCTATTTTAACTATGTTTTATCCTTTGAACTGCTAATCAAACCTTTAAATCCTTTGTCTTCCTCCTTTCTTCTTCACTGACCTCTTGTTCTTGTTTTATTGTGTTCAGGGTTTGCTTTTGGTGCGCTGGAGGGTTTGCAGAAGGCATTGATGGTCACGAAGCATAAAATCGGACCCTTTTATCCCTTTCTGCCTTCAATCGGGCCTTAGAAATCCATTACTTGGGGTCTTGCAACCATATTTTTCTATGGGAAACTTGTGTATCAATGGCCGCCATTCAACCTGAAAAATAGACCAAAAAACATTAATAAAACCTGCAATCTAATGGCTAGACTGCTTCGGAGGCTTGATATGGTGATGGAGGAGCATTGCAGAGAGGTGAAAAGCATGGAGCAAGGGTCTATGTGTGAAAATTATGAAAATAGGGTTTAAAATTGGCTTTGGCGCGAAAGTGGGAAAAAGTGGTTTCGGAAAATAACTAGTTGTTTTCGTGTTGAAATTGGATGGCTAGCGGTTTTGCCCCATTAAAACGTGATTCCATACAGTTTTTGAAGTGTGTCCGCAAAAAAACCACCGGTTTCGCATTGGAATCATGCGTTAACCCTCAGAGGGAGGAACTGCGCGATATCGTTTCTGAACCGTCAAATCTGGGAGCTCCAGATCTATGGTGAGCGATGAATGTGTCGAGGGAAGGTGTCCGATGGGTGAGGAGGTAGTGGAGGACAACTGACAGAGGAGGATTGGATGGGCAATAGAGCGGTGGGTGGTGGGAAAACAGAGGTGACATCAACTAATGTGTTGGGTAGCGGGTTGGGAGATGGGAGGAGAGGGATCACGAGGTTCAAAGAGGACCGTTGGATCACACAGATTGATGGCGGGGATGCGCCGGAGAAATGTTATGGAGGGGGTTGGGAGATGGGAAGGGGGCTAGAAGAAAAGGAGTGGGAAAGGTCCGGTGGAGGAGTAGGGGACCTGGAGTGGAGAGATAAGGGGTTACGGGTTTAGCCGATGGTCGGGGTTCTTGGTTATATGCAGAAGGGGCGGAGGAGTTTTCAGCCCTTGAGGGCTTAGGGCCCAAATTTTATGAAAGGGCGGAAAAAGGCTTAAAAGAGGGTATTTTAGCTTTTTAAAGCTTCCGATAGGAAAAATGAGGTTTTTAAACCATTTTAAAGGAGCTATAGTGGTTTTTAGAGGCTTCTTAGGGGAAAATAGGCCTAAAACCAAAGTTTTTAAAGCTTTTTAAGGCTCTGATATGGTAGAGAAGTGTTTAAACTAATATGAAGGGGTTTTTTGTGGTTTTAAGGGGTTTTTAGAGGAAATGGGAAAAACAAAGGGGAAAAAGAGGATTTAGTAGCTTTTTAAGGGGGAATGAAGAGTTAATGAAGGGGGAGTGCGTTGTTTTCAGAGGGAGATGGACTAAAATAAAAACAAGGAAAAAAAATGGTGGAATGGGGGGAATGAAATGGAGGTAGAAGTGGGGTAAATAGGCTGGAACAAGCTTCCCTTTGAAACAAAAGGTGATTTTTCAGAAGGCATAGAAGAAGATATTCAGTGAACTAATGGAATTAGGATGATGAAGGCAGTGAGATTTCTAGAACTCATAATGCTTCTTTGAAATATTATTTCTAGAAATCTAGGATTGGAAATTTAGTCATGTTTGGATATCATCAGAATTATGGATGAATAACAAGTTGGATTAAGCACCCTTGGGTGTGAAAAAGGATTGGATCATGTTGATTCAGTCAACTTTGACCAAATCAACAGTGTTGTCATGGAGGAGTGGCCTTTATGATAAGACAACGCAGTTTTAGTAGAGGACAACTTGCATGAGCTTGGTGGCAAGTATGGATGGGACCCAATGTAAGTAGGCTATCATGCTATATATGGAGGGGATTGCAACCATTTTTATTCAAATTTTAGATTATCATTTTGATGTTGGTCTATTTAGACTTTGCATCCTTTTGTTGTTTAGCTAGGTTGTTGTGCTGTTTAGCACAAGGGTGTTCCTGATCGGGAATCCCTACCTCATCCTCAGGGAAGGAGAGGGTCTTTGGGATTCAATTACTCATTCTGGAATTTTGGCCAAGCTACCTCCTTCAGCTACAACGTAGTTTCTGTCTAGAGTTGGGTTGTGTTGCAGGGTGCAACAAAGAAGGATCACATAGAGCCAATTCTGGGCTTGTTTTTCAATGGAGAGGTAGCCTATCCATTGGAGGATCAGAAAGGAGGGCTCCTGGGCATATTTGTATAATTTTGGCATTAGAAAAACCATATAACATCCATCACAGCACAGTTCTAATCCATGACTGTGTTATTTTAGTGAGCTGTTGCAGTGGGTAACCCAAAAATGGCCGAAAATCCAAAGTTAAGATCTGGCCAAACCATTTCTGGCTTGTTCTGGGTTTTTTGAGTAGAATCCGTGGTTAAAATCCCATATCATTCTGAGCATGCTAATATCCTTTCGTACATGGTTCTTTTCCTTAGAACTAGTAGTTTCCAGTAGCAGCAACATTAGCAGTACACATTTCTAGTGCTTGGTTCTTTGGTGTATTTCAGCCATCTTGTGGCTTAAGTGCATTCCTTTTGGAGCACTGTATTTTATTCTTTTTTGGGCATTGCTTTTTTATCTATCAGCCATATTAAATTTATGATTATAGCAGTAGCTACACTGATATAAACATCACTTTCACTGCTTTCTGACATTCTATACAGTAGCAGGAACTCATGTGTTTATTAATCTGATCATTGTAGGCTTGTTCTTATTTCTTTAGTGGCTTAACCCTCAAGATATTTTGTATATTTTTGCTGATATATGAATAAAATGATGGCTGCATATTGATCCCTCTTATGTAATGTTCATATTTTCTTTTTTTTACATTATTATGTCTTGTATTTATGCTATCTCCCTTTTGGGATATTACAGTGGTATCAGAGCATAATCTTGGCTCAGCGTGTGCATTCAAGATATTATGCCATTATAAGGAGAAGCTTCTTCTCATAGAAAAGAGAAGTTGCATAGAAGAAACAAAGGCATGAATCCATTACTTGGAGAAAGGAAGGAAGAGAGGATCTCCCAGCTTCTTTTCCAAACTATGAAGAAAATCAAGGAAGATCTCCAGGAGATGAAAGGGGAGAAGTGTAGAAAATTTCCAAGAGGGTTTGAAAGTGAAGCAAGCCCTAGATATTCACATGATGGGTGTGAGCATTCAGCCACACATGCAGATCCACAACGCAGTCTATTTCCCACATTCACTGCAAGAAGGATGGAGGAAGAACCAAGGGAGGATACCTTGAGTGACTATCTTCAGGAGTATTTTCTCAATCATGGAGATTCAAAAAGCACTTGGACTTCCAAGGGTTTTGACAACTCAAGGAAGACAGAAGATCCAGAAAACATAATAGAAGCAAGAGAGGTAGAATCTTCCTATCTCACTTTGATGGATTAGCAAAGTGCACAACCAAAGCTTGGGTGAAGGAGCTAGATTCCTATTTCCAGCTACACCAAGTTTCAAAAAGGAGGCCATCAGAGTAGCAGCGTTGCACCTAAAAGGTATGGCCCATGATTGGTGGTTTTGTAGTTCTGCTTCATTTAAACATGCAAATGTAAACACTTATGTTTGGTTCACAAAGAAATTAGTGAGAAGATTTGATATTAAACATTGTAAAACATCATTTGTTGAACCCAAAAACTAAAAACCTTTGCATAAGTTGGAGAGATCTATTCTACCCACTCCACTCCTTATTTCTATTGAAGGGGATAAAAACATGCATGATGCCTTGCCAAGGGAAAGATCCCCACTTCTTGAGAAGCCCTCTTCTATAGATGAAGACATAGAGTTTCCTCCTTCAAGGGAAGACCAAGATCAAGGGTCTCTCATTGATGATGAGGAATTCTAAAATATTGATGAAGAGGATGAGCAGAGAAGAGCTAACAGCGCTGTACCATTGGGAGAATATCCATCACCACATGGAGGTGGAAAGGAAGACATTATTTCCATTAGAGGAACCTTTTTGTCTTTGCAAGGAGTTCCAAATGATTCAGCATGTGGGAACCAAAACACAATTCAGGAGCAACATGCATCAATTTTTGTGGATTGTGAGATGGAAGGGGAAGAAAGGAAGGATCAGCATCAAGGGATTCACCCTTATCTATTTCGAGAGGTTTCTGCACAAAAGAATGATATTGTATTGCGTAGTGAAGAGAGGGACAAATTATTCCACTCATATATACAGTCCACTTTAGATTTTGATGTCTCATTACATGGGGGCATTCCACCTGGGAGGCCACTAGATCTGGAGTTGGTGGGAGACATCTTACCATTTGGTTCAACACTCTTAGATCCTGGAGAGGTGGATACTTTGGAGGGGTCTATTATAGTGTGGAAAGTTTGGGATAGACTCAAGGAGGAGGCAGATATTCTCCCATTTTCAACATTACCCACTCTCACTACATATACTGCGCTGACAGAAGTTGCTGCAGTGATGGAGGATGGCACCTTTATGGTGCAAGGGAGCTGATCCATGGATTTGGAGAAACATAGGGTACTTCCTTTGAGGAAGTAATACTCCATACATTGGAGTAGATGGAGGCCACTCATGCTTACATATCAGGAGATTCTTTTTGGATGGTAGCTTCTCATGGGATGCCAACTTCCAAAAGTCACCACTCCTATTTGAGCATGAGCAGTTGCATGATGGGCATGGAAGCACTTTGGAGGATGACTTTGGCATGAGGGATGTCAAAGGAAAATACAACAACATGTGGTGATATTTACATTTCAGATCTTCAGCACTGTCTCTTTGGAGGATTGATCCATATTGGAGGTCTCAACTCTTGGTAGAGTACTCCAAGGATCTTGGTGCTTGCATGATTCTTGATGACCCAGAGGGAGATAATAGATACATGGTGGTTGATGAGGTCATCTATTCTTATGGTAAATTCTTCTTGAATATATTTTCTGAGTGCAAGAGGAAGCTACTACATGCAACACATGTGGACTTTCTTTCCATGCACTTCGATGCATTTCATTCCTTGATGGAGGAGTTCACTTGGGAGGGCATCCAACATGATATATTTCAGCGTATGGAGAGATGCATAGCCCAGATGATGATGGAGAGGTTGGCACAGCCACTTCCCTACTCATTGAGAGTGAGGGAGAACTTTTAGATGAGCCATTTCAACTCCTTGACCAAAGTACATAGTAGAGAAGGTACATTTTTGCATTATGATTTGCACTTATTTACTTTATATGAGCAACATGTTGTATTAAGGAGGGTCATTCCTTCTCATACATTATATTATAATGTAATTAAGGCCAAATGTAGCATTGAAATTGGATATCCTATTGGTGGTTTTTGGGGGAAGCCACATGGTTCTTGGTGTGCCCCATTGACACCACATTTTACATTCACGATTCCATCTTATGGGATGATTGTGGCAGCAAACAAGTGGCTGGAAGGGCACTTTTTATTATTTGTTTTGAGGGAGGCAAGGGATGCATTGTGCTAGTTCCATGTGTGGAACTATGATCCACTTTCCAGTTGTCATATGGCAACTTGTTTTCATTGGTTTTTGCTTCCATATATTGTTGATATTATTATGTTCATGGGGAGATTTGTTTGGAGAGTGGGACAAGAGTTGGAGGTGCCCATTGGGAGTATGATTCTCCATACTTTACATGTTGTATGTTTCAGAAGAAATAATGGGCAAACCATGATTTCCATACTACAACTCTTTTCTTCATGTGGGAGGAGCCATTTGGAGAACTTGAGTTCTTGGAGGAGGCACTTCATGGCTGATTTGTTTTGTGGGGTAACTTGGGCCATTTCTGGAGGCCATGAAATTTCAGCCCAAGATCAACAACACCCCCATAATTACCATAAATGGAGAGAGAAACAACTTGGATGGGAAAATCTTATCTCTTCATGCAGCCCCAACACATTGCATACACCGGGGGTTGAGGACTTCTTTGATGAGCTACCTAGAATGGCTCATTTCATTTGGATGATAACATGGGTATGGGAGGCTCTCATTGGGGATGAGATTCCCTATGTTTATCATCACTCCTACCTTCAGGAGGCCATGGGACAACAAGAAGGTTTCCACTTACACCTTCCACTTTCTCATGATGTACACCATTTGGTTTTGCATGTTTGGGAGGAACCATTGGAGGACAAATTTATTGCAGATTATGTTGAGTTGTGGTGGGAACTATTGATGAGGAGGCCAAAAAAAGAGGAAGGTAGTAATTTTTCTCCACCTTTACAGTTTCTTGAGGAAAAGCAACATTTTGGAGGGGAGGACTGTAATATTCCAAGAATTTAGCTTTCATCTAAATGGAATATTATAGTTTGTTTTATCACTAGGTAGGTGAATAAGTGGATGGGGAGACTCATAAAACCCATTTTGAAGGAATAATAACACTCCCAATGTGAAATTAGGAAGAATAAGTAGTTGGATTAAGCACCCTTGGGTGTGAACAGGGATTGGATCATGTTGATTCAGTCAACTTTGACCAAATCAACAACGTTGTCATGGAGGAGTGGCCTTTATGATAAGACAACGCAATTTTAGTGGAGGACAACTTTCATGAGCTTGGTGGAAAGTATGGATGGGACCCATTGTGAGTAGGATCTCATGATATATATGGAGGGGATGGAAACCATTGTTATTCACATTTTAGATTATCATTTTGATGTTGTTCTGTTTAGACTTTGCATCCTTTTACCGTTTAGCAGGGTTGATGTGATGTTTAGCACAAGGGTGTTCCTGATCGAGAATCCCTACCTCATCCTCAACGAAGGAAAGGGTATTTGGGCTTAATTTCCTCATTTCATAATTTTGGCCAAGCTACCTCCTTTAGCTACAACGCAGTTTCTATTTAGAGTTGGGTTGTGTTGCAGGGTGCAGCAAAGAAGGATCACATAGAGCCAATTATGGGCTTGTTTTTCAGTGGAGAGGTAGCCTATCCATTGGAGGATCAGCAAGGAGGTATCCTGGGAATATTTATATAATTTTGGCATCAGGAAAACCATCTACCATCCCTCACAGAATAATTCCAATCCATGACTATGTTATTTTAGTGATTTGTTGCAGTGGGTAACCCAAAAATGGCCAAAAATCCAAAGTTAAGATCTGGCCAAACCATTTCTGGGTTGTTCTGGGTTTTCTGAGTAGAATCCGTGGTTAAAATATTAAATCATTTCGAGCACGTTAATACCATTCTGCACATGGTTATTTGCCTCAAAAGTAGTAGTTTCCAGTAGCAGCAACAATAGCAGTACACATTTCCAGTGCTTGGTTCTTTGGTGTATTTCAGCCATCTTGTGGCTTGAGTGCATTCCTTTTGGAGCACTGTATTTTCTTCTTTTCTGGGCATTTATTTTGTATCTATCAACCATATTACATTTATGATTACAGCAACAGCTACATTGATATAGAAATCACTGTCACTGCTTTCCGACATTCTATATAGTAGCATCAACTCATTTTTTTATTGATCTGATCATTTGAGGCTTGTTCTTATTTCTTGAGTGGCTTGACCCTCAAGATATTTTGTATATTGTTGCTGATATATTAATAAAATGATGGCTGCATATTGATCCCTCTTATGTCATGTTCATATTTGTTGTGTTTTACATTATTATGTCTTGTATTACTACTATCTCCCTTTTGGGATATTACAACTACCATGAGCCTCATTGTGTTCAATATCATTACTTCCTTTAGGCTCAATGCCATAATTATCACTGATTTCTTGGCTGGTCTCATGGCTGCTAACATGGCTCTCAACATCATCACTAATATCCTTGTTGTTTTTATCAGTTTCAACATCATCATCATCATTATTATCATCTCCACTGATATCATGGCCATCATGATTGTTGCTTTCCTCCTCATTAGCATTGCTTTCTTCATCATTGGTTTCTGCACTGCCTTTATCAACACTATGAGCCTCACTATATTTTGCACTTCTCTCTACACTATCATCATTACCACTGTGAGCCTCACTATTTCTACTGTCATCATGGCCATCATGATTGTTGCCATGATTGTCACTGCCTCCCTCCTTACTGTTGCTTGCCTTATTGCTGTGATCATCACTGTGTCCCTTACTGCTATCATCAGCCTCACTGCCTTTAGGCTCAGTGGCCTCTTCTTCACTAACATTTTCTGCCTCATCTCTGCCAAGACTGTCACTGTCATTAGCTTTACTGCCATCTTGGTTCTGTGAGCTATTGTCAACATCATCTTCATCATCACCTTGAATTCTTTCTTCATCATTTACCTCATATTTATTGACATCTACCTCAATGTCTTCTTTGCCACTTTCTTCATTTGTGTCTTCACTGCCATCCGCACTGCCCTCATCTTCTTCACTGGCTAATTCTTCTTTTTTTGACTCCTCATTGTTTTCCTGTTTGGCTGCCAACATCATCACTACCTTCATTTTCCATGCTTTCTGTCTCATCACTAACCTCTACCTCTTCATTTGCTTCTACTTCACTGCTTGATTGATCATTACCGTCTCCTTCATGGTCACTTGATTTCTCATTGTCACTTCCCTCATTGTCTGATGCATTGGGAGAGGGTGAGGAAGGAGGGTTCTCTTGAGGTGAAGGTATATGTGTAGGTGGTGAAATATGATTAACAGGAGATGATGGAGGAGTACGGATAAGAGTATGAGATGATGAGGGCATGTATTGCTGAGGATGGGGTTGTGGGTTAGTGAACACTTCATGGGAAATGAAAACCTCCCATGGTATTCCCTTTTGCTGCAATTGGTGTAACACAACTATCTTAATCAAAGAGTGATGAAATAAACTTTGCATCTGCTAGGCATAGTCCCTCTTTTGTACAATATAAGACATCTTATCAATACTCCTATAGAGGTAATAGGGTAGGTGCAACATCCTAACCCTAGTAAAGTGCATGAGAAGCCTAATGTGATAGGAGTAAAGCCTAGAGTACCTTCCCTCAAATGTAAAATATTTCATGATAATTATCATTAGGGGTGCATATCTCTCCAGAAAATGTGAGAAAGGGAAGATAGATTTGAAGTTTTCTTTGTATCTGGGCTTTAGGAAGGGTTCATAGCACCTTAGGTTAAGATTGGCCTGCTTGAACCACTTTTCTCCTACACTGGGTATTCCTGTGGCATTGGCAATAGCATCTGAGGACAACTCAGAGGTCACCCCTACAAAGTTAGTTTTTTTGTCATGCAAATTGAGGATGAATAGCCTAGTGAGCTCAGGGTGACTTTGTACATGTTGTACTCTTTCAGAAAGATGAAAACACCCCACATTTTGGAAACATGTGACAAGCATAGGAGAGGCATTAAGCTCCATTGTGTTTTGAGGTTCAAACCTATTAATCCTCCCACCTCTGTGTTGATGCCTCCTTGGCACCTTGCCTTCCTCACCACTATCACTGTTACCTTCCCTTGACATTTTGATAGCTCTGCCTTTGAAAACCCTAGCTCTGCTTGTGAAATTGATGTGGAAAAGGGTAAGGGAGTGATGGTGAAAAACATAGCTTTATACAAATGAGTGAGATGGATGAGTGAAGGTGTAAGCATATGAGAATGAGGAATATGTAGATAAATCAATGATAACCCCTGTTGATATCTATTTTAAACTCTGTCTTTGACTTTTATTGACTAGTATCCTTAGTAGGCATATGCATGAGTTTTAAACATTGTTCTTAGGCATGAAACTTAGGTTTTCACCTTAGGATTTCCAATTTGTTTTAATTTCAAACCATCAAACTACTTTGAAGAAGTTAAGGCATCCACTTACCATTTAACTTTACTTGAAAACTCCTGGTGGCAGCTTGAATTTTTTTTTGAGTTGAGTTGACTGTCTGCAGGGTTTGGAAGCCCTCCTTGCCAAGAGCGCAGCGCATGAATAATGGGTTGGGTCGGGCAGAGGTAGTGCCTTGCTCTAGGCGCACAACACGTGCCCGATGGGTCGGGTCGGGTAGAGACAGTGCCTTGCTCCAGGCGCGCAACGCGTATGGTTTTTACCGGGCCTGTCGGGTCTTTCAGGCCATTGCGCAATGCTTAGCCGAGCGTACAAAACCTTCTCATAGGTGTGCAACGCCATGTAAAATTTCACATGGAGAAATCCCAGGTGCACAACGCACGACTCCAGGCACGCAGCGCTGCCCTGAACGCGTAGCGCCGAGTAAACTTGCCCGATTTGCCTTAAAAAAAACTGAGACTTTTTCTCCTGAAGGTTTCCAACTTTTGCAAGTGAACGAGTGATTTTTTGGAGTGTCGATATGAGTTGATATAAGCTCAATAATTTTAAATTAATCTCTTACAACCCACTTTCTAATGTTTTTAAGCCTTTGTCACTTTTCATTAATATTCCTTTGTCACTGATTTTCTGATTTTTTTTTCTGTGCAGGTTTTTTTTGAATTATGAAACTTGCTCTTCTTTTAATCCTGAGGATTAGACCTATTCACCTTGACATAACAGCAGCTTTAAAAACACCTTTTGTCTGCATCATAAAGTTCAAACTATGCTTCTTACTTACTTTTGCCACTTCTGATTTGCAGGTGCCTGAAAACACTGGTTTTATTCTTTCTTCCTGATACTCTTTACATCCTCCTTGCTCTGTAGGTTTTTCTTGAGTGACAAGGTTGACTTTATTTGGTATTTTTATTTATTTTAACACTTTCACTCAGTAGGTGTCATGAGAACCTTGAAGTGGCTCTTCCTTTCTGATCTTTGAAGCATGATAAAATCACTTTGACAACCTTAGGAACTTACATAGTGGAAGTATCTCCAAAAATTCTTTATTGTTACCTTGGAGCTAAAGTCATCTTATTTTTTACATGTGATTGAAAACCTGGGCTTCACCTTTCTTACTGACCTTGAGGCATGAAAGGTTGAGTTGGGAAACTTTTTAGGATGCTTCCACACATTGGCACCTTCACAATACTTTTATCTGCACCATGGAGCTCAAGTTACCTATTGATCACTTTTGGCATGAAAAAATTCTTTGGAAAAGATTGGAATATTTTCAAACGGAGACATCTTTAGAAACCCTTCTCTGCTGTCATCATGGATTTCAACTTACCCTTTCACCTTCTTTGATCATCTTCGCAAAACCCTAGGTGTGTGGAATGCTTGAAAACAATTATCAGTGTTGTCTTCTAAGTTCTCTATAGCCCTTTCAAGTTCATTCATTTCTGTCTAGTTCACCTCACCTTTTTCCCTATTTCATCCATAATTTCTGAAAAACTTCTCTTCATGTTTGGTTTTCTTGGTGTGCCTCCTTCATGTGTTTTGCTGCATTGGATCCTTGCTTCACATACTGATGTACCAATTAAGCTTAAAAACCATGATTCTTCTTAAAACCAAGTGCTTCCTATCTTCTCGTTGCGAGATGTCTTCCTTTAGGAACATATCAGTTACTTTATAAATTTCTTTTGCTGATTGACCTCTTGACACTCTTGCAGAAGTGCCAAGTACATTTGCTTTTTGCAAAACTTGAGTTTGACAAAGTAGTCTTCTTTGGAGATTTTCTAATCTTTCTTGGACAACCATGTGATAATATTATTTTACAATCTGAGCCAGCTTCTAATACAGAAAATACAATTCTTAAAACACCAAGGATGACCCTACAACCTATGAAACCTTGATGACCTAGTGGGAGGATCCTTTGACCTGGTTTTTGACTGAAGCTTGGTTTGGGTTATTCAAGTGTAAAAACAGAGTATTTAACAAATTGATGTATTGAAGATCCAAAATCCAATGTACTTGATTTATCTAAAGAGTCTACAGAGATTGTTTTGAGACCATCAATGCTTGAGGAACCTGGTGAACATCGGAAAAAACAGGCATGATTGCTAACCCTAGATGAGAATTGGAGTGATAAGCAAGGGAAAAAAATAGAGTGATGAGGTTATATGCAGTAAAAAGGATGGAGATGAGTCACACAAGCCCATAAGGAGATTTTCAGGAGTGGTAGGGTGACTATGAAATGGCAAAATGGTAGAATAGTGAAAAATTTGGTATAAGGATAATGAAGGCAGTGGGATTTCTAAAACTCACAATATTCAGGAATATTGCTTTTAGAAATCTAGGACCAATATTTAGTCATCTATAGATAGTAAAAATTACTGATGACTAACATGAACCACTAGAAATTTATCATCAGACTCTAAGAGAGAAAATTCATTTTTTCAAAAATTCTCACGGGGTGTGCAGGTCGTCAGTGAAAACCAGTGCACATGTGCACTGTATTAAACTGAGAACTTGGAAAACCTACGCTTTGTTTATGAAAAAAACCACACATGGGATAGAAACTTCAAAAAAAAATGAGGCGTTATTATTCAGAGGATCTAAAAGTTCATAAACCCAACAACACTCAAACATAGTCAAAATAGAAAAATCGGAGAGCTCAACCAAAAAGAACCAAGAAAAACTAAGTCGTTCCCCAGCAGAGTAGTCAATTTGTTACCTAGATAAATCCCTCTTGCGGAAAAGAGCGATCTCCCCAGTATCCCAAAAGATAACTAGAAACAAACAAACATACGAATATCTCTTTCCCTAAGTTATTAGCATTAGGATTATCAAAACTAGAAAAGAGAGGATAATTATCTTACCTTTCAATGAGATGTTTGTTGAAGAATTATCCTTTTGTCTCAAATAAGTCCTTCAATACTAAGAAGAAACATGCAACCACAAATATGCAAATAATCAAAAGCATCTGTAGTATATAATAATCCAAATACTAGTTTAACTTAATTATCAAGGAGTTTACGAATTGTAATTGTTTTAATGAATCTGAAAACAACACAATGAGAAAAAGTATCCAAATGTATTATTCAGGAATATAAAGAGAAATCTTAGAACCAAGCCTTGATGTTGTACAAATTCCTCCTTTATTCCTTCCCAATATTCCTTCTTGGTTTAACAAGTTTTCCACTCTAGAATGACTAGCATAAGATTATCATAAGTGAACCCCATAACCCTGTAGTTTCAGCTCAATTTATAGGAGAAACTGAGGAGGTTTTAGATCCACTAATAGAGAGGTGTGATACACAAATGATGGGATTAGGGTTCCTTGATTCAAGGGGATAAGTTCCATGATTGGAGGGATTTAGCTCGAATTGGTGTGGCTCAGAGGCTTTTAGTTGGAAGAATATGCGCCCAAATATGATTCTAGAAGTAGTTAGAAAATTATATATATTACGGAATAATGTAACACCTAAAATATGCAAAAAACACAAGCACACAAAACACTTAAAACCAGAGAGACACAGATATACGTGGTTCACCCAGTTTGGGCTACGTCCACCCCAAACAACTAGTCCTTCCTTTCTATTGTCCAACAAAATGAAGAGACACAACCTATATCAGATCCGCTGTAATATCCTCTATTCTCTCTCACAGTCTCCCTATCTGTTTCTCACTTTGAAAATACACATACAATCACAGCCGCAATAAAATACCCTCATACAAAGAGAGGGGCTACCTTCTAGGGAAAAAAACCCTAAACTAAACATAAATTCTACCATCAGATCATCCGCCGAATGAACGGCCTAGATTGACTAGAAATTACTATACTTTCACCGGGAAATTTTACATATGTTTTTAGCTTCGTGGGTCTGGACCCCCCAAGTAGCGTAAAATTATGGGAAACGTTGTCGCCCTATTAAGGTACAAGGGTCCAATGCTGTGATACAAAATAAACAAGATAATCAGGCTCCACACCCAACAAAAGTTACTTTTTGTCTTTACTTTACTTTAAATGGGGATGCACAGATTTTAACAGGAAACAGAGTGCAGAAGTCTGCAAGGAAGCTTAGTAATATCCGTGCATGCATAGGAAATGAATGCAAAAAGTGTGCAGGGCATATTTAAGAGTATTTAAGAGCTATTTTCCCAGATTCCAAGACTTCATTAATGAATAAAAATGTTTGACTTCTAAAGAAGCATGAGTGTGGATGGTGATAGATCCACATTGACTGTCAAATGTCATGGTGAAAAAATGACATGTAACAGTGTCAGTTAAGGAAGTTTTTTAGGTCCCTATATTGCTAGTGTAGTCCCTTATTGTTGTTAGTGTAGCCCCCTTATTGTTATTATTGTACCCCTGTAACCCCCATATTGTTATTATTGTGCCCTTACATTATTATTGTTAGGCTGGCTAGGATTATATTGTGACCCCATGGACTCCTATATTGAAAGGAGGTTTTTTCATTTGTATCATCCAAGAATTGTTGATTTATGTAATGTAAAGGAGGTTCCCCCTCGAAATGGCTTATTTATAAGGTGTTGATCTCTCTTTTATTCTATTTTTGGAGCTGTTTTCATAACATTTGGAACCAGATATTTGGATTCAAGGGTTTCACTGCTCCAAATACGTCAGCATGGAATTTTTGCTATAAATTTTTTTCTATGAAGGTTCAGAAGCTGAAATTGTTACCACGAGAAGACGAAATCCCGAGGAACTTCGTGTAAAAATTTTAGATCTTGGTTCGTAATATTTTGGAGATATGATCTGTGGAATTTAGGATTTTTTCAGGCTCCCAAATTTCATTGCAAAGAGGTGACCGTGGTATAATCATCATAACTCTCTCTCTCTAAGCATTGGATTGGAATTATATAAGGATTGGATGAAATCAAATGGAATTTATTTTCCAGTTTATCAATTTCAAAGCCGAAGGAGGAAAAAGTGATATGTGGCACACCGTACAAGTTTTCTCTACTTAACCAGTCCATAATGATGTCATTGTGGGAGATTGGGCATAAATTTGCCTTGAATAATCTAAATCAGGTTAGACCCATGGCATTCAAAATAAGATTCGGAGGGATAGGACAGGACTGAATTTCAGATATTGAAGATCCAAAATCACAGAAATAATTAAGTTTCAATATTGAGCTCCTCAAAAGCAAGAAAAAGGTGTGTATTTTTTTTCGAATTGCATAAGTATTGTTTGAAAAATCAGTATGAATTGATTCTAAGGGAATATTGAAGAGTATGTATCAGTATTGGGTTCTAAAATACCCCCTAAAAATAATTCAACACTCATTAAGCCCTCAGAATAATCTACTATGATTCATGAAGAGGAAGAAGTGCAACATGATATATCAAAACTACAAGAGCAAGTGCACCAAATTTCGCTCTCGCAAAGAGAAACAAAAAATGAAATGGAAGTTTTGAATAAATGCGTGGAAGCTAAGATGGCATGGAATCTAATATGGATGACATGGAAGCTAACATGGAATACATGAAGAATGATTTAAAAGTAGACATGCAAGGTTTGAAGGAAGGTTTGACAAAGTTGATATAAGAAATGATTCCTAATAGCGAAAAGGTAGTACATGAAACTCATGATGAGAAAAAAATAAATGGTAATCATGATTTCATAAAATCTAATGTTGGATGGAAGAACCACCATATTCCAAATATGGATATGAGAAAGTTTGATGGAAAGGATCTCGTAACATGGATACTACAGATGAAGTAATATTTTGATCTCAATAATGCGAAAAACATATAAAAGGTACACATTGCAACTTTACATTTAGAACAAAATACATTTGTATGGTATCAATGGCTTTGCTCCCGTAAAAAAATTGTCACTTGGTCAATTTTTATGGAGGAAATGATAGCACATTATGAGGATACAAAGAGAAACACCTTCTTTAGCCAATTGATAAATCTCAAACAAAAGGGTTTACTGGGGGAGCACATTGAGGACTTCCAAAAATTGAATATAAGGGTAACTGATATTCCAGAGGAATACATGATTTATGTCTTCATAGGGACTTGAAAGGATAAAATACAACATGAGGTTCACCTCTTGGAACCTGATTCATTGGAGAAGGTATTCAAGTTGGCAAGAAAAATTGAATGTAAAAGTATGGCGACAAGGAAGCCTACCACTCACATCTATAAAACTTGAAGTGTTGCTACTCCTAGACTTCCACAACCTACAAGGTTGACACCACAAAAATTAGAAGAAAAAAGAGAAAAAGGGCTTTGCTATAGTTGTGATAGAAAATACACTAAAGGTCATAAGTGTGCTAAGAAAAAATTATTTTACATAGATTGTGAAGAGGATAAAAAATGAACAAGAAGCTTCAAAAGAAGATGATATACACCATAAACCAACCCTAGAAAAAGAAGAAATTAGTAATACCATATTGTGTAATGCATTGGAAGGAATTACCACTCCTCAAACTCTCAAGATATGAGGACATATCAAGAAGAAAAAGGTAATAGTGTTTATTCATTCGGGTAGTACCCATAATTTTATTCATTTTAAGGTAGCCAAGGAATTGAATTGCTTTCTGTACCCAGCACCAGAATGTCAAGTGATGGTTGCGAATGGAGGAACTATAAATTGCTCTGGAAAATGCCATAATATTAAGCTAACCATGGGGGAATATGTATTGAATAATCCAATGCTTTCCATTCCAATGGGAGTTGTTGATGTTGTACTAGGAGTCCAATGGTTATAATATTTGGGGACGGTAGCTTTTAATTTTCAAGAAATTTTCTTGAATTTTTTTTCAGAAGGAAAGGAAGTTGAATTACGAGGTATCGCAGGGAAGTTGGGAAAGATAATAAGCTCTAATTTCATGACAAATCTTCCGAAGAAATAAAAACGATGTGTAATTGCACAATTATGCTCACTAGAAGTTCCAACATCAAAGTCATTTATTTCTCCATATCTCCAAAAAGTCTTGGACAATCATTAGGGAATGTTTGAAACTCCCAAAGGACTTCCACCTATTTGTGATCATGATCATGCTATTCATTTGATTCTAGAAAGTGTTCCTCCAAACATCAGGCCTTATAGATATCCTTATGTCCAAAAGAGTGAAATTGAACGTATGATTGCAGAAATGTTAGATGCTGGTATAATTTGACCTAGTCAAAGTTCTTTCTCTTCTCCAGTAGTATTGCTGCATAAGAAGGATGTATCATGGTGCATGTGTCTAGATTATAGGGAGCTCAATAAGCTCACTATTAACGATAAATTTCCCATTCATTTGATTGATGAATAATTGGATGAATTACATGGAGAAATTTATTTTACCAAGTTGGATCTTCATTCAAGATATCATCCAATTAGAATGAAGACTAAAGATATTCCGAAAACAACATTTCGAACTCATGAGGGTCATTATGAATATTTGGTCATGCCTTTTGGCCTTACCAATGCACCTTCTACATTTCAAAGGATGATGAATTCTATTTTCAAACCCTTCCTTAGAAAATTTGTGTTAGTATTTTTTGATGATGTAATAATATACAATAGGTCTTGGAAGGATCATGTTCAACATGTTGACAGGGTGCTCAAACTATTGGAGGAGAAATAATTATATGAAAAAACCTCCAAATGTTTCTTTGGAGTAAAAGAGGTGGAATATCTGGGTCATATTGTATCTCATGAGAGTGTTAAGGTAGACCCTAACAAAATTAAAGCCATTAAGGAATGGAAATTCCCCACAACCATAAATAAGTTGCGAGGATTTCTTAGGTTAACAGGGTATTATCACAAATTTGTTAAGAATTATGGGATAATAGCAACACCTCTAACAACATTGTTGAAGAAATATGCATTTTCATGGACTCCTGAAGCAACTAAGGCCTTTGAACATCTTAAAGAGGCAATGTGCTTAGCACTGGTCTTAGCTACACCAGACTTCACAAAATCCTTTATTGTAGAATGTGATGCCTCAGCAAATGGAATTAGTGTTGTTTTAATGCAAGAAGGAAGACCCATTGCTTTTGAAAGTCGTCCAATCAAAGGAAATTATTTACAGAAAGCTATTTATGAGAAGGAAATGTTTGAAATACTAAATGCACTAAAGTTATGGTGACCTTACCTAATGGGAAGACACTTCAAGGTTAAAATTGATCATGATAGTATTAAATACATTTTGGAACAAAGACTATCTTCAGAAGAGCATAAAAAATGAGTCACAAAGATGTTGGGTTATGACTTTGAAATCATATACAAAAAAGGGAAGATAAATGTTATTGCAGATGCACTCTCAAGAAAGGATGAATACGTGGAAGCATTTCTCTGTGCCATTTATATTATCCAACTATATTGGATAAACAAAGCAAGGGATGAATGGAAGAGGGATGAAGAAGTGTGGACACTCATTCAAAAGTTACAACAAGATCCTAGTACATCTGATAAATTTAGTTGGAAAAATGATTCCTTATGGTACAAATATTTCTTATAGAATTGTAATTACTAATAATTCCCAACTAAAACAAAAGATTCTTTTGGAATTGCACACTTCTCCCTTAGGAGGAAACTCAGGATTTTAAAAAACTTACCACAAGGTGAAGAAAGAATTTTTTTGGGATGGCCTTAAATCTGAAATTAAAAATTTTGTGGCGGAATGTTTGGTTTGCAAATTTCCAGCAAAATAAAGTTGAGACAATTATGACCCTGGGTCTTCTACAACATTTATCCATTCCAGGTAAATGCTGGGAGGAGATTTCAATGGATTTTAACATATGTTTACCTAAGTTCGAAGGAAATAGTGTCATCATGGTGGTAGTTGATAGACTTACCAAGTATGCACACTTTTGTGCATTATCTCATCCATTCAAAGAAAGTACAGTTGCTACTGCATTTATGAAAACAATTCAAATGCTACATGGAAACCCAAAGATTATTGTAAGCAACAAAGATCCCATTTTTATTGGAAATTTTTGGACAAAATTATTTTCTTGTCTTGTTACTCAACTAGCTCATAGCTCATCTTATCATCCTCAATCCAATGGGAAAATTGAGATAGTGAAAAAATGTTTGGAAGGTTATCTTCGTTGTTTTGTATCTAATAAAAAAACATAATGGGTCAAGTGGTTACCTCTGGACGAATGGTGGTATAACACTTCCTTCCATACTACAGTAAAAATGAACCCATTTATGGCACTTTATGGATATCATCCACCGTCCATCACATCATCTTTAAAAGGAAATTCTAAGGTTCAAGCAGTGGAAGATCACATCGAGCATCAACAACAAGTTCTCCAACTCTTAAATGATAACCTAAATTTGGCACAAAATCGAAGGAAACAACAGGCAGATCAACATCACAGCGAAATATTTTTTGATGTAGGAGACTGGGTATTTTTACAGCTACAACCATACAAATGAATGTCCCTCAAGCAAGCTAAGAAGGATAATAAATTATCGCCAAAGTACTATGGTACTTACAAGGTTTTGCATGTTTCATGCTTAAAGTAGGTTATAGGTGAAAAAATTCCAGTTCAAACAATATTGCCAAAACATGATGAGGAAGGAAAAATCAACTTGAAGCAGTCACGGAAACCAAAATTCAATGTAGAAATTATACAAACAATACTTATACCAATGGATTAAATCTAATCATGTAATATACTAGAGCAAGATACTGAATCCCTCTACAATTAATTTTGTGGAAATTAAACAGGATCGCACAATCGCACCAATTAAGAGAAAGAAGAAAATCAATCGCACAACACAGATATTTTTCCTGGGGAGATATTTCTACTCAAAACCCCTCTATCTCTATTGTATAATGAACCAAGGAATCAAGAAATAATACAATGCACTCTTCTCATAAGAGTCTGTTGCACTATCCTAACTATCTCACATTGATCTGGACAAAATTGGGCTAGTACTTAGCCAATTCTCAGCCTTTGCTCAGTCTACCTTGCTCACGCAATCCCTAGGAAATTAATCCCTATTAATTAGGATAATTAGCCTTCCTTGACTGCACAATATCATGGGCATCCTATGGTGTATATAATTGCACCCAAGAAATTTGCTATAAATACAACTGATAGATAACTTTCCTTTAACCTCTGTCTCAACTGGGTCTTCATCAGAACTGACATGCATGCAGATATTAATAGTAAATCATCATTAACTTGAAATATCACTACATGTGAATTAAATATGATTTAATTCACTTGACCTCTCACTAGTGCAACAATTAGTTACAACTAGTTAGACTGACTTTAACTCACTTAATTGAGTTAAATGATTTCTCATGAATTAAACTAATACACTAACTACAACTTGGACTCTAAAACAAATAGAATTAGTTTACATGCCTCACAAACCACCCTCAACTCGAATTTCATGAGCTAACCAAGTTGTTATGTAGGTAAATCCTCTCTGCAGACAGAGACAATCCCTCTAGCCCTAGGGTGGGTCTAGTAACAAGGAATCATGCTAAGGTGTAGGTTCTTAGATATTTGAATGAAAGAGGACGCGATAAGATAGCCTACCTATGGTTCAAAGCTATCATTGACACTCGTAGTGATGATGAGTACCTCTCGCTCCTGATCGAAGGCAAGTCACAACCCCTCCGCTTATCACGTTTGGACACCTGCACAAAGATCAGAAAACGATAACCACATACCACATACTGATTTCATCCGAAAACTACTATTCAGTCAGAGAAGACTAGCATATTGCATTCGATAAAGATAAAACACAAGATGGGAACCAGACAATAGTCAATCATATTAATAAGTATAAAGAAGAGATACAACCATGCTCTGACATTGTGGTCTCTTCCAGCGGGGTTCGGGCGAAGCACGTCTCAAAGCTCGTTGGGGAATTCAGACGGGATAAAGGCCCTCTCGATGGATTTCTCCCTTGTTCTACCTTCTTAATAACTCAATTATTCAGCTATAGCTCAATTCTCCTAGTTCAACACTTCAGCTGTATAATTCTCTTTGTTCAACTAGCTTTCATAAAGAGAGAAGGCTTGTTTATATAGAGGCTGTTGGAACAGGGTCTCCTACAAGCTACGAAACTGGTCCATTTTGAATATTTTTTATTAGATTTAGTCTAGTGGAGGGGTTTTTGGGTGGGTCAAAGCCCTGAAAGCATTGTAATGGGTCAAGGGGTAAAACCAGGGGTCCAAAAACCACAGTTTACGGACCATAGGAAAGTTTAGGATAGATTTTTATAAATAGAAGACCATTTTTATATTTTAAGGTAGGACATGAAAGGCTATTGATGCAAATTGTGGTTTAAGCTATCTGTTTGGGTCTTGGGGGAAAGGACTCATGCTGGTTGTGTGCATGGAGATCCAAGTCCAGCTGTGTGCGGACCCTGCTGCTGTGTGCGCAGGTTGGGAAGGGAATTGTAAGGGATAATTGATGAATGAATGAATGAGAAAGGTTGATAAAGTACTGAATCTGTGATTAATTTGTGTATGAATTATTGGTAATTACTGTGCTGTGCATTTCTGTGTTAATTTGCGAAGCTCTGTGTAAGTGTGTTTATATACTTCGATCTATTCTGTTATGTTTATGCACTACTGTGTTACTGTTATAGAAGAATATATAATTGTAGATCTGGTGCACGTGGATGCGAATAGAAACCTACTTGGTTGTGTGCAGTATAAGGCAATATAGGTATCGCAAGACCAAACACAGCTCTGCTTGCCTTACCTATCCTTTCTCAGGGTGCGAAAACTTGGTTCCAGCACCCACCCATACTACTTTGGGTGAGACTTTGACCTAGGTAAAGGAGGAGGTTGGGATCCCTACAAAGGTGGAAGGGAGGCTTATCCTTTAGGAGTGTTCCAGGGGAGGTGGAAACTACTAACTAAAGGAGGAGGCCCATGGTTTTTTTAGTTCAACCACTCCCAATGACTCGTCCTCGAGGTGGTTGGAATGGAACCTCCACCTCTATTTTTAAAAAACATTTCATAAATAGCTTGGCGTGGGTGTCTAATTGGCATAGAGCGCCAAATGGCGCGGGCTTAGTGTTAAATTTCCAGGTTGGTGTAAAGGGCTACTCGTGCGAAGGCAAAAATAGGGATTTTTACAGCTCTGCTTAGGGAAATGTCAACAAGAAGAATGTTTCCTTCATTAAAAGGGATGCAAGGATGTTATTTGAAAATCACGAAACTACGCATTCATCACAGAAACGACCCTCCAATGTGTGAGTTGGGGATTGTAGGGACAGTGAAAAAATGTTGTGTAACAGATGCCCCCTAAAGTATGAGGTCTGAGGGAGAGGGAAGGGCGAAATGCTTTATGAGAACGCGTTTGAACCAAACACCGCTGTCAGAAAACTTGCAATTACAAATACAACTGATATCTTTGATACATGAACATGTGGCATGGGTGCAACCATCCATAATAGATTATATAAAAACTGAGATCTAGGTATGGACGTAGCCATCCAGTAGTAAAGATCAAAAAATAGACTCAGGTATGGTCGCAGCCATCCAATCAAAGAGTCATGCAATAAGTCATAATAATCCACAAAGAACCTATAGCCTAGATTTTATTAGACAAAATCCAAGGTCTTGTGCTCCATCTCGACCTGAACAAGTACAATTTATTGCATATGAATGTATGAGCTGAAGTCGAACATGCAATAAAATCATCCGATTACCAGCTAATGATGAAAGCCATTAACAGACATAAGAGGAACCACCAATAATGACAATGGCTCTTGAGGTACGAAAGGTACAATCCACGAAATGTGAATAGTGATCTGGTGTCGAACATCTACGGAGTCATTCGATCTAAGGCCAATGATGTGGACCTTGCGTTGAATGCGAAGAACCTGCCATTAAGGCATGCAGACTCCAAGGTACCAGAAGGGAGTCTCTAGATCAGATTCCTGGATAATGAGCTGAAGTTGACAGGAAGTGACCTGGTCGAAGGTGCGCCATAATGTTTCCCACATCATCGACACGAGACAGAGGAATATGATTTTTGTGAATCAGGACAACAGAGAATCAGAGGGAGGTCGAAAAAAAAACTATAGAGGCGAACTTCTCTTAAACATATCAACAGCACGACACTAGATTTGGCAGTATTTGACATCAAAGGATCTGAGGTCATGATGACATGGCAAAGAGTGAGTGAGAGGTCAAAAAATATTACCCAAACCCATGGAGGAAAACATGACGAAATGAGATGTCCCCAACCCGACACGAATGCAAACAAGTTCCATGTTCAAGAGTGACATACTGCCAATACAACTAAAATCTGGTTCCATTTTCCCCCACCATTTCTGGCAATTACCCCAATTATTTTTTAAAAAAAGCTTGAAGGGGATAGCATATGCTTGCACTATAAGTTTTTCCTTTGGAAAAATCCATCCTAGTACATTTTACGAGCCCTAGGAAGGAGGAACTTGAATAATGTCATGGTGACGAAGTTTGATGCCATCAGGGTTTAACGAGTCTGACAAAGGAAGAACTCGGCATATTTTCATGTTTAGAGAGTTTAAAAAGAAGGCAGAAAAGAAAACTCCAATAGTCCCTTTTCGTAGGTAGTCTCACTGATCCGAAAAGGTAGAAAACTATGTTTGAGAGAACCTCTTAGTCACGATAGGCTAAGGTATTCCTTTTTCGTAAATAATCCATCCCATCCCGAAAAAGGGGTAAACGTATATTACTGGATAGATATCGTTTCGTAGCCATTTAACGAGTTCAAAATGACAAGAATCTCGACAATCGTTTTAATTTTAGAGAATAAAAAAAAAAGCTAAAATTTGACTCCTCCTAGAGGAGCGAGTGGTATTAAGGGTAGCAACTGGTTTCGGTGATGGTGGAACTTCTCAGAACAAGAAAAAAGTTAAGAGGCTAGATAATAAGACCACTCATTGCAGCGGTTCCTCAGGAACAGGTTAAACAACCAAGTGAAGGCGTATGATCGGCCAAGCAGATGGTGATGGAATGAGAAAACCAAGTCTCATCTGGAAAAGCAGACTGGTAAAATGGCAATCACAAGAGGTAAAATAAGAATGGTTTCATTTTACACAAGCTTGAAACAAAGATAAACTATGCTTGAAGTTGGTTTCATTTTTACACAAGCTTGAAACAAAGATAAACTATGCTTGAAAAATATTTGCATGCCCCCAGCATGGTGACTCAATTAGAGGTACATGCCCCCCAAGCTTTAGTCCACATGAAAGGCAGATGGAGTGAAGGTTCAAATTATGAGATCAAGAGAAAGACTCGACTGGGATTTTACGAGATCGTATCAAAGACTCGAATTGAACGAGAACATGTTTCATTGTTTTAACGAGGTTGACACATTAAAAGAACTATCCTCATGACCTCTTGTTTCATTTTTTAGGGAGCTTGACACAAGGAAAGCAACTATGCTCTGAAGAACTTGTTTCATTTTTTAAGGAGCTTGACATAAGAGAATGAACTCTGCTCCGAAGAGATTGTTTCATTTTTTAAGGAGATTGACACAAGAAAACGAAATATGCTCTGAAGACCTTTTTTCATTTTTTAAGGAGCTTGACACAAGAAAACGAACTATGCTCCAAAGACCTTGTTTCATTTTTTAAGGAGCTTGACACAAGAAAATGAACTATGCTCTGAAGACCTTTTACCATAATGAATAAGAGGTCATGGATTCCAAGAGGTTCGCATATGATGGGAGAACAACATCTTGAAAATTAGGACCCAATGCCCCTAGCACATGATGCACAATGGCGCTATCACTGAATGCGGACACGAGATAGGTAGCCACATAATTAACCTGTGGTGGAGAATATACAACTGGTGGATAAAGACCTGGAAGGGGTGATGGTGGACCAGATGTCACGTTAGTACCAAAGAATGAAATATGATCAATGGTCACAATCCGAACTTCATGTGGAAAACAAATCACACGAAAGAGGGAAGAGACAAGCGTTCCCATGACATAAGTATAGTCATGCCCCAGGAGTAAATTAAAATACAAGGGGCCTAGAACAACCATCACATCTATATAGACGGTTTTTCCTCCCAAAGTAATAGGAAACTTCGGAAGGATCCCTAACGGTTGACTGGTTCATCTGTTAAAAGCCAACAGATTCTGTGTAATAGGCACAAGCAGTGGAGAACCAAAAGCTTTCCAAGTAGTTGAAGACAGAATAATAGCAGACGTACCTTCATATATAATCATGCCCGGTATGATCATATCAAAGATCTGTACTATGATCTCAAAATGCACATAAGAAGGAAGACGGTATCCCGCAAATCGACTCCAATCGAAGCAAGCGACCAAACTACTTGGAGGGGGTACCATTGAATTGAGATGGTCATCCCCTGGTGTTACCGGAGCAAGAGGAGCATCCTCCTGGACCTACATCATGGGAACAGGAGGAGAGGCTTCTTGAACTATAGGGATGGGATAATCTTTCTCCAAGTCTGAGGAATCTAAATAAACAAGAAGAACGTGAAGGGTATGAGAGCCACTCTCGATGGAAAAGACCTGATGAACCACAGATGGGGTCAGATCAATTGATTCCATGACCAATGGTTGGTGAGGAATGGATTCATGATTTTTAATTTCCGAGGAAGCGGGATCGACCAAGGATGACTCTTGACCAATCATTGAATCAACTAGAGGAGGAATTGAAGAAAGTTTCTAGTAACTAGCCAGAAAGCAAGGTGCAAAAATAGTAGGGTTGTCCAACACTCTCGTGGCTTCATCCATATATGGACAAAGGTGAATGGGATGATGCCCTTCACACAACTTACAGGGAATTTTAATCTTACCCTGTTTCTTATGAGTCTTAGCAAGGCGAGCCAAAGATGTGCCATCAATATGACTTCCAGAAGCCAAAGGCAATGGCGAACGACCGTCGGACCATACTTTAAGTACCTTGGGAATGCCAGGGTAGTCTCAAAGAAGGTGGTCACCTTTGCACAACATGCAAGGGAATTTGAATTTTCGTGGAAGGTTGGATGGTTTATCAATGGAAGGTTTCTTAGGCACAACAACTGCAGCATTAACCTCTCGCTTATCCGACTTCTTCTTCTTCTTAGCCACCTGGTTATTGGAATCCAAACTTTCACCAAGTGAAGTAGAAGAGGAGGATGAAGAAACAAGCGAAGAAGAAGAGAGGTCCACTTTAGAATCAACATGATGTTGTTCAGGTGGAGGAGATGGTTGTACAGAGGGCAGAATACTCGAGACCACAGAGGTCGAGAATAACCAAACAGGAAACCCAACGGTTAACCAAGGAAGGGACAATGTTGCCATATAAGGAGCACCAACATTCCCAAAAGCTGGAAAAGGACCAGGATTCCCTTCGGAGGGGATTCCTTGGTTGGTAAACTTAGGAAAAGTTTCCATTGGAAACAACCTTAAAACAAAATACTAAGGAAGATAACTTTAACCAGGAATATTTCATGGGTAGTTAATTTTTTAAGACATTGAAACAAACTCTGTCGTTTCATATTTTAAGAGTCGAGAAATAGGCAAAAGGTGACTCTATCACTTTCAGGTTGAAACGAGCGTGAAAGGACAAGCGCTCGAGGATATTTTCACTTTTAGAGAGTCATGAAAAGACCAAAATGACTACTCAGGTAATCTAAGCAAGAGGGTGTACCAAGTTTCCATGAACTGCAATATACACCTTGGTGATCAAATGAAAGAGAAATGACCAAGGAATTAACATATGTGCAGGTAATCTCCCCGAATGCTGTGTTCGGTGTATCACAGTTACAGGGCAGCAGACTCAGCTTCCTATGGATAAAAGGATTGCAACCTAGAGGGGTCTCCCTTTATATACTCAACGGTACGAGGAGCACAAATCCGTACTAGCACTGTCTGGAGCCAGATGGCGAACGACAACTACTATATTTTAAGACGCCAAAACACGTCTTTAACTTAGACCACTAGAATATGTCGTTAGGTTTCAATGTTGCCTTAGGTTAATTGAAATAAATTTTAATGTTGATCTTGGATTAAGTTTCAATTTCCAGGCCTTAACGTATGTCGGATCTGAAATCTTCCTAAATGAAAAACTATATGCAGAAGGATACCATTTTCGTTCAAGGAAAGCTATCTATGAGAAGGAAAGAAAACTTTCAAGTAATAGCAAGTACTGAAATCATGCAAAAACATCCACTAATGCATCTAATGCAATCTACAGAAAACAAAAATCTTTCCTAGCCTATGCAATGCTAGTTATGCGAGAGAACGTTTCACTTTCAAAGCAAAAAGAATGCAATATTTTGGTTTTTTTAATGCAATAGAGAAAACAATGCACTAAATGACATGAAAAACAAAACTAAACACTAGCTTGAGAGAGTGAATGTAAAAGTTGAAACGGAATGACTCCTCCAACATAAAACAAACACAACAATACCCAAACCAATGCTACAAACTTTTCAAATCAAAGAGAAATCTCCAAAATGACCCATGCAAGCAATGTAATCGGTGCTTGGAGTAAGAGGAAGAAAAAGCAAACTAGCAAGGCAATGATCATTCAACCAATGAACATACTCAATAGGATAAAAGAGACCAACAGAAATTAAATAGGGAATGAATCTGATAGCTATCAAGAAACTCGATCTCCAAACAGAAGGCTTAGTGCACCAAGGCACTCAAGAACCCTAAGACCTCAAGTCACACTGATAAGAAATGGACAAACAAATGAGGAAAGTAAGCCTCCAACAATCAAAGATAGTCCAAAACACTTCAATTACTCTAAAAAATAACCCAGAAACAAGTACAATAAACCAAAAACTCATGAAAATATCACACCCAAAAACTCATAGGGGTTGGTGCGACTATGAGGCGGTATTCAGCACCAAACAAGGGATGGCACGAGGGCTACAAAAGCAACATGCGCCAATTGGCGCGACTGTTCAGGGGAAAACCGCACCAAGCCAGTTAACCAATGGAAAGGGAAAAAATCAACAGAGAAGAGGTCAATCTTGACACTTTGGGGCTAAACAAGGGTTTGAAGCACAGTTAAATAACCAGAAAGGTAAACAACAAGACAAAAAACCCAAAACAACCCAACAAGATCAACGACAAACACACACTGTAGACTCCCCAGTGGAGTCGCCAACTTGTTATGTAGGTAAATCCTCTCTGCGGATAGAGACGATCCCTCTAGCCCTAGGGTGGGTCTAGTAACAAGGAATGATGCTAAGGTGTAGGTTCCTAGATATTTGAATGAAAGAGGACACGATAAGATAGCCTACCTGTGGTCCAAAGCTGCCATCGACACTCGTAGTGACGATGAGAACCTCTCACTCCTAATCGAAGGCAAGTCAAAACCCCTCCACTTATAACGTTTGGACACCTGCACAGAGATCAGAAAATGATAACCACATACCACATACTGATTTCATCCAAAAACTACTAGTTAGTCAGATAAGACTAGCATATTGCATTCGATAAAGATAAAACACAAGAGAGGAACCAGACAATAGTCACTCATATTAATAGGTAGAAATAAGAGATAAAACCATGCTTTGACGTTGCGGTCTCTTCCAGTGGGGTTCAGGCGAAGCACGTCTCAAATATTGTCGGGGAATTCGAATGGGATAAAGGCCCTCTCGATGGATTTATCCCTTGTTCTACCTTCTCAATAACTCAGTGATTCAGCTATAGCTCAGTTCTCCTAGTTCAGCAGTTCAACTGTATAATTCTCTTTGTTCAGCTAGCTTTCATAAGGAGATAAGGCTTGTTTATATAGAGGAAAAGGAGGAGGTTGGGATTCCTACAAAGGTGGAAGGGAGGCCTATCCTTTAGGAGTGTTCCAAGGGAGGTGGAAACTACTAACTAAAGGAGGAGGCTCGTGGTTGTTTCAGTTCAACCACCCCCAGTGACTCATCCTCGAGGTGGTTGGAATGGAACCTCCACCTTTATTTTTTTTTTAAATTTCATAGATAGCTTGGCGCAGGTGTCTAACTAGCATAGAGCGCCGAGTGGCACGGGCTTAGTGTTAAATTTCCAGGTCGGCGCAAGGAGGTAAAGGGCTACTCACGCCAAGGAAAAAATAGGGATTTTTACAGCTTTTCTTAGGGAAATGTCAACAAGAAGAATGTTGCCTTCATCAAAAGGGATGCAAGGATGTTATTTGCAAAGCATGACAATGTGCATTTTTCACATAAACAACCCTCCAATGTGCGAGTTGGGGATTGCAGGGACAATGACAAAATGTTGTGTAACACGAATCTATGACACTCAATTAACTCTTACAAGTGATTACAAGATAAGATTACAATTTATTGTCCAATTTATTTAAGGGATAAATAAATTTGACACATATTTCTTTAAATTTAATTAAGATATAATTAAATCAAAAGCATCCATGGTAGCCATTTCTAGATGCTATTTTCTGGATGTTGTTTCTGGATGCCAATTTCACTATTTCCTGTTGAAAATTTCAACACTTCCTCTCAATAAGAAATGGATCAATTTGTCCCGATCCGATACCTGTGGAATGTTCTGCATGCAACACTTCTAAAACTAAATAGCCTCTAAAAAACTGAATCAGTATAGTGCATTTGTCATCAGAGTCTTCTGACTGCTGGATCCTAATGCACATGTCTACTGGACTCTCTGCACTACTGACATCTACATCCATGCACTCTGCACTGTTGCCAACTCTGATGTGCGATCTAGTATCTGATACCTGTCACTCTAATTTATGTCCTCCTGACATCTGACTGCATCAATCTAACCAATCCTTCCTACTACTGCTGTCTTGTGGGATTCCTGTAGCCAAGTTCGATCCATGAGACACACCATCTCAATGAACCTTGCCCAAATTTCTTCTTGGGATTAATTCTACACATATCCCCACCTCCCACCTGGAGGTATAGATGCATGTACTCTCTCTGCCTTTTTGGCTCAAATTTTCCCCCTCCTAGAGGTCTCCTCTTGAGTGGACCCTTCCACTCGGTCTCCTCTCTGCTTCTCCAATTGTGGTTGCTCCACAACCTTCTGAGACTACTTTTGAGGCTGCATGTTGAGAGATAATTTCTCCCTCTCAACCACCAAGTCATTAACCATTGCTTTGCTCCTCAAAGCCTTGCATGCATCCTCAACCTCAAGAGCATATAGGTTATTGACTCTAGAATTGATCTGCTTCACCTATCCCGTGGCTATGTGTTTATGGAAAACTTTTCCTTTTCTAAACATCACTTCATAACCACGGTCTTCCAATACCACTACAAAGAAAAGATTCTTCCTTTGGCATGAAACATACAAAAAATGTGCTAGTCTGAGATGGGAGCCATTCTCTCTATGAAAGGTAATTGTACCTATGTCAGTAGCGCTATACCTCTCATCATCTCCAAACTCTATGCTCTGCTGGAGGTCCTTCTCCTCCAAGTCAGCGAAGAGATCTATTTTCCCCATCTTATGGAATGAGGCATCATTGTCTAGATACCACATGCATCCCATTATAGTTATGGACATGCATGAAATGAGAGTAAAATCAAGCTTGAAATGTGAAGCCAATGCTTCACCTGCTGCAACTACAGGCTCCTTCTTGCTTGCCTTCTTCTGTGGAAAATTTGTAGCATAGTTCCCATGCTCGTGACAGTGAAAACATCTGATCTTGGACAAGTATTTCTTGCCTGCTTCACCTTGGGATTTATTTCCCTTGGCCTTCTTTTCCTTACTGGTCAACTAACAATATTCCTCCTAAATTATTCTTGTACTCTGTTATTCCACCTCAATTATTCTTGTCCCAAATCAGACCAAAGTCGCTCCCAATCTGGTAACTTCTCCTCCCATTCACCAAGTCATGGTAACTATGCCATCTCTTAGGAAGGCCTAGAAGTTCTAGGCTCACCAAGTCATCATATACTACGGTCACACCAACACTTCCAAGCTCATCTCAACATTGAGTGAACTTTTCCAAGTATGTTGGTACCGTCTCGCCCCCCTCGATTTTCCTGAGCTTGTCCTTCAGTGCCAACTTCCTTTGGTTGTTACTGTTCTGAAACATATTTTTCAAGGCCTTCCACATTGCATATGGAGTCGATTTTCCATAGAGACTCAAGACAATGTGATCTCAAACTCCCTTTAATAAGATCCTCGTCGCCCTTGCTACCTTCTTTTTCCAAGCATCAAGAAGAGCGGTGTCTGCTACTGCGGGCTTGGGAATATCATTATCAATAAAAATTTTCAACCTATTGTCCTCTAGAACTGCTTCCATTCTATCTTTCCATGCAATATAATTAGAACTACCCTCAAGTGAATATTCCAATATTAATCCATTGAAATCCATATTGTTTCGCTTGTCACACCAACAAAAGTATCTGCAAGTTTGAATACTGTTCAACACAAACTAAATTTATTCTCCACTATAGTAATTTATGGCGCTTTGATACCATGTAGAAATTATAAAAACAATATTTATACCAATAGATTCAATATGATCATGCAATTTACTAGAGCAAGGTATTGAATCCTTATACAATTAATTTTGCGGAAATTAAACACGATCGCACAATCACACCAAGTAAGAGAAAGAAGTAAATCAATCACACAACACAGATATTTTTCCTGGGGAAATATTGCTACTAAAAAACCCTCTATCTCTATTGTATAATGAACCAAGGAATCATGAAACAATACAATGAAATCTTCTCACAAGAGTCTGTTGCACTATCCTGACTGTCTCACACGGATCTGGACAAAAGTGGGCTAGTACTTAGCCAATTATCAGCCTCTGCTCAACCTGCCTTGCTCACATAATACCTAGGAAATTAATCCCTAGTAATTAGGATAATTAGCCTTCCTTGATTGTGCAATACATCATGGGCATCCTATGTTGTATATAGTTGTGCCTGGGAAATTTTCTATAAATACAACTGATAGATAACTTACCTTTAACCTCTGTCTCAACTAGGTCTTCATCAGAACTAACATGCCTTCAGCTATTAATAGTAAATCATTAGTCACTTGATAGATCACTTCATGTGAATTAAATCTGATTTAATTCACTTGACCTCTCACTAGTGCAATAATCAGTTACAACTAGTTAGATTGAGTTTAACTCACTTAATTGAGTTAACCGATTTCTCATGCATTAAACTAATACACTAACTGCAACTTGGACTCTAAAACAAATAGAATCTCTCTACATGCCTCACCAACCACCCTCAACTCGAATTTCATGAGCTAACTGATTCTATCACACTCAGTTAACTATTACAAGTGATTATGAGATAATATTACAATTTATTGTCCAATTTATTTAAGGGATAAATAAATTTGACACATATTTCTTTCAATTTAATTAATAACTAATTAAATCAAAAGCCTCCATGGTAGCCATTTTTGGATTCCATTTTCTAGATGCCAATTTAATTGTTTTTGGTTGCAAATTTCAACACTTGAAAACTACGAAATCGATCAATTTCAGAGTATTTCATCAGGTGGAAGAACTTACCCACTGAAGATTCTACATGGGAGGATGAGAATTGTATACAGAAGCATCCAAAGCTACTCAAGTGTTGAGGACAACACTTTTTTTAAGGAGAGGGGCATGTTAGGTCCCTATAATACTAGTGTATTTCCTTATTTTTGTTAGCGTAGCCCCCTTATTGTTATTGTTGTACCCCTGTAACCACCATATTTTTATTATTGTGCCCTTACATTATTATTGGTAGGTCTCCTAGGATTATATTGTGACCCCGTGGACTCCTATATATAGAAAGGAAGTTTTTTTATTTGTATCATCCAAGAATTGTTCATTTATGTAATGTAAAGGAGGTTGATCTCTCTTTTCTTCTATTTTTGGACCTGGTTTCATAACAAAGTGGAATCGACAAAACACAACAACACAGACCTTCTGCACCTACAACAGAACCCCCGGGAGTCATCCAAATCTTCCAGGTGACTAGCCCTTTAGAAAATATAAATTTTTACTTCACTAATCCCCTATTCGCTCCCATGAAATGGACATGAGTGTGGTTGGGACCCTCTAGTCCCTCCCACAACATGGGTATGCATGCGACTGGGGGTGTTCCCATGTAGTTCTGTGCCTGCGACTCCATGTTTTGTGCTACTTTTTTAGGCCCGGGGCTTAGGTCACTACCCATAATTCCATGAAACTTCCAAGAATGAAAGATAACAAAATAATAATGATACAAATGCAATTACTTGAACAAGAACTTGATTGGACCCCTACTAGCTGTGACAAGAATTTTGTGAAACATGTCACAAATATGTAATCTATAGGTTTAAACAACAAATATGAGCATAGGGATCTCATACTTATTAGAGAATCATTAAGAAGAATTGATGCCTCATCACATTAAATGCATTATCATCTATTAGGTCATATATTTATCGTTCATTCATTTACAAATTGAAACATGATGACATCCAGACATCATCACTATCATAGAACACATTCATAACCACCATATAAACAATAAAAATGACAAGCACAATTAAACCATATAAGCCACAAAATAACAAGAATATTTACCCATCAATACAAGAGGAAAAGAGCTCTTATTTCCATAAGAAAAATGAAACCAATTTTGGGACTTCCATGTTCCACCCAACCATAGATTGGTTCAACCAAATCTCTCTTCATCCAATCACCCTTGTGCCATATTCCAAGCATGAATGTGGGATATCATAGAACAAATCCATCAAAACCAAACCAATGCTTCCATAGGAAAATACACCTTGAACCTAAACCAATTATTCCACCTCACTGTCGGACATCAATAACCATCACCAGATCGGTCTCTACCCAAGTTTTCTAGTGCTCCAGAGCATTTATTCTAGCCAAATCTCCAGGACTAGTAACTCAACCCACAAATATTATCGAGATCTAGAGTGTTTTCCCTACAAAGGCTCCACAACTACCCACCAAGGGCTCTAGAGTTTTTTTCCAACCAAGGATCCAAGAATAGTAACTCAACCCAAGTTGTTAAAGGGCTCCAAAGCATTTTTCCAACCAAGGCTCCAGGAACTAGTAACTCAAACCATAGCTAAAGGAACATGAGAACCAACTAAAAAACAAAAGGAAATGAACCTACACAGCATGGACATATGGGAAATGGAAAGGCTAGGCAAAACCACTGTCAATATAGGAAATCCTCCATGTTAATGAAAAATGATGAACAAATAACCACATGCATATGCCATGCATGCCAAACTAGTGAGGAAAACATACATGAAACTCGGTACGTACAAGAAAAACGCATTGTAGCTACTGATCCCAATGTCCTCTTGCAATTTCCGGCTATTCGTTTGCCTTTTTGCTTCAAAATTCCAAGTACGCCACTGTTGGCATGATGGGGCCTAGACCCAGGTTCAAATGTGGTTGCACGAACTAACAAAACCCACTATTACTGTCCCTTTCGGCAATGATATGCTTGCACAAACCAAAGTATCACTTGAGGAAATATAGGGGGATGCTAGAACCAGGATTTTGCATCGAGAGGGATAATGGATTGTGGCTTTAGGTATTTTCTTATTTATCAAAGCTTCACATAATAGATCTATTATGTATAAAAGATATGTTCAACACACATGTTGAACTTACTAGCACACTACACGATCTTACTTAATCATGCATAAAACAAGGTAAACAATCATAAACAGAAGCACGCTATGCAATTACAGATCAAAACCATTATTCAAAATAGATATTCATAAACAACAGGTAAAGTAAAACATATCAACATAAACACATATCTATCTCAACAGGTTTTTCATTAATTGCTCAGATCTTTTTCATACATTCACTTTCACCCTGCGCACTCAGTTTCAGGGGTTTGTGCACTCAACTGCAGACTTCCTAAGGTATCCGTGCACTCAAATGAGCCTTACCTCTAACCCAAAACCACAGATTCTAACTCAAAATCGTCTTACATCCAAACGCATCTCATCAACTTTGACTTCTCCTTGGACTTCTATCTAGATTCCTTATATAGATTTTTCATTATAATACCATGGTCCGAAAACCACGGGTAGAGGTCAACGTTCATAAAATAATCCCATCCCATTACATAATAAGGGGCTTTGACCCACCCCAAAGCCCATAAGACTCAAAATGGAATTTTCATTGCATGCTCCACTCCTTGATTTGTAGAGTCTTCTCTAACTTCTTTCATTGAGGGATCCCATGTCCAACAACCACACTCCTCCAAGAGTGCTCCAAGAAAAATCTAAGTCTCCAAGAGTATGAGAGAGAAAGAATAGAATGAGAGCTCCAAAATTGAACTAGAAAAAGTCTGTGAACTTATCCTCATAATCCTTTTTATTAATGAGGCCTCTAATTTCTTCAAATTTCCATTATTTTCCTTCATTTTCCTCCTCACATGCAACTTGTGACATTTCACCTCCATTTTATCCTATTTTCCATTATTTTCATAAATAAATGCCAATAAATGCCACTTTTCCTTTCTAAATCCTTAGCCATTTCCTTTTCCAATTTCCATAGCCATAATAAACCAAATGAACATCCACACTAGGATTTTTTTTCCAACATTCAACTCAGAATATGTGTCCCATGACCATGGTTATTATTTTTCCTTTATTAACTTTTATTACATGGAATTTTCACTAGGGTTGTTACATTACTTGATGCGGCCTAAGACATTTTTCTTGTGTCTTTGGAGTATTTTGATGGTTCATCATCGAAAATAACTGTTGAAAATGCAGCAAGATGATGGAGCTTAGTGAAATGAAGTCGCCTTCACTAAGTGGGCCCGCAGGCAAATTCTGGCGCAAAGTCTATTTTTATACTATGTCTATTTTTAGATATATGGAGCATGGTCATGGGGTTGCAGTATGTTATTCTTGGAGTATTGGTCATGTTGGTAAAAATAGATGGACCTCTATTTTTTGACCTATAGGTCGATATCTATTTTTAGACTGCCTATCCTAAAAATAGGGAAGTCAAATATTATTTACCCTTAATAATATTTGGACTCTAAACAACAATTTACTCTCTTGGAGCACTTCAATTCGAGCCTTGGAAGTGGCTCATGCATCTGAAAAAGGAATTACGCTATTCCTAAGGGTTTGGTGAGCTCATGCATGGTTGACTTCAGTTAGGACTTCAGTGGCAGAAGTTTGGTGGAGTTGATGAGACAGATGGTGGAGTTGTGTTCGGTTTAACTTAGTTGAACTAGTTGAGATTAGTTTAACTAGATAATCAACTAGTAATGAGTGGAGTGAATTAAATATTATTTAATTCACTAATTATTAACTCATTATTCAACTCAAAAACACATCAGTTCACTACAGTGCATGGACAGTTCAGTGGAGACCAGTGAAAGAGGTAGATGAAAGGGTTGAGATAGCTATCAGTTGTGACATTAGTTGTGCATGAGATTTGCACCACACTTGGAGGAATTTCCCATGATGATTGCACTGTCAAGCCAAGGATATTCGAACCTTGGATCTCTCATTAGACCAGCCTTGATTGCGCAATAGAGGCAGGCAATTAGTGGATGTGTTTTGAACCTGTGACTTGTTCAAAACCAAGCTAGTTTGTGTGTAACTTCATGAGATAGTACTGAGTACTTGTGAGGAGTATTGTACTGAGTTTGTTACATGTTTTCTCCATTATAATATACACAATAGCTGCGGGGTTTTCAGCTATAAGCTTTCCCCATACATACCGTGTTAATGTGTATGATGATTTGATGTGCTATCGCTTGTTTTATTTCCGCATGTGTGATGATCTGAGTGGAAGAGATTATGTGTTGCATATAAATTCGAATTGTATGTGATCAGGATAGTCTCGGTGGATAATTGATCATTATTCAGCAAATTTCTACAATAAATCTGATTGCGTGCAAGTCATTTTCAATTGTAATAACCTCTTCATAATTTTCAACTAAATTATATTTCATAGTTCTCTTCATGAATTGCACGATGCTTATTAGTAAGGTAGAAATGTAATAATAAATGGTGATGGAGACACGAGGTTTCATATTTGGATGCAATTTATTCAATATGAAATTAAAATTCTGATTAAAATCTTTAACTTTCTCTTTCTCATCCATCTTCAAATTTACCAACTCTTAATAACATGGTCGAGGTTTTATCATCAACAATTTTTTCAAGAAACAACTTTTTAAATCCCCTCCAATTATGGATTTATTTTGGTGGAATATTTTGGTACCATACAAATACTCTGCCATCTAAGGTACAAGGGAATAGTCTACATGCAACATCATCATAATGTACCTCAAGAATTTGCAGATGTAGGTAGAATTTTTCCAAGTGGTCCTCCACTTTTACTTCATTGTCAGGGTCATACTTCATTAAAAATTTCTCGAGGTTCCTTGACATCTTGTGTAACACTCCTAATATAGCAAGTGGGCCCTCAGACATCCAACCATATCTTGGTCTGCCATGTATTCATCTCTAAATCCTCCTCTTCATCAGAATCTGAGGGATCTTCCTCTTCCTATTTGTGGCTGCCTAACTCGTGGAAGGTGTCATCTAAGAGTACAACATTGTCTCTGTCACCTCTATTGAAAGATGGAGGCTTCTATAGTTTCTCTACATTATTTTCAGTCTCTGATAACTCTTCAAGGGTGGAGGGAACTAAATCTTTAACTGTGGAAACCACTATCCCAATAGGATTATTTTAGTTCTTATTTGGAAAATATGGAAGATTATGTACTCCAAGGATCAAACCAATGGCCTTTAAAAAATTATGGGTTATAAGCTAGATGACCCGAGTATGATCGTAAGTGATTTTACAAGTTTTTCAAAGACCGAGTTAAGAAGATCCATTAAATTTAGGAGTATGAGTATAGGAGGTGATTGGAATATTATTTCCTTGACCAGGGTGAGTGGAGTTTTCAGGCATAAAAATATGGTTTCCCTCCTTCTAGCACCAAAAATGTTGATAATGTTGGACATGCCAACATTCAAGGGGTCTCCTCGACATGTGGTCCCCACTATACCTCACACTATTTGGAATTGGATCCCCATCTAGAATATGGCTCGATTACCATTTTCTTAAAGGTTTTCCTTGGCTCTAACTATCATCAAGAGAGAGGAATGCATATGCACCTTTGAAAAAAAAGTGTGACTAGTGAGTGTTCGTTTGTTGGTGTGTCAAGGTCTTCTACTGTGGAGGGGAATTTTTGACTTCTAATTTACAATAAATTTTCAAATAGAAATTTACATAATCCACAAAAATGATGTTGCATACGATGACTCATGAAATAATATGACATGACACTAATGACATAGACTATACAATGACATGGCACAGTCAAGTAATTTTTTTCTACTTCTTGCTTTATGTTTTCTTGAGAATGATTTTATGTCCACCTTATGGCTTAGAGATAAGAAGTATTAAAGATAATATGAATGAGGGGATTAGTGACTGAATAATTTCTCATCTCAAGAAATTATGGTTTGATCTTGAGCCTTGAGACTGTGCAATGCACAATTAAAGTTGGGACTGAGAAAAAGCATTACACAATTGGGGAGTTGAGGGAGCCAGGCTGAGGGATTGAACACTAATTTTACCCACTGGTTAGTTATGGAAGGTAGAGGATGCTAGGTGATTACACAATTATGCAGGTCAAGAGATCAGGGTTGAGGCTTGAGCCTTGTGACTACGCAATACGCAGTCTTGACTAGGTAGGAGAGATAAATTGTAGAAATTTTGGGGTCAGAGACCGAGATTGGGAATTGTGATTATGTAGTGCATGGTCTTGGGAGGCAGGAATTGTGCATTGCATAGTTCCAAGAGGTAGGGATGAAACTTGAGGGATGATACAGTCAAGAGGGTAGGATGAGGCTAAGTTTCTTGGTTAGGAAGTTTTCTAGATTTGGGTAAGTGTGGTATTTGTGGAGCTGATGTGAACAATGATAAGATTTGACTGTGATAAAACACTTAGAACACTTTATGACACAACATATATCATTCAAAACAAATAAAAAACATACTTCCCTCAGTGTGACAACTTACGACAAGTGCGACACCAATGATACACTTTGCAAAAATATTGACAACACTTCTGCGACAATGCTTAAAACTTTGGAAATGAGTGTGATATATGTTTACATTATAGGATCAAATAATTTACACAAATTTAACCCCTTGAAACCACCAAAACAAGATTTTGTGTGATGTATGACACTTAACACATGAAAAGAAGATTTTTTTTTTCTTGCAAATTGTACCAAAATGCTTACAGAAAACACATGTAATGAGTCTTAATGCTTGTGACGAAAATATGCAAGAAAAAAAAAGGCTCCAAGATTTTGGCATAGGCCAAAATTTTTGAGGGTGTGTTAGCTTGAGGAGCCCTAGCGCAGGTTCAAATTTTATCGTGCAACCAACTAACCCTCCAACTATTGGCCATTTCAACAATGACTTGCTTGCGTAGATCAAAGTCTCACCCGAAGCGGTATGGGGGGGGTGATGGAACCAGGTTTCCGCACCCTGAGGAATAAAATAATGTGGTGGCCCTAAACAGGTTGATTGCAAAACTTATTTTAGATCGGAAACATATGCATGCATATATAGAACAATACTTATCAAATTGGCTTGTCACAAACATAGGTAATGCATATACAGATGAATCGCAGATCAACTTCGTCACAAATATATAATAACATAACCAAATATATTGTAGGTCAATTTGGGCACCATTCCAAATGACCTAGTTAACTGGACATCATCTCCAAGACCAATGAATAGGGTCTATCATCCCCTATCATTTCAGTTGCTACATGCCCTAAGACAAAGAACAAGACAAATCATACATGACTTCCATTTGAAAAGGTTTCCAAGATTTGAAGTTTATAATATATCATATGAGAGCTCACCAATGCTTCCTATAAAGGGACTAAGTGTGTTGCATATGTAGGTATCCCCATGCAAGGCTGCTCTGGAAAGCACTTCCCGACATTCACAGGTGTGTTGGTCACATTGGGAGTGAAATTCTCATTGTTTCGGAATCTCCACTTGGCCAGTGTCTTCTAGAAGAGTTCACATGTTTCAAACTTCGAATCCATGTGTCCATTTGACATCTACAATATTGGGAACATGCCTTGACTATTATTAGAAATTCATTGATTGTAAAACTACCTTCAACTCCTCTATAAATTGAGCACAAATCCTAGTGCTTGGTAAGGAAGAATTTGAGTAGAGAAATGCTGGTGGAATTTCAATTGAGGAGTTGATTTGAGTGACATATTGCTAGAGATATATGCATTGTGATGAGGCTGGGATGCTGCTAGAGATGGTGGCACTAAATCAATCACTGGGTTGTAATATCCCCTTCTATCATTAATAAAGATTACGCTTATCCTTCCCTATATGCATCTGTATAAGCTTTGATTTTCCATATTATGAGTTCTTAGATGATGTATATTGTTTATGATTTATTGGTTTAGATAAATAACTTGAATAGACATCTGTATTATTGCTATCTCTTGTTGTTTAGTGTTCATTTTTGCAGGAAATATTTTGCATAGTCGGTTGGAATTTGAAGCTACAACAAAAGTGACATAAGGAGACTTTGGAAGCGCTTGGACTCCAAGTAAGCTTCTTATTTCATTCTGTGTGTCTATTAATAGTTAGGAAAGGTAGTTGTAAAGTCTTTAACTTACTTTTCTAGATAAGCACCTGTCTAGGGAAGAATTTTTTATCCGTAATACACAATTCCACTTAACAAATTGGCGACTCTGCTGGGGAACAAACCCTTCATCCTAGGTGTATTTGCCTCTTTTTATCTTTGTTTATCCACCTAGTATATTTTACTCATAAAGATTAGGTTTTTTCAAATCCAAATTTGCATTAGAAGTGTGTTAAACATCTGTTTTTTTTCATTTTACATTGCGCCCAATGCACTATTGGACAGGACACAGTGCTTTGCATAGCACTGTCTCCCTTTCAGGCCTGCGTTGCAAAGCACTGTCTCTCTTTAGAGACTGCGTTGCCTCCTGAAACCATCCAAATTCCCTTGAGTTTTTCATTGCAATTTTTTCAGTTTGTTCTTTGTTGTCTTTTGAAAATCCTGAAGCCTCATATTGACCAGTGATCTTAGCTAAATCTTCCTCCTTTGAAAGAATGGTTTTTTCAATGTTTGTTTAAAGATTTTTTCTTTATCATCGACGAATTAATTTCAAAGTATTTTCATTGTTACATTAGATCCATTTGATTTTGAAAAGGAAATTGTTGTAAATTCTTCATTTCCTGTTAGGAGAAATTTTTGTTTAATTCCTCATTTTTCCTTTAAAATAGAAATTGTTATTTAAGTTATTCATTTCTCGAAAGTAAAAGGCATTTTTTTTATTGATTTGATGCAGATAGTTTCCTTTTCTGCATTCATAACATTAAAGGGACTGAAAAGAAAAACTGCATTTGCATGTAGTGGTTTATGTGTTTTGCAAAAGGAACAATTAGGAAAGATTCATTTAATTTGTGCTCTTTGATTTGTTTTTCTCTCAAATTGATTGCTCTTTATCTCTAGTAGTTAGGATTTTCATTGAAAAACTAAAAGTGAAATATTGCTTATCATTATTAGTTTGAATTTTATGAATTTCCAATACATCATCGTAGTGAACCTTGAAAGGAAAATTGATAAACAATATCAACTTAAAATTTATCTCAATTTACCTAACAAAGCATTGGAACCATAACGATAACATTTAGAAGGTCTAGTCTAGAGACGTGTTTCGGCGTCATAAAACATAGCAGTTGTCGTTAATTGTTTGTGATACATTCCGAGTGTGATACCTCAATCCATGTACGTAAGTATAGCATAGCTCGTCCATGCACTTTCGGGTATATCGGGCAGTGTTACAGTATGAAAAGTATAAAGGGGTGCTTTCACTGTGCGGTTTCGCATCAGAAAACTCAAATACGGACTTGGGCCTCCACGTATCTTCGGGTATATTTGGGAGGAAAAATTTTATGTGCTATCCATCCATATTGAACCGAGTTGGCTGCCTTGTAAATTATGATACACCAAACACAGCATTCGGGGAGATTGCTTGCCCGTACTTCTTGGTTCACCAGGAGGTATTCTGCAGTTCAAAGTTTCTTGGTAAACCTTTTGCCTAACATTACCCTTTTATTTATTTTATTTTTTTTTGGTTAAAATAAATCAATAATAGTGGAAGAACAAAATCCTTTCCCTCGTCATTCGCGTAGATTAGCATTGCAACCACCTTTACCACCAGAAGTTACTCTTGGTTGGCGAAGGCGACAATACTCTACTGAATCAAGTACTATCAATAGCTCTAGAGAAGCATCGTCTTACCATATACCAGAGCTAGCTCAAGTTGTTTATACACATCCCGGTTCATTTAATGTTGTCAAGACGGAGTCTTCACAACTACCCGTGGTCACAATCGATCCAATCAGTGAGACCATACCTCTTGGACCCGATGTTGTTCAACTAGAAATTGATCCAGATCCTGTCACTTTTTTTCTAGAACATCTAAATCTAGAAGTCGAACAACCGGAATTTGTTCCTACCTTGGTCATTCCACAAATTTTTGTAGCCATTGAAACTCCCATATCATAGAGTCAACCTCCTGAAATATACTTTGGTCCTGACAATGAAATACTTCCACCTGGTTTAATCTCGATTGAAGAAATCCCACAAGACGAGACACCTTTAACTCCAACCCATTTTGGGGAGGACCTTTACCTGTACGAGTATTTTCCTCAATCACCACCCTCTGCTTTAGTTGATCCTATTACTAATCAAAGGTTTTTCGATTCAAAAGGGTATACATTTGGTCAAGTAATCATGCCTAAACCAACATCTTCGGTTGGGCCATCTGTTCCAATTACGTCAGTACCTACCCTCGCAACCTCATCGATGTTAACAACTTCACCAGAGTCATATTTTCATGGTGGCCTTATGGTCCCATTAGGTTATAAATATTTATTTGGAATTTTCTCCGGTGCATCTTCCAAACCATGGACTTTACCAATGTCATCATCCAGTATTTTAACTGGTAATCCTATAGTGAGTATTGAAAGGCTTGATTATTTATACACATCATCAAGGAAACATCAATCTGGTCCTTCTGGGTCTATTCCACCCAGTACTATGTCAACTTGACTCCTTGTATTTGGAGAGCAATATTTTCCATCTTATTATCCTCCTCATGCAAGGGGGCAACCTTTGGCCACCCACTATGACAGTACTTTGTCACTTTTTGGTAAACCTAATGTCAAATTGAATGTTTGTCAATGGTAGCCCACTCTGCCTATCCAACCACAAATGGTTGTACACTTGTATCAACCAGTTCAACCTGTTACACCCACATCATTTCCACTTGTTAATACATCTTTACCCCTGTTAAAAAATCAAAATGTTGTTCAAAAAAATTTTTAGGCGGGTCCTTCAACTCAATACCCTCCAGTATTGGGTGCACAGAATCCAAGTCCTTTGGTATATTTACAACAACCTGTACCTGGAATTATTTATTCACAAGCTGGTTTACCATTTTATGGGATGTCACAACCACAAATAGGTTATACATATCCTTAATCGAATCCAGGTTATCCTAATTTGGGTTATAACATTGGTGGACAGACCCCTTGGCAGCCTCAGGTGAAAATGCCACAAACTTCATTTCAACAAGCATCATATCCAGGTTTTGGTCAACATACTCCTCAAGCATTTGATTTTCAAAACAACCCCTATCTGGGTTACCAGCAACAGATTCCTTATCTTGGTACTCAAAGACCTGTTGCTCAAGCAATTCCATCATACCCTGGCTATGCTCAACTTGACCTTAATAGACAGTTTCCCTTTGTTTCAACTTTAGAGTTACCAAATTTAAATTGGCTAACCAATGATCCAATCAAATATGCTCCTTGGTGGCTGGTGATACCTCACAAATTACCATCGGATATTCCTAAGTTCAATGGAAACCTTGGGGAAGACCCATCGACTCATGTCATGACTTATTATTTGTGGTGTTCATCAAAATCCCTGAATGATGATTCTGTTCGACTACGTCTTTTCCAGCGTACGCTCAGAGGTCTGGCTGCAAAATGGTACATTAAGTTACCTAGAGCTTATTTTGATAATTTCACTGCCCTAGCTTATATATTTTTGACTCACTTCCAGTTACCCATACTATATGAAACTGGAACAGAACTCTTGACCAATTTCAAACAGACTAATGCTACTCATGTTTCTGATCATATTCATGAGTGGCATCGTCGTCGTAGAATGGTGAAGACATTTGTTCCTGATTAGCTCCTTGTTGAGTGGTTCATTAAGTCCCTGTTACCATCTATAACTGAGGATGTGGCTAAGGGTGGTGTCATCACTAAAGAGAAAGTTATTTCTCATGCCCAATATTTAGACTTGATTTATACTCAGTCTGACACACTCTATGAAAAAATTCCTAACGCATCGCGATCTAATTTTACTGTTCCTCCTCAATTAAAGGACTCTCATGCTGGAGACAGATTGATTGGTACTGAAAGCACACATCATACTACTACATCTGATCTTTCTCCTTCTTCAAAAATTAATGCCATGTCCTTTGACAAAGGAAAAAGTGACAAGCAACCCGAAAGTAAGAAAAAAGGGAAAAATAAGAAAAAGCAAACTTCTAACTTGTAGGAAAGATCATTTGATCAATCGTCTGGACCTAGGAAACCTCGTTATCCATGCATAATCTGTAATGAGCAACACTTTGTTAGGGATTTTCCTCACCACTTTGAAGTCTCCAAAATCATCAAGACTTCCCATGCATCAACTATGTTGACAGACACATTTCCAAATTCAGACACAAATTTGGTTGCTACAGATGCAGCTTCTAGTTCCCAAGTGCTTATGTTATCTATCACAAAACCTTCAAAAGATATTTTGGTGTCAACGTGTAACAAAGGCTATGGTAGTCATACTACTGATCAACCTACTACCTTGACTACGAATCTGACTTTGGAAAAAGCACCGCCTACTGCTATTCCTGAATTGACGATTAAACCACCAAAGGGAGTAGTTCATAAATCGACATATAATCCTCGAGAAAGAGTTGAACAAAATTATAATATAGTTGAAGATTTGGCTCAATCCCCTTTAGCTGTGTCTACTCTTGAGGTATTACAAAATTTTCCCTCCCAAAAACAGGCTTTATTGTCGGCAATTGGTGGAATTGATCCGATTGATTCTAATCTCGTCGTTTTTAATCATACGAGATATGTGCTGCAACTACCAATAGCATTGGAATTCTCCATACAAGTAAATGTTCTCAATCACCTTGTTCATCGTACTATTATTGATGACAGAGCATCTACGGGCATTATGTCTCTAAACTGTTGCAATTCACTAGGCTCGTCACGCTTATCTCAATCATCAACGACGTTGAATGCTTTTGATGGACGTACATATAAGCCTCGTGGTATTATTAATAACCTGCATGTTGAACTAGGGGGAAAAACAGTGAATGTTGATGTCGAAGTTGTTGACGGACCACTTGACTACAATATTCTACTTAGAAGGCCATGGGTATATGCTATGACTGCCATTGTCTCTACATATTTTAGAATGATAGCCTTTCCATATAAGGGTACTATCACAGTCATCAATCAGCTATCCTTCTTTGCCTCTGCTTCGCAGGTAACTGGAAGCGTTCCGTTCGTTCACATACCCCAACTAGAACTTTAGAACATTGGTGTAGGACTCTTAAGGGATTCCACTCTTATGGGAACCTTTGAATTACTGCCACCTGCGACGTCGGCAAAGATTGAAAGTATAGAAACATGCTACATGATCTCTTCCACTCCATCTGGCTTAAGGAAGAGTACGGAAGATTCTGAAATTTTTACGTTGGATGAGTTTCAGCCACCCAGCCTATTGAGTTGGCATAGCAATAAATATATCTGGCTTGGGCGGCAAATCCAAAATCGGCGTCGCTGGTTGTTTGGGTTGATCGTTCCTTAGATTTTGGTACTCCTTCTGATCCTTTTTCCTCAATGTTCTTGACAGATGGGAATATTTTGGAAGCCATGAGGTCGGAAGGAGAACCATGGGAATATTATCATCATCGTTCCCATATTAATTATTATGAAGAAAACCATATTAGTGAACTATATCATCCATCAATCAAAAATTTCTTTTCGAATTCTTTACCTATTAATTCAATCGATTCCGAGAAAAATCTGTCAAATATTGAAGAAACCATTTCTATCGATATTTCGACCAAACCTGGCGTTGTAGAAAATATTCATGTTGGCGTATCATGTTCTCCATCAGAACTTGAATCATATCGCTTTCTATTTAGTGAATTTTTTGATGTATTTGCTTGGTCTTACGAGGAAATTCCAGGCATAGATACTAGTATTTTTGAACACATTATTAATATGTATCTTGATGTCAAACTGGTGCGTCAACGCCTTCGTCTTGTTCATTCAAAGAAGGCTGATACCATCAAAGAAGAAGTTGAAAAACTTATGCGTGCTGGTTTCATTTACCCTGTTCTGTTAATTGAGTGGGTTTCCAATATCATTCTTGTCATGAAAAAATGAGGAACCATTAGAGTGTGCATCAATTATCAGAATGTCAATCTTGCTTGTCCAAAACACAACTATCCTACTCCCTTTATCGACCAGATTATTGATTATTTTGCTGGATGTGAAATATTTTCTTTCATGGATGGATTTTCCGGCTACAATCAAATCAATATCCACCCAAAGGATCAACATAAGACAACATTCATCTATCCCTACGACACATTTTCTTATAGGAAACTTCCATTTGGTTTAAAGAACGTTGGGCCAACTTTTCAGAGAGAAATGGATTATGCTTTAAATGACATCAAGCACATTGTTCAACCCTATCTAGATGATTTACCTGTGCATTCACGAAATCGTAATGATCACCCGATGCATTTGAGAGCCATCTTTTTACGCTATCGACACTATAAAATTCGCCTCAATCCACATAAATGTGTGTTTTGTGTTGGTTCTGGTCGCTTGTTTGGATTCATATTTTCAAAAGAAGGAATTCGAATCAACCCATGGAAGGTTCAGGCCATTATTTATTTTCCTATGCCAACAAATTTAATTCAGATACAGAAACTTCAAGGAAAGGCTAACTTCCTAAGGAGGTTTATACCCAACTATGCCAAAATGGCTAAAGGATTTACTAGGATTTTGAAAAAAGGGGTTCCCTTCCATTGGGACCAAGTTGCGCAAGCTTCTTTTGATGTTGTTAAGGATACTCTTTTCCAGGCATCATTAATGTATCCCCCTAATTATCAAAATAATTATTTCCTATATATCGTCGTGGCAGAAACAACCATTGCTATGGTATTGGTCCAAGTAGAAGATGGGATAGAACATACAATATATTATTTGATTTGTAATATCAATGATATGGAAGTTAAGTATTCATACATAGAAAATATTGCCTTGGCAGCTATTCAAGCTGTCCAAAGATTTCGCCACTATATCCTGCACTGAAAAAATTCTATCGTTTCGGATTGCAACCCCATGACCTATATCTTATCACGTAAATTGATGGGGAGGGGGAATATTCAAAATGGATTGTCATTTTGCAGTAATTTGATTTGGAATTCATCAAATCCAAGTCAAATAAGTCTTTAGTTTTGGCAGAGCTTCTCTGTGACCTTCCCTCTGATAGTACTACAACTACGTCCGAACCATGAATTCCTGATGAGTCTCTATTTCTGATCAGATCATTTGATCCTTGGTATGGAGATTTCATCATTTATCTCCAAACTCAAACCTTTTCGGCCTGATACCTCTTGCTCTGAACAACAATGTATTCGATACCAAGCCAAATATTATCTTATCATTGGCGATACACTTTATCGTCATGGTTTCAATACAATTTTAAGAAGGTGTCTCACTCATGAGGAGGCCGAAAAAGTTTTAAATAATTTTCATGCTGGGGCTTGTAGTGGACATGTTAAGTCCCTATATTAATAGTGTAGTCCCTTATTATGTTAGTGTAGCCCCCCTTATTGTTATTTTTGTACCCCTGTAACCCCCATATTGTTATTATTGTGCCCTTACATTATTATTGTTAGGTCGGCTAGGATTACATTGTGGCCCCACTAGGATTATATTGTGGCCCCATGGACTCCTATATATAGAAGAAGGTTTTAATCATTTGAATCATCCAAGAATTGTTCATTAATGTAATGTATTGGAGGTTTCCCCCTTGAATTGGCTTATTTCTAAGGTGTTGATATCTCTTTTCTTCTCTTTTTGCAGCCGGTTTCACAACATTTGGTATCAAAGCTTTGAGATTATAGGGTTTTGTTGCTCCAAACAGGTCATCGTGGAATTTTTGCTACAAATTTGTTTCTACGAAGGATAAAAATCGGAAATTTTTAGAGTACCAAGCCAAACTCCTGAGGAACATCGTCACAAAATTTCAGAGCTTGGTTCACAATATTTTCGGAGATATGATCTGTGCAAGTTAGGTCATTTTGCAGGGTCCTGAATTGAACCTAAATAGGTCATCGTGGAATTTTTGCTATAACGTTTTTTCTACAAAGGTTTAGAATTTGAAATGTTTAGAGTGCGAAGCCAAAATCCTGAGGAACATCATCGAAAAATTTCAGAGCTTGGTTCACAACATTTTCGGAGATATGATCTGTGAAATTTAGGTCATTTTTCAGGCTCCTGAATTTAACCTAAACAGGTCATCGTGGTATTTTCATAATAAATTTTTTTATACGAAGTTTCAAAAGCTGAAATTTTTAGAGTGCAAAGCCACAATTTCAAGGAACATCTTTGCACAATTTCAGATATTTGTTCGCAATATTTTCAGAGATATGATCTGTGGAAGTTAGGGCTTTTTCAGGCTTCTAAATTTCATCTCAAAGAGGTGATCGTGGGAAAATCTTCATAGCTCTCTCCCTGAGCATCAGATTGGAATGCTGTAAAAAGTGGCTGCAAGTACATGGATTTTATATTTTTATCTATCAATTTTAGAGCCAAAGGAGAAAACAGTGATATTTGGCAAGTCGTACAAGTTCACTCTACTGAACCAATCCAAAATTGGGTATTTGTGGGAGATTGGACATAACTTTTCCTTGAATAATACAAATCAAATCAGACCTGTGGCATTTGAAAGAAGCTTCAGAGGGCTACTACAGGGCCAAATTTTAGATATTGAAGATCAATAATCATAGAGATAATTCAATTTCAATATAGAGATCCTCAGAAGAAAGAAAATGGTGTGTATTTGTTTTTTAAAATTGCATAAGTCTTGTGTGAAAAATCAGTTTGAAGTGATTCCAAGGGCATATTGAAGCATAGATATCAGTATTGGGTTCTAAAATTCCACCTAAAAATAATTCCATACCAAATAATCCATCAAAAAGTTATACTATGACGCATGAAGAGAAAGAATTGCAGTATGAGATATCAAAATTATGGTACCAAGTGCAACAAATTTCGATCTTACGAAGAGCAACCGAAGATGACATAGATGGTTTAAAAGAAGAAATGGAGGCTAAGTTGGATGGTTTGAAGGATAAAATAATATCTAATATGGATGATAAATTAGTGGAAGATGACATCGAGCATCAACAACAAGTTCTCCAACTCTCAAAGGATAACCTAACTTTGGTGCAAAATCTAATGAAACAACAGGAATATCAACATCACATCGAAAGAAGTTCTGAAGCAGTCAAAAAAACAAGAACTCGACAAGTACGATCAATTTCAGAGTATCTCAGCAAGTGGAAGAACTTTCCTGTAGAAGATTCCACATGGGAGGATGAGAATTTTATACAGAAGCATCAAGAAATAATCAAGTGTTGAGGACAACACTTGTTTGAAGGAGAGGGGCATGTTAAGTCCCTATATTAATAGTGTAGTCCCTTATTATGTTACTGTAGCCCCCCTTATTGTTATTGTTGTACCCATATAACCCCCATATTGTTATTATTGTGCCCTTACATTATTATTGTTAGGTCGGCTAGGATTACATTGTGGCCCCACTAGGATTATATTGTGGCCCCATGGACTCCTATACATAGAAGGAGGTTTTGGTCATTTGAATCATCCAAGAATTGTTCATTAATGTAATGTATTTGAGTTTTCCCCCTCAAAGTGGCTTATTTCTAAGGCGTTGATATCTCTTTTCTTCTCTTTTTGGAGCTGGTTTCACAACAGGAAATTTATCAGGATATGTTGGCTTGAGGGGTCCTGACCCAGGTTCGGTGTGCAAGGGTTGCCAACAAACCCCTATACTACTAGCCCTTTCGGCAGTGACCTACTTTCGCAGGTCATAGTCTCACCCGAAGTGGTATGGGTGGGTGCTGGAACCAGGTTTCCGCACCCTGAGAAAGGAAGGGTAAGGCAAGCAGGGTTGTGTTCTTTTCAGATTACCTTGTTTCTTCATAGGGTTAATTATGTATCTATTTGCATCCACGTGCACTAGATATACAATTATATGCTTTTCATAACATCAAAAAAACATTATCTAAACAGAGCAGAATAGATCTAGATCCAAGCATTTAGTACACAGAATTTCGTAGCAGAAAGACAGAAAATACATAACATAGTAATTATCAGCAGTTCATACACCAGTAATCACGGGTTTAGATCTCTAACAATCCTTCGCATTCATTCACTTATCAACCTTTCCTTACAATTCCCTTCCCAACCTGTGCACACAATAGCAGGGTCCGCACACAACTGGACTAGGAGCTCCGCGCACACAGCCAACAAGAGTCCGTTCCCCCAAGAGCCAAACAGATAGCTTGAACAACAGATCACATCAATAGCTCTTTAATTCCTATCCCTTATAATCCAAAATGCATCTCTATTTATAACAATCTAGCCTCAACGTTCCTATGGTCCGCAACCCATGGTTTTCATACCCCTAGTTTACCCTTTGACCCATTACAATGCATTCGGGGCTTTGACCCACCCCAAAACCCCTGTGCTATATTAAATATAATCAAAATTACCCAAAATGGACCAGTTTCACAGCTTGTTAGGAGACCCCGTTCCAACAGTCCCCCAAAACAATCTTCTGACTCGTCTCTAGTAACTACACTGGTGCGACCACATAGTTCGCAACCTGGTATGGTTTGAGTCGACTACCATTGAAAAAGCTAGGAATGAGGTCACCGCGTAGGGTAGCTAACTGGATTGTGCCACCATTCGTAACCGTCTTAACTGTGTAGGGACCAAGACAATGCTGCCAGAATTTTCCTGGGTGTTTCACAAATTGGCTATCGTATAAAAGGAAGAGATCACCTTTGACAAATGTCTTCTGGCGAATGTGTCAATCATGCTAGGATTTATCCCGAGCCTTTTGAACCTACTGGTGAAACTAAGCAATAAACTGATCTTCCTCCAAGGCCACCAGTTGCGCCAGGTGTTATTCTATGATGTCGGTGTCGGCCATATTCGTGAACGCTGCGATGCATAGGCTAGGAACAACGTACTCTATGGGAATAATGGCCTCCTTGCCATAGGCCATTCGGAAGGGTTTCTTGTCGGTTATATTTTTGCAAGTCGTTCGGTAGGCCCACAGAACCAAGGGGATGTGAACATCCCAGTCTCTACAATCGGCATTACAAACCTTCGTTAATGCCTGCTCCAAAATTTTGTTAAAAGCTTTGACTGCCCCATTAGCCTAGGGATGATAAGGTGTACTCTTGGCATGGTGGATTCATAATTCCTCATTAAAAGCTTGAATCGTTTGGTTAACAAAATGTGTACCTCTGTTTCTCATCAGGATCTTTGGGTAGCCAAACGTTGTCAGAATCTGCTCAAAGATGAAGTGCACATCAATATCAGCAGTACAATCTTTTACAGCTTGTGCCTTAGCCCATCGTGTGACATAGTCAGTGGAAGTGATAATGTAGCATGCACCTATTTTATTTCCTGGTGGATTGATGGGTTCGATAAATTCAATGGCCCATTTATCAAAATCCTGTAGGGCCATCTGAGGCTGTAATGGCATGTCATCTTGTTGTGAGGGTCGGCCAGTTCGCTGGCATGTATCGCACGACCTACAATAGGCGTAAGAATCCTGATGCAAGGTAGGCCACCATAAGCCAGCCCTTAAAATATTTTGTGTTGTAGCTCTATTCGCATAGTGGCCGCCTGCGACTCCATCATGTGCTTCTGTGAGGACGGTGGGCCGTTCATGTTCCAATACATATCGGTGGAGTATTTCATCGGTGCCCAACTTGTATAGTTGTTCTGCGATGATAGTGAAGTCTGCAACTCAAGTAACCAACTCCTTATTTTGTTGGACTGAATACACAACAGGGGCCATACCCGTAGTAAGGAATTCAATTATATCAGCAAAGTGAGCATCAACCATCTTAATGGTAAACAGCTGCGCATCAGGTAAGTCTTCGTCCAGGTTAGTGGGTTCTTCCCCTGTATTGATATGAGACAGGTGATCCGAGCCTGCATTCAACTGCCCGGGCTTAACGATGATCTCAAAATCATATTCCTGAAATAGCAATAGCTAGCGGAAAATATTCCCCCCCAACACAGGCTTGTTGACCAGGTATTTTAAAGCTGAGTGGTCTGTGAACATCTTAAAGTTTCCTCCTAACAGATAGTGCCGATATTTTTGTAGTGCGTACACCATAGCCAGTCCTTCACACCCAATGGTCGAGAAATTCCTTTTGGTGCTTGAGAGTTTGCGATTGGAAAAGGTAGCCGGGTGATCAATATTGCCTTCGCCAGGCTATGTGATGACCGCACCCAGGGCAATGCCTGACGCATCGACATGTACATGAAATTATTTTGACCAGTCAGGGAATATAAATATGGGCACAAAAATCATCTTCTCTTTTAGTAGTTCGAAGCTCTTCTGACATTCATCATTCCAGAAAAAAGAGACATCTTTTTTTAGTAGCTGTTCCATGGGTGCTGTGATCAGAGCAAATCCTTGACTGAATTTTCTGTAATATTCTGTGTGACCAAGAATGGAGCACAACTGTTTCTCCATGGTGGGAGCTGCCAGGTTGATAATTACAACTATCTTCACAGGATCAACCATCAGTCCTTTCTGACGGGCTATGTGTCCAAGAAATATTCCGAAAGGTATGTAGAAGATACAATTTTTGACATTCAAGGAGATCTGGTGCTTCCGACACACATCCAACATTAATCACAGGTTCAAGACATGTTCTTTCACTAAGAAAAAAACCGTCCAGTCATCAAAGTAAACCTCCATAAACTTATGAATAAATTCTTTGAACACAACCACCACAACCCTTGAAAAGATAGCAGGTGCGTTCTTAAGACCAAAGGGCATGACTGTATATTGGAAGGAACCTCGTTCAGTGGCAAAGGTGGTCTTACTGCGATCCTCAGGTGCAATTCTGATCTGGTGGTATCTCGAGAATCCATCAGTGAAGCAATAGGCCTCCTGGCCACCCACGCTATCAAGGATTTCATCAGAGAAGGGAGTAGGGAAAGGGTCATGAACGCAGGCGTCGTTCAGATTTCACAGATCCACACAGATGCGAATTTATCCCTTTTTTTTTTCTCTTGAACAAACATTGGGCTTACCCAATCTGACTTTTCAACTGGTTCAATGATACCTGCGGTCAGCATTTTTTCCAACTCTTCTTTGACCTTTTGCTTATACTTAGGGTTCAATTGGTAGGGCCGCTGCTTAACGGGCTGCGCTTCAGGATTCAAAGTGATGTGCATAATTCTGAGGTCCCTAGTGATTCCTTTGAGCTCAGAAAACTTTGTAGGGAATAAGTCCTGGTACTCCATAAGTAGTTCGGCAATTTTTCCCACAGTGCCTTCATCCCAATAATCCCCAATTTTAGCTAGCTTAGGGTGTTCTTCTGTCCCAATATTAACTTCGCGTAGGCGGAGAGGTTGCATTACATCAACATCCTGGAGCGATGGTCCGATAACGGTATGTTCCCCTTTTGATTCCGGAACAGATATATTATGTGGGTTATCCACTTCTTCGTTAGTCTCCAAGCTCCGGAAGTTGACTATGTTTTGCATCTGGGCCTCCCATGTCAGAACGGCTGGAGGGGTGTGTGGGTGGTGCTTTTTAAAAATGAATGCATCAATGTCCTGTAGGGCTTCTTCAAGCATCTCTGTTCCCCCAATAAGTCTGAATGTTCCAATAAAGTCCTCTTTTAATATTTCCCAGTGGCGGGTCCGCTGATGTAACTCTGCGTCTAAGTACCAAGTAGCAGGAATAGGGCCCAAGGCATGTATAAATAGATGGACCCATTCTTCTAGGGTTTGATCGGCCCATTTGGTTGTCCAAGTTCGTAGATGTGTGCGGGGGTCCTCGGGTCCTAGGAATATCTTGGTGCGCACATCAGCGGGAGGTGCAAATTGCAGCAACATCCTATCCTGATACGTTTCCAAATCTGGAAATGCTTTCTTGTGGGTATCCCACCAGCGTGCAGGTGTGCCACGTAGTGCCAGATTGATTGCCCAGAGCCACCGATCTTATGGCACCTTAGCCTCTAATGTTTTTAAGAAGTCCTGGACAATACTAGACTCATAAAAGTGGGGAAGGTCCCTTACCTCCGAAGTAATGCAGTAGATGGACTTTACAACCCGAGGGCATCGTAGTGTTAAGACATTGTGTAGCTGGGCCTACCAACTCTCAAGTTCTTCATCTGGGTCAGAATAGTACTCCCTATTTTTATCCCAATCGAATACCCCGCCTATTGTAGGGTCACCCTGGTCTTCGTCTTGTGATGTCATCCTGTAGATATGATCGAGTTCCTCCTCTTCGTATGCTGGTTCTGTATACTGCATACCCTCAGCAGGATCCAGTGGTACTATTACATGGGTACCATTCTTCTCAAACACCATGCTACGTTTTTTTAGATTAAAACCCCCTACGTCGATAGCCCAGTCGAGTCCTATGAGTGCAGGATAGGGATCCGTATCCTCAAAAATTTATATGACCTGAAAGTCAGTTAGGACCCTTACTCCTACGATATCAACCACAAATTTTGGCAACCTTCCCAGAGGGATGATATTTTGTTGATTCACCATTCGCAGTTGGATAGTGGACCAATACAATTTAGGTTCTCCCATTCGTTGCCATGTCTGTTTTGGCAAGACGTTTACGTCAGATCCAAGATCAAGAGTAACCTGATCCATCTCATACTCACCAATCTGTTCCGTCGGTCGCAGTTCCCTCCCAGTGTGCCTTTTGTAGCCGTGTAATTTGTGTACTTCCTTAACCTCAGCCACTGGGCTGGGCCGGGCTGCACAGTTCTGTAGCAATACTTGAAGTTTTTCTCTAGCCTGTGGGTTGCGTAGTGGCTTCAAGCATGCCCTTAACAAGGTTTCAACTTCCTCTTCTATCTGGAGGTGCACTAGAGGTTGTGCAGGGGATTCCAGTGACTCCTGTTTCCTCGAATTTGGTTCCTTCTGGTAAGCCAGCTCCTTCCTTTCTCCTTGGGTGCCCATGCTACGCGTTATGATTTTTACACTGGGATCTTTACTCCTTAGCTCCGTTTTGACTCTCTGTACATTTTGGGTGGGGGTAGACTGTTTGTCTTTCATTTTTTTTAACAATATTGGACAGTCTTCGATGTCCAGTTGTTTACAATTATAGGACTGCCTCGTGGGATTTGGGCAGTCCCTGGTGAAGTGACCTACCTCTCCACAGTTGTAGCAAATCAGTTGGCCCCATCCTTGTCCTGCGCTCCCTCCCCATCCCCCCCTGCCCCCTGCAGGAGAGCTACCAAAGGTTGGAGGAGATCTCGGAGAGGCAGGATTAGCCTGTACTCTATAAAGGGTTCCCCAATCTACTAGTAAGTCATATGTGCGACAATTATGCTCATCGTGTCCTATAGATCAGCAGAACCTGCACCATTGTTGCCTCAATTCACCCCTATTTATCTGAGGACACTGGGTTGTATCATGTAGTCCCGCTACCCGGCAATCTTCGCACCAGAGGTCTATGCCGACTCCTTTTCCCCGTTCTTCCGTAGGCTCTGTATTTCTAGGTGCATGGTCCCGAGATGCTCCTAAATTTGCTACACTCTTTCCCTTGTGTCATCCTTAGGCGCAACTTCAAGTTTCATGGCAGCTTCGAAGGCTTTTTCCTACAATTCAAAGGTCTGGTGGCCCATGGGTATGTGTAAGTGAGGTAGCAGCATAGCGATGAACCATTCCATGTGTTGTTTATCGTTGTACTTGAACTCACCCTCCTTGATCTCTTTCCTTAACCATTGATCGGCCTCCCATACCGACTCAGGAATCCCTTGCTTGAAGTATTTTACTTCCGCTACCAGCTGGGAATAGGATTTTGGTTTTCGGAATTGTTGTTTTAGGGCATCCTTGATATTTTGAAGCGTTGCGCTCCCATTTTGAGATATATACCGCATATACCAGTCCAGCACCCTTTCTTTGAAAGCCAAGGATAGTTGCACTTTCTTCACAGTATCGCTTACCACCCCTTGTACCATCCACACTAAATCGGTCACGAACCAAAATCGGTCCATGTCCTCATCGGTTTCTCCTTTAAAAGTAGGTAACTTTAAGTGTGCTGCCATGGGCTCCTCTAGTTTATTTTCATGGGGCCCTAACGTCGAGGCAGTTGATAGACCTTGTGTAGGTCTTGGTGGACTATGAGCAGAGCGATACCCTGCCTGAATATCTTGATAGTTCTTATTGCTCTGCGTTGCACTTTCACCCAGAATATCACTCATTCCACCCCGCGTTAGATCTCTAATGCCATTACCTGATCCTGTTTCTCAGACTTCTTTAGGTCCCGGAAACAGAACCATTTGTTTGCTTGAGGGGTCCTGACCCAGGTTCAGTGTGCAAGGGTTGCCAACAAACCCCTATACTATTGGCCCTTTCGGCAATGACCTACTTTTGCAGGTCACAGTCTCACCGGAAGTAGTATGGGTGGGTGTTGGAACTAGGTTTCCGCACCCTGAGAAAGGAAGGGTAAGGCAAGCAGGGCTGCATTCTGTTTAGATTACCTTGTTTCTTCACAGGGTTAATTATGTATCTATTTTCATCCATGTGCACTAGATCTATAATTATATGCTTTTCATAACATCAACACAACATTTTCTAAATAGAGCAGAATAGATCTAGATCCAAGCATTCAATACATAGACTTTCGTAGCATAAAGATAGAAAATACATAACAAAATAATTATTAGTAGTTCATACACCAGTACTTACAGATTCAAATCTCTAAAAATCCTTTGCATTCATTCACTTATCAACCTTTCCTTACAATTCCCTTCCCAACCTACGCACACAATAGCAGGGTCCGCACACAGATGGACTAGGAGCTCCGCGCACACAGCCAGCAAGAGTCTGTTCCCCCAAAACCCAAACAGATAGCTTAAACAATAGATCACATCAATAGCTCATCAGTTCCTATCCCTTACAATCCAAAATGCATCTCTATTTATAACAATCTAGCCTCAATGTTCCTATGGTCTGCAACCCATGGTTTTTAGACCCCTAGTTTACCCTTTGACCCATTACAATGCGTTCGGGGCTTTGACCCACCCCAAAACGCCTGCGCTATATTAAATATAATCAGAATTAACCAAAATGGACCAGTTTCGCAGCTTGTTAGGAGACCTCGTTCCAACAGGATACGCTACCACGCAAAATATACTCCGTGCTAATTACTTTTGGCCTACCATATTTCACGACTGTATTATCGCGGTTAGAAGTTGTCATGCGTGCCAGATTTTTTATCGTAAAATCCACAAACCGCCAGCGCCAATGCATCCTGTTGTCTCTATGGGACCATTATCAAAATGGGGTATTGACTTCATGACTTGTAACCCTCGTTCATCTGGGGGGAATGGTTATACTATTGTCACAGAAGACTATTTTACCAAATGGGCTGAAGCGATGCCTACATTCAACAACACAAGACAAACAGCTGCATTGTTTTTCTTTAATCATGTTATTGCACAGTTTGGGGCCCCACATGCTATATTTACAGATCATGGGAATAATTTTCGCAACCACATGATGGCTGAATTAACTGCCAAGTTAGGATTGTCACATGTTGATTCTACTCCTTATTATCCACAATCAAATGGACAATTTGAAGCTATCAACAAGATTCTTAAATGTATGCTTCAACGAATGATAGGATTTCATAAAAGATATTGGAATTTTATCCTGTACTACACCTTGTGGGCGTATCGAACCTCGGTGAGAAACACAATTGGATTTACTCCTTCTAAATTGGTGTATGTTCTGGAAGCTATCTTGCCTATCAAATGTGAAATATTGTCGTTAAAAATCGCAATCGACTTGTTACCTGACACCTTAGAAGAAGAAGCACATCTCCTTAACCTCATCCATCCTGATGAAACGTGTCTTGAAGCCCAATTGGCCAATGAAGCACATAAGAGACGTATAAAGGCGCAATACGACAAAAATGTCCAGCCTCGCATTTTCTCAGAGGGTGACTTGGTCCTTCTTTATGATCAAGAAGCTGATGTAATAGGTATGGGAAAATTTGAGCCATTATGGCATGGCCCCTATATTTTCAAAAGATTTCTTTCTAAGGGTGCCTATGAGTTGGTTGATTACGATGGAATTCCATTGGTTCAACCTAGAAATGGGTTGTATCTAAAATGTTACTATGCTTAATCATGAGCGTAGTAATCTTTTGTATTATATATATGGTGTTGATTTGCATTCACTATCTTATTTTGATTTTAGAGTTTTCTTGACGTTAGTAATCCGATTTAAATTTTATCGCAGATGTCTAAATATTTGGAACCTTTTATGGGATATGTTGATGGTGCTAGTCATAGTACGCAGAATCTATCCTTTGCAGCATGGGCCATTTTCACTCTGAATGACGAGTTAGTGAGTTTTCAAGGGATTTGTATTGGTAGATTAGCAAAAATATTGATGAGTATAGTGTGTTTATTGAACTTCTCTCTGACGCCATTTCATTTGGTATTAACTGCATAATCATAAGGTTAGACTCTAACTTGTGGTATTACAACTTACTAGTGTTTATATTGTTAGATATCCAACACTATATCGTTTGTTCCTAAGAGTTAAACTTTTGGAAAGACATTTTGATTTTATTCAATCAACACATTTCCAAAAATTTGAACACATTAACTGATTCATTGGCTAATCAAGTTTTAGACAGACATTTGCAACATATGTAAAGAAAAAATTCACATCATTGAATAGGGCTGCACAATAAACATAGGAAAACACTGAAATCATATAGATATATAGTTATATGTTTTTACAAAATTTGTGCCCAAGACACATCGGTCATATGACCTCAAAATGTATGAAAATTTTCAAAATTAAACTAGTGATGCTCAGGGTAACATGCTATAGATCTAGCTATCCTATGCAGTAACCGCATCCAACAGTTAGGAAGCCCAATAGCGTGTCGCTGCAGTCACATGGGTAACTCTTCGATCCGACAATCTAGAATCCCAAAGGTCAACCCCTCTATGTGCTTCCGAAGCTCAGATAGAGTCTCAGCCATATCAAGTCCTGAAGGACTACTCTCCCAATAGTCCTCTCTGTTGGTGCATCTGCCTCACGTGCTGGTTCCTCTACTGGTTGAACATGACCAACATCTTCATTACATAAAACATTTAGTTTAGTCTTGGGAAAAAATAAAAATACAAAAACATTGTATAAACCTTAGAAAAATAAAAAAACATGGTCAAAACATTCTTATCTATTGCACCCCACTAAGCGCCTTCTAGTAATGTTAAGTATGTATCTCCTCGTAAATCAATGCCTACATATGCATACTCATCGATTGCGAAAATCTGCCGCCTAAACCAGGCGAAGAATGCAGTCAAGAACACAATGGTCGATTGGCTTGTATGCCTACCCATGAGTTCTGCCCATCTCTGCATCCACGGATCTCTAGGATTAGACAAATCCAGTGTCACATGTTGTGGCTGCATCAGTGGAATCCTTTCCAAGGCAAATGATATGAGGATTGAACCATAACTAAAGTTCTTCCTTCCCCCCTTTGCTTTGTTCAGTTGTTCCTTTATCTAAGAAAGTACAGCTTCATACCAATTGAAGACTGTTGGCTCCATACACTCTAGCACGTACTACATATACGATCACAATTAGCAGCTAAAGTTCAGGGGAAAAATCAGGTTCAAAGCTCCAAAATACAAATGGTAACTATGAAATGGTAAAAAAGAATAGTAAAACTACTTTTAATAGTCATTTAATTATTTTCAAATTAAATTTATTGCTATGACACTAGTTTTATTATGTTTTTTATCATGAAACAGGTATTTTTAATCCATTTGACGTTGTTATGAACAGGTTTTACAACTAACGAATAGATTAGCATGCAGATTTGTTTCAAGAATGACTTGACCACAAAGCATACATTTTCTCCTTATTTTTTGAGCTTTGCTAAAAACGAAAAATGATTTGAAGCGCACTTTTATCTCTTTTTCAAGCTTCGATAACAGTGAAAAAGGAACCCATGGAGTCTTATTTTAGCTCTTTTCAGACTCCGATAATGTGAAAATATTGTTGAGCACTTGTATTTTCGAGCTCGTAAAAGTAAATGAATCGATATCTACTCAGTATAATTTTAACCCTTTTCCGGACTGAGATAGATTATTTACGAAAAAGGAATACTTTGGTTAAACATGACCAAAGAGGTTCTCTCAGATATTATTTTACACTTTTTCAGATATGAGTGACAAATTTACAAAAAATTACTTATGGAGTTTTCTTTCATCCTCTTTTTCAAACTCTCTAAATATGAAAAATAATCGGGCTCTCATTGTTGTTAGGCTCGTTAAAACATAAAATAGTGACAGGCTTGTCAATCATGGCAAGAATCGAGTTTCATTCATCGCTAGACTCGTTAAATTTTTAAATAGTGATACTTTATTCACCCGAAGAGTTGAATTATAGATCAAGAAAATGTTATCCTCCTCAAGCTTGCTAAAAAATAAATAGGTACTGGTTGACAAATGACTGGGGAAAATTTGGGAAAGTGAGCATAACTCTTTATGTAAGCAGGCCACTCTTGAACATGACACTTCACTCCATCACCGTGACGGTTTGGGTTGGGTAATATTCTTGACAGTTAATTCATACCTATAGTTCATCATACCTTCACTTCGGTTTTGGGTCAATGTTGCCAACTCATCTCACTGTCGCCGATATGTTCAAGAGAAGTCATCCAGTGAATAACTCATCCTTCTACAATACTCATAAACCTTCATTCTCATGACTGTCATCCCTAAAAATTTCTATATCAAGTCATACCTTTGTCTCTGAAATTAGTAACTCTTGTTTTGCAATAAGGTGACTTCCTGTTGACAACAAATCATTATCTAGGAAGTTCACTTAGAAACATTTGATTCCAGTACCATGAGGCTTGTTACAACATCAACAAGATCCTCACTTATGGACCTTTGACTGAAAGATTTTGTTTGGAATTCAACATAAAATCATCTATTCATGCCTTACGAAATGTACTGTAGTACCTTGAGGGCCATTAACATCAATGGTGGTTCTCTCGCATTTGTTAAAAACTCTCGTCATTGGTTGGTAATCAAACAATGTCTTACCATGTTCGACTACAAATCATATGTTTGCATGGCTAGACTTGTACCCGAATGATCGAGTGAACGAGATAAGAAGACCCCAGATCTAGTTTCATCCATCTGGGTTGCGATTTCAGGATTATTGTACACATCTTCTGTACAGTGACCTTACATAAATATTGTCATCCGAACATGGGCCTATATCTGTAGGCATGTTTGTATTGGGCAACATTCCAATGTAGACGACTTTCTGAATTATGTGCATGTTATTATATTGTTTATGTGCTGAACATGGGAATGCCTACCCTCAGCAATTCATGATCAAAGAGGATATATCATGATGTAATTTATTGTAAGATTGATGCAGGTCACCACTCCGCTTCATCTCCAGCCCATCACAGTGTAAAGCATATCAATCAAAATATTGCTATTATTATTCTGACTTCATGCTTTAGGGGGGAATTGTTATAGGTCAATTTGGGCACAATTCCCAATGAAATGGTTAACTGGACATCATCTCCAAGACCAATGAATAGGTTCTATCATCCCCTATCATTTCAGTTGCTACATTCCCTAAGACAAATAACAAGACAAATCTACATGACTTCCATTTGAAAAGGTTTCCAAGATTTGAAGTTTATAATATATCATATGAGAGCTCACTAATGCTGCCTCTCAAGGGACTAAGTGTATTGCATATGCAGGTAGCCCCATGCAAGGCTGCTCTGCAAAGCACTTCCCGACATTCACAGGTGTGTTGGTCACAATGGGAGTGAAATTCTCATTGTTCCGAAATCTCCACTTGGCCAATGCCTTCTAGAAGTGTTCACATGTGTCAAACTTCGAATCCATGTGTCCATTTTACATCTACAAGATTGGGAACATGCCTTGCCTATTATTAGAAAGTCATTGATTTTAAAACTAACTTCATCTCCTCTATAAATTGAGCACAAATCCTAGTGCTTGGTAAGGAATAATTTGAGTAGAGAAATGTTGGTGGAATTTCAATTGAGGAGTTGATTTGAGTGAAATATTGCTACAGATATATGCATTTTGATGAGGCTGGGATGTTGCTCGAGATGGTAACACTAAATCAATCACTGGGTTGTAACCTCCCCTTCTATCATTAATAAAGATTATTGTTTATCTATGCATCTGTATAAGCTTTAATTTTCCATATTATGAGTTCTTAGATGATGTATATTGTTTATGCTTTATTGGTTTAGCTAAATAACTTGAATAGACATTTGTATTATTGTTATCTCTTGCTATTTAGTGTTCATTCTTGCAGGAAATATTTTGCACACTCGACTGGAATTTGAAGCTATAGAAAAAGCGACTGAAGGAGACTTTGGAAGCGCTTGGACTCCAAGTAAGCTTTTTATTTCATTCTGTGTTTCTGTTCATAGTTAGGAAAGGTAGTCATAAAGTCTTTAACCTTTTGTTTTAGATAAGCACCTGTCTAGGGAAGAATTTTTTATCCGTAATACACAATCCCACATAACAAGATCTTCACAATGCGCAATAACTTATGAATATTTATTCAAGTATTCAACCATAAACATATATTCATGCATAAAGAATAGATTTACTTGCACATATATAAAAGAAGTCATATGATCTCAAATTATTAGCAATAAATAGATAACACAGTGCTTCATCAAAACTAGTATTTGCATTAGATAAAAATTAGTATAACAAAATTTCCCCTTACAATTACCCTTCCGCGCACACAGCCAGCGGAGTCTGCACATGACCAGGACTAGGTCTCCACGCACACATCTAATAGCAGCCTTTCTACCCAAACCCCAAACTTAGAATTAAATCATTACAAAAAGTTCATCAACATAAGCATGAGATTCTTCATTGACTACCTACTTAAACTCGATCTATATCTATTTATACCGATATTAGCGCGCAGATACTATGGTCTCAAACCATGATTTGAGGCCCATAGTTTACCCTTATAAACCATTTAAATAAAAGAGGGACTTTGACCCACCCCAAATCCCCTTAACCTTTAAGCACAACATGCATATGCAAAAATTTATACAAAAAGTTACTAAAAAATGTACCCTAGGGGACCCTGCTCCAAGAGGCCCCCAACACAAACCTGTGACTCATCCTGAGTCAGTGTGGGGTCTGCTCCTTCATCTTGGCTTGGAGGGAAGCGACACAAGTTTTCAGTGCCAGCACCACCTTAAGACTCTGCACAACATCTTATTGCACTTCAATGACCAATTTTTCTATAGTTTACCATTTAGTGGCTAATTCAATGCTTCTCTATGTTTGTTGAAGGGTATTCAGCATGTCATACAATGTATGCGATAGTTGTAGAGCCTCCTCAGTACATAGATGCATCCTTGACTCAAGCAACTCTTCTCTTCGACGTAGGTCCCAGATTTCAGTCTGAATTACCCGGCCCTCCTGTAGGTGGGCGAGACGTTGTGCAATCACAAGGGTGGGCGTCGCCATAATGAAATCCACAAACGGTTTCTCCTTGACGCGCAACTCATTACACAACTACTATACCATAGCATCATTCTAAACTGAAGTCTAGATACCCATGGCCTCATCCAAGAGTTGACCACACTATGTGACTATGGTAACATTCTATCTGTAGCCTGTTTTACTTCGGAAATCCTCTTCGCTTTGACTTCCAGTGGGGTTTCTAGCTACAACTTTAACTGTAATTTAGCAAGCTAGTGTTCAAATTTAGCCTGGAAATTTTGGACTTCTGCGTGCGAGGCCTTTAATGCAGCGGCTAGGCCTTCTAACTTTTCTTATGGGGAAGCTGTGGCGGAGACTTCTCACACGTCGTTGCATACTTGATTGATATTTTCCTCTAATGAAATGCACTGAGCCTCTGCGGCATATAATACTTCCTTCGTGGTCTGTTGTTTCATGTGAGCTTCGACAGCCTGCTACTGTGACTCTACTGTAGTGGTTTGGGCACGTGCTTTGCAGAACTGGAGCTCATCCAAAATCATATTGTGGATCATATGCAATTTCCCTGTAGTAAAAACAGATAGTTTAACATTTATATCACTGCAACCTCATAGTTGCGCATTCCGGCTGGCTGATTGTACATGGATGGCCACCTCAGGGATTTGAACAATATGGTTTTCCTTGGTTGCAGGTAGAACTGTATTGAGTGGCTTCACACTAGTTTCATGCACACTCACTTTCATATATCTCACTTGTGCAATGCTTGCTTGAACTTTGAGCTCTTGAATACCAAATTTTACCCCCTCGAGCGCAACTGTGTACTGTGCTTCTATGTATGTCCACATTTCTTCTATCATTGTCATGACTGTGTTGGCTATTTGGTTGAAATCATCTTCAGTTAGTGTCAACTCCTCTTCTCCAGTGGCCTTAGAGCCTTTTCGTTTCTTCTTGGATCCTCCCGTGGCCTGAGAACCGCACTTTGTGCCCTTGGAAGTCTGAGCGTCCACCTGCTCCTCTGTCTCTTTTGGCACGACACCATTATTTTCACATGTAGTGTCTATTTCTAGATCAATCGTATCACCAGTTGTAGTTGGCATGGCCTCTTCTTCTATGGTATTTTCAGTCATTTTCGTACCACTACAAGGTTTGGTAGGCATCTTCGGAATAGATATAGATGCACCTTCCACGGTGCGCGGATCTAGCGAAGCTGGTGGCCACTCTATTGTGACACGCAACAAGTCATCCTCAGTGACTAGATAGGTAAATTCGTACCACACTTCTTCAACGACACCCTTTGCATGGATGTGAATGTTGTGGAAGGTGGCCATAAAATTTGCAATCATCTTGTACTTCTCATACAAAGTTGGAGAGGGCCTTGGTTTTGATTGGATCACCTAAAATATAGATGCATTGAATAAGACCAAAAATATCTTATTTTACATAATGCATGCAGGGACAAAGTAATTCCATAATGTGGCATACCATGTGGCTTCGCACATTTGCAGCTCTATATCAGGAAACTGTGTTTCCTCTAGGGTCTTCCATCCAATGAGGGTTATTAGTAGTAGGAGCCAAGAGTAATAGAATTTCTTTCCTCCTCTTGTGCTTCGCGCACATTCTTCATGAATTCTTTGCATAAATATTGAGACCAATTATAGATTACTCCCTTCTCGCACTGTCCTGCAAGTGCAATTACTTGCGCAGGAAACTCCTTAGGTCTACACTTCCGCATCATCTTCCAGGCCAAGATGAACATCCCAAATTGAAAATTCTGGTCATTGATTTTGATGACCACAAATCCTATGTTGTGGCGTGAGACCTGATAGTTTGTTTTTATCTTGTCAACCACCTTCTTTTCTTGTGCTTTTCCTCCAAAGTCAGCCATGGGATTTGCGCCTTGGTCAGGCAGGCTAGTGATCCGATGGATCAATGTGACATCAATAGTAATGCGCTCTCCCATCCATAGAGCTTCATCATGCATGAGCACAAAAAATTGGCACACATATATATCATTTATCAGGCTGCACCCAAAATGTGGGACCTGAATTAAATTCAAAAGGTCATCCTTGTGTAGGCCCAACACCCATCATTGTGGCTCCACACGCACGAGCCCCCCCTCATATGGTACATGTTCTAGATAGCGCTCAGGGAACTTATCAACATCTGTGAGGTCCCAATCCTCCATTCTTAGCTGTAGCACTTTAGCAAACATGTTGCCTTCAAGCGGGACATTATCCGGAATTAAGGCATGTTAATGCAATACCTAACCTTATCTAGATCCTTCGAGACCTTTACAGATGCCTTGCGTGGTGCGACATAGGTCGAAAACCAAGAGAATGGGGCCACTTTGACCACATCCTAATCCACCTCCATGATGATCTCAGGGAGCTCCACCATGGGTCTCTTCTAGCATTCAACCACAGTGGAGCTTGGCTTTAGAGTCTTCTCCCTGGGGGACTTACAGGTCCCCGACGTCTGACCCTTCTTAGTCTTTACAGGCACAAGTGGCTCAGCGACCAATGTAACAGGATCCACTGACACAACAGGATCCTCTTTTGGGCACGTAGCTATCATTCTTGGCAGGATAACGTAACCAAGACCCCTACGGTGCAACTCCTCCTCAAATCCCGGATCTAGACCAGACAAAGAGAATGAATAAGATGCAGAAATCAGAGAGCTCAAGGTCAAAAATTAACACAAAAATAAAAGGGAACTATTGAGACCCTATAGGTCATATTTATAGTTTTGACACATCTTCAATTGTCCCTTATGAATTAGTGTATCTCCATAAATGACAAAACAGTTCCAAATATGGTAAAATCCTCTCATTAAATGCAACCTAGATGCTCCCTTACACGGTAATAACACTGTCTTTTCCGGATTTACTGTTCCAACGAATCATTATGGGAATTTTGAGGTATAAAATGGGCATCCTAAGGAAATTATAAAATAATAATGGAAATAATCAAATAATATTTGATGACATCATCAAATTTTAGAGGGAAAAAAGAAAAAACTACTTTTTCAACTCATATTTTCAACTTATCTCCCAAAGTGTTTACTCAAATTTCGAGCGGGAATACTCGTTGGATGAAAAATTTAATTCCTTATCCAAGGAGTACCCATTTTTCATACTTTCGATAGACCCTGCTACACAAAAAATGAGAAATACATGAAAAACGTAATTGCAATCACGTTTTTTCATGTATTTCTCATTTTTCGCAAAGAAGGGTCCATCAAAAGTATGCAACATGGGTACTTCTTGGATGAGGAATTAAATTTTGCATCCAATGAGTACTCCCACTCGAAATTTCCGTAAAAAATTTGGGAGATAAGTTAAAAATACAAGTTGAAAAGGTAGTTTTATTATTTTATTATTTTTTAATCTTTTTACCCTTTTACTTAAAAAATGGTGAATCATCCCCCATGGTTGACATCATCATCGTGAATCCTATTGGTTCTTATAAATTTTATTTTGGTTGTACATTTTTCTTAGGAGGCCCATTTTAGACCTCAAAATTCCCCTAATGAGATTTTTCACCTCTACAACCTAGTCAAAACTCCTCGCATAGCTACTGCGTGCACGTTGCACCTTTCTGCACATCAGCCATCCCTTCTGCATAGATCCAATAATTTGGCCATATAATTATTTGGTGCATGCAAAGAGAGGTTCATCCTTGTAGGGCTTCAATCGGCTTCTAATGACATACCCAAGAAGATATTCTCCGCTCAGTGTGGCCAGATGTACTGCACCTCCATTAGTGATTGATTTAACAATATATGGCCCTAGCCAATGCATCTTCATCTTCCTTGGGTGGCACAAAAACTTGTTGTCATACAACAAGACAAAATCTTCATCTTCCTTGGGTGGTGCACAAACTTGTTGTCATACAACAAGACCAAATCATCTTGCTGAAACATATTTTTCCCGATGTGCCTATCATGCTAGGGATTTTTTCATGCCTTCTGAACTTGTTGGTGGAAACTGGCAATAAAGCGATCTTCTTCAAGTGCAACCAACTATGAAAATCGTTCCTCCAGAACATCTGCTTCTGCCAGATTTGTGAATGCTGCTATGCGCAGAATCAAAACAATGTATTCCATCGACAACACAGCTTCCTACTCAAATACCATCCTAAATGGTTTACTTCCAGTAAAATTTTTACATGTGGTTCGATATGCCCAAAGGAATGCAGGTATGCACCCATCCCAATCATTATGGTTAGAATTTAAAACCTTTGTAAGCACAATCTCCAATATCCTGTTGAACACTTCCATTGCACCATTCACCTATGGGTGATATGGAGTGCTCTTCTGTTGATGAATCCTGAATTCTTTTGTCAAAGCTCCAATGGTTTCATTCACAAAGTGCGTACCTTGATCACTTATTATAATCTTAGGACATCCAAAGAGAGTCGCAATATTCTTGAAGATGAACTGCACAGCTGTATTTGCAGTACAATCCTTCATAGACTTAGATTCATCCCATCTGGTTACATAGTTAGTCATGGTGATTATGTAACGTGCACCACTATTCTTTCTTAGAGTGTTAATATGTCCAACAAAGTCTATAGATCATTTCTCAAATGCTTACAGTGCCACTTGTGGATGCAGGGGCATCTCATCTCTGTGCGATGGGGATTTGAAAGATGGTCAAGGCTCCTTGATTGTTTTGATTTGGTGAAACTCCTTCTCGGAAGACTTCCTCTTCTTCAGAGTGCGTAGATTCACTAGAGCTACTAGTTTCTGGCTCATCCTCACTATTAGATCTACTCTTGAGAGGATTTTAAACAAATCCTTCTTCTAGGTCTGTGCAGTAAATTCTTCCACTATGTGTATTCAAGCCTCTTCGGGACATTCACACAATATGTTGACACAAATAGCCCTATTCACATAATAGCATCTTCAACAATAACTTCAAAGAGTGCAGGAAATTACCTCTAGGACCATTGAAAAATATTCTTTCTGCTTCAGAATATGACAAAATAATCAATGGAAAATTCAGTCACAAATCCTCCCAAGACACGATCAATGCAATGATCTATCGCGTGAGTGATCTTATTTCTTGTATTTTTAATTGCTATATTAATTCAGGAGTCTGCTTAGTGACTACGTTGTCCTTTGTGCAAGTATTAAATTCAATTAATCATAACATCCACTCATGCAGCTCAGTTTCAAAGGAGCAAAATAATATCTCATGAACTTCTATGTAGATGTATTTTTGAACCCAATTTTCAGTAGATATCTTAGAACTTTGATTCTCTTGGATCGTGGATGCAAGGATATTTCTATCCATCCAATATTGCAATTCATTCTGCGTAGGGTGCCACAACATTAAATCTCCCTCAAAATGATCCCGTTTCTAGAACCAAAACCATTTGTTGGCTTGAGGGGTCCTGACCTAGGTTCAGAGTTCATCGCGCAACCAAAAAACCCTCCAACTACTGGCTCTTTCGGAAATGAATTTCTTGTGCAAATCAAAGTATCACCCAAAGCAGTATGGGGGGTTGCTGGAATGAAGTTTCTGCACCCTGAGGAAGAAAATAATGTTTTTTCCCTAAAGAGGTTAATTGTAGAACTTATTTTAGATCGGAAACAGATGCACGCATATAAAAAAAAATACTTATTAGATCAGCTTGTCACAAACATAGGTATACAAATGAATCACAGATCAACTTCATCGCAAATATATACTAATAGAACTAGATCTTCACAATGCACAGTAAATTAAGTAGATTTATTGATGTGTTCAACCATCAACATATATTCATGCATAAAGAATAGATTTACTTGCGTAGATATAACATAAGTAAAGCAATATCAAAGTAATAACAGTAAACATATAACACAGTGCTTCGCCAAAAGTAGTCTTTGCATTAGATCAAAAAAATTCAGTACATCGGACTTTCCCCTTACAATTACCCTTTCGCGCACACAGTCAGCGGATTCCACACACAGCTAGGACTAGGCCTCTGTGCACACAGCCAACAGGAGCCTTTCTACCCAAAACCTAGACTTAGACTGAAGTCCTTACAAAACTTTCATCAACATAAGCATGAGATTCTTCATTGACTACTTACTTAGACTCAATCCACCTCTATTTATACTGATCTTAGAGCACATATACTATGTTATTAAACCATGGTTTGAGGCCCACAGCCTCACTTGCTACTCCTTTCAGTCATATTTCTGCCATGTTTTGCATATTGTATTCCTACCCCAATGTTCTTGAATTTCTTGATACTTAGGTTTCTTTAATTTATGGGTCATGTTAGGCCTCAGTAATTTTAGAAGATTGGTAAGACTAAAGCTACAGAGACAACATTATGAACCACTTTGGGATTCTAGGATCTAGCCCTCATGAATCCAGAGAGGGATCTCTCTTATAAGTGCAAATATTGATTTATCTTTAATAGGCTAGTTATTAAGAACAAGGTTTTTTTTTGTTTGGATGGTTGAGCATGATTTTTAATTGAGTGGAAAGTCCTAAAAATGAAAGAGTTTCAAAGGGGTTAAGGTGTGAACAATAAGAACAAGATTTAGCTAATAGGATAGATATGAAACAACACTTAATCCATTGGGCTATGGAGTCATAAAAGGGTTTAATTGTGCAACAATTTCAAGAGTGATCCAAGGGGCAAGTCATCTATATCAAAATATCCTTTAGATTAAATGATGAATGGAACATTAAAAGTGTTGAGAAGGTGGAAAAATTCAATAATTTCAACAAGGATTTATCAACTTTCCAAACAAGAAAAGCCTTTTAAGCAACTTTTTGAAACCAACCAAAGACAGGGCTAACCTTAAACTTCTTTGGACAAGCTTGTATTAAAGCTAACTTATCAGACAAAAAATCCAGCAATCCACATGACTACTTTCAGAAGGGATGAAAACAGATAAGAAAACAAAGTGCAGCTTAAGATCAAGCAAGATACATTAAAATCTAAGCCTGCTTCAGCATACTCTCAGGGAAACCTTCAAAACAACCTTTGGAGAAAGAAACTAGAAGACAAGGCAAACCATAAAATTTTCCAGTCTAACTCTACTCAGCATATAATAAAAATATCATTCAAGAACTTCCTTTCAAGTTTTGCACATCAAGACAGGGACAAACCAACATTCCTTGATAATGTTTACACTTAACTTAAGTCATTCTTAAAAACACAAATGGAGGAAAACATGAAGATAAATCTTATCAGTGAGAGTAGGGTAATTTTAACAGTAAATCCTAGCTCTATATTTGTTGTTCTTTATCAGAGAAAAAGGTGAACAAAAATGGCATACATGAAAGGAAAACAAATAACAGTAAGAAGTACTTCACCAATGATATAGACCAGGATCCCAAAAATCAGCTTGTATATTGATGTCAATCCAGTTACATACTTCAAATCCAGTGTTTCAGTACAGCAATCATCTTCTCTTCTCAGCCTAACTTCTTTGATCACAAACAGAGCTTCAAGAGCCTTTGAAAACTATTTACATGTAGAAAGTTTCGAGCACAAGTATTACGTCAAAGTTCAGCAACCAACCTTTTACAATGTGCTCCTCAATGAGATTTTATAAGAAAATGAGGAGGTGGAAGAGTTTCTAGGGTTAAAGTATCATTAATTCCACAATTAATGCAATCCCTAGCCTTGAAAACCATGCAAGGTATAAGGCAGGAATGCATTCTAACTATATCTTTGTTTCATAACTCTGTTCTGCTTTATGAGGTTTAATGGATGAGAAAATTGACTTCAGGGCTGCTTCTTATCTTTATAATAACTTTGCTGACAGTTAGTAATAATTTCCTTTGATTTGAAATAACTGTTCAACTGTCTTTAGGCTAATATCTTCTGTTCTGGAAATAACTAGGCCTTCTTTAATTTTTGTGAGGGTGCAGGTGGCTTTTGGTAGCTGGAGAGGATTCAATTAGCCTCTGAGGTGGCAGTGGAGGCTTCTCGGACTGATATATTTCTTTGTATTTCCCTAAAACACCTTTAATTTACTTTAGATCTGTGTTTTAGGCCTAATTAGGCTTAATTTCTGTCTTCTAGTCTTCACACTATCTTTAACTATGTGGATTAGGCCTTTAATAGTTGAATTTATGCCTTAATCCCTCAAAACTATGTTAAAACCTTTAATTCTTCATCTCTGCTGTGATTTTATGCTATAAAACTGATACTCTTTGTCTGATTAAGGTTCACTGTGTCTTTGTTGTTTTTTGCAGGTGCGTAGAGGGTTTTATAATGTTATCAGTGCTCATGAGGCACGGATAAATCATGATGTGAACCCTGCAGATTGATATTCATCATGAATAGTGGCCTGGGGGATCATCATCCCCGGCCCTTGATTTCTTTTTAGAACTGTGGAAAAAACTTAAAAACCTACACATAACAAGCGAAATTAAGAAAAAACCCGTGAAAAATAGGTTAAGGCCGCTTTGGGGATGAGGTCTAATCATGACCGTTGAATGAAATCAACCAATAGCCGAGATCACTTGACAGGATTAAATGGGGAGGTGGTTGGATGAATGGAGGGAAGATTAAGTTTGGGCCATTGATTTTAGATCTATCAATGGTCAAGATTAATTGGGGAGTTTATAATGCAAAGGGGGTAATATTATAACGGCATGGAGGAAACTGTAATGAAAAAGGGAAAAAATCTTTATCGGAAGCGAACAAGGGCTAGAGTGAATTTTGGATGCAGAATAAATGAGAACCATTGATCTAGAATTATCAATGGTCGGGATGAAATGGTAGAGCATTTGGGAGTAGAGGAGAAAATGCGATGGAAAATGAATTGGGGGGAATATTTAATCAAGACCGTCGATCTGCAGAGATCGACGGTGGGAAGCAGTCAATGAGTTGGCCAAGAGAAAAAATGAAGGAGTAAAGACTTGGGATTTTAATGAAATATGGGCCATCAGATCAAAAGAACGAACGACAGAGATTTAACTGGGAAAATGTAATGCGATGGGGAAAGGTGGTTTCGGCTAAAAAAACCGTTGGTTTCGCGCTACTCCAAAGTGGTTTTGAAAATCTTCAAAAAAAACGTGATATACCTCGTTGCCTGACATGTGTCCCCTCCAAAACTTCTTTTATTGCATTTTTTCTCAGTGTTAAACCCCGGATGAAAAAAAAATGCGAAAACTATTGTGAGCTGTTGGATGGGGGATCGGAGATCCGACGGTGCGGATTGCATGCGAAGAAGGAAGATGCGGGTTGGGGAGTTAGTGGAGTCCAGGTGGTGGCTTATGAGTGGATGGGTGCTTTTCGAGGCGGGAGGTAGGCCCCGACAGAAGTTGGGTCTATCGGGTTCATTTCGACCGTTGGATCTAAATGATTGACGGCTCAGATTTAATCTCGGGGTAATGAAAGAAATGTGAGATGGGGGGTCGGGCGGAGATCGGGTGTAATAAGGACCATTGATCTGCAAAGATCAATGGTGGATCTTTACTGAGAAGTTTAAACTGCCAAGATTTGCGAAATAACAAATAAAGGTCAGGTTTTATCTGGACCATAGGATCTATGAAATGGACGATCGAGATTTAATCGAGGTGATCGCAAATCGGAGGAGGAAAGGGGAAGACATAGGGATTTTTTGATGCGATTGTGGATTGACCGTCGGATCGGAGGGATGATCAATGGCTAAGGTTTGATCACATTGAAATTTTGAATGATAATGATGAAAAAAAGGGAGGACCCGAAGCGGACTTGCGATGCGATGAGCCTATTATCGTTGATCAGTTTAGATCGACGGTCAATATTTGTTGCAAATTTGAACTATCAGGTTTTATTAAAACACAATGAAAATTTAGGTTTTTTATGAAATACAAAGGAGAAAAATGTTTTGACGGGTTCGGAGAGGATTTTAGCCCCTATGAGGAAGGGGCCTACCAGAGTTAAGCCCTCGGGGGCTGAAGAAAATATTATATGGAAAAAGGGTATTTTGGCCTAAAAACAGAGTTTTTTAAGGCAAATTTGGGGTTCCGATAGAGGAAAAAGGAGATTTTTAAACCAAATGGAAGGAGACCAGAAGGGTATTTTGGCCTAAAAACAGAGTTTTTTAATGCAAATTTAGGGTTCCGGTAGAGGAAAAAGGAGATTTTTAAACCAAATGGAAGGAGACCAAATGGTTTTAAAATGGTTTTGAAGTAAATTTGAAGGTTAAATGAGGCTTATGGAGGATTTCTTATTGAGAAAAATGGGATGAAAAATGGGGTTATTCATGAGTGAAAGGAGGGGAAAAAATGATGGGAAAATGGGATTTTTCAGCAGTCTTCTTTAGGCAAACAGTATATTTTTAGGATTTATGAGGGAAACAACAGTGAAGATTAACTCAAGGATTAGTTATCTTCATAAGAATTTAAGAACTAACAATTTGGCCATAAAATTGTTTCTTGAAGGCTTAAAAATGATTTAGCCACCATTTGGTATGACAAATTTTTATAGGTGGCTAATAGGGCATCTGAGGGCTATATCTTTGATTGAGCCAACCTATTGTCAAATAACCTAGCTAAGCACGTTTTTTCTTTAGGCATCTCCCAGAGTGTTTATGAGAATAAAATTCCTCCATTTTACATGTCTGCTTACATTGTGGACTGTCTTTATTTTTCTTTGGATTTCCCAGCCATGGGATGGAAATGGACCCCTACTGATTATCTTCCAGTTTATACATAATGTGCTTTGGGAATCCAATTATTTGGATAATTTTTATGAAAATTTTCACTGAGTCATCATGCCTATTTATGATATAGTATTTGAATCCAAGCCTCCCATAATGTCCCTGGAAGCCATGGATAACCTCAAGAACATTGGGAATGTTGTTTTTTCTTAGGAATATATTGTTCTTTGTTTTAGATAATTGTATTTCATCATTCACATATTTAATTCACCCACAACTCATAACATTATTCAAATTTACCACATTATTCAACAACATATGCAATCATATAGAAAGAACAATATCATCATCAATGCAATGAAACATAAAGGAATAATAGAAGAAAAACATTGACACATAGGGTTCCAAGTATTCATTTATTGTTCTTTTCTTTAGATAATTGCATTTCATTATTTACATATTGAATTCACCCAACTCATAACACTATTCATCTTTACCACAATATTCAGAAACATATGCAAAAGGATTGGCTTGAAGAAAGAGTTGAGTGTGTTCAAAGAATTGAAAAATTAACTGAGGTCAACCTTGAACTTAATAAGAAATTCTTGATCAAGCCTCATAGTCATTGGTGGTCTTGAAAGCACTTACCAGTACATCCATTCAAATTTTTCCACCTTTTAAGGCATCCATCTTCAATTTTCATGTGCACATCAAGCCTCGATCCCCTCCAGAGCTATCATCACTTCTAGAAATTTAGAGAATATGGAAGCAAACTATTAGTTTGACTTCAACTAGTTGATGGTTATTGTAACTATTTACCTTTTATGATGATTTTTTTATTTTTTGTTTGAGTGTTTTTAGGAATATTATTTTTACTTCTATATTGTAACGAAATTTATAAATCTCCCTCTCAAACTCATTGTAAAGGGTTCTTATTTTTGGATATAAAGAAAAAATTTAGTTGAAATTTTGTACTTGAGTTTTACTTTAAAATTATCTGAACCATTATGATTTTAGCATGTACAGATTGTCTTCAAATTAGGTACTTCTATCAATTTTTCTTGATTTCAATTTTTAAAGGGAATTGTCTTAAATAGTTTATGCATTGTTCATGTATATCTTCATATTAGTTCAATAATAATCGTTATTGACGTGTGAAGATTAATCATATAAACTACAATGAAAAATGAAAAATTTATTTCATATGTGATAAGCTTAATATTAATTTGATTAACTATTTAATCAAATTAATTATTTAATCGTTATCAAGAACGTTGATTTATGAGAATATTGATTGTCATTAAATAATGTTATTTTTTTAGCACATACGATTTAAAATACCTGGGTAAAGTAAATAAATTAGATTAGTTTGAGTTTATATTAGTTGTTATATTAGTTTATCAGTTATCATCGCCACCCATTCCATATCCATCCATAATTCGTTTTTATGAGTAATTGGACCCAAAATATGAGTCAGAACCACCATCCCAAACAGAAAAAATTCTAATTTGGGACTCTCATAAGGTGGATTCTCAAATGTTAATGAAATTATTTTTGGCTATCAATAGTCTCCTAAATGAATTTTGAACTTCTATTTGACTTATTTGTCCACATGTGACATTTCATATCCCCCATTTGACTTTTGGACTTCCACTCATTACATTTTGTCATTTTCCTCTTGATAATTACATCATCACATCCACAAATGATGTGGCAAGACATAGGGACACACATGAAACTGTGATGACAATTGTACAAATCACAACTTGATAATGATGACATGGACTTCATGATGCGGTCATAATGCCAATATGTTCTCCTTGTTGCATGTCTTTGACTTCAATATGATAGATATAATATGTACTCCATCTTCACCCACCAAGGGGTCATGGATCAACATTGGAATCCTTTTCGTCATCATGAAATGTCTCCATTTTGTCTTGGTCTAGGGTATGCTTCATGTATTCATCATGGTTCTTCTGTGTGCTTCTTTTATGCAGGTGCTACTTTGTTTCTTCTTTATGACATCTTCCTTGAGCATAAATTTTCCTTGATGAGGAGGTCCACCTGCTAATGAAGATCACTCACAACAAGGAAAAATTAGTCTTAGAATAATTTATTCTATCTCTCCCTAGATTGTGGAAGAACTTGGTTGTGATATGCCTCTGAAAGGATTGAGTGGGAAGGGCATGATGAGGAGGGAGAAATTGATTACAACATCGTATTTGGAAAGAACCACTCTTCATTAGAACTGTACCACGCACTATGAGGAGGGGATATTTAGGGTCCAACACAATGCACAAGTTTAAGGAATAATGTGATGAACCTAATGACTAAGACTGCGCCATGCGCTAGGCTCAAAGGAGGAGGAGAAATTAAGAGTGAAAATTGACATGACAGTGAGTGAGAGGAGGCCTCACTGAGCTCTAAGACTACTTTATTTTTTGAGAGAGAGAAACTTAAGCAAGTGTTCAGTGTATAGGGTAATCGTATTGAACAAGGGTTTAAGGCTTATTGATTGTGACTGTGCTATGCACAGGGAAGGAAGAGGAGGATATAAAGGTAGTGAAATTTGTTTCAACAGAGGCTCATTATCTGTAAGCAATGCATCCTATGCTTAGACAGGACAAGTATTGGGCACATAGAGGGAACACAGTCAATATTAGGAGAAACACTAAGAACTATTACTGCACCATGCGAAAGGCTTAAGGGCAGGCCTCTATGGCAACACAATTTAGCTCAAACGATTTAGATCCCCTTGGGAGGGTCTATCAATATTTTCAAACCATGGATGTAATTGGGTTCATGTGTGCGGGCACATGGATTCGTGAACCACTTGTAAAAAAAACACACAATTTAGCTCAACAATCGCTGAATCTCCACTAAGAATGTGATTTTTTCCCTATCATAGTACAATTTACTTCAAGAGGGGTTGTCTAAGAGAGGAGATGTTGGATGTTGTCATTGATTTCAACCCTGTTAGAGTCGGTCTCTTCATCCCTCCATCAGAGATGAAAATCTCTTTTGTTGCATTTCATTTTAGGTGTCTCATTCAGTTCAGTCAGCTGCATTCCATTAGGAGCATGGATCATCTAATGGTAGGGGGATTTTCACTCATATCCCTCATGTCATGTACCTGCTGGTCCGTGTCTGTTCATCAAAATCAATTTTAAAGCCATTTACAGTCATGTTTTCCAAAGAGTCATTTTAGGGTTTTTAGGTCTCATTAGGTCTAGGGTTTCGTTAATTTAGTCTTCAGAATGACTAATAATGTTAGCATGCACATGAGGGAGGCTAGAAATAAGTTTTCACTGCAAAAATTTCATCATCGCAATGCTTGATAATGATTCTTCTTCAAAACTCTGTTTTGAAGAAAAATCGTCAATTTCATCCTTTGTAATAAATGTAATGTAATTTTCAAAAGTTTTTCAGTTGTAAAGTTCTTCAGGCACAGCCCTGGTCACCTTTTCCAAATCCCATGCCTGCTATCCCTGCAAAAAATAGACAAGAGATTCATCATTTAGCTAAAAAATCAAAGTGGAAACAAAAACAGAGTTTATGTGAAAATGTCAAAGTTCAAACATTAGAAAGTGGGTTTTTCCAAATTAAAAATCAAAGTCTTTGGCATAAAATATATTTTTGTGTTTCAACAACTCATTTACATGCCAAGAGATAACATTGAGTCGAGTTAAGTCGTGGAAGAGAAAAACAGGTTTTGAAGGTCGGACTGTGTGTGAAATCCTCTATCGCGGCGCATTGGGTGAAGGTCACGCCGCACTGGCTGGTCGTGGCGCATAGGGCCACTCACCACTGTGCAATTTTGAACTGGCGTGGTGCACATAGAGAGCGCGGCGCACTAGGTCTTTGTCGCGGCGCACAGGGCCGAAACACCTAATTTGCTGCCATATCTCTCTCAAATTGCAAAACGAATCCGCCTCCTATGTTTCAAGTAAGTTTGTGAGACTTTGAAATTGCTATTAGCCAATGTTTGGGTTTGTTTGAAAAGGGAATATGAGAATTTGAATGTCGAAACCGTAAACCCTATCACCTTGTTAAAATTTGATCCTAAGGCTTTTGAATTTGAAGTTTTAAAATTTGATTTTGGTGCCAAGTACTCCAACTCCATTCCCCACATGTGGTTCCTTTCCCATCACTATTAATATTACCATTACAGTCCTCCCCTATTCCCTTATATCCCAAGTCACTCATTCCCATTATCCCTATCCCTAAATCTTTTCATTTCCTATCATTCTCCCTTTCCCCACCTCACTTATAAAAATTCCCAAACCCCAAGAATCCCAAAAATTCAGTGGTTGTCCCTTGTCCCTAAGTTTGTCAAATTTTCAAAAGGAAAACTATCATTTGATTAAATCCCATTGTCTCCACTGCCCTATATCTCCTACAATCCCTCTCCTTTGACACACATTTGGCAACTAAAACAAAGCACCAAATTCTCATTTTCATCTCATACAAGCCAAAAATACACCTTGCATTAACCTTGAGTACCATGGAGACAGACACTGATACATCATATGACAGAGATAGTGATTCTACCACTGAGCTACATGCACCGAGAAGGCCTCGTAAAGGTGGCAAACATGTGAGAGAAGAGCCCACCTCATTGACTCAATTGAAGGCTTTCCCACTTGCCATGGAATGTTTTCGAGAGCAGTCATGCTATCAGTATTGTGAGATGATTGCTAGGATTCAACATCATCAGGAGTTGGCTCGTTTGTTTGTATTGCATTTGCATGATGGTCAGGTAACTCTTGCTGGTGTGAATTTCACCTTGACACCGGAAACCATTTCTCAAGCAACTGGAATACCGAATGTGGGTGAACAGTGGAACAAAAGACAACAAGTGGATAGAGTGCATTATGAACCATATATCAGGCCTAGCTATGTGAGACAGCTCAGCAGGGTGTTCCCATTCTGGTTCCTAAAGGAATCCTATGCGCCTTTGATGAAACTCATTATCAAATACTTCAGTTGTGAGGGTCGGTTCTCACGCCTCTATGCCTACCACATCAGGTTATTGATGCATTTCACAAGAGTGAGGATGATGAACATACCTTATTTCATGTGCTGGAACATCGAGAGAATGACCACTCTTGTGCAGAAGAAAACTCCCGAGCAGCAGTACAACAATATTTATCACTATGCACTCATCAAGATTGTTGTTGTACATCAACTTGGATTGCAGGGTATTTCATGGGAGGATTTCATTTCCCATGACTTCTTCACAGCTCCTCAGGTTCCTCCAGATATTGTTCATGAGCCAGGTGAACCTTCACATCAACCTGAAGGTCCCGAGACAAAGCCTATCAGTGTGCCAGTGTTTGTTACTTATCAGAGAGGCACCAGAGCATTATTTGCAGTAGCCTGACGAGTACTATCTCCACTCGGGGTGGAAGGGGTCTCGTTGCTGTCATTAGCAGCACAGGTACAGGTACAGGACAGGGGTAAGAGGCCTATGTAGGATGAGGGCCCTTCAAGAGGCCAGGATACTGATTTCATATTGATTGATGAGGATTTGAGCTCTCCAAGCTCAAAGTTGAGAGAGATCATTCAGGAGAAGAAGGCTGAGATAGACACATTGACTGACAAATTTCAAAGAGCTCAATGGATCATAAAATATCTGGAGCAGCAGAACAAATAGTTGGAGGATCAGCAAACAATCATGGAATTGCAAAACATCCGTGAGAATCAGCAAGCTGCCCAAAGAAGGCAAATCGAGACGACACCCATTGAGCGGGAGATTGAGGCTGATAGAGAGAATTGGCTTGAGAGGGTCAGTATTCATCTTGAGAAGCTATTGGAGAAGGAAAACAAGGAAAATAACATGCTCAGGCACATGAAGAACCATTATTGGGCGCGAAATCATGTTTGCAAAGCGAGGATCAAGATCCTGAAAGCAAGGCTAAGAAGGGCAGTAAAGCGTCGCAAAAGGCATGATAGACTCCAAATTTTGGCTGAAGCTTCTTTGGCCCAGCATAGCACTTGATGATGGTCATTCAGCCCAAATTTCAATAAATTTGGGAAAACTTTTGTCAATTTTGGATTTTTGGGCCTAAAAACATATTTTCCTGCCCGACGCGTAGCGCCACTTGGTGCGCACTTATAATTGGCAGCTCTTCCGGAGGAAAAATTTATATTTCTGGATTTTTCATCAAAATTTATGCATGCCTATGGATTACCTAAGGATTTTGACAAGTTTTGGGTTGCCTAAAGGGTCAAAAACACCATAAAAATGGCCTTTCTGCCACTTTTTTCACACACAGGAAGCAGTGTTGGGAGATTTTATTTTTGGAGGGGAAAATGGAAACCAAATCCATAAATTCCACTTGGGTTGGAAATTAGACAGGCAGGGCTTTCCAATGAGCTATCTTGCGCTCAATTTGGACTTCGATAAGGCCCTCAAAATCAGCCTCAAACTTGTGCTACGCATAGAGATTTCAGGTGCGGCGCATAGGGAAATTTGGCGTATTTTTCACTCAGCAGCTTAGATTTTCGCCTAGTTTTGGCTAGTTTGACTTTTTCATGTAACTCTTGATGTAACTTGATGTAATTTCATGAATTTGATGTAGTTTTGGCACATTTTTACTCATCTTTGTTGGCAATATGATGCAGAGTGTTGTCCTTGATGGCAACCCATTGATGAAGATGATGGCATCCTACTTAATGAAGTTGTTCTTGATGCTTGATGAGTTTATTAATGATGCAAATCTGATGTTCTACAAGTAGCTCAGAAGTAACAGAAGAAATAAATATCATAAAGTGCCAGAATAATGTTAAACAAGGTATGTCACAAGGCATACGCGGATTTGTTAAGGCAAAGTAGCGTATGTACGCGGAAAAGTACGTGCCAAGTCGCGTATGCTCAATTGCGCTCTAAAAGAATAAAACCAGGGGTTACTACCATGGTATTGACCCATTGTATTGAGCGTTGGATTGTCTATGTGATCCCATCCAGGAATACCATCGGAAGTTGTGTGGTTTTGGCTCATGGTATTGACAAAGGATAAATCGATATAAGGAGAAGAAATTAATTGTGCAAAGTGAAAGATGTCTGGGTTTGAGTGAATACTTCACTCTGAAGTATGTATGAATGGAAAGGGTAACATTTTAATGATAGATCTGATTCTATGATGCACCTATGAAGAAAATGATTAAGAGGGATCTCTAGATCTGAAATGTATTTGTATCTTCTAGATCTGTTTATGGAATATTTAGATCTGAGATGAGGCGAACATGTATCTGAAGTAAAGGGTAAAATATGAACTGTAAATCTGATCTAAAGAAGTATGCTGCCCTATAATATTTGAAGATCTATACGCTAGTTTGCAGCATAGAAAGCGCGTATATACGCGGGTTGAATTCAGCGAAAGCGCATATGGAATTTGAAACTAGTTCTGAAGTGTGTGCAGATGTATACGCAGGTTTATATGCATGAAAGCGCGTATATATGCAAGATCAGTGAAAGGAAAGCGCGTATGAAAACTAGGGTTTGCTGAAGTATGTGGTTTGAAATTTCTGATCTGTTCTGCTATATTACTGCTATCTGTTTATGATGTATTCATACAGATCTTGGTTTCCTAAATATTGATTATGTTGCTAACTATGTTGAGAAAAGATCAAGTTGTTGATTGATTGGCTGATGATTCATTGAATGAATTGATAAGGGTATAAGTTTCAGTTTGATGTATGATTGAGCTTAAATGTGTGGAGTGGGTCCAGTCTGAAAATGTGATGAAAATTGGCCTGCAAGTTGTGTTCTATTGAAGATATTGGATTCAGTGTGAAAATTGATGAAACGTGGTCCATGGTGTTGCTGAGGGTTGTAGCCTTCAGTCAGGGGGTTATAGCTCCCTTCCAGGTGAGGCTGGTAAACAAGAGCAGGGGGTCGTAGCTCCCTTCCAGGAGAGGCTGGTAAACGAGAGCAGGGGGTTGTAGCTCCCTTCCAAGAGAGGCTGGTAAACGAGAGAAGGTTGTAGCCTTCTGCAGGTGGGTGCCTGCGTGCTAGTATGAGTCTGCGCTAGTACATGGTTGTAAGATGTTTTCTCTATAATAAAATATTGAAGGCTGAGACAACGGCAGCGGTGGTTTTCTCCCGACTTGGGTTTCCACCTAAAATCCTGGTGTTCATGTGTGTTGCTTATGTATGATGGTTTATTCTGTTATTACTTCACATGCTTACTGTTAACTAAACATCTAATGAATGAATGATGCATGGACCTAAGTAAAGAAATAAATGCATAATAAGATCTCGGTGTATACGCGATTTTTATGAAGGATATCCACGTGTATACGCTAGTTTGCTTCAGCAAAGTAGCGTATGGGTTTTAGTGAATGGAAAAGTAAAATTTTTTGAGTAAGTTCTAAATACTGATTCACCCCCTCCCTCTCAGTATTTTTCCCAACAATTGGTATCAGAGCAGGTCCTTCTGCAAAAGCTTGATCGCTTGAAGGAGATTCGTCGCAATGGGAAGTCATGAAGGGATAATGTCTATAAGGCCTCCTCTATTCAATGGAAATAATCTGTTATTCTGAAAGATACGAACAAAAGCATATCTGCAAAGTCTTGGTGCAGAAGTATGGGCAATCGTGGAAGGAGGTTATCAGTATCCGACAAGTATTCCTACTGATGCAGCAGAAAGGAAGAAATATGAAATCAATGCCAAAGCAGTCAATTTCTTATTAGGAAGCATGTCTGAACCAGAATTTGCTAAAGTGATGCAGCTAAATTCAGCAAAAGAAATATGGGACAAAATCATTCTGAGCTATGAAGGAGATACAAAGGTAAAAAGTGAAAAACTCCAAACTCTCAGAATTGAATATGAAAATTTAAGGATGCATAGTGATGAGAGTATTTCCAGTTTATTTTTACGTCTAGATGATATTGTAAATCGTATGAGAAGTTTGGGTGAAACCATAACCGATACTACTCTAGTGGAAAAAGTCTTAACATCTTTGACTTCAAAATTTGAGTCAAAAGTATCAGCTATTGAAGAAAGGCAAGATCTTCAAACTCTTACTATTGTTCAACTACATGGTATTCTGAATACTTATGAAATGAGACAAGGAGGTCCCTCTCAAATCAAAGAAGTTGCTTTTAAGGTGTGTGCAAAAGGAAAAGAAAAGGAAGTTGTCAAGGAATCACTTACATATGAGAAGAAGAAGAAGCAAATTTTGTGAGAAGACTCCAACCAGGCACCGAAGATTCAAAGGTAAGTTTCCTTCAAATGTTTTGATTGTGGAAGAGTTGGTCATTATGCTGCCAAATGTCTCTAATGAAAATCATGATAAAGGGAAACAATTTGTAAAGGGAAAGAGTTATTATGCAAATGAAGATAATAATGAAATGTCAAGTGAAGATGAAGAAGATTCTAACCAAGATCTACTAGTGCTCATGGCAAGGAAGCAAAACAAGAAGGCTACTCAAAAGGAGATTTCATTATAAACATGTGTGCAGTTAAAAGCAGGAAAATAAAAATGTGGCTCAAGATTAAAGTTGAAGATCAACAAAGATCATTTAAATAAAGAGATGGCATCTACAATGAGATGATTTCTCAGATGAAAGGACAGATAGAAATTCTGAATGAACAGGTATACAAGTATCAAAAGTTGTACAATTATGGAAGCAATCGAAATAAAAGACTTGAAGTAGAAATCAATGATCTAAATGAAGATTTGGAAAAATCAAATAAAAGGAATGAAGGACTTGAAGCAGAAATCATCTCTCTGAGAGTAGATCTTGAAGCATCAAATAAGAAGAATAAAGAACCTCTACAATCATTTGAAAAGGAATGACTTGAAGCATAAATCATCTCTCTCAAAGAAGATCTGGAAAAATCAAATAAGAAGAATGGAGAACTGCTACAAACATGTGAAGATCAAGAAAATTGGTTAAAGGAAGAAATTACATTCGAGAATGATCAAGCAGGAAGAAGCAGGAAAAAGGGTCGAAGAAAGTATGAAGCAGCAATGCCAAAAATTGGAGGTTGAGGTAAACATTCTCAAAGGTAAATTAGAAGAAAAGGATAAACTCTTGATGTTTCAAGATAGTACTAAGATTCTTGACAATATTCTTAGTAATCAAAGGTCTCCTGCTATTAAACTTGGTCTTGGTTTTCATGAAACTGTTAAAGGAGAATCTAGTTCAGAAGGAAGTGCTAAAGATTCAAAGGATGTCAAAGCAAAACCTGAAGTGTTGAAAGAAACTAAAGGTCAACCCACAATCATGAATTCTCAAAGGAAATCATTCAATAATGTTAAATTCTTTAAATGTCATAATTACGGGCATGTTGCAGCCAATTGCAGAAGCAGATCATTTCAGTCACAAACAAACAGATTCTACACAGAAAGGTACTCTGGTTTCTTCAAGGGATATTGTTTTTCATGCAGCAAGTTTGGTCATATAGCAGCTAATTGCAATAGAAGGAAGAATAGAACAACACATTATGATCCTTATGCTTACTTCTCTGGTCACATGAGATGTTATGCTTGTAACAAGTATGGACATGTAGAAAAAGAATGCAGGATGAATAGATTTGAGAAATTGGAGAACTTCCAGCACACAATAAGAAAGTTCAGGCAAAGTTGGAAAAAGAAGGAGGACTAGTCAGAAACGTAGGGAATATTGACCCTACTGCAGTCATCCGCTTCTAAAGCTTACTTCTCTTAATGACTGCAGGAGTGATGTGAGATACATTATAGGGATTAGTAATGTATCGTCACAGGGGGAGCGATGTATGGTGATTCCCATGATGGTTTTGGTTATTCTGGTTATGTTTATTTCTGACAGAGCATCTGATGTGAAGAAGACAGGTACAGGTGGTACAATCTCAGGGGGAGATGAAGGAATGTGAAGTTTTCAATGTTTCACTTTCCATACACGGGTTCTGTGAACTAAAGCCGCGTATACACACGAGTTCCAGTGGAGACAGTCGCGTATGCATTTATGATAAGAAAATTAGTATGAAAATTGAAGATTAGGAGCACAGGGGGAGCATCAGTCTGACTAATAATGATTGTATTATTGGCACTGTATCTGCTTATTTCTCATTTCTAAATGATGATGACATGATATATGGTTTCTTATGATGAGATTATGGATGAGCCCTGTTTGCTTTTTACTGAAGAGTATTCTTTGTTTTCACGCATGGATGAGATGGAAGTCTTATGATTCAGAGATACGGACAGATCATGCAAAGATTGTTGCTGATGACTTGCTATTGAAAGTATTCAGGTTGCACAAGCTAAGGAGGAGCCTTGGTCATATGGAAAGGATGCGTGGATGCACATTTTCAGGGGGAGAATTAGCCTTGCTGAGTATAATGCATTGTTGACATTATGATGGTTCTAAGACATGATCTCTCTCTTGAGGTCTTTCTGGTAGTGGTCATAAAAAGTCATATTTGTAATTTTATGAAAAGGTCATGACGAGACCTATGATGTAAAATTGTAATATTCAGTCATGTAAGGACTTGTTCAATTTTGTAAACCCACTTGGTTGGGTACTTGAGTCAAAATGTGTAAACCCTCTTGGTTGGGTAGTTGAGTCAAATTGTGTAAACCCACTTGGTTGGGTATTTGAGTCTCATATGTAAATCCACTTGGTTGGATCTTTGATGTAAAGTATGAGTACTTGGTGATAGGAAGGTCATAGAGTCATGTACTTCATTGAAAAATATGTTTGAACATTCAGCATGAACGCAGGGGGAGCATGGTAACTTCAATGCACATCAGATCTACAGTGCTCTTCTTTCTACATGAGGAGGAAGACCTTGTATTGGTTTGATCTGCCCTTTGCCCTTGATGTCAAAGGGGGAGAGTGACATGGTGTTTGAATAGGGGGAGAATATCATTATTCTTAATGTATCTATTTGTTGTGATCAAACACCATCGTGGTTGCCATCAAGTCCAAAGGGGGAGATTGTTGGCAATATGATGCAGAGTGTTGTCCTTGATGGCAACCCACTTGATGAAGATGATGGAAACCTACTTAATAAAGTTGTTCTTTATGCTTGATGAGTTTATTAATGATGTAAATATGATGTTCTACAAGTAGCTCAGAAGTAACAGAAGAAAGAAATATCAGAAAGTGCCAGAATAATGTTAAACAAGGTATGTCACAAGGCATACGCGGATTTGTTAAGGCGAAGTAGCGTATGTACGCGGAAAAGTACGTGCCAAGTCGTGTATGCTCAATTGCGCTCTAAAAGAATAAAACCAGGGGTTACTACCATGGTATTGACCCATTGTATTGAGCGTTGGATTGTCTATGTGATCCCGTCCAGGAATACCATCGGAAGTTGTGTGGTTTTGGCTCATGGTATTGACAAAGGATAAATCTATATAAGGAGAAGAAATTAATTGTGCAAAGTGAAAGATGTCTGGGTTTGAATGAATACTTCACTCTGAAGTATGTCTGAATGGAAAGGGTAACATTTTAATGATAGCTCTGATTCTATGATGCACCTATGAAGAAAATGATTAAGAGGGATCTCTAGATCTGAAATGTATTTGTATCTTCTAGATCTGTTTATGGAATATTTAGATCTGAGATGAGGAGAACATGTATCTTAAGTAAAGGGTAAAATCTGAACTGTAAATCTGATCTAAAGAAGTATGCTGCCCTATAATCTTTGAATATATATACGCTAGTTTGCAGCATAGAAAGCACGTATATACGCGGGTTGAATTCAGCGAAAGCGCATATGGAATCTGAAACTAGTTCTGAAGTGTGTGCAGATGTATACGCGGGTTTATATGCATGAAAGCGCGTATATACGCAAGATAAGTGAAAGGAAAGCGCGTATGAAAACTACGGTTTGCTGAAGTATGTGGTATGATGTCTGATCTGTTCTGCTGTATTACTGCTATCTGTTTATGATGTATTCATACAGATCTGGGTTTTCTGAATATTGATTATGTTGCTGACTATGTTGAGAAAAGATCAAGTTTTTGATTGATTGGCTAATAATTCATTGAATGAATTGATAAGGGTATAAGTTTCAGTTTGATGTATGATTGAGCTTAAATGTGTGGAGTGGGTCCAGTATGAAAATATGATGAAAAGTGGCCTGCAAGTTGTGTTCTATTGAAGATATTGGATCCAGTGTGAAAATTGATGAAACATGGTCCATGGTGGTGCTGAGGGTTGTAGCCTTCAGTCAGGGGGTTGTAGCTCCCTTCCAGGTGAGGCTGGTAAACGAGAGCAGGGAATCGTAGCTCCCTTCCAGGAGACGCTGGTAAGCGAGAGCAAGGGGTCGTAGCTCCCTTCCAGGAGAGGCTGGTAAACGAGCGCAGGGGGTTGTAGCTCCCTTCCAGGAGAGGCTGGTAAACGAGAGCAGGGGGTTGTAGCTCCCTTCCAGGAGAGGCTGGTAAACGAGAGAAGGTTGTAGCCTTCTTCAGGTGGGTGCATGTGTGCTAGTATGAGTCTACGCCAGTACATGGTTGTAAGATGTTTTCTCTATAATAAAATATTTAAGGCTGAGACAACGGCAGCGGTGGTTTTCTCCCGACTTGGGTTTCCACCTAAAATCCTGGTGTTCATGTGTGTTGCTTATGTATGATGGTTTATTCTGTTATTACTGCACATGCTTACTGTTAACTAAACATCTGATGAATGAATGATGCATGGACCTAAGTAAATAAATAAATGCATAATAAGATCTCTGTGTATACGCGAGTTTTATGAAGGATATCCACGTGTATACGCTAGTTGGCTTCAACAAAGTAGCGTATGGGTTTTAGTGAATGGAAAAGTAAAAATTTTTGAGTAAGTTCTAAATACTGATTCATCCCCCTCCCCCCTCTCAGTATTTTTCCCAACAATATTAGTAGATTCATTCACCAAAAAGTGAAATGTAAGTGAAAGAATCAGTTTCCTATCATATAGAGGCAAGTTGTTTCATTGCCTATTTTCCAGTTCTTAGTTTAGATATGGTTGAAACAGCTCCTATAATGATGAGCTCGACCCCTAGAGGCATGGGAATGAGTTAGGATTGTCTATATCATGTAATTCATCAGTCATTTTCAGGGTTGGACACTTGGGATTGCTTGGCACTTCATTGTACATTTCATCTCTGCACTTTTGGCAAAGGAATAGACCAGGGTTTGCAGCACTCTTTGGGATCCATGTGGCTCTGTATTTTGATGGTGTGTTTCTCTATGTAATTGTAAGTTCACTGATGTTTATGTGTACCATTTTCCTTCTCCTTTCTTCTTAAATTGAACAAACAAGTTATAAAGGTGGAATTCATTAGATTGCTTTGCTCTGCCTTCAGTTTTGTTTAATTTTCCATGTTTTCATCTGTTTGAAGAGGATTCTTGAAAGCCTTTTGCCCTCTTCAACTCCTCACTTGTCTGAACCATCCATTCATTCAATCTAAAGCATCAAAACAATTTCTTTCCTTGCGCAAATCATAACTCTGCAAAAACTAGGCCTTATCCCCGGATCCAAACTGCCTTTCCCTTTGATTCCAACAAAAACCCAGAAAAACACAATCAAACTCCTTTACTTATATACCTAGCCTAAAATCAGCTTTTATTTCAAGTCATCTCAAGCCCTATTGATTATTTTTGCTGAGATTGACCCGGAGAGAGTCCTCTCCTGATCTGGTAGGGCTAGCTACCAGACTGAGCGTGGTTTGATGTTACCCTGAACTCTGCCTTCCTTCAGCCTGAGGTATATTTAGACAATAACATAGTGGCGACCATACTGGGGAACATAAAATGGTTTTCTTGTTGGTGTTATTTTTTTTATAAGCTACAGACATAGCCTGAAGTTATGTCAGGTAGCCTTCGAAACGCTCTTGCTTTGCATTAGCGAAAGTAGATAAAGGCTGCTTCAGTCAATCTCCGGTCTAGTTTGTAAACGTGACACTTGACTTGAAAATTGCCCCAGTACATCAGATCATTTTGGACATTTGGGTGATGAGTCTAGAATTTGATAGGCTGAACAAGTTGGTTTTGTCCCTTTGATTTTGAAAATAATTCAAAACACTGGCTTCCAGAAGACATACAAGAGAAAATCTGGATCCCGATCCACCTCCAGTGTATGAGAATCCCAATCTGATTTTAAGAATTCTTCGTCGAGAAATTCCTATGATCCCTCTGTTCAAATCTCATTCATGTCCCGCTGTGTTTGAATATCTTGAAGATCTTGAGTTTGATGAACAATTTGAGTTGTCGTTGTTTGAGACTAAGTCTGAAAGTGCTATTGGTTCTACTATCATAAATTCCGAGTTTATCAAGTATCTTTAAATTGAACAGGCTAATAGATCCATTGACAGTTACATTTTGAATATTCAAAATTCTATTGTGGCAACAAATATTCCTGAGTTCATAGAGTTTGCATCTAAAACTCTTGGGCCATCAATAGTTACATCTGGTTCACAAGTTCGTACCGAGCGTCCTTTCATTCCTACCATTCCCGTGCAACCATCTATTTCTGATCAACAATCTGTAGTAGTATCACCTCTATCCACACCACATACACCTTATACATCTACTGCTCCTACTCCTCCTATATCTCCAAGACCAGTTATAAATCCACCAAGAGCAATGGCTGCTCGATTTGCACCCCTTGTGTTGCCTCAAAACTTGGATGACACGCCCGCTGACTATCAAAGTAAGATTCCATTGTTTGATGGTACTCCTCAAAGTTTTCCTGCTCAGCAACATATTGATAGAATGACATACTTCTTTGATCTTCATGAGATTGATGCAGAAAATGTGACCATGAGATTGTTTGTGCAAACCTTTGGAGGTGAAGTAAGAAAGTGGTTCAGAGCTTTGCAGCCTAGAAGTATTGCTACATTGGCTGAGCTTCAGAGATAATTCTTGGATCGATGGGAAGTAAAGAAAGATCCTCTTCAGATCACTTCTAAATATACCAAGATCAAGCGCAACGTAGGTGAGTCAGTCCAAGATTATTGTATTAGATTCAATGCGGTTTACAATGCAATTCCTGATGATTTAAGGCCATCTAGGAAGTCGGCTTTGCTTAAGTTTCCGAATGGTTTTGATCCAGACATGGCCTATCAATTACAAGAAAGAGATCTGGCCACTTTGGAGGACATGCAGAAAATTGCAGTGAGTGTTGAAGCTAATTTGAATAACAAGAGAGCTAGATTGAGAGCTGAAAAGAAAGTCGCAATAAAGGAAGAGGCTTCTACTTCAGATCAAGTACCTCGCAAGGTGGAAAAGATGATTGAAATATTAACACTTGATAAGCCTGAACCACAGATCAGAAATCCTAACTTCTGGGACCAGTAGCAACCACAATTCAGGATCAAACAACGAGAGCAGCGAGCACAAGAATCGCCAACACAACAGCAAGTAAAGACACCTTTACAGTAGAATTTTGTTGGTCCGAAATCAGATGATGAAGACAATGTAATAGGGGAAGAGAATCAATTCTTTACACCTGATGATATGCCAACCTTTATCACTGAATATGAGGAGTATGCAAAAAACTCAGCTGTACAAAAGGATGAGGATTTTATCTTGGCAAATGAGACAGCTCTTGAAGAAGAGTCGGATGAGTATCAGAGAGGTTATATGAATGCTTTGTCTGCCCAACAGTGAAAATATTCACTTAGAAACAGATATGTGCCTATTAACCCAATCCAAAAGAGAAAGGAAGTTTCAGTGCCGAAGAATGATGCACCCATTGCACAGAAGAAGGGAAAAGAGGTAGCTGATCCCGCTACTAGCAATTCTCCATCAGCAAATGAAAGATCTAATCAGCCAATTGTATCAAGGGAGAAAGCTGAGAAGAAGGATGTTTCAGCCAAAGAGGTAGAAAAAACTTCAGTTTTTAACTTAGAGAGTGAAATTTCTAAGTTAAAAGTTTCCATTCCTCTGACTGAGTTGATGAGAAATAGCAACTATAAGGGTCACGTATCTAAAATTTTGAATTTCGATCCAATGTCTGATATGGTGAATGTGGAAGATGATTAGCCTGAATTGATATTTGGACCAGCATTGGATGGGGAGTCCCTCGATAATGATGTGCCTCCTTTTTTTATCAGCCTTAGATTGCATGATTTTGTGTTACATAATGCCATGTTTGATTCTGGAGCATCTCATAATCTCATGTCGAGAGCGATCATGGAGAAATTGGGATTGGACATCACTAGGAAGTATCATGATCTTTATTCTTTTGATTCTAGCAGAGTACAATGCATTGGTCTTATCAAATATTTGGTGGTTAGTTTAGATCAGATTCCTACTAAGAATTTTTTGATGGATGTGGTTGTGGCGAATATTCCTCCTAGATTTGGCATGCTTCTCTCCAGATCTTGGGGAGAGAAATTGAAGGGAACATTGCAGCTTGATTTCTCCTATGCTACCATTCCTGTGTTTGGTCAGATGAGAAGATTATATCGGGAGAAAAAGATGAAGTATATGATCACCAGCAAGGAGAAACCGGTAAATCATCCGATAAATTATGTACATACAGATTTAGAGTCATTTTTTTTGTATTCAAATAGTTTCAATTATGTAAATAGTCAATTAGTTGAAGCAGAGGACATTCCAGAGATCACCGAAAATTTCAGAGAAGTTTTTAAGAAAGAGAGACAAGAACTTGAAATTTCCGCTAAGCAATCAACCTTCCGACAGCAGCATAAATTTGATGGACAGCAAGTAGGAATAACAGAGAAAACAAAATTTCAGCACTTGGGAGAAGATGAAGATGGTTTGTGGACCATGGATTTCGATGGTGCAGTTGAGTGATGGTGGTGGAATTGGTATTTGGGTACGCAACCCTTTTTCCGCCCCTAATAAAGTACTGAGTAATGTAAGCATATGCTCTTATAAATTAGCTTTTGATTGTTCGAATAATGAGGCAGAATATGAAGCTTTGATTGCTGGTCTGAAAATTATTAGAAAGTTGAATGCTAAGAGGATTGCAGTCTATGGCAACTCCGAGTTGGTAATTAAGCAAGTGAAAGGTGAATTCCAAGCTAAGAATCCTCGAATGTGGGCTTACCAAAATATTTTTCTTGATATCTTGAAATTTTTTTCAGACTATACTTTGACTTGTATCCCTCGTATTCAAAATGGTATTGCAGATGCACTTGCAAAGGCAGCAATTAATTTGAAGATTCCGATGAACTCAAGTAACAAGTTTGAAATTCATATGAAACATCGTCCAACTGTCCCGGACAATCAAAGGTATTGGCAAGTATTCCAAGATGATGATGATATTGATGAATTTCTGCAAAATGAAGGCAAATTCAAAGAGACTTCAATTGACATGGAGCATGATGATGGTGAGGCTGATGTGAAAATCAATCAGATGGAAGTATTGCAGCTGAAGGATAATTTCATTCCTAAAGGTTTGATACCTTTAGAAGAGCTTTTCGATCAAGATGACATAGCTAGAAAACCAACCTTGCGGCCAACTGAAAAGGGAGTTGAAGATGTGAATATTGGATCAGCTGAAAATCCAAAGATGGTGAAATTGTCCAAAGCATTGCCACCGGAGGTAAAAGCAAAATATGTTAGTTTATTGTCTTCTTTTGCTAATGTATTTTCTTAAGACTATTCAAATTTGAAGACGTATGATACAATCATAATTTAGCACACCATTCCTATCAAGCCGAATCAAAATCCCTTTAGGAAAAAGTTGAGAAGGATAAATCCAAAGTTGCTGCCCTCAATTGAGAAGGAATTGAATCAATTATATAAGGTTGTTATCATCGTTCCTATAAGGTTTTTAGATTGGATTTCCAATTTGGTGCCCATACGCAAGAAGATAGGTGAGATTCGTTTGTGCATTGATTTTAGGAATCTGAATAAGGTTTCTTTGAAAGACAATTATCCATTGCCCAAAATGGATCACATACTTCAGCGAGTAGTTGGAGCATCTTGTATGTCGCTACTCGATGGTTATTCCGGGTATAACCAAATTTTGGTCCATGAGGATGATAGAGACAAAAGAGCGTTCACCACTTTGTGGGGAACTTTCCATTATGCTAAAATGCCTTTCGGTTTGAAGAATTCCAGTGCGACATTTCAGTGAGCAATGGATATGGCATTTGCAAATGAGAAAGATTTTTTTCTAGTTGTGTATCTTGATGATCTGACAGTCTTTTCTAATTCTGATGAAGAGCACCTTTACCATTTGAAGATTGTTTTTCAGCGATGTAGAAAGTATGGTGTGTCACTCAATCCGAAGAAGAGTTTGTTTGCCGTGGATGAGGGAAAACTTCTTGGTCATATTATCTCAAAAGATGGCATCCGTATTGACCTCGCTTGAGTTGAAGCTATTCAGAAAATTGATCTTCCCCGGAACAAAATGGAGATTCAAACCTTCAATGGTAAGATGAATTTTTTACGCCACTTTGTGCCTAATCTTGCTGAACATCTAAGAGAGATTACAAACATTCTTAAGAAAGACAATGCAGTGAAGTGGACTGAGGAGGTGGTAAAGTATTTCAATTTAGTGAAGTTGGCTCTTTCTTCAGCTCCGGTTTTGATCAGCCCGAATTATACTCAGGATTTTATTTTGTTTTCATTTGATTCGGAGCATACTATGGCAGCAGTATTAATGCAGAAAAGAGATCAACATGAAAAACCGATTTCTTTTTTCAGCCGTACTATAAGAGATGCAGCCTTGAAATATAACATAATTGAAAAGCAAGCTCTTTCTCTTGTGAAAGCGTTGAAATATTTTCAGGTATATATTTTTCATTCTCATATTCTTTCTTATGTTCCTAATGCTACTGTGAAGGATGTTTTAGTGCAAACAGATCCAAAACGGAGACGGGGCAGATGGATTGCTGCCTTGTTGGAGTATGATGTGGAGATAAAACCTACAAAGCTTATCAAAGGACAAGGGCTAGCTAAGCTAATGGCTGAGTCGAATTTGCATGCCTTGGACATCAATCTCATTGCTGCTATGTCCGAGGAAAATGAGGAAAGTTCATCAGTTCAGGTATCAGAAATCTTTGTGCTTTCTCCTTGGTATTCAGATATTGTATATGTGCTTCAAAATTTGTCACCACCGCCCGACATGGCTAGAAACAAAAGTAGAACTATGAAATTGAAGGCTGCTAAGTTTTGTGTTTTGAATAATTCACTCTATTGGAAATATCCTGGTGGTGTTTTGTTAAACTGTTTGGTGGAAGAAGAAGCAAAGTAGGTTATGGAGGATTTTCATAAGGGAGATTGCGGGGGTCATCTTTTTTGGAAAACAATGGCCAATAAAAATTTTAGAGCGAGATATTATTGGCCGAAATTTTTTGCTAATGTGTATAAGACTGTAAAAAGCTGTCATGAATGTCAGATTTTTGAAGGGAGGCAGAAATTGCAGCCTTTGCCGCTTAAGCCCATTAAAGTAACTGCTTCTTTTTAGCAGTGGGGTTTGGATTTCATTGGCAAAATCCATCCCGCTTCTTCAGCTCAGCATAGATGGATCCTAACAGCGAAATATTATTTCACGAAATGGATTTAAGCGATTCCCACCAGGCAGGCCATGGATTCGGTAGTAATTTCATTCCTTGAGAATAACATTTTTTCTCGTTTTGGTTGCCCGAATAATTTAATCACTGATAACGCAACAACTTTCAAATCAAAAAATATGATTGAGTTTTGTGACAAGTATAAAATCACTTTGGGACACTCAACCGTTTATCATCCGCAAGGCAACGGATTGGCGGAGTCTTCTAACAAATCTTTAGTCAACATCATTAAAAAGTTGCTGGAAATAAAAAAGAAAAGTTGGCATAAGAAGTTGGTCAATGCACTTTGGGCAGATCGAGTGAGTTAGAATAAATCCATTGGTATGTCCCCTTTTGAGTTATTTTATGGAGTTGATACAATGTTTCCTACCTCTCTCCCAGTTCCAGTGGTCAAAATTCTACAGGAAGCTGGTAGTGAAGATGATCATATGCAGAGAAGAATAAATCAAATGATCCATTTGCAGCAGACGAGAGAAGAATTTTTCCAAAACACTTTCAAGCTGCAAGAGAGAATTAAGAAAATCTATGATAGAAAAGCAAAGGCGAACAAATTTCAATTGGAAGAAGTGGTGCTAAAATGGGATGCAAGAAATGAGGAAAAGGGTAAGCATGGTAAGTTCGAATTTTTTTGGAAAGGACCCTTTAAAATTGCTGCATATCAGGGTCAAAATGCTTTTCTTTTGAAAGAGATGAACGGGGAAGATTGTCTAGGAGGGCCGGTCAATGGTCAACTGCTCAAGCAGTATCATTTCTGAGATGTTTTCTGTTGTTTACATTGTCACTGTACATACCGCTTTATTTCAGTTTCATTGCAAGTGTGTGTTGTGATCTTTTCTTCAGTTTGGGGCCCGAAGTGAAGGTTATAATTCTAAAGATTGATTTCAGCTTTGTTTTGAGTTTGTCAAGTCAGGTTTTCCAGTCATTTTTGTTTGAAAATTGAGTCAGTTTGAGTCAAATTTTCAGTCAATAAATGAGTCAAGAGTCTTGTGTTGATTTGTCGAAGTTATGGATTCCATAGCCCAATGGACGAAGGCACTGCCTACTCTCCCAGAAATCTGTAGTTATTGGCACCTCCCAGGAGCTACCATCCCCATTGGAGCCAATGTTAGAGTCGGTCTCTTCATCCCTCCATCAGAGATCAAAATCTCTTTTGTTGCATTTCATTTTAGGTGTCTCATTCAGTTCAGTCAGCTGCATTCCATTAGGAGCATGGATCATCTCATTTATTTTAGTCAGCTGCATTCCATTAGGAGCATGGATCATCTGACGGTAGGGGGATTTTCACTCATATCCCTCATGTCATGTACCTGCTGGTCCGTGTCTGTTCATCAAAATCATTTTTAAAGTCATTTACAGTCATGTTTGCCAAAGAGTCATTTTAGGGTTTTTAGGTCTCATTAGGTCTAGGGTTTCGTTAATTTAGTCTTCAGAATGACTAATAATGTTAGCAGGCACATGAGGGAGGCTCGAAATAAGTTTTCACTGCAAAAATTTCATCATCGCAATGCTTGATAATGATTCTTCTTAAAAACTCTATTTTGAAGAAAAATCATCAATTTCATCCTTTGTAATAAATGTAATGTAATTTTAAAAAGTTTTTTAGTTGTAAAGTTCTTCAAGCGCAACCCTGGTCACCTTTGCCAAATCCCATGCCTGCTATCCCTACAAAAAATAGACAAGAGATTCATGATTCAGCTAAAAAATCAAAGTGGAAACAAAACCAGAGTTTATGTGAAAATGTCAAAGTTCAAACATTAGAAAGTGGGTTTTTCCAAATTAAAGATAAAAGTCTTTGGCATAAAAGATATTTTTGTGTTTCAACAACTCATTTACATTCCAAGAGATAACATTGAGCTGAGTTAAGTCATGGAAGAGAAAAATAAGGTTTGAAGGCCGGACTGTGTGTGAAATCCTCTGTCGTGGCACATTGGGTGAAGGTCGCGGCGCATAGGGCAGCTCATCACTGTGCAATTTTGAACTGGCACGGCGCACACAGAGAGCACGATGCACTGGGCCTCTGTCACGGTGCACAGGGCCGAAACACCTAATTTGTTGCCACCTCTCTCTCAAATTGCAAAACGAATCTTCCTCCTATGTTTCAAGTAAGTTTGTGAGACTTTGATATTGCTATTAGCCAATGTTTGGGTTTGTTTGAAAAGGGAATATGAGAATTTGAATGTCGAAACCATAAACCCTATCACCTTGTTAAAATTTGATCCTAAGGCTTTTGAATTTGAAGTTTTAAAATTTGATTTTGGTGCCAAGACTCCAACTCAATTCCCCACCTGTGTTTCCTTTCCCATCACTGTTAATATTACCATTACAGTCCTCCCCTATTCCCTTATATCCCAAGTCACTCATTCCCATTATCCCTATCCCTAAATATTTTCATTTCCTATCATTCTCCCTTTCCCCACCTCACTTATAAAAATTCACAAACCCTAAGAATCCCAAAAATTCAGTGGTTGTCCCTTGTCCCTAAGTTTGTCAACTTTTCAAAGGGAAAAATATCATTTGATTAAATCCCATTGTCTCCATTGCCCTATATCTCCTACAATCCCTCTCCTTTAACACACATTTGGCAACTAAAACAAAGCACCAAATTCTCATTTTCATCTCATACAAGCCAAAAATACACCTTGCATTAACCTTGAGTACCATGGAGACAGACACTGATACATCATATGACAGAGATAGTGATTCTACCACTGAGCTACATGCACCGAGAAGGCCTCGTAAAGGTGGCAAACATGTGAGAGAAGAGCCCACCTCATTGAATCAATTGCAGGCTTGCCCACTTGCCATGGCATTTTTTCGAGAGCAGTCATGCTATCAGTATTGTGAGATGATTTCTAGGATTCAGCATCATCAGGAGTTGGCTCGTTTGTTTGTATTGCATTTGCATGATGGTCAAGTAACTCTTGCTGGTGTAAAATTCACCTTGACACCAGAAACCATTTCTCAAGCAACCAGAATACCGAATGTGGGTGAACAGTGGAACAAAAGATAGCAGGTGGATAGAGTGCATTATGAACCATATATCAGGCCTAGCTATGTGAGACAACTCAGCAGGGTGTTCCCATTCCGGCTCCTAAAGGAATCCTATGCGCCTTTGATGAAACTCATTATCAGATACTTCAGTCTTGAGGGCCAGTTCTCACGCCTCTATGCCTACCACATCAGGTTATTGATGCATTTCACAAGAGTGAGGATGATGAACATACCTTATTTCATGTGCCGGAACATCGAGAGAATGACCACTCTTGTGCAGAAGAAAACTCCTGAGCAACAGTACAACAATATTTATCATTATGCACTCATCAAGATTGTTGTTGTACATCAGCTTGGATTGCAGGGTATTTCATGAGAGGATTTCATTTCCCATGACTTCTTCATAGCTCCTCAGGTTCCTCTGGAGATTTTTCATGAGCCAGGTGAACCTTCACATCAGCCTGAAGGTCTCGAGACAGAGCCTATCAGTGTGCCAGTGTTTGTTACTTATCAAAGAGGCACCAAAGCATTATTCGCAGCAGCCCAATGAGTACTATCTCCACCAGGGGTGGAATGGGTCTCATTTCCATCATTAGCAGCATAGGTACAGGTACAGGACAAGGGTAACAAGCCTATGCAGGATGAGGGCCCTTCAGGAGGCCAGGATACTGATTTCATATTGATTGATGAGGATTTGAGCTCTTTAAGCTCAAAATTGAGAGAGATCATTCAGGAGCAGAAGGCTGAGATAGACACATTGACCGACAAATTTCAAAGAGCTCAATGGATCATAAACTATCTGGAGCAGCGGAACAAATAGTTGGAGGATCAGCAGACAATCATGGAATTGCAAAACATTCGTGAGAATCGGCAAGCTGCTCGAAGAAGCCAAACCGAGATGACACCCATTGAGCGGGAGATTGAGGCTGATAGAGAGACTTGGCTTGAGAGGGTCAGTATTCATCTTGAGAAGCTGTTGGAGAAGGCAAACAAGGAAAATAACATGCTCAGGCACATGAAGAACCATTATTGGGCGCGAAATCATGTTTGCAAAGCGAGGATCAAGATCCTGAAAGCAAGGCTAAGGAGGGCAGTAAAGCATCGCAAAAGGCATGATAGACTCCAAATTTTGGCCGAAGCTTATTTGGCCCAGCATAGCACTTGATGATGGGAATTCAGTTCAAGTTTCAAGAAATTTGGGAAAATTTTTGTCAATTTTGAATTTTTGGGCCTAAAAACAAATTTTCCTGCCCAACGCGTAGCGCCACTTGGCGCACGCTTATAATTGGAAAATATTCTGGAGGAAAAATTTGTATTTCTAGATTTTTCATCAAAATTTATGCATGCCTATGGATTACCTAAGGATTTTTACAAGTTTTGGGTTGCCTAAAGGGTCAAAAACACCCTAAAAATGGTATTTGTGCCACTTTTTGCACACACAGGTAGCAGTGTTGGGAGGTTTGATTTTTTGAGGGGAAAATGGAAAGAAAATCCATAAATTCCACTTATGTTGGAAAGTAGATAGGTAGGGATTTCCAACGAGCTATCCTGCACTCAATTTTGACTTCGGGAAGGCCATCAAAATCAGCCTCAAACTTGTGCTATGCATAGATATTTCAGGCGCAACGCATAGGGAAATTTGGCCTATTTTTCACTCAGCAGCTCAGATTTTCACCTAGTTTTGGCTAGTTTGACTTTTTCATGTAACTCTTGATGTAACTTGATGTAATTTCATGAATTTGATGTAATTTTGGCACATTTTTACTCATCTTTGTAGATTCATTCACCAAAAAGTGAAATGTAGGTGAATGAATCAGTTTCCTATCATATAGAGGCAAGTTGTTTCATTGCCTATTTTCTAGTTCTTAGTTTAGATATGGTTGAAACAGATCCTAGAATGATGAGCTCAACCCCTAGAGGCATGGGAATGAGTTAGGCTTGTCTATATCATGTAATTCATCAATCATTTTCAGGGTTGGACACTTGGGATTGCTTGGCACTTCATTGTACATTTCATCTCTGCACTTTTGGCAAAGGAATAGACTAGGGTTTGCAGCACTCTTTGGGATCCATGTGGCTTTGTATTTTGATGGTGTGTTTCTCTATGTAATTTTAAGTTCACTGATGTTTATGTGTACCATTTTCCTTCTCCTTTCTTCTTAAATTGAACAAACAAGTTATAAAGGTGGAATTCATTAGATTGCTTTGCTCTGCCTTCAGTTTTGTTTAATTTTCCATGTTTTCATATGTTTGAAGAGGATTCTTGAAAGCCTTTTTCCCTCTTCAGCTCCTCACTTGTCTGAACCATCCATTCATTCAATCTAAAACATCAAAACAATTTCCTTCCTTGCCCCAATCAGAACTCTGCAAAAACTAGGCCTTATCCCCGGATCCAAACTGCCTTTCCCTTTGATTCCAACAAAAAACCCAAAAAACACAATCAAACTCCTTTACTTATATACCTAGCCTAAAATTAGCTTTTATTTCAAGTCATCTCAAGCCCTATTGATTATTTTTGCTGAGATTGACCCGGAGAGAGCCCACTCCTGATCTGGTAGGGCTAGCTACCAGACTGAGCATGGTTTTATGTTACCCTGAACTCTGCCTTCCTTTAGCCTGAGGTAGATTTAGGCAATAACAAACCCCAGGGTTTGAAAATTTTTCTTTGATGTCAAATTGATAATGAATACTTCTTATAATTGTTTGGATTACATCAATTTGGAAGCTCCATTGTTGGATGGTTAAAAACCCTAGTCCTAGGGTTTGGGTTCCCTAGACTAAGGACATACCTATACTTTGTAGAGGTTTTTTGAAGTGGAAAATCATTGATTTTTTCTTGGAGAACCACATTATGGGATTCTCCTTGTTGAGATGTCTCTGGTGGTATGTGGCACGCCTAGAGAGGCCTCCCAGTTTGAGAGATATTCACGTTTGAATTTGATGACCCCTGTTGGTGGACTAAAACCCCATAGGATAGTGTCATGTCAAACATTTATTAGAAAATGGTCATTAAATATCTAATTTAAGGGATATTAATGGTAATTCATTAAGTGTTAGTGGAAATATCATCTTATGAAGACTATTAAATTATTTTTTCCTCATAAGAAGTATCCCTCATATTTTAAAGGCTCATTAGGGGAATTTTGAGGTATAAAATGGGTTTCCTAAGGAAAATATAAAATAATAGTGGAAAAAATAAAATAATATTATATTACATCATCAAATTTTGGAAGGAAAAAGAAAAAACTATTTTTTCAACTCATATTTTCAACTTATCTCCCTATGGGTTCACTCAAATTTCGAGCAGGAACGCTCATTGGATGCAAAATTTGATTCCTCTTCAGAGGACTAAACATTTTGCATACTTTTAATGGACATACCTACATAAAAAATGTGAAATACATGAAAAATTTGATCTCAATCACGTGTTTTCATGTATTTCTCATTTTTCTTGTAGCATGGTTCATCAAAAGTATGCAACATGGGTACTGTTGTATCTCAATAAAAAATCCCTTGGATGTGGTAAGGAATCAGTGCTTAAGACATTTTATAAATTTATGTCACAATTATGATATCGAATGACCTCTGTTTAACACCTTTGGAATCTAATTACTTAATAGCCTCAATAATATGATATAATGAAAGCCTTCACAATGCCATAAACTGCTGATACTTGAATGAAATGAAAAGAAGAACTGTAAGAGAAACTCAAAATGATATGCTGAATACACAAAATATACCACTCTTAAGTTTCATAGGAAATCATGGAGAGAGAGGAAATTCGAAATAATATGCTGTAAACACAAAATCTATTACTTTGAAGTTCCCTCAGGAGTTTGCGAAAAAGATAAGAGATGAGGTGAAGGAGTGAAAATTAAGGTAACTTAACTCTTACTCAGAGATGTAATTAAGAGATCGATTGCTACATTAATTCACTTCATTCAAAGAGGAATGAACATAGAGGGAAACTAGAAATACATATCAACATCAACAGGTGCAGGAAACTTGATCTTCTTTCATTAATTTCTCAGAAAATTCAGTACCAAATTAACAGTAAACTAGAGGTCCAAAAATCGGAACCCTTTTTCCTTATTTCTATCTCCTTAAATACATCAGAGTTGTTCTTAACTCCTGAACTTATTGAACTCTTCGACTTCCTAAACTATTAAGATTAATTATGCAATTATAACAAGAAAATGAATTGAAACTTGGAAATATGGTTCATTTTGCTGAATTTGATGTTGTTGATGCATCCTCCGAGTGCCAAGGTTTCCTTTCTGGTTATGATGCAACAACTGCACCATTCTGTAGTGATGCCTTAGTGCCTGACTCTGACCTAGCTTTCGTGCTTCCAATAGAACCCCTGTATGTTATTCTGTCCGACTCTGCCGATGCCTCTGTGCATCAAACGCTACCATCGTATTACCTTCTACCCAACTCTGCCTTTTCTCCTTTGGTCTACATCGGGTCGCTTACACGAGTCTCTCTGCCATTTTTTTCCTATTTCTTCATGACCGAGGCATTTCACCAGCTTTACATTATAATCCTCTTTTTCTTCCTCCAACACAGTTTAACACAAAAATACCTTTCTACCGGATCTGAAAACCTTTGGAGTTTGCTTTTGAAACCACATCGCATCCGCCCGCACATTGCATTTCGTTGTTTTTAGCTTTTCTTTAACACTTATCTTCTAATTCTTGTGATGCACGCTATGTGATTGGGCCCCATCACATCACATATCGCACTTCAGCAAACATAACTCAAGATGTTTTCACTTAACACTTAAAACTTATGATGTGCGGTATGTGAGCCACGTCACCGCATACTGTTCTTCGGCGAACTTAAATTTTACCTTCCGCATTCATTCACTAAAATTTTCAATTGGTGATTTGCGATCAGGCCCCACCGCATCTCACATCGCACTCTAGTGATTTTAACCTTTACCTCTCGTGCCTATCCTTTGAAGCTTGCAGTTTGCGGTTTGCGGATTAATCTCCACCGTCCATCTTTCCCTTTGCGCCTCCCCTGAAACTCTTAAGTTTTTAAGGGAAATGTGCCCTTTCTCCACCTCTTCAATTATTATTCCCATGGGCGAGCTCGACTTGACCTACCCTCATAGCTTATCACATAATGTTAATGTAACAACCCATAAATTAAAGTTCTTCCATAACACGAGAAATTTTATATTTTCTATCATATATGCTTTTTTGGTGTTTTGAAAATTAATTCAAAGCTAAATTCAAATGAGCCACAACATCTGGCTCCAACTGGGGATAGTGATTTCTTCTATGAAAGCTCTAAGAACCACAGATTAGTGCCTTATCCATTGGGCATGGAGTCAAATATTTCTTGGTGACATATGAACAATGAACAACCCAGTATTTAGAATGGTGGAGTGCTGACTTTTAATGCTGGAATTAATGCTTCAAATATTGCCCGTTCACAGGCAGTTGTACTAGTTCTCCATCCAGATCTTCCAAAATGAACATGTTCTTTGACCTTGCGTCAGATATTCTGTACAGACCATACCAGAGAGGGTCAACTTTACCATGCTTCCCCTTTTCTTCTCGCCTGGTGTCCCGTCTCAGTACTAGATCTCTTATTGAATGAGAACTTCTTTTGCTTTTCTATCGAATATAGATTTCATCATTTCCTGATAAGTAATCAAGTTATCCCTGAATTTCTTCCTCTTTTCACTGTATTCAATTACTTGGTTCAACATCATTACTGGAGCATTAGGTTATTCCTGAGGTTCTTGAAGGAAAGAAATCATTGGTTTGGCTAGCTGAGTAGGAAACAATGTTTGAGTTCCATAAACCAGTTCATAGGGGGACTTTCCAGTAGATATCTTGGTAGTGACCTGAACTGCCTAGAGGGAAAACTTCAACTTTATATCCCAATTTTTTTGATTTTCAGCGATTGTCTTCTTCAGGATCCTGGCCAATGTATTATTTGAGGATTCCTCCAATTTTTTCCCTTGGGGATGATATGTTGTGGAATGTGATAGTATTACATTATATGTTTGAAAAAATTTAATGAAACAAGCAGAGTTGAATACTTGAGCATTATCAGTCACAATTTTGACTGGACATCTGAATCTGCTGAAGATGTTTTCCTCCAGAAACTTCATCACTATTTGGTCATTTGCCTTCTTCGTGGGTATTGCTTCAACCCATTTTGTAAAATAATTAGTGGCAGTTAGAATCCACTTGAACTTTCCACTTGATGGTGGATTGATATCTTCGATAAAATCCAATCCCCATTTCCTAAAAGATTATTCAATAAATACTGGGATGAGAGGTAATGGAGCAAGTTTTTTCTTTTCAGCAAACAACAAACACTTCTAACAACTTCTGACCAGTCTATAAACATCTGCAAATAGACTGTTACATTAAAAATTTTCACCATGACATTTTACTATCTATATGGGTTCATCATTACTCATATATTACTCATTTAGAAGTCTACAACATCAAGTTCCTAAAACCAAGCCTTGAAATTGAGATAAAAGCTTATAAAAGTCTTAAAAATACTTGTACCGCACTTTCTCTTAGTATTATCTACGGTGCCGCATTTTTTTGCTCTAGAACATGTGGAACCGACCGCACTTTTTCTTCATTAAAGGTGCGGATTCCTGTAAAAGGTTAAATGAAGGCGGAAGTAAAATTTGGAAGCCTAGCTGGTTGAATCTGGAAGCTTCTGGAAGCAATTATTTAGTCGAAAGTTCCCTCCTTTCATGTACATTCATCCCTCCATTAAAGGAGCCTACCCATTGGTATGTGGAACTTAATCCCTTGAAAGAGGATTCTATCCCCTCCTATTTGGAGCTGCAACCTCTTCTCTTTTGCTATAAATTGAGGCCATAGCTCAGCCTCAAGGGGAGTTAGGCTTTGAGATTTTTTGAGGAGAATTGTTGGAAAAACTCATACTCTCTTAACTGATTACCATATGGGAATGATTACACACTCATGTGTATGTTAGTCGAGAGAGTGCAAAGGCTTGTCAAAGTAGAGGAAACACTTGTTCCAGACCCCGGAAGGACCTGTACGACATCAAGGAGAACACGGTTTCAAGGCTCCTTCTTTTATCAAATATAATACAAATGGATCTTGTTTTCTCAATGAGTTGTTTATTTAAATGGATTATTTATTGAATTACTTGATCATCAAGATAGGTTTATGGTTTATGAATTAATCTATATTATGCAGGTTCTTCTAATTCTTTCATGTTTTTTATTGCAAATCCCAAAAGAAGACATATTCAAAGCGACAGGAAAGAAGACTACGATCAGTGCTGGACTATAGGTAAGTCCTAAATCCTTCCTTATAAATAATTCTAGATCAAACATAATCTAGAGAAAGTAGTTTACATCTATCTGTTTGTTTCTAGTTATTGTAGGATACTAGGGAGATCTTTCTTGTCTGCAAGAACGATTTATCCGTCCAACAAAACGACGACTCCGCTGGGGAAATTTCTTGAACTTAGTTTTCCTTTTTATTTTTGAGTTTGACTTTGGAAAGAATTTTTATGATTTTGATTGATTGATACTGGTTTGGGTAATTTATTCCTGCAGAATCCTTGAAAAGTGCTTTAGAGTTTTTTATTTTTCTTTAAGTTTTCTGGTCTCCGCACTTTGTCTTTAGGCAGAGTGCGTTCATCTCCGCTGTTTCTCTGTGTAAATAGTGGTGTCGCACCCTTTTATACTGAAACCTGCAGACCCAAGAATATTTTTGGAAAATTTAAGATTCTCTTTTCTGGAACCACCTTACATGATTCTCTTTATTTTCCCAGACTTATCTTGACTGTCAAAAGCCTTCTATGAATTTATTTTCAGCAACTCTGACAATCTCATCAATCTTCGTTAAGTTAATTGGGTGTTTTGAGTTTCTTTTTTGGAGAAATTCTTAATTTGATTTCCTTTGGTCATTACTTCAAGGTTTGTCTCAGTCTCTTAACAATTTTTCATCTTTTTTCTTTTTCTTTTGCAAAACAATTTCCCCCTCATTCACTGGGTGGGGGGGCTAAATTGTGTCTGAGTGTTAATCGCCTTTGAGTGTTTTTATTTTTTGACCTTTGGAACTCTCACCCAATTTTCTTTACTTACACTTGATTGGTTCTTTAGATTACATTAGAATCATCTTGTGTTTGAGAATTCTCTTGCATAGATTACATTTGCATAATTAGAATTCTCATTTTAAGAATATGAATGAAAAATGTGCATAGATTACATTTGCATACTTTTCAAGTGAATTGTGCATAGATTACAACTGCATAGTTTACATTCTGGAAAAATCAATCGTAGATTTAGATTAGTTTTCTTTGATTTTAATTTACATGTTTTTATGCTTGTTTTAAAACATAAAAATAAAAAAATTTAGAATTGATTAGAATTAGTTTTTCTTGATGAAATTAGTGCATTAGAGAATTTTTTATATTTTCTCTTATTGATTAATTTTTTGCATTGTTGGAAGTGAATGGAAACTCTCTCCTTAATTTTGTTAGGATTCATTGAATTGAAAATATTACATTCTCATATTCGATTGCATTCAGTTTTGGGTCAGGTCATAACACCATTGGTTTCATATCCATTTACCCTTTGAGTAATAACAACCCAAATAACATAGCGCTTAATAAAATTCATCTAGTAATTTTACATTTTTAGGGCTCTTTCCACCAACATAGCTTAGGCTAGTGTCTTGGAATAGGTTTTAGTTAACTCCCCAACACAGTAAAACAAACAAGTAGTCGATCTTGCGGTAGGAAAAATTCCAATAGTAGCATGTATGCTCTGGGAAGCTCCTACTAAAGGAGTCAAGCACGAGATCATATCTGAACCAGTGAGGTAATAAATCCTTCCTCATTGGGAACGATAGAATATTTACATGTATTAACATCGGTAAACCTTAGATTGACCATTTTCAAGGAGCCCGGGGTCACTTGTCGGTAAACCTTGGATTATGTCAAGGAGCCTTCAAGGGGATTGAGCTTTGTTACTCTACCATTGCGTGTGTATCGGATCGTAGACTATTCCCCCAGGTATATTTGTTCCTATTGGTGACCTTAGTGGCCATAAACTTTAGGATTTTTTCCCAAGGTGATGGTGGAGGGAAGATCCCACTGTACCTGGAGCAAACGTCGACTAGACTCACTTGGATTCTCTAGAGGGTTCTCTTCACTCGAGATGGCATAGTGGAGAAACTTGCACCGGTCTGTTTCATTAAGTAGGTTGTCAGGGTAACTGTTCCAATCGCCATTTCTGGATTAAAATTCTATGATGTTGGATTTCATCACCAACTAGTGTTTTTTAGTGCGGGAATCTACTGTTTGTGTGTGGTTTGACTCCTAGATTTGTTAGTGCATGTTCATTTGTTTGTTTTACTTTTTAGAGACCTTAGGTGTGGATTGTGAATTTTAATTGTTAGGTGTGAATTGTGAATTGTTAATTTTAGTTTTAAATTGTTAATAAAATTCACTAAAGTTGAATCTAATGGCAACTGTTCCAGAATTTACCAACCAAGGAACCCCTCTTAATGAGAATCCTAGTACTTTTCCTTGCTTTGGAAATGTTGGTCCTCCTTATATGGCTACATTGTCATTACCTAGATTTACAATAGGTTTACCGATATGGTTATTTTCAACTTCGTTGGCCCAAAATACTCCAGTTGTTCCACCTCAACCGGATGCTTCACCTCAACAGAGTTCACCATCTCAACATCACCAACCTCATGTTGACCCTTTACCTTCTTTGCCCAATATTTCTTCCTCCCTTTCTTCCTCTTCACTTGGTAAAATCCTTGATGCTAGTAACCAGGTGGCTAAGAAGAAGAAGAAAGGGAAGAAGAAGAAGAAGCAAGATAAGAAATAATTCAACCAATCAACCATGGCTGTAAGTGTTAGTAGTGTTGAGGAAACCTCCAAAATGCATCGTAAACCCAAATACCCTTGCAAGCTTTGTAAGGGTGACCACTTCCTTATCAATTGTCCTAGTATTCCAAAGGTCTTGGAAGTATGGTCAGAAAAATATCATCAACTTTCCTTTGATCCATCAACTAGTGATTGTCAAGTTTCTGGGAAAAAGGGTAAAGTTAGGTTTCCTTGTAGGTTATGCAAAGGGAGTCATCAAACTCACATTTTCCCTCACATGGATGAAGCCTCAAAATTGCTGGAAAACCTTACTGTTCCACAGCAAGAACTTCCAACTGGTTACCGTCAAATTTCTCCCAACCTATCGTCAATTGACAGAGTGATTGATCTAATTGCAAGTACAGTCAATCCCACTCTTCCATGTACATTCAATCCCACTCTTCCATTAACGAGTGAAACCCATATCACTCAGTTTGACATTAGGGGAATTTTGAGGTCTAAAATGGGCCTCCTAAGAAAAATGTACAACAAAAATAAAATTTATAACAACCAATAGGATTCAAGATGATGATGTCAACCATGGGGGATGATTCACCATTTTTTAAATAAAAAGGTACTGTTGGGGTTCCCATGTTTTGGCCAGGTTGACAGAGACCAAAAGATGAGACAACATAGAATCGCTTTCAGACCTTAGGATCTAGCCCTCCTAGGTCCAGAGAGGGATCTCTCTATGATTATCAAAGGATATATGTCTGTAAAATTCTCAATTATGATTTTAGGCTAGTTATGGGCTCAAGGTTGTTCGTTTGATTGTTTGAGTTTGGTTGTTGAGAATCAGGAAGGAAGGTTTCATCATAAGACAAGGATGGGTAAAGAAGGAAGCTAGACAAAAATAGATAACTCAGGGAACCTCAAGGCCATTGGGCAATGGAGTCAAGAAAGGTTTTACTTATGTTCAAATGTGTAAGCTTCAGTTGGGCTAGTCATCTAGAGCATTTGGATCTCAAAAACTGATTGGTGGGATGGAACACTAAGTGATGAGAATGAAGGATGGAAAACCACCTGATTCTGTCTATAGATCAGGCCAGAGGTCATTTAAATCCAGGCCTGCTTGGACAAAACCATAGGCAACACAAGGGATCTTGAAAAGGTTTATATGGAAGGGATAGGTTATGAAGAGGCAGAGACAGGCTTCTAGACCTCCCAATGTTCCTAATCTCTTTCAATTAAATCTTAACAAAAACATCTGAATACTGATTTTATTAACTTGCACATCAGAGAGCAGGCAATAATCATCCACTACACTAGTTTAGTCAATTAAAAACAATATTCAGACACACATATGAGCAGAAAACATTAAAGACTGAGAGAGCTGGGATATAAGGTACCTAACAAGGGTAAATCTTATATCATGCATTCAGATGTCAGTCAGAAGAACATGAAATGAAATGGAAGCAAACACAGAGATAAGAAAAACATCACCAACTGCTGTAGATCAGGATCCAATGAAAACTGCTTATCGTGTTAAACACAACACCAATCAGGTACATCACTGCCCAAAGCTTTTACATTCAGCCTGAATACATCATATTTCTCAGCCTATCATACAACTGTTACACAAGAAACTTGGCTCGGGACAAAATGCTTGCGGTTCACTGATAATTCAACAACCATTACAATGATATCTCTCTGTGCTTTATAGCGGAAGAGACACAGAGGACCGACTGAGGAGGTAGGTGAATCTTAAATGTTACAATTAAACACCACAATGAATTCAGGGCCGAGGTCCATTCTGCTTGATACACTGTGTATTTAATCATTGTCACTTTTCTCGTGAAAGAAAGATCTGCTCTGGATACGATTTGACCTTTGGGCTGTAGTACTTCAGGTGATTTGAAAAAAATGAAAGAACTTGCTGGGAGGTCTGCCTTATGGATGTTAGATTGTTTCGAACTATAGCTGGAATGGGAAATTCCTTCAAGGGCACGGCGCATAATAAAGGCTGTATGGGAGACTTGTCCTTTATGGAGAAACATTCTGCTGATCAGAAAACCTTGATATTACCTCTTATTGATGTTCAGGATCTCCAGAATCGATCCTCGGGGCCTTCAAAATGATGCTTTGCCTCTTTAAACCTCTGTTTCAGAGCTCAAGATCTTCGTTGACGCGCACTAATCCCTCTGCTCTGTACTAAAAATCCTCGCTGCTTCATTATTGCCTCTGTCGAGTTAGCTCGAGCTTTAATGGCGCTGGAAGGATTTTTGGCGTTTGAACTCTGCTCTCCATTAATGTGAGTCCTGACGGCCCCATTCCTTGACCTTTCTGATGGTACTGGCTCAGTGGATTTGATCTTGACTGCGCCGCTCACCGTTGAGGTAGTACGTTGAATAGCGGCGGTCCTCTTCCTCTAGAAACTCTGCAACACAGCAAATTTGTGGAAAAACAGTGGGTGGAGCAATGGACGCAGGATGAACTAAATGGTGGTGCGGCGATGGTGGAAACAATGCTTTTGTGTAAAAGAATGATGAAAATGCAGTGGAGTGGTGGAATGGTGGCGGATAATAGGGTTTGGTAGAAATATGCAGCGCAGGCCGTTAGATCTTGGCCTGGAGACGAAGATCAACGGTGGAGATTAAACGGCATAACAATATATGAAACTAACCAAAACAAACAAAATGAATGAAATGCGACGGAGATGAATGAAAGAGTGGGACCCAGCGGAGGCGGAGGGCGATTAAACCTGGGCCGTCAGATCCGGGAGAAGACGGACGACGGAGATGCAATCGGAGGATCGCAATCAGGAGGTGCGCAATGAGTGTTGCGATTATGATTGGGGGAGTAATGCGATTGAGCGCTGACCGTCAGATCTTGGGAAGAATGGACGGTCAGGATGCAATCGGAGGATGGGAAGAGGGACTTGCAATTGGAGGAAAAGGGAGGAGCGATGGCGGTCGGATCAGCGGGGGAGATCAACGGTGCAGATGCAATCGGAGGATCGCAATCGGGAGGTGCGCAATGAGTGTTGCGATTGCGATCGGGGGAGTAATGCGATTGAGTGCTGACCGTCAGATCTTGGGAAGAATGGATGGTCAGGATGCAATCGGAGGATGGGAAGAGGGACTTGCGATTGCAGGAAAAGGGAGGAGCGATGGTCGTCGGATCAGCGGGGGAGATCAACGGTGCAGATGCAATCGGAGGGCAGAGAAAAGGACTTGCGATCGGCGATCGGGGGAGGAGTTGCGATTGCGCAATGACCGTCAGATCGCGGAAGAATGGACGGCGGAGATTTAATTGGAAGACCTCAATCGGGGCGGCACATGACAAACCTCCGATTGCGATTGGAAATGGAGGAGCGATCAAGCGCTGGCCGTCGGATCGCAGGGCAGATCAACGGCCAGGATGTAATCGGAGGACTGCAATCGGAGGAAGGGGCAGAAGGCTAGCGATCAGTGGAGGACCGTCGGATCGCGGGGCAGATCGACGGTGGGGAAGACCATCGGAGGGGCAGTGCGATCAGCGCGGGACCGTTGGATCGCGAAACATATGGATGCCCGTGATCAAATCGGAAGGTTTCAATCGGGGGGCGGACTTAACATGTTCCGATTGCGATGGGCGGGGGGCTTGCGATTAGCGGACATCCGTTAGATCTAATCGGATCAACGGTTCAGATCGGAGCGGGGACCTTACGTGTTAAAACAATCGCATCGGGGTTTTTGTTGTCACAAAGGGTTTGGCCTCCCGCCGATAGTTCCGATTTCGATTAGCGCTCGGGACTTAAGCACTTGGTCCCAGCGCAGGGGCACATGTGGAAAGGTGGTTGAAAGGGGCTAGCGGGAAGGGGCTTAGGCCTATAATAAGGTCGGGGAGTGGGTTTTTAGCCCTTTTAAATGGATTTTAAGGGCTTTCAAGGGAAACGATAAGGGGGAAAATGGGAAATAAAGAGTAAGGGAAGGATTCAAGGGGACTGTGGAGGTAAATGGGGAAACAGAATGGGAGACAAGGAGGATGAAAAAGAGGTTAATCGGGGGTGAAATAAGAGGGGAAAAGGGGCCTTTGGGCATTTCTTCACAGCAGAGAGGCTTTTGAAAGGGGAATCAGCAGAAGGGATATATTCAAAGGCTAAGAGGCACATGGAGGCTTCAAGGAGACTGTGTTTTCATCGGAAACGCATTCCTTGAAGAGTCAACAACAATTTAGCCCCCTATTTGCTTGTCAAAATTTCATAGGGGGGCTAACAGGTACAAATATTAAAAAATAATAAAATAATAAAACTACTTTTTCAACTCGTATTTTCAACTTATCTCCCAAAATTTTTACTCAAATTTCGAGTGGGAGTACTCGTTGGATGAAAAATTTAATTCCTCATCCAAGGAGTACCCATGTTGCATACTTCGATGAACTCTACTACACAAAAAATGAGAAATACATAAAAAACGTGATTGTAATCATGTTTTTCTATGTATTTCTCATTTTTCGTGTAGTAGGACCCATCGAAAGTATGCAACATGGGTACTCCTTGGATGAGGAATTAAATTCTGCATCCAACGAGTACTCCCGCTCGAAATTTGAGTAAAAACTTTGGGAGATAAGTTGAAAATATGAATTGAAAAAATAGTTTTTTCATTTTTCCCTCTAAAATTTGATGATGTCATCAAATCTTATTTGATTTTTTCCACTATTATTTTATAATTTCCTTAGGAGGCCCATTTTAGACCTCAAAATTCCCCTAATGTGATCCATTAGTTAATCAAGTGGTCGACTCAATTTCACATCCATCGATCCCACTCTCCCTGTAGAGAGTGAAATTCATACCGCTCAAGTTCTTCTTGTTACGTCAGATTCTTCTACGCTGGGGGGATTTCACCTGTTCCTACAGAACCCCCTCCAAGTACTGAGGTCTTTTCCTTTTATTGGAATAGACTGACAGAACCTCATCTTCCTTCCTCCATCCCTTTCCAAATCATTGTGAATGCTTGTGGTACGAATGTGCGTCACACACATGTAGATGAAGGTGCTTATGTTAGTATTTTATCCTCAACTGCTTGGCAAGCTTTGGGTTCCCCTCATCTTGTGCCTGTTACGCGGAATCTGAAAGCTTTTAACAGAACCATTAGCGAACCTTTAGGGATCCTTCCTAATTTTTCTGTTACTTTGGAAGGTAAAACATTCTGTATTGATCTTATGGTAGTTCGAGGCCCCTTGGATTTCAATTTACTCCTTGGGCGAGACTATGTCTATGCAATGAAAGCTGTCGTATCGACACTCTTTCGCGTGATGTATTTCCCTCACAATGGAAACATTGTGACTGTTGACCAACTTTCATTCACTAGTCTTGATTCGACTACCAATAATCTGACACACCTAAATGTTCCTTATACTAAAGTGGTATCTACCCCGCCACGGTTTAATTATGTGGCAACCAGTCCCATGTTTTCAGTTACCAATGCAAGCGAGCCTCTCATTGTTTTCTCGACTTACTTTGACTTTGATCCGGTAATTGACATGGAAAACTCTATGGGATTATTTGAATGCGATGTTCCTATCCCTTTTGAGTCCCTTGACATGTGTTCCTTCCAGAGAATTTTTCTTCCATCTGATGAAGACCTTTTGGAAGCCATGATCGAGGAGTGTCCCTTGACATGTCTTTCTTCTAGTTAGAAGCAATGAAAAGGTTATTTACGAGGATAGTTCCTTTTATTGTGTCAACCTCGTTAAAAAATGAATCAGTTGGTCAGAGGAAAGTTCATGTTACTGTGTCAACCTCATTAAAAAATGAAACATATCTTAGATATGAGGATAGTTCCTTTTACTGTGTCAACCTCATTAAAAAATGAATCAGTGGGTATTGAGGATAGTTCCTTTTACTGTGTCAACCTCATTAAAAAATGAATCAGTTGGTCATGAGGATAGTTCCTGTTACTGAGTCAACCTCGTTAAAAAATGAATCAAGTATGAGGACAATTCTTTTCCTGTGTCAACCTCGTTAAAAAATGAAACAAATTTCTAGAGGATAGTTCATGTTACTAAGTCAACCTCGTTAAAAAATGAATTAGGTATGAGGATAGTTCCTTTTACTGTGTCAACCTCATTAAAAAATGAATCAATGAGTCATGAGGATAGTTCCTTTTACTGTGTCAACCTTGTTAAAAAATGAATCAGTTGGTCTGAGGATCGTTCCTGTTACTGTGTCAACCTCGTTAAAAAATGAAATATGTATTAGATGAGGACAGTTATTTTACTGTGTCAACCTCATTAAAAAATGAAATAGACCCATGAGGACAATTCTTTTCCTGTGTCAACCTCATTAAAAAATGAATCAGTAAGTTATGTAGGTATATTTTAGAGAGTAGATTGATAGATTCAATGAGGACGGTTCTTTTATTGTGTCAACCTCGTTAAAAAATGAAACAGACCCATGAGGACAGTTCTTTTCCTGTTTCAACCTCATTAAAAAATGAATCAGTAGGTTATGTAGGTCGATTGTAGAGAGTAGATTGATAGATTCCAAGAGGATGGTTCTTCTCCTGTGTTAACCTCGTTAAAAAATGAAACAGATACCAGGAGGAAAGTTCCTTTCACTGTGTCAACCTCGTTAAAAAATGAATCAGTGGGTATTGAGGATGGTTCTTTTCCTGTGTCAACCTCGTTAAAAAATGAAACAAATTCTCTCCTAGTCAAGTCTAGTCTTTCATCTGATCTCGTAAATGAACCTTCATTCCATCCACCTATTAGTAACCAGTAGTCTACTTAGTTGAATGAAATGAAGCTTGGGGGGCATGCGCTCTAGCAAGTTATGCTTGGGGGTCATTAAAAAGCCACTCTTAAGCATAGTTTTCCTATGTTTCAAGCTTGTGTAAAAATGAAAACACTTTCAAGCACAATTTTCTCTGTTTCAAGATTGTGTAAAAATGAAACAAAACTATCTGAAGCATATTTTTTCTCTGTTTCAAGATTTTGTAAAAATGAAACCTATCTTGAGTCGATTTTGGTTATTATTTCCAAGACTCGTTAAACTCATGAAAATCCCTAGAATATTTTGCTATTTTTTATTCTCGTAAAACACATGAAAATTCCGAGTTCTTTCTGTCTTTTCCTGCTCGTAAATTAAATTGAAATTCAACCATATGAGTACAATTTTATCCCTTTTTAGAACTCGTTAACACTTACAAAAAAGAAAAAATGCTGAGTATACTTTTATCACTTTTTCGAGCTCTTAAAAAATTGCAAAAAATCGAAACCCTGGAGTTCTCTTTTAAGCCCTTTTCAGACTCTCTAAAGATGAAAATATTTCCAAGTACTTGACTATTCGAACTCGTTAAAAGAAATGAACAGTCGTCCCTTCAGTATAAGTTTACCCCTTTTCCGGACTGAAATGGACTATTTACAAAAAAGGAATACGTTGACTAATCATGGTCAATAGAGTTCTCTCTTGTATTATTTTATCCTTTTTGGGGCTTTTGAGACTAAATTTATGAAAAAGTACACCCACGGAGTTTCCTTAAGTTTTTCTTTTGACTCCCTAAAATTGAAAAACACCAAGTTTCTCCTATACTGGACTCGTTAAAATTTAACAGTAAAGGACCTGTCAATTAGAAACAGGAATGAACCACTCCTTCTTAGGGTTAGATTTTAAACTAAGTTGGACTCATCCAAAGGATGAGCTTATATAACAAGCAAATTTTATCCTCCTCAAGCTTGTGAAAAATAAAGAGGTACTTGCCAGAAATGGTGGGGGGGGAATAGAGAAAACGAATCCATTTGTCACACTTTGTTTAAAAATAAATTTACCACTCTTGAACATGACACTTTTTGTCACACTTCTACCTGGGTTGGGAAAATCCTTTGCTTATCAATTAATCAAACCATATTGAAAGTCTTCAGCTAGTTTTTGGGTATTAGCTTAGGTAAATTGTCACCAAACCATCTGCAGTGTCGTTATGTGTTCAAGAGGACAGTTCAAATAAACAATTCATTTGCAAACATATGTCTCCATTTGCGTTGACCATCCTTGAGTCAGTTCTTGCAAAATATTTCTACAAAACTTGATCTAATGGTTTTGTGTCATGGGCTTTCCTACGACGGATCACTTTATATCGATGGCAGCTCATCATCTAGGAAGTTGATCTAGAATCCTTTAGTACCTTAGAATCTGCATGCCTTAATGGCATGTTTCTCGCCTTCGACGATAGGTTGCATCATTGACCTTCGATCGAACGATTCCGTGAAATGTTTGACTTCAGATCATTTATTCACATTTCATGGATTGTACTGAGTACTTTGAGAGCCATTTTCATTATGGGTGGTTTCTCTCACACTTGTTAACAATTCACATAATTGACTGGTAATCAAGTGGTTTCTACCATGTTCGACTTCGACACAAGAAATCACATGGATAGAATCGTACTAGTTCGGGTAGCAGAAATCAAGACTTGGATCTAGTTTCCACCATGTTGTGAAACCAGCTCCAAAAATAGAAGAAAAGAGTTATCAACACCTTAGAAATAAGCCACTTTGAGGGGGAAACCTCCAATACATTACATGAATGAACAATTCTTGGATGATTCAAATTACAAAACCTCCCTTCTATATATAGGAGTCCATGGAGCCATAATGTAATCCTAGTGGGCCACAATGTAATCCTAGCCGACCTAACAATAATAAATTAAGGGCACAATAATAACAATACGGGGGTTACAAGGGTACAATAATAATAATAAGGGGGTTACACTAACAATAATAAGGGACTATACTAGTAATATAGGGACCTAACACACCATCCAGGCTGCGAGGATTTTTATTATTCATTATGCAGTAGACTATTCATAAACAGATGGCTGCGTCCATACTGTTTCTACATTATTGATGTGATAGTAAAATCGTTTCTACATCAGAACAAGTTTTAGTTAGTGTTTGATCTGAGTATGGGAATGCCTACCTCAGCGATGATATATATATATATATATATATATATATATATATATATATATATATATATATATATATATATATATATATATATATGTTTTTCATTGAATGTTTTTACAGGATTCCAACTGGGGTGTCCACAAGCTAATCATCGAAATGATAAAGCACATCACTCTTCGAATGGTCTCAGACTTCGTGCTTTAGGGGGCAACCTGTTACACCAAAATTTGTCACCATGACATTTTTTTTTTTTTTTTTTTCTGAATCGGTCTACTTCTATATTGATACAAAAAGATTACAGAGAGGTTGAGGCCTCAGAATAGCTAGCCCAAAGATGTGGCATTCTTACATTACATTGCTGATCATTGACATAAAAAAACAACCGTTGTTTACTGGCTGAGAATACATTGATGACCAGGACCTTGTCCGCCTTTCTAAACAGCTGATACTTGTATCTGAAATGATGTTTGGAGTGTAGGACTCTACTCAACATATAAGACCAAAACAAACACTTCCCATAGAAAAAATTACAAACAGTCGTTTTGAAGCGCTGGAGCGCTGTCCTGAGAACAGTAACTTGGATAGCATTGCTTGGAAAAATAGTAATTTGGAAGCCGTTGATATGGCGAAGGAGAATGACAACATAATTCCTGCAAAAACTGTAAAGAAGAAGGAGGGTGAACACCTTCTTAATACCTGTGTTCAAAAACTGGCGAGCAAAAACCATTAAGCATCATTGGTGGGCGAGGGCGCTTCTTCCACCACTGGGCATGCATACGGGTTGAAATCATCATCTGCTGGAGGAGGAGGTGCTTTGCCCGAGAAGTCACTTCCAGAAGGAACGCTGGGCCCAGCTTGCTGAAGCTCGTGTTGTGAGGCCATTGCACCCTATACACTCTGCAGACTAACCCCTAGGGGGCAAAACAGAATTTCATCCTCAGATGCCGGAGCAATTCCAGAGGGGGCCGTGGGCTGAGCCTGAGCAGTCGGGTTGGTTCTGAGTTTAATGGAAATAGAGGCGATGAACTCTTGATGGTTGAGAGAGCAGGGGTAATTGAAACGGGTGGAATGAAAGTGAGCATTGGAGGAGAGGCGGACATGTGCCGCAGAGGTGGAAGGACTGCTTCCTCGACCACGTCCTCGGCCTCTTCTGGGAGCAGCAACACGACCTTAACCAGAGTCAGAGGAATCCGATGAAGAGGCAGAAGAGGGAAACACAGGCGGCCTTATGACTTGCCCACGAGAGGAGCCACGCCTGCAAGTCATTCTTTGTCTCAATCGAGGCATGTTAAGCTTGGCAGGGAGGGCAGGGCGAAAAAACGAGAGAGGGATGGTGAACGAATGCAGAGACGGCCTGTAATCAAAGGAAGAGCTACTATGGTTGCAATACGGACCTGAAGAAACGTGAATGTCGGTCGAGAGCTTGAGGCAGCAACTCAAACGACACCTTTTCCCTGTACTGGTGCGCAAACAGGGTTCATTGTCAACCTGGGAATAGCAAGAACGTAGAGGAGAGACACAATGGATCGAAGGAATGGGTGCCATAGCAATGGAGTGGTCGTGATAACGAGGCGCTAAAGTCTGCATTAATGCAGCAATAACTGTGATAGCCGGCGATATTAACTTATGCTCGGAGCGCAGAGGGATGGCGGTGGTGGTAGACCACGTGCCCATCCACCTCCCCGTCAGAAAATTATGCACGATCACGTACACCCGCATCCGGGAGTCACCATGACATTTTACTGTCTATATGGGTTCATCATTACTCATATATTACTCCTTTATAAGTCGAAAACATCAAGTTCCTAAAACCAAGCCTTCAAATTGAGAGAAAAGCTTATAAAAGTCATAAAAATACTTGTACCGCACTTTCTCTTAGTATTACCTATGGTGTCGCATCTGTTTTCTCTAGAACATGTGGAATTTACCGCACTTTTTCTTCATTAAAGGTTTGGATTCTTGTAAAAGGTAAAATGAAGGTGGAAGTAAAATTTGGAAGCCTAGTTGGTTGAATCTGGAAGCTTCTAGAAGCAATTATTCGATGGAAAGCTCACTCCTTTCATGTACATTCATCCCTCCATTAAAGGAGCCTACCCCTTGGTATGTGGAACTTAATCCCTTGAAAGAGGATTCTATCCCCTCTTATTTGGAGCTGCAACCTCTTCTCTTTTGCTATAAATTGAGGCCATAGTTCAGCCTCAAGGGGAGTTAGGCTTTGAGATTTTTTGAGGAGAATTGCTGTAAAAACTCAAACTCTCTTAACTAATTACCATATGGGAATGATTACACACTCATGTGTATGTTAGTTGAGAGAGTTAAAATGCTTGTCAAAGTAGAGGAAACGCTTGTTCCGGACCCCGGAAGGACTTGTATGACATCAAGGCAAACATGGTTGTAAGGCTCCTTCTTTTATCAAAGATAATACAAATGGATCTTGTTTTCTCAATGAGTTGTTTATTTAAATGGCTTATTTCTTGAATTACTTGATCATCAAGATAGGTTTATGGTTTATGAATTGATCTATATTATGCAAGTGATTTTTATTCTTTCATGTTTTTTATTGCAGATTCTGAAAGAAGATGTATTCAAAGTGACAGGAAAGAAGACTACGATCAACGCTGGACTACAGGTAGGTCCTAAATCCTTCATTATATAAAATTCTAGAGAAAGTAGTTTACATCTGGCTGTTTGTTGCTAGTTATCGTAGGATACTAGGGAGATATGTCTTTTCCACAAGAACTATTTATCCGTCCAACATGTTAGCCATCAGTATTTTTTACATGTTAGTGATGACTATATCTACAGCTGAGTTTTTTAGAAACTGATTTCCTTATGTCAATATGTCATCCAGAAAACCCTCCTAAATTTTTTTTCGCCCTTCTACCTTTTCAGTCCACCCCTGGCGAAATCAAAACCTCATTGTCACTATCCCATCTAGCTTCAGCCTTCTTGATCTACCCATCAGCTTTAAAAGGCAAATCCACATCTGTTTCAAAAGTCTCCCCTATGTTAGGAAGTGGCGCTTTAAGACATTTCACCCTTGGCAATCATCAAAAAGCCAAAAAGCCTCCATCTGCAACAGACCTACCATGACTGACCTCTTACTTTGCAAATGAAATTGACAAACAGCCCTAAGTCGCGCCACTTATATCCCTAAGTCTCACCACTCCATAAAACCCAATCTCAAGCTGACTATTAGGTGTTTCACAGTGTTTTGTGGATTCTGCAAAGAACAGGAAATATAACTTCATCTCAGGATTAAATGCTTGGATCTACAGTTAGAGGAACAGCTGCTTCTAAATGTATTATGAGCCTGAGATGAAGCTGCAAAACAAAGAGTCACTCATCAAGACCTTACAGCTCTTTCCAGCATGAAAATCACAGTAAGAAAAGACATCACTGTCACAGAAAACTGGTAAATTGTCATGGCCCAGAACCTCCTTCATTTACAAGTAGAGGGTTAGGGTGCCTCCTTCATCCACAAGCAGAGGGCGCTGGCCAGTATTGACTTTAAAGGTTGCAAAAGTCCAGGTTTGCCTTTTACTAAATAGTGAAACAATATCTCCAGGTTTTATGAATGTGACTGATGATCATAACAGGAATAGAGTTTGAAATATGCTAGCTCAAAGGAAAAAAGAGTCTGGTCTGATAAAGGAGGTCATCTGAAGCTTTCAAATCATGTGAATTGTTGAACTTTAGAAAGGCATGTCATTAGTAAAAATTCCAATCATAAGAAGCCTGTTTGTCCACAAGATCAAATGGAATAGATGCTGACAACAAATGCCATTACACAGGCAGAAAGAAAGTTCTTGGTTTCTCAAAAGACACTGACCTCCATAGTCACAGAGGCTATCCTTCAAATAGTTTGTCATGAGATGACCAAAACAAATGATGATATTTCAGTCACCCTTAGAGCAGTGCAGAGAAACAGTGTCACTGTGGCTAGGGTTTCTTCTGAAACACAGTGATGCTTGCAAGAAGAGATGCTAATATTGATGTTTTTCAAGTGGTTTACTTACCATCACATCCTGAGAAAAGCTGTGTCAAACAGATTTGTCAAAAAACCTTCAGATACCTTACCTGATGAAGAGCCTCCTCCATGTATGAGCAGATGGCCAAAGCCAGTACAGGTTGTTGAAAACTGATTGATCTAAAAATGCAGTGGAAGGATACAAAAAATTGAATAGAAGTCATTGCACAGGTAAGTGATAGTGTTTATGATGCAAAGGTATTGGTTTCCCTATTCAAAAGAGCTGTCTGTCAGACTGTACCTGTAGTGGAAAAGAGACAATATTGAATATATGCATGCATTAATACCAAAAAGGAGCAATTTCTTTAAAGGAAATGGTTAAAAGGTACTCCACTGTCACTGGCCCAGAAGTCTAAAGGAGCTCCTTTTGAGTAAACAGAGAAGTATAGTGTGAAAACATGCCATCAAAAGAGTGCACTTACAGTCCAGAGAGAAGCTTGTGAATCACCTGGAAGCAGCAATTATCAAACCCATCGGAAGAACACATGCCATATCATGTTGAATAACACAACAATAGCCAAGGTTGGTCAAAGTGCTCTTTGACACATTCTGGTTAATTTTCTTTGGATTATCACTAAGAAAGTAAAAAAGTGGCCAAAGTGGAGCTATAGAATGCATGATGAATAGGTATACAATGCTATAAGTGGACAAAGAAGTAGTTTGATAAATTGTCAGTTTTTGAGTTTGGAACAAATGCATCTCTCTCATCATTCAAAGGACAGATACATCATAGGTAATGTACCTATAAGCAGGAAGTTATTTTGAGAAAAAAGGGGCGCCTTCTTGAAATCGAGAAACCACAACCAAATTCAAGTTATGGCAGTAAACTTGGCACCTATTGTATTTAAAGATTGGAGAAGATGTCAAATGCCAAAGACTGTCAAGACAGATTTACAAAACCAGCCCTGTCCTTCAAAGAACAAAGCAATATTCGAGTGTTGCAGTAAAGCAATTTTTAAAGGGGTTGTCGCATCTGCCTGACAGTGTTGTTGAAAACGATGGCAGAGAAATAGTATAAAGGTTGTGTAGACATGTTTCGAGTTTAAAGTTTGGTGTTGAAATGTCCTCCAAAGGACAAACCTGGAGGTCCTCCTTCTACCACATGTGCAAAAGTAAATCAAGGTTCTGGTTTTTTTTTAAGCCTTTGTTGTCACTATAAAGAAGCAGTTCCGTGATACACGTGTTCAAAGGTATGGAAAATCTCCAAAGCAAATATTGAACATACCGAAGTTAAAGGAATCAAAGGTTTTTCAAAACCAAAAACTCCGCAAAAAGCCAAACCCAAGTTCTGTTTTACCTTTTAAAATGGAATGACCGTTGGAAATGTTTTTTGAAACAATATAAGTTTAAAGCATGAAAGTGAGAATGTCATTTTCAAAATTTAAAACAGAGTCCGCGCCTCCACAGCATCAACACAAGGAATTTTTGGTCAACTTGCAGAAGTTTGGCACCGTTTGAAGCCGAGCGACGCGCCTGTGTTAGCGCGCGACGTGCCTGGCGGGAGTTTTACACGGGCCACCTTCGTCGGCGCGACGCGCCTGTACAAGCCGCCCGACCGCCCGACAGGTCGACCCGACAGGCCACCCAGGGTTATTTTTGCGCGACCTGCTGGCTGCAAAAGAGTGCCGCGCAAGTTTTGGAAGGCCCCGGTGCTGCTCCTGCCCTGCACGAGGACTGCTCATCAAGTTTAAAGGTACTCTCACACGTTTTCCCCCTCGGTGTCAAAAAAATAACTTTGAAAATACCCTTGAAGGGAAAGCTATGTACATGAGAAATACACCGTTAAGGGTGACCAACAAGAAAAGGGTATCAGACTTTTTGCCAACCTCCTCATTACATTGCATATAGAACCCTAAAAAATGTCACTATACCAGGAAAAATAGGGCTACTCACTGTATAGTTTTTGAGGTTTAAAGATGAAATAAAAGGCAGAATTGGTCGTTCAAAGAACACATATAGAAATACTGAGTTTTGAGATTAAGGGTCAGCTTGTGTCATCTTCAAATCAATCGAAGGGCAGGGGTTTTCCTGTTAAGAATTGTGCTTTGATTATAGGAAATTTTGCTGTAGAAAGACAACGTGCTGGACTTAAAAGAGAAAATTGTCCTCACAGTCCTCCAGACATTGCCACACCATCAATGCAGTAAAGTACACTCAGTAAGAGGGGTTTTGACATTCTTTTTGTTTGAAAAGGAAAACTCACACATTTTCAGCCTAAAAGCTTGTGGTCTTCTAAAAAAATCTGTCATTATCACCCCAAACCTGTGTATTCACATTCTAAGCATATGTGTGGTGGTTTGCTTGAGATGCAAATAGTGGAAAGTGGGCACACCTATACAGGGCAAAATTGTTAAAATATTGAAAGCCTCCTTGAGCAAGGAGTTTGGTGTATTGGTTGGCATCTGAGACTTCAAAAAACAGAGTAATTTTGGCATGTTCTCACAGCACACTCTTTTAGCAGATTGCCTTTCTTTCACTATTTTATTCCTACTGTGAATTTGTTGACAGAGTTTTTCCAAGGGTGAACAGGACAAAAGAAGGGCAGAGGTTGTTGATAATTGAATTTTAAACATTGGAAACAGAGGTACAAAGGTGGTGTTTGATTTCTTAAAACTTCACAAGTGAAGGGTGTGTTTCCTAAAGCACTGTGCACTGATATTTCACCTAACCTAGATCTGCCCTTCTTTTCACCATACTGTATCATTTTGAAGAGCTGTTGACTGTGATATTTTTCAAGAGGGAGACCATTTCTGAAGAGCAGGGTTTTTAATATTTGAAGATTGGTCTTAGAGACACAAATACAAGTGTTGGTTAGCCTCTAACAAATTCACAAGAGGAGTGATTGCTTAACACTATATACAGGAAATTGACACAGGAGTTTGTCTCATCTTTACACATGGTACCATATTAAAAAGTTTGCCTGGCTGAAGTGCATCCAGAGTTGAAGGGTTGTTTTTAAGGAGTGCAGAGGTGGTTTATTCAAAGAAACATTGTTGCAATCTATCCTAACCACATTGTCTAATCTGTCCAAACAGTTTAGTGACTAGTTTCAATCCAGCAGAACATTTTTCATACAGTGAAGGCAGTTTGCCTCTTTCAAAGCTTGTTCAAGTCAGAATGCCTCCAAAGCAAGATCACAGGAGCGGTCCACATAAGAGATATGAGCCTATCTCCATAGAAGAAATCAATGCTCACCCATATGTGCTTTTCAATTTCCATGAAGTAGGCTGTCTTGATTTCTGCCAGAGGATAGAAGAAGTCAAGAGTTTTTCGCCACTAACACATTTGTGCGCTTTGAGATTCAAGGACAAACACTTCCAATTGGCGGATCTTGATTTCAAAATCTCCCCAAGGTATGTGTCCAAAGCTACCAAGATCTCGTATCATGGTGAAAAGTGGTTTAAACAAGCTCATCTTGATTTAGAGGATTATAAACCTTTCATCAAGCCTGAACATAGGGAAACCATCACTGCTATTTTCCCTTTTTCCTATCTTCTTGACAGTTATGCTCCACTGATGAAAGCCATAATGAGATATTTCACTTGTGAAGGGAGGTTTAATCAAATTTGTGCCTACCATGTCCGCTTGTTGATGCATTTTACCAGAAGCAGGCAACTAAACCTTCCGTACTTTTTGTCCAAAAGCATAGAGAAAATGGCAGCTACTGTCCAAAAGAAGGCTCCACCTCAGCAAATCCCTTCTCTTTTTCATCATTCCTTGATCAAGATTATCTTCTTACACCAGCTGGAGAAGAAAGGGGTTTCATGGGATTCATTCATTAGCCATTCAGATTTTTCCACTGTCCCTCCGGTTCATGTGTCTCCTACTCAGCCTGTCCGTCGCCCAGTGCCTCTGTCTAGTAGGCCTACACCTAAAAAACTCAAAATGACTACTGGGCAGCCAAGTCAACAAGGAGAAGGAGAGGGCAGTGAACCACAGGGAGAAGGAGAAGGCAGTGAACAACAGCAGCAGATACAGGATGAAGGGCAGCAGCAGATGGATGATGAAGGGCAGCAGGCAGATGATGAAGGACAGCAGATACAAAGTGAAGAACAGCCACAGGTACACATTGATGAGCAGCATTTGGATGTTGAGGGACAACAGCAGACAGTTGATGAAGCACAACAAGTTGGGCAAGAAATTGAAGCACCTTTTGAGCCACAAACTGGAAAAGATATTGAGGAAGAACAGCAAGCTAAAGCTGCCATCCAAACAGTGACCAAGACTGTTCCTAGCAAGAGGAAATTGCCCAAAAAGACACCTTCTAGCTTGCCAAGGAGGAAAAGCGCCAGATTGGCTTTCAAAGGCAAAAGTAAAATTGGAGAAAGTACAAAGCATGGGGGTGAATTAACTATTATCCCTATCTAAAGCGATGATAGTGACAATGAGGCCCGCCTCCTTGAAAACCTCCTCATTCACAAAGAGGGGCAAATTGAGGTGTTACAAGAAGACCTTCAAAGGGCGAGGAATTTCAACCACTTCTTGGAGGTTGAAAACAAACAAATTAAGTTTCATGCAGCTATTCATGAGGCAAGGGCAATCAAGTATAAGAAAGAGGCAGAAAAGGCACAAGAAAGAATTGAAGAACTCATTGGTGAGTTTGATGATGAAGAGGAGGAAGACCAGCCTAGGCGGAAGAGGCCTAGGACCATCAGGCTTAGAAGAGCCTTGGAAAAACAGAGAGCAGAAGAACAAGCTCATTTCGAAGCCTTTCCTCTCACTGCCCTCCTTGAGCAGGAAATTGAGGAAAACAAAGAAGCATGGCTTGAGAGAGCTAACCAGCATTTGGAAACAAAGCTTGAGAGGGAAAACAGGGATCTTAAGCTACAAAGAAAGAGGACTCTTCACTTTCAGAAGCTAAATCAGTTTTCCAGGCGAAAATTAAAGGTAGCACAAGAGAAATTGAAGAAGTTGAAGGAGAAGCGCCTAGCACGGAAGGAAGGGAAAAGCATATCAGCCCTTGATATTTTGGCCTCATCTTCGGAGCATGTTTCTATGGACCCTTGAGGGTCATGCATGCCAATTTTGGGCCTGTTTCGGCAACTTTTTGTTTTTTGGCATTTTTTGGGTTTTTGGCCAAAAACTCATAAATTCGCCATTTCAGTTTTATGAGTTTTCAAGGGAGGAGGATGATACCGATGGATGCCATAATTCCATGAGCAGGTCTCCAGCGATTTTCAGGGAATTTGAAGATCATTTGCCCCCTCAAATTGGCGAAAAACACCCTCATTTTGCACATTCTGCCCGCCATATCAGCAGTCTGCTATTTTTTGGGTTTTTGTACACAGGTACAGTTTTGGATGACTTCCGGACCTCGGATTGAGTTGGTTCTGGTTGCGCCGGAAAGTGGACACAGAGAGATTTCCAGCAAGCCCTCATGAGCCCCATTTTGACATCGGGAAGGCTTCCATTTGCATCCAGCAAGTCAAGGGACCTTTTTCAGGCATAAATATGAAGTATTTTTGTAATTTTTGAACTCCAAAAATCTGCTTTTCCCAAATGTGCGTTAAGCTATTTTTATCATTGGGAAATCATGTAAAGTCAATATAATTTCCGTTTTTAGCAGTTTTTTAGATATTTTATGGGATATTTTGTGCCTTGGGCTTTGCAAAGCCTCAGGGACAAGTTTAGATATTTTGACTTGGCCAATGGGATAGCTAGTTGCTCCATGAGGTTTTCCTCCCTCAAGCCTATTTATTCCATGGTTCTCATTGTAAATCAGAGGCTGAACTTGAGAGAAAAATTAATGCATTGGTCATATGAGCTTTGAAGAATACACTTGAGTTATGATTTTTGGACTGCCTCTTGGATGCTTTTGAGGAATGTTGAAGGCTTGTTGATGGATTCCTTGACATGGTAGGATGGTATAGTGCTTCTTAATGTGTTTTGTCTTCTAGTTTTCACTCATATTTCATTTTTCTTGCTGCTATAGATCAGTAAAGATTGATTTTGAGACATGCCCATGGAGGCACCTCAAAATCCTTGAATCTTCATAGCTTGATGTTTTCTTCTCCCTTAGTTATGCTAAAGAATTCTTAGCTGCTCTTTAGTAACCTAAGGTATTGTTGCTAAGTTTTATTTATAAGTTCTATGTATGTTGAGTAGGATGTATGGTTTGCCCTACCTACCTATTAAGCTGCCCATAGTTCTGTCCATGAAACTTTCTCTTTGACTGATTTGTTGATCATCTTGTTGAACCAAGGAGGCCTAGTCCCGATCTAGCCCTTTGCCTAAAACTATGAAAACTTGTTTTTCAAAGTGCCCAATGACTTAGAGACTATGTTTAGGCGTTCCGGCGTAGTTTATGAGTTGTTAGTTTGTCTTATGTGTTTTCCCCAAAGTCTGATAGCCATTTCCCGAAGTTAGAGGGTCTTATACCTCTATGTATGGCTGGAATGTTTGATTTCTGTGTATTAATTAGCTTATAGTTATACTTAGCATGATTAATGGCTTGCTATTACATGTTTATGTCTGCTATTAACTAGTTACACTTGAAATCCCTTGTCTTTCACCAACTTATTGTCCACTTAATCCATTTTTCCCAAAGATCCCTTCTAACGTGAATCAAATCGGCCCTATAGCAGCTTTACATCATCACCTCATAGCTTCCTTGACCTGTTTGACCCCATAGCCCAATTTATCTACATCTTGTTATCCAGTTTATGTATTTGATCAGTTTCATCCCTCACACACTTAAAAAACCAAAAAACTAAAAACATACTTCATAACTAGCCTAATATCAGAACACCGCAAGTAAACACACCGACATCTTTCACACATATAGAGAGAGCCCTCTCTGAGTCCAGGAAGGCTAGGTCCTTGGGCTCCAAAGTTTGGTTTGATGTTACATCGTCATTTGGCTAGCCAATCGGCCAAATCACGGGACCCTAACATAATGGCGATCACGGTGGGACGCTGAGTGATTAACAAGCTTAGTTTCCCTAATCTGGAGAGACCTTTAAGAACACTATCTGATTGACTTATCCCACTGCTCAGTAGCATAGTCACACTCACAGTAGGACCTTCCGAGTTAGTGGCAATCTAAGTACAACTTAGTAACTCCCGAAGTCTCAATCAAGCTTAGTAAACTTAGAGATTGTTTGAAGAGTAGAAAATAGCTCTTTCACCATCTTAGCAAAATGATGAGTCAGTTATAGAAATCTCTTCCAAACCTTGTAGGCACATAAAACTCAAAAAACCCCAAAAACACTCCTTTAGATTGGCTTTTGACAATATTTGTGGTGGACCATACAAGTATACCTCAAAACAAACTGAAAATCCACCTGGCGACTCCACTAAACTTCTAGTAAGCCTTACTACTTTTCAAAACTCTAGGCTACTGTCTGATAAACCTATCCCATCGCTCACTAACATAGCGGGAGATGGTGGGACACTGAGTACATAATAGTCCAGCAAACTCTTATAGACTCTTTGGTCTTTTAGGTACCATAAACAAGCAAGCAGTCCATAGACCCATTTAGAGTAAACTCTTTTTGTTCTCATCACCCTAGCAAAGTGTTGAAACAAGTCTAGGATACTTTAAACCATAGGCTGCACATAAAACTCAGAAAATCCAAAAACATTCTCAGATTAGTTACTGGTGGTGGACCATAGCTATCTTCACAACAACAACCCAGTTCCACCTGGCGACTCCACTAATCCATCCCTTTTATTTTGACCATCCTTCGCCTTAGTAGAACCTTAGAAAAATCACCCATCCAGAACATTCACCAATACCATCCTTTCTAAGCTCTGGATCTAAAACCTGGCTTCACGAAGAATCAATACCAGAGCCCATCCGGACCCAAATCCCCCTATCATAGTAGATGACCCAGAAAATATTCAGTGGCAAGCTTCTGAAACTGACCATCTAGTTACTGGTAGATCCATCCGTAGAGCAATATCTGCACCTAAACATCGCACTATCCTACTAGATTCACCTTTTGAATTAGAGTCATCTCAAACTCTTCCCATAAGTAAATCATATAGTAAGATAAACTTTGACGATCTTGAGCCCCTAAACCCACCACAGGGTCCTAGTAGAGAAGCTTCACCTACCACTCCTCCTGATTTCCAGCTTCTTTATCAGTTTGGCTCCTATCATCCCAGATCTGCTCAAAACCAGATCAATATTCCAAGTTCATCCGCCACACCTGGTCAAACCGCCACTGTTCAAACCACTTCATTTCAGCCTACTAGTCCTCATCTCGTACATCATCCATTAGCTCCGGTCATGGCAGCCTGGTACGCACCTTTGGTGTTGCCACCGCCCTTGGCTCCTCTCCCAAACAAATATCAAGACAAAATCCCACACTTTACTGGAGAAGACACCACCACACCTCAACAGCATATAAGTAGAATGACTGATGCTTATGAATACCTAGAGGTACAAGACGAGACTGTCAGAATGAGAATATTTTCTCAAAGTCTTGGTGGTGAACCTAAAGCATGGTTCAAAAGCCTAGCTCCAAACAGCATCCATGATATCCCCGCACTACATCAAGTCTTCAGAAATAGGTGGGAAATCCGAAGAAACCCCATTCAAATCCTGTCAGAATATAACAGCCTAAAACGGGAAAATGGGGAAAGTGTCCAAGCTTACTGTACTAGGTTCAACAGTGTATATAACTCCCTACCACCTCATTTCAAACCCCCACTTGGTCTAGCCTTGGCAAAATTCCCCGAGGGTTTCGATCCGGACATGACATATCATCTGAGAGATAAGGATCCCCCTACCTTAGAGGAAATGCAACAAATAGCCATAAAAGCAGATGCCAACTTAGCTGAAAAAAGAGCTAGAACTAGATCAGAAAGAAAAGTCACATATAGAGATGAGGTCTCCACTTCATCACCTTCCCTAGATCCCAGAATAGATGACTTAGTCAAATCCATGGCCAAAATGTGGGAAAAAATCAATGAAAAAGCTCCTGTTAGGGAAAACCAGCCAAACCCTCCGAACAGAAACCGGAACCAAAACTTTAGGAGGGAACAGCCCCAAAACAGACCAAGGGATAATGACCAACAGATCAGGCCACCATTCAATGAAAAATATGTGGAAGAAGATGATAGGGACTCGGAACCTCTTGATGAACATCATTTAAACCTCATAGGGTCTGACAATGAGAGTGAGGTGTATCTCACCGAAGAAGAACAAGCGTTCTTTTCTCCTGATCAAGATGAGACAAATTATGAAGATCCCGATGACCCTGCCATAGAGTTTCAAAATGCTATTGTAGAATCCCACAGGCAATATGACCTTAGAAGCAAAAGAAACCAAGATAATGTCAAGAAAGGTAACTCTAATACTGCTAAAGTCCCTAATACCATCCTCAAGAAAGCAGTAGGAAATGACAAAATCAAGGTTGAGAAGACTGACCAAAGCCAAGCTAAAGTTACCCAAACTAGTCCTCTCTCAGATACTCCTGATACTTCTACAAAGGTCACCAAAACAACTATGGCAAACAAAACCCCTAAACAAGGTCAATAAACTCAGAACATAGACAAGGTCTTAGCTGAAAAAGCTGAAACAAACATATCTAAACTTCAAGTGCCTTTTAGCTTTGAAGGCGAAATCGCTAAGATCAAAATCACCATGCCTCTTACTGAACTCATTGCCCAAAACTCTTATAAATCCCAAGTACTAAAAGTCTTAAATCTAGGGAATGATGCAAACACTGTTAATCTCACTGATGACATTCCCGAAGTATTGTTTGGTCCAAAGGTAGAGGGAAAATTCCAAGAGGGGGCTACTCTTCCATTTTACATTAGCCTAAACATCCACGACCAAATCCTCCATAATGCCATGCTAGACTCCGGCGCCTCGCATAAACTTATGCCGAAGGTAGTAATGGAAAGATTAGGCTTGGAAATCACAAGACCATACAAAGGCTTGTATTCATTTGATTCAAGCAGATTCCAATGCCTGGGTTTGATCAAAGACCTTTGTTTTAGTCTGGCCCAAATACCCGCGAAACATCTAATCATGGATATAGTAGTAGCAGACATTCCTCCCAAGTACGGGATGCTCCTATCCAGATCTTGGGGAGCCAAACTCCAAGGGAATATCCAACTGGACATGTCATATGCCACCATTCCCGTGTTTGGTCAGACCAGAATACTCTACCGTGAATCGCACATGAAATACATGATCAGCAGTCAAGATAGGCCAGATAACATTCCAATGTGTTCTTTGCATTCCGACTTAAACTCTTTCATTATGCATATTGATGTAAACATGGAGGAAGAGTCAGAAGAAACTGATATAGACTTAGATCCACCACATCAGTTGTCCCTGGTGCCTTATGATGAACTGGACACTCAAAACTACCATGATCATGAACAGCTGTGTCTTGAGGAAAGTAAGTTTCCCCTCTCCAAAGTAGGATTAGAGAAAGAAGCACAAACCCTCATGTACTATCAAGCAAATTGCTCTAGCTTTAGTCAAACACCAGCAATAACTTGTGGAAATTTCTTCCGGGTAAAAGCTTTAGAAGACCTACACATCATAAACCTATTTGGAACCCGGGAGGAAGGAAGTTTAATGTTTCTACCATACCTCAAAGATTTACCATCATGTGACCCTCCTACTGCAAATAAAACTTTGACCATAACCTCAGTAGCTCAACATCTTGAGAAAATGCCAGATGAACTTCTTATGAGCAAGGATGACAGTTATAATCCCAGCAGACCTGAACTACTGAAATTGGCTCATATTTTGTCTTTTCATGAAGAACTTAGAAATGCTAAAATCAGGAATCTCATGCAAAATACTAATTTCTACAGAAAAAACAAGGGAAAACATTGTATCACTACCTTTTCCTCAAAGAACAACTTTAACAAAAGAAAACACAACAAACTGAAACAAACTGAAATGATCAAGGATAAAACTAGTGGCCATAGAATCTGCTTTGATTTTAGAAATAATACTGCATCTCCATATAACAAAAATCATGTTTTTTCTACCCAAGATCATGATTCACCAATTAGAAGTGCTTTTAATCATGTGTTCTTGCAAGATCATATCTCAGGTCATAATCATAAGATTCCTTTGCAAAGTAGACAACTTAAAGATTTTTTCCAGTTTGCGGGAGGTAGATCTGATTTCAAGTTCAAAATTGCAAAACCACCCAATATCAAAAATCTGTTCATGAAGGCCATGTTCCCAGTTTTAAATTTCTGTGTTTTTGCATACCTTGATGATGTCACTATCTATTTCAAGAATTACCAAGAGTACATACATTACCTGAAGAAAGCATACAGTAAGGAAAGGAGTGGAAATCAGATATTTAGAGAGGTACAGAGGGAGGATACTGGGTTGTTTAGAGATTCTTGCATGAATCCCTATGTCATGTTAGAGAGAGAAAATTTCCCAAATTTTTCTTTTCAGGAGTTAAGTGGGCCAAGGGTGAGAGGAGATCCTTACGAGGATAAGATGCTGAAATTCCGTCATTTCCAAGATTTTTGAGTTTGAAACACTTTCAGTCATTGTACATACCATTGTTTGAAATATTGAAAAGATAGAAAAATCAAAAACAGTAAAAGATAGGAAAGTCAAAAATAGTAAAAACAGAAAAGAGGGCAAGTGAAGATAGAACAAATGTCCCATGTTCCAAAAAATAGTCCTTCGGAAAGCGAGCAAGCCTAAATGCCGCTACTAGTACTTCAATGTCTTGTTCAGCTATCTAGCCTAATCATAGCTGAGCATGTTTAAATTTATTTGCTGATAAGTTAGTGAGTGCCAAGATAGTCAACATTGTGTAAGATTGACTTATCACAGAGCTTAGATTAGGGAGAGACTCTGGTTCCACATGCTTAAAACAGAACCAAAGAGAGAAGCGAGGGATGAAAAAACACATTGTACATCTTAGCCCCGCTTGTCTAGTTTCCTTTTATTGCAGAATAACATTTGTGTGCAGCTTGTCTTTTATGCCACAAATGCATGACAAATCAGACTGCCTAATCCTGATTTGATCATTTTTAAATTTCATGTTGTAGATTAGAGAATGAAGTCCTGTCAAACTGCTTAATCTTGACAGTTGATCTAGTTTTAGGTAGAGAAATGAAGGAGTTCATCAGCTTAATCTGAACTCCCGGCAGATATAATAGTAGAAATAGATAGGTTCATTTTGCAAAAAGAAAAATATGCATTGTCAAAAGGCTGCTAGTTCAAATGCGCCAAAGAGAAGAAAAAATGTTAGGAAAGATAGTGGGGTAGGTAGAAGTATCATTGATGTTAATCATGCTGTCACTTTTCAGAAATAACATCAAGAGAAAGGTAAATTTTGTGCCAATGGATAAGGCACTGGTCTTCATAAGCCAAAAATCTGAATTCTGGACACCTCCTGACGAGGAGCTGCCCTCCCCAAATGGAGCCACTGTTAGCCATCAGTATTTTTTACATGTTAGTGATGACTATATCTATAGCTGAGTTTTCTAGAAACTGATTTCCTTATGTCAATATGTCATCCAGAAAACCCTCCTAAAACTTTTTTCACCTTTCTACCTATTCAGTCCACCCATGTCAAAATCAAAACCTCATTATCACAATCCTATCTAGCTTCAGCCTTATTGGTCTGCCCAACAGCTTTAAAAGGCAAATCCACATCTGTTTCAAAAGTCTCCCCTATGTTAGGAAGTGGCGCATTAAGACATTTCACCCTTGGCAATCATCAAAACGCCAAAAAGCCTTCATCTGCAACAGACCTACCATGACTGACCTCTTACTTTGCAAAATAATTTGACAAGCAGCCCTAAGTCGCGCCACTCATATCCCCTAGATCTCAGCACTACAAAAACCCCAATCTCAAGCTGACTATTAGGTTTTTCACAGTGTTCTATGGTTTCTACAGAGGCAGGAAATATAACTTCATCTCATGGAGAAAATGCTTGAATTTACAGTTAGAGGAACAACTGCTTCTAAATGTAACTTGAGCCTGAGATATTGCCTGCAAAGCAGAAAGCTACTCATCCAGACTTTACAGCCCTTTCCAGCATGAAAATCACAGTAAGGAAGGGACAACACTGTCTCAGCAAACTAGTAAATGGTCATGGCCCAGAACCTCCTTCATTTACAAGCAGAGGGTTAGGGCGCCTCCTTCATCCACAAGCAGAGGGCACTGGCCAGTATTGACTTTGAAGATTGCAAAAATCCAGGTTTGCCTTGTACTGAACAAGTGAAGCAGAGACTTCAGGTTTTATGAATGTGACTGATGATCATAACAGGAATACAGTTGAAATATGCTAGCTCAAAGGAAAGGAGAGTCTGGTCTGATAAAGAAGGATCAAATGGAATAGATGCTGACAACAAATGCCATTACACAGGCAGAAAGAAAGTTCATAGTTTCTCAAAAGACACTGACCTCCATAGTCACAGAAGCTATTTGTCAAGTAATCTGTCATGAGATGACCAAACCAAATGATGATATTCCAGTCACCCTTAGAGCAGTGCAGAGAAACAGTGTCACTGTGGCTAGGATTTCTTCTGAAATACAGTGATGATTGCAAGAAAAGATGCTAAGATTGATGTTTTTCTAGTGGTTTACTTACCATCACATCCTGAGAAAAGCTGTGTCGAACAGAGTTGTCAAGAAACTTTCAGATACCTTACCTAATGAAGAGCCTCCTCCATGTATGAGCAGATGGCCAGAGCCTTGGATATTGTTGAAGACTGAATTAGTCAGAAAGGTGCAGTAGAGAGATACAAAGAAGGAAAGTGGAAGTCATTACACAGGTTAAAGATAATGCTTCTAATTCAAAAATATTACTCTTCCTATTCATATGAAAATATCTTTCAAAATATACATCTTGGTGGACAGGAAATGTTATGAATAATGTATGCTATTGATACCAAAAGGAGCAGTTGCTTTAAAAAATGGTTAAAGGTATTCCACTATCACCTGCCCAGAAGTCTAAAGAAACTCCTTTTGAGTAAACAGAGAAGTATAGTGTGAAAACATGCCATCAAAAGAGTGCACTTACAGTCCAGAGAGAAGCTTGTGAATCACCTGGAAGCAGCAATTATCAAACCCATCGGAAGAACACAGGCCATCTCATGTTGAATAACACAAACAATCGCCAAGGTTGGTCAAAGTGCTCTTTGACACATTCTGATTAATTTTCTTTGGATTATCACTAAGAAAGTAAAACAGTGGCCAAAGTTGAGCTATAGAATGCATGATGAATAGGTATACAATGCTATAAGTGGACAAAGAAGTAGTTTGATAAATTGTCAGTTTTTGAGTTTGGAACAAATGCATCTCTCTCATCATTCAAAGGATAGATACATCATAGGCAATGTACCTATAAGCAGGAAGTTATTTTGGGAAAAAAGGGGCGCCTTCTTGAAATCGAGAAACCATAACCAAATTAAAGTTATGGCAGTAAACTTGGCACCTGTTGTATTTAAAGATTGAAGAAGATGTCAAATGCCAAAGACTGTCAAGACAGATTTACAAAACCAGCCCTGTCCTTCAAAGAACAAAGCAATATTCAGGTATTTCATTGACAATTTTAAAGGGGTTGTTACGCATCATAACTACAACCAGTGTTGTTGAAAACAGTGGCAGAAATAGTATAAAGGTTGTGTAGACATGTTTCAGAGTTTAAAGTTTGGTGTTGAAATGTCTTCCAAAGGACAAACCTGGAGGTCCTCCTTCTACCACATGTGCAAAAGTAAATCAAAGTTCTGGTTTTTTTTAAAGCCTTTGTTGTCACTATAAAGAAGCAGGTCCGTGATACACGTGTTCAAAGGTATGGCAAATCTCCAAAGCAAATATTGAACATACCGAAGTTAAAGGAATCAAAGGTTTTTCAAAACAAAAACTCCGCAAAAATCCTAACCAAAGTTCTGCTTTACCTTTTAAAATGGAATGACCGTTGGAAATGTTTTTTGAAACAATATAAGTTTAAAGCATGTAAGTGAGAATGTCATTTTCAAAATTTAAAACAGAGCCCGCGCCTCCACAGCATCAACACAAGGAATTTTTGGTCAACTTGCAGAGGTTTGGCACCGTTTGAAGCTGAGCGACGCGCCTGTGTTAGCGCGTGACGCGCCTGTGTTAGCGCGCGACGCGCCTGGCGGGAGTTTTACACGGGCCACCTTCGTCAGCGCGACGCTCCTGTACATTGGCGCGACGCGCCTGTACAAGCCGCCCGACCGCCCGACAGGTCGACCCAACAGGCCACCCAGGGTTATTTTTGCGCGACGTGTTGGCTGCAAAAGAGTGCCGCGCAAGTTTTGGAAGACCCCGGTGCTGCTCCTGCCCTGCACGAGGACTGCTCATCAAGTTTGAAGGTACTCTCACACGTTTTCCCCCTCGGTGTCAAGAAATCACTTTGAAAATACCCTTGAAGGGAAAGCTATGTACATGAGAAATACACTTTTAAGGCTGACCAACGAGAAAAGGGTATCAGACTTTTTATCAACCTCCTCATTACATTGCATACAGAACCCTAAAAAATGTCACTAGACCAGGAAAATAGTGCTATTCACTGTATAGTTTTTGAGGTTCAAAGATAAAATAAAAGGCAGAATTGGTCATTCAAAGAACACATATAGAAATACTGGGTTTTGAGATTAAGGGTCAGCTTGTGTAATCTTCAAATCAATCGAAGGGCAGGGGTTTTCCTGTTAAGAATTGTGCTTTGATTATAGGAGATTTTGCTATAGAAAGACAGGGTGCTGGACTTAAAAGAGAAAACTGTCCTCACAGTCCTCCAGACATTGCCACACCATCAATGCAGTGAAGTACACTCAGTAAGAAGGGTCTTGACATTCTTTTTGTTTAAAAAGGAAAACTCACACATTTTCAGCCTAAAAGCTTGTGGTCTTCTTAAAAAACTCTGTCATTTTCGCTCCAAACCTGTATATCGACAGTCTGAGCATATGTGTGGTGGTTTGCTTGAAATGCAAACAGTGGAAAGTGGGCACACCTATACAGGGCAGAATTGTTAAAGGATTGAAAGCCTCCTTGAGCAAGGAGTTTGGTATATTAGTTGACATCTTAGACTTCAAAAAACAGAGTAATTTTGGCATTTTCACAGCACACTCTTTTAGCAGATTGCCTTTCTTTCACTGTATTATTCCTACTGTAAATGTGTTGACAGAGATTTTCCAAAGGTGAAACAGGACAACAGAAGGGCAGAGGTTGTTGATGATTGAATTTAACTTTGAGACAGAGGTTCAGATGTGGTGGTTGATCTTTTGAATTCACAAATAAAGGGTGTTTTTCCTAAAGCACTGTGCATTGATTTTACACCTAACCTAGGTCTGCCTTTTCTTTTCACTACATTGTATCATGTTGAAGAGCTGTTGACTGTGATATTTTTCAAGAAGAAGACCTGAAGAGCAGGGTTTTAAAATTTGAGTTTTGTTTTAGAGACACAAATGCAAGTGTTGGTTTGCCTCTAACAAATTCACAGGAGGAATGATTGCTTAACACTATATACAGGAAATTGACACAGGAGTTTGTCTCATCTTTACACATGTTACCATATTAAAAAAGTTTGCCTGGCTGAAGTGCATCCAGAGTTGAAGGGATTTTTTTAAGGAGTGCGGAGGTGGTTTATTCAAAGAAACATTGTTGCAATCTATCCTAACCACATTGTCTAATCTGTCCAAACAGTTTAGTGACTAGTTTCAATCCAACAGAACATTTTTCATACAGTGAAGGCAGTTTGCCTCTTTCAAAGCTTGTTCAAGTCAGAATGCCTCCAAAGCAAGATCACAGGAGCGGTCCACATAAGAGATATGAGCCTATCTCCATAGAAGAAATCAATGCTCACCCATCTGTGCTTTTCAATTTCCATGAAGTAGGCTGTCTTGATTTCTGCCAGAAGATAGAAGAAGTCAAGATTTTTTCGCCACTAACACATTTGTGCGCTTTGAGATTCAAGGACAAACACTTCCAATTGGTGGGTCTTGATTTCAAAATTTCCCCAAGGTATGTGTCCAAGGCTACCAAGATCCCGTATCATGGTGAAAAGTGGTTTAAACAAGCTCATCTTGATTTAGAGGATTATAAACCTTTCATCAAGCCTGAACATAGAGAAACCATCACTGCTATTTTCCCTTTTTCCTATCTTCTTGACAGTTATGCTCCACTGATGAAAGCCATAATGAGATATTTCACTTGTGAAGGGAGGTTTAATCAAATTTATGCCTACCATGTCCGCTTGTTGATGCATTTTACCAGAAGTAGGCAAATAAACCTTCCGTACTTTTTGTCCAAAAGCATAGAGAAAATGGCAGCTACTGTCCAAAAGAAGGCTCCACCTCAGCAAATCCCTTCTCTCTTTCATCATTCCTTGATCAAGATTATCTTCTTGCACCAGCTAGAGAAGAAAGGGGTTTCATGGGATTCATTCATTAGCCATTCAGATTTTTCCACTGTCCCTCCTGTTAATATGTCTCCTACTCAGCCTGTCCATCGCCCAGTGCCTCTGTCTAGTAGGCCTACACCTAAAAAACTCAAAATGACTACTGGGAAGCCAAGTCAACAGGGAGAAGAAGAGGTCAGTGAACCACAGGGAGAAGAAGAGGTCAGTGAACCACAGGGAGAAGGAAAAGGCAATGAACAGCAGCAGCTAGAGGTTGAGGGACAACAGCAGTTGGAGTTTGAGGAACAGCAGCAAGAAGGAGAAGGCTATGAACAGCAGCATTTGGATATTGAGGGACAGCAGCAGACAGCAGTTGAAGAGCAACAAGCTGGGCAGACAATTGAAGCACCTTTTGGGCCACAAACTGGACAGGATATTGAGGAAGGACAGCAAGCTAAAGCTGCCACCTTAACAGTAGCAAATATTGTTCCTAGTAAGAGGAGATTGCCCAAAAGGACACCTTCTAGCTTGCCAAGGAGGAAAAGCGCCAGATTGGCTTTCAAAGGCAAAAGTAAAATTGGAGAAAGTACAAAGCATGGAGGTAAATTAGCTATTATCCCTATCCAAAGTGATGATAGTGACAATGAGGCTCGCCTCCTTGAAAACCTCCTCATTCACAAAGAGGGGAAAATTGAGGTGTTACAAGAAGACCTTCAAAGGGCGAGGAATTTCAACCACTTCTTGGAGGTTGAAAACAAACAAATGAAGTTTCATGCAGCTATTCATGAGGCAAGGGCAATCAAGTATAAGAAAGAGGCAGAAAGGGCACAAGTAAGAATTGAAGAGCTCATTGGCGAGTTTGATGATGAAGAGGAGGAAGACCAGCCTAGGCGGAAGAGGCCTAGGACCATCGGGCTTAGAAGAGCCTTGGAAAAGCAGAGAGCAGAAGAACAAGCTCATTTCGAAGCCTTTCCTCTCACTGCCCTCCTTGAGCAGGAAATTGAGGAAAATAAAGAAGCATGGCTTGAGAGAGCTAACCAGCATTTGGAAATGAAGCTTGAGAGGGCGAACAGGGATCTTGAGCTACAAAGAAAGAGGACTCTTCACTTTCGGAAGCTAAATCAGTTTGCCAGGCGAAAATTAAAGGTAGCACAAGAGAAATTGAAGAAGTTGAAGGGGAAGCGCCTAGCACGGAAGGAAGGGAAAAGCATATCAGCCCTTGATATTTTGGCCTCAGCTTCGGAGCATGTTTCTATGGACCCTTGAGGGTCATGCATGCCAATTTTGGGCCTGTTTCGGCAACTTTTTGTTTTTTGGCATTTTTTGGGTTTTTGGCCAAAAACTCATAAATTCACCATTTCAGTTTTATGAGTTTTCAAGGGAGGAGGATGATACCGATGGATGCCATATTTCCATGAGCAGGTCTCATGCGATTTTCAGGGAATTTGAAGATCATTTGCCCCCTCAAATTGGCGAAAAACACCGTCATTTTGCACATTCTGCCCGCCATATCAGCAGTCTGCTATTTTCTGGGTTTTTGCACACAGGTACAGTTTTGGATGACTTCCGGACCTCGGATTGAGTTGGTTCCAGTTGCGCCGGAAAGTAGACACAGAGAGATTTCCAGCAAGCCCTCATGAGCCCCATTTCGACATTGGGAAGGCTGCCATTTGCATCCAGCAAGTCAGGGGACCTTTTTGAGGCATAAATATGAAGTATTTTTGTAATTTTTGAACTCCAAAAATCTGCTTTTCCCAAATGTGCGTTAAGCTATTTTTATCATTGGGAAATCATGTAAAGTCAATATAATTTCCATTTTTAGCAGTTTTTTAGACATTTTATGGGATATTTTGTGCCTTGGGCTTTGCAAAGCCTCAAGGACAAGTTTAGATATTTTGACTTGGCCAATGGGATAGCTAGTTGCTCCATGAGGTTTTCCTCCCTCAAGCCTATTTATTCCATGGGTTTCATTGTAAATGAGAGGCTGAACTTGAGAGAAGAATTAATGCATTGGTCATATGAGCTTTGAAGAATACACTTGAGTTATGATTTTTGGACTGCCTCTTGGATGCTTTTGAGGAATGATGAAGGATTGTTGATGGATTCGTTGACATGGTAGAATGGTATAGTGTCTCTTTATATGTTTTGTCTTCTAGTTCTCATTCATATTACATATTTCTTGCTGCTATAGATTAGTAGAGATTTATTTTGAGATATTCCCATGGAGGCACCTCAAAATCCCTGAATCTTCATAGCTTGATGTTTTCTTCTCCCTTAGTTATGCTAAAGAATTCTTAGCTGCTCTTTAGTAACCTAAGGTATTGTTGCTAAGTTTTATTTATAAGTTCTATGTATGTTGAGTAGGATGTACGGTTTTCCCTACCTACCTATTAAGCTGCCCATAGTTCTGTCCATAAAACTTTCTCTTTGACTGATTTGTTGATCATCTTGTTGAACCAAGGAGGCCTAGTCCCGATCTAGCCCTTTGCCTAAAACTATGAAAACTTGTTTGTCAAAGTGCCCAATGACTTAGAGACTATGTTTAGGCGTTCCGGCGTAGTTTATGAGTTGATAGTTTGTCTTATGTGTTTTCCCCAAAGTCTGATAGCCATTTCCCGAAGTTAGAGGGTCTTATACCTCTATGTATGGCTGGAATGTTTGATTTCTATGTATTAATTAGCTTATAGTTATACTTAGCATGATTAATGGCTTGCTATTACATGTTTATTGTCTGATATTAACTAGTTACACTTGAAATCCCTTGTCTTTCACCAACTTGTTGTCCATTCAATCCATTTTGCCCAAAGATCCCTTCTACCGTGAATCAAATCGGCCCTACAACAGCTTTACATCATCACCTCATAGCTTCCTTGACCTGTTTGACCCCATAGCCCAATTTATCTACATCTTGTTATCCACTTTATGTATTTGATCAGTTTCATCCCTCACACACTTAAAAAACCAAAAAACTAAAAACATACTTCATAACTAGCCTAATATCAGAACACTGCAAGTAAACACACCGACATCTTTCACACATATAGAGAGAGCCCTCTCTGAGTCCAGGAAGGCTAGGTCCTTGGGCTCCAAAGTTTGGTTTGATGTTACATCGTCATTTGGCTAGCCAATCGGCCAAATCACGGGACCCTAACATAATGGCGATCACGGTGGGACGCTGAGTGATTAACAAGCTTAGTTTCCCTAATCTGTAGAGACCTTTAAGAATACTATCTGATTGACTTATCCCACTGCTCAGTAGCATAGTCACACTCACAGTAGGACCTTCCGAGTTAGTGGCAATCTAAGTACAACTTAGTAACTCCCGAAGTCTCAATCAAGCTTAGTAAACTTAGAGATTGTTTGAAGAGTAGAAAATAGCTCTTTCAGCATCTTAGCAAAATGATGAGTCAGTTATAGAAATCTCTTCCAAACCTTGTAGGCACATAAAACTCAAAAAACCCCAAAAACACTCCATTAGATTGGCTTTTGACAATATTGGTGGTGGACCATACAAGTATACCTCAAAACAAACTGAAAATCCACCTGGCGACTCCACTAAACTTCTAGTAAGCCTTACTACTTTTCAAAACTCTAGGCTACTGTCTGATAAACCTATCCCATCGCTCACTAACATAGCGGGAGATGGTGGGACACTGAGTACATAATAGTCCAGCAAACTCTTATAGACTCTTTGGTCTTTTAGGTACCATAAACAAGCAAGCAGTCCATAGATCTATTTGAAGTAAACTCTTGTTGTTCTCATCACCCTAGCGAAGTGTTGAAACAAGTCTAGGATACTTTGAACCATAGGCTGCACATAAAACTCAGAAAATCCAAAAAACATTCCCAGATTAGTTACTGGTGGTGGACCATAGCTATCTTCACAACAACAACCCAGTTCCACCTGGCGACTCCACTGATCCATCCCTTTGCTTTTGACCATCCTTCGCCTTAGTAAAACCTTAGAAAAATCACCCATCTAGAACATTCACCAATACCATCCTTTCTAAACTCTGGATCTAAAATCTGGCTTCACGAAGAATCAATACCAGAGCTCATCCAGATCCAAATCCCCCTATCATAGTAGATGACCCAGAGAATATTCTGTGGCAAGCTTCCGAAACTGATCATCTAGCTTCTGGTAGATTCACCCGTAGAACAAGATCTGTACCTAAACATCGCACTATCATACTAGATTCACCTTTTGAATTAGAGTAATCACAAACTCTTCCCAGAAGCAAATCATATAGTAAGATAAACTTTGACGATCTTGGACCCCTAGATCCACCACAAAGTACTATTAGAGAAACTTCACCCACCACTCCTCCTGATTTCCAGCTTCTCTATCAGTTTGGCTCCTATCATCCCAGATCTGCTCAAAACCAGATCACTAGTCCAAGTTCATCCGCCACACCTGGTCAAACCACCACTGTTCATACCACTTCATTTCAGCCTACTTGTCCTCATCTTGCACATCATCCATTAGCTCCAGTCATGGCAGCCTGGTACGCACCTTTGGTGTTGCCACCGCCTTTAGCTCCTCTCCCAAACAAATATCAAGACAAAATCCCACACTTTACTGGAGAAGACACCACCACACCTCAACAGCATATAAGTAGAATGACTGATGCTTATGAATACCTAGAGGTACAAGACGAGACTGTCAGAATGAGAATATTTGCTCAAAGTCTTGGTGGTGAACCTAAAGCATGGTTCAAAAGCTTAGCTCCAACCAGCATCCATGATATCCCCGCACTACATCAAGTCTTCAGAAACAGGTGGGAAATCCGAAGAAACCGCATTCAAATCCTGTCAGAATATAACAGCCTAAAACGGGAAAATGGGGAAAGTGTCCAAGCTTACTGTACTAGGTTCAACAGTGTATATAACTCCCTACCACCTCATTTCAAACCTCCACTTGGTCTAGCCTTAGCAAAATTTCCCGAGGGGTTTGATCCAGACATGACATATCATCTGAGAGACAAGGATCCCCATACCTTAGAGGAAATGCAACAAATAGCTATAAAAGCAGATGCCAACTTAGCTGAAAAAAGAGCTAGAACTAGATCAGAAAGAAAAGTCACATATAGAGATGAGGTCTCCACTTCATCACCTTCCCTAGATCCCAGAATAGATGACTTAGTCAAATCCATGGCTAAAATGTGGGAAAAGATCAATGAAAAAGCTTCTATTAGGGACAACCAGCCAAACCCTCCAATCAGAAACCGAAACCAAAACTTTAGGAGGGAGCAGCCCCAAAACAGACCAAGGGATAATGACCAACAGATCAGGCCACCATTCAATGAAAACTATGTGGGAGAAGATGATAGGGACTCAGAACCTCTTGATGAACATCATTTAAACCTCATAGGGTCTGACAATGAGAGTGAGGTGTACCTCACCGAAGAAGAACAAGCCTTCTTTTCGCATGATCAAGATGAGACCAATTATGAAGATCTTGACGACCCTGCCATAGAGTTTCAAAATGCTATTGTAGAAGCCCACAGGCGATATGACCTTAGAAGCAAAAGAAACCAAGATAATGTCAAGAAAGGTAACTCTGATACTGCTAAAGCTCCAAATACCATCCTCAAAAAAGCATCAAGCAGTGACAAAATCAAGGTTGAGAAGACTGACCAAAACAAAGGTAAAACCATTCAGACAAGTACTAGCTCAGACACTCCTAGTACCTCTAAAGAAACCCCAAGGGTCATTGTATCAAAAGAAGTCCCAAGCCAAAGTCAGCAAATTAAGAACATAGAAAAGGTTATGTCTGAAAAAGCTGAAACAAATATGCCCAAGCTACCTACTCCTTTTAGCTTCGAAGGGGAAATTTCCAAAATAAAAGTTACCATACCCCTTACAGAGTTAGTAACTATAGATAGGTATAGATCTCAAATCTTCAAAGTTTTTGACCTAGAGAGTAGGGCAGATACCTTGAATCTAACTGACGACAAACCCGAGCTTTTATTTGGCCCTAAAGTAGAAGGTGAATATCAAGAAGGAACTATCTCTCCTTTCTATTTAAGCTTAAACATACGTGACAAAATATTACATAATGCCATGTTGGATTCAGGTGCTTCTCATAACCTCATGCCTAAAGCAGTCATGGAAAACCTAGGACTAGAAGTGACTCAACCTTACAAAAACCTGTATTCTTTCGACTCAAGTCAGGTAAAATGTTTAGGTTTGATAAAAAATCTAGATTTTGCCCTAACACAACTACCAGCCAAAAATTTAGTCATGGATGTAGTAGTGGCCGACATCACACCCAAGTATGGAATGCTATTATCAAGAGCATGGGCTGCCAAAATACAAGGTAGCCTTCAAATGGATATGTCATTCGCTACTATCCCAGTTTTCAACCAAACTAGGAGGTTATACTGAGAGACTCGCATGAAATACATGGTTAGCAACAGAGATAAGCCAAACAATACCCCCATCTATTCCATTCATTCCAATTTAGATTCTTTTATCCTATACAATGAAGGTGGTATAAACAAGCTGATAAAAGAAAACGAAGACATGTCCAAACCATTACTGGATGAAGAAATTGATGACCAAAGTCCCAAGAAACCAGAAAAGCAGCTTAGTATCATGTATGAAAAGGAAACTCTTTAGAGTATAAGCTTTGATGGTTCTTGTGGCAAGACAGGTTCAGGAGCAGGCATCTGGATACACAATACTAAGGAAGGTCATTATTTTAGATTAGAGTTCCAATGTACTAATAACATTGCGGAATATGAAGCCCTTCTCATCGGTCTGCATATGCTCAAAGACTTGGGCGCCAATAGAATATCAGCCCAAGGAGACTCTGAGCTTGTAATCAGGAAAATCAAAGGTGAATATTCAGCAAAGAACCCAAGACTGAGAGAATATAGGAATGCAGCTTTGGATATCCTTAAAACTTTTGAAAAATATGAACTCACCTATATCCCTAGGATTCAAAACAGTCTGGCAAATGAGCTCGCCTTTGCTGCAAGCAATAGCCCAATACCATGTATGAGTGAGCAATATGACATTCAAGTGAAACACCGCCCTACTGTACCAGATAATCTTGACCATTGGCAAATATTCCAAGATGATGATCAAATTGATGATTTCCTACAATCTAGGAATGAGTTTGAAATAACCAAAACAGACTCAGGAGATGAAGAGAGGAAACCCAGCCTAAGTCAAGACCAAGAGCTAAATCCTCCTTTGTGGACCAATCTAAACCTGGTAGACCATCCATGATACTTGAAAATGACACCATACCAATTTAAGCACCTTTAGAAGAATTGTTTGACTTTAATGATGTGGCCAAAAAGCCTAAAATGGAATCTACAGAGGATGACATAGAGGAATACAACATAGGAAATCCAGAAGAGCCTAAAAACATTAAACTATCCAAAACCCTCCCACCTAACATAAAACAAAGGTACATAAATCTATTCAAAGAATTTAAAGATGTGTTTGCATGGGGGTACCAAGATTTAAAATCATATGACACCAGCATCATCCAACATAAAATTCCCCTCAAAGAAAATCAAAAACCTTTTAAACAAAAGTTAAGAAGGATAAACTCAGTATTATTACCATTGGTTGAAAAGGAAATTAAAAAGATGTATGATGCCGGGATAATAGTATCTCTCCGATACTCTGAGTGGGTCTCAAATTTAGTATCAGTTAGGAAAAAGACTGGTGAAATTAGACTCTGCATAGATTTCCGAAACTTGAATAGGGCATGTATGAAAGATAACTACTCTCTGCCCAAAATGGACCACATACTACAGAAGGTAGTAGGCGCTAAAAGAATCTCATTACTTGATGGTTTTTCTGGTTATAACCAAGTATTGGTTTATCCTACCGATCAACATAAGACAGCTTTCACCACCCCTTGGGGCACTTTCATGTACGTTAAAATGCCTTTTGGACTGATGAATGCTGGCGCCACATTTCAAAGAGCCATGGACATAGCTTTCTCAGAAGACATAGGTGTTTTCATAGTCATATATCTCGACGATATAACAGTATATTCTAAATCTGACGAAGAACACCTAGCACACTTAAGAAAGGTTTTCAACAAATGCAGAAAGTATGGTTTGTCCCTAAACCCCAAGAAAACACTTTTTGGTCTAGAGGAAGGAAAACTCCTAGGTCACATTATTTCAGAAGAAGGAATTAAAATAGACCCCCAAAGAATCGAAGGAATCCTACAGATAATTCACCCCAGAAACATAAAGGAATTACAGTCCTTTATCGGCAAGATAAATTTCTTGAGAAGATTCATCCCAAACCTTGCTGAGCTCCTGAAAGAGATCACAAATATGTTAAGAAAGGAGGTCAGGGTTAAATGGACTATAGAAGCCAAAAAATCTTTTGAACTAATTAAAAGGGCCTTAACCGAAACACCAGTATTGATAAGCCCTGACTTCACCAAAGATTTTTACATTTTCTCATTTGCCTCAGAACATACAATAGCTGCGGTGTTGTTGCATAAAAATGCAGCTGGGCAAGAGCAACCCATTGCCTTTTTTAGCAAATTCCTGAGAGATGCTCCCTTGAAATATAACATCATGGAAAAACAGGCATTCGCATTGGTAAAGGCACTAAAGGATTTCCGAGTTTACATCTTGCATTCTCATGTCATAGCTTTTGTCCCTAATACCGTTGTCAAGGACATTCTCAACCAAGATCCCGATGGTAAAAGGGGAAAGTGGATTGCTATCATCCTAGAGTATGACTTAGAAATCCGGCCTACCAAACTAGTTAAAGGACAAGGAATTGCGAGACTAATGGCTGAAACCAACCTCCAAGCTTTAGATATAAATTTTGTCGATGCCTTAGAAGAACAGGAAGAGTGCACACTTCCCCCTATCGATCAAACATTTTTGGATTCACCTTGGTATGCAGACATTCTTTATGTATTAACTTATATGAATGCTCCTCCGACTTTATCAAAAACAAAAGCAATATTCCTTAAACAAAAATCTTTAAAGTTTTGCATTATAGATAGTTCTCTGTATTGGAAAAATCCTATTGGTATGCTGCTTAAATGTTTGCTTGAGTCTGATGCAGAGAAAATTATGCGGGAAATGCATGAAGGGGAATGTGGAGGTCATCTCTACTGGAAAACTACTAAAAACAAAATCCTTAGAGCCGGTTATTATTGGCCCACCTTGTTCCCTGATACTCACAAACTGGTCATGACCTGCCATAAATGTCAAATTTTTGATGGCAAGAAAAAACTTCTACCTTTGCCCTTACATCCCATCATAGTTGAAGGACCCTTCCAACAATGGGGTCTAGATTTCATTGGGGAAATTCACCCTTCCTCCTCCGCTCAACATAAATGGATCCTCACAGCCACTGATTACTTTACCAAATGGATAGAAGCCATACCATCCCGGAACGCCACTGATTCAGTCATCATCACGTTCCTAGAAACCAATATCCTATCCAGGTTTGGCTGTCCCAGGAAAATCATTACAGATAACGCCGTTGCCTTCTCTTCCAAGAAAATGATAGACTTCTGTCACAAGTATCATATTTCATTAGGGCATTCCACAGCCTATTACCCTCAAGGTAATGGTTTAGCCGAGTCTTCTAACAAAAGCCTAGTCAACATCATCAAAAAACTTCTTGAACAAAATCAAAAATCATGGCATGGGAAACTAGTACACGCCTTATGGGCTGATAGATTAACTACCAAGAAATCCATAGGTATGTCCCCTTACCAGCTAGTTTATGGTATAGATGCCATTTTCCCAACATCTTTAGGGGTTCCGGTAATGAAACTATTACAAGAAGTCCAAATAGAAGAAAATGACATACAAAGGAGAGTAAATCAGACTATCCATTTACAACAAACTAGAGAAGAAGTTTACCAGAGGGCTCAGTTAGCACAAGACAAAATAAAACATATTTTTGACAAGAGAACTAAGGAAAATGATTTTCAGATTGGAGATAAAGTTTTAAAATGGGATTCTAGAAGAGAAGATAAAGGTAAACATGGCAAGTTTGAAAATTTATGGAAAGGGCCTTACATCATCAGTTCAGTAAGTGGAAATAATGCTTTCTTCTTGCAAGAACCTGATGGAACTGAAATTTTTGGAGGTCCTGTGAATGGCAGGACATTGAAACATTATTTTTGTCAGGAGCTCCATTTTTGAGTTAGAAACACTTTCAGTCATTGTACATACGGGACACTTGCATTCATTGTACATACCATTGTTTGAAATATTGAAAAAATGGAAAAGTCAAAAACATTAAAAAGCAGAAAAGAGGGCAAGTGAAGATAGAACAAAGGCCCCATGTTCCAAAAAACAGTCTTTCAGAAAGCGAGCAAGCCTAAATGCCACTACTAGTACTTCAATGTCTTGTTCAGCTATCTAGCCTAATCATAGCTGAGCATGTTTAAATTTATTTGTTGATAAGTTAGTGAGTGCAAAGATAGTCAACATTGTGTAAGATTGACTTATCACAGAGCTTAGATTAGGGAGAGATTCTGGTTCCACATGCCTAAAACAGAACCAAAGAGAGAAGCGAGGGATGAAAAAATACATTGTACATCTTAACCCCGCTTGTCTAGTTTCCCTTTATTGCAAAATAACATTTGTGTGCAGCTTGTCTTTTATGCCGCAAATGCATGACAAATCAGACTGCTTAATCCTGATTTGATCATTTTTGAATTTCATGTCGTAGATTAGAGAATGAAATCCTGTCAAACTGCTTAATCTTGACAGTCGATCTAGTTTTAGGTAGAGAAATGAAGGAGTTCATCAGCTTAATCTGAACTCCCGGCAGATATAAGAGTAGAAATAGATAGTTTCATTTTGCAAAAAGAAAAAATATACATTGTCAAAAGGCTGCTAGTTCAAATGCGCCAAAGAGAAGAAAAAAATGTTAGGAAAGATAGTGGGGTAGGTAGAAGTATCATTGATGTTAACCATGCTGTCACTTTTCAGAAATAACATCAAGAGAAGGGTAAACTTTGTGCCAATGGATAAGGCACTGGTCTTCATAAGCCAAAAATCTGAATTCTGGACACCTCCTGACGAGGAGCTGCCCTCCCCAAATGGAGCCACTGTTAGCCATCAGTATTTTTTACATGTTAGTGATGACTATATCTATAGCTGATTTTTCTAGAAACTAATTTCCTTATGTCAATATGTCATCCAGAAAACCCTCCTAAAACTTTTTTCGCCCTTCTACATGTTCAATCCACCCATGTCAAAATCAAAACCTCATTATCACAACCCTATCTAGCTTCAGCCTTATTGGTCTGCCCATCAGCTTTAAAAGGCAAATCCACATCTGTTTCAAAAGTCTCCCCTATGTTAGGAAGTGGCGCATTAAGACATTTCACCCTTGGCAATCATCAAAAAGCCAAAAAGACTTCATCTGCAACAGACCTACCATGACTGACCTCTTACTTTGCAAAATAATTTGACAAGCAGCCCTAAGTCGCGCCACTCATATCCCCTAGATCCTCAGCACTGCAAAAACCCCAATCTCAAGCTGACTATTAGGTTTTTCACAGTATTCTATGGTTTCTACAAAGGCAGGAAATATAACTTCATCTCATGGAGTAAATGCTTGAATTTACAGTTAGAGGAACAACTGCTTCTAAATGTAACTTGAGCCTGAGACATGCCTGCAAAACAGAAAGCTACTCACCCAGACTTTACAGTTCTTTCAATCATGAAAATCACAGAAAGACACCATTGTCACAGCAAACTGGCAAATGGTCATGGCCCAGAACCTCCTTCATTTACAAGCAGAGGGTTAGGGCGCCTCCTTCCTCCACAAGTAGAGGGCGCTGGCCAGTATTGACTTTGAATATTGCAAAAGTCCAGGTTTGCCTTGAACTTAACAAATGAAAACAGAGACTCCAGGTTTTATGAATATGACTGATGATCATAACAGGAATATAGTGGAAATATGCTAGCTCAAAGGAAAGGGGAGTCTGGTCTGATAAAGGAGTTCATTTCAAACTTGAAAATCATGTGAATTGTTGAAACTTAGAAAGCATGTCATCAGTAAACATTCCAATCTTAAGCAGCCTGTTTTCCACAAGATCAAATGGAATAGATGCTGTTAACAAATGCCATTACACAGGCAGAAAGAAATTTTTTGGTTTCTCAAAAGGCACTGACCTCCATAGTCACAAAGACTACCCTTGTCAAGTAATCTGTCATGAGTTGACCAAACCAAATGATGATATTTCAGTCACCCCTAGAAGCAGTGCAGAGAGACAATGTCACTTTGGCTAGGGTTTTTTCTGAAATACAGTGATGCTTGCAAGAAGAGATACTAATATTGATGTTTTTCAAGAGGTTCACTTACCATCACATCCAGAGAAAAGATGTGTCAAACAGAGTTGTCAAAACACCTTCAGATACCTTACCTGATGAAGAGCCTCCTCCATGTATGAGCAGATGGCCGAAGCCAGGGTAGGTTGTTGGAAACTGATTGATCTAAAAAGTGCAGAGAAAGGACACAAAGAAATTGAATAAAAGTCATTGCACAGGTAAATGATAGTGCTTATGATACAAAAGTGTTGATTTTCCTATTCAAAATAAGAATGTCTGTCAAACTGTACCTATAGTAGAAAGGAGACAATATTGAACATATGCATGCATTGATACCACAAGGAGCAGTTTCTTTAAAGGCAATAGGTTAAACAGTACTCCACTATCCCTTGCCTAGAAGTCTGAAGGAGCTCTTCTTGAGTAAACAGAGAAGTACAGTATGAAAACATGTCATCAAAAGAGTGCACTTACAGTCCAGAGAGAAGCTTGTGAATCACCTGGAAGCAGCAATTATCAAATCCATCGGAAGGACACAGGCCATCTCATGTTGAATAACACAACAATCGCCAAGGTTGGTCAAAGTTATCTTTGACAGATTCTGATTAATTTTCTCTGGATTATCACTGAGAAAGTAAAACAGTGGCCAAGGTTGAGCTATAGAATGCATGATGAATAGGTATACAATGCTATAAGTGGACAAAGAAGTAGTTTGATAAATTGTCAGTTTTTGACTTTGGAACAAATGCATCTCTCTCATCATTCAAAGGATAGATACATCATAGATAATGTACCTATAAGCAGGAAGTTATTTTGGGAAAAAAAGGGGCGCCTTCTTGAAATCGAGAAACCATAACCAATTTCAAGTTATGGCAGTAAACTTGACACCTGTTGTATTTAAAGATTGGAGAAGCTGTCAAAGGCCAAAGACTGCCAAGACAGATTTACAAAACCAGCCCTGTCCTTCAAAGAACAAAGCAATACTCAGGTATTTCATTGACAATTTTAAAGGGGTTGTTATGCATCATAACTACAATCAGTATTGTTAAAAACAGTGGCAGAAATAGTATAAAGGTTGCGTAGACATGTTTCAGAGTTTCAAGTTCAAGGTTGAAGTGTCGAAAAGACTGTGAAAATTTACAAAGAAACCAAACCAAAGGTCCACTTTTAAAAAACAAGTGACCGTTGGACAATTTGAAATAACATAAAGGTAAAAGGTCGAAGGTAATTTCATCATTCCTAAACTTCAAACCAAGTTTTACTCCGCCCTAGCATCGAAGCAAGAAACTCCTGGTCGAAATTGCAAACTTTGGCACCGTTTAAGGCCGAGCGACGCGCTTGGGCGAGGAGTTACACGGGCCACCTTTGTCAGCGCGACGCGCCTGTACAGGCCG